>OX392464.1:30694875-31382255 GCA_947623515.1 Neoascia interrupta | reverse complement strand
CGATCAAAGATAAAGACGCTATAGGTTATGTTTTCTAAAATCAAATTTAACCAATTTTCTTATCCTATATTTGGAAAGTTTTGTCCTTCTAGCATTTGAGTACAAAGTTCTTGAATAAAATGAGGAATTTACCTACAATGGTCACTTTTTGTTGTTAATTATTTTTAATTTGTTGCTTATTTTTCACTACTCCAGGTGTAAAATGGGCCTCATACTTTATAATAAAGTTTTGAAATAGAGCATTGAGGGCTGGTTTTTCAACAAAACTTTCACAAAGAAACGGAATAAATAGAATCTGAAGCTAACCCAGCGAGTAGTTTTTCAATGCAGAGTTAACAACCTTTAGGCGTCAACTAAATTTGACAACATCTTTGACTCTCGAAATTATTGACTCTTGCAATTGTCGCCTTACATAGAACAAGGGAGCAAGTGCAAGAGTTCGTCTGTAACGACCTTCTAAATACCCCACCCTCTCTATACCCAATAACACCAAATTTAGATTTTTTTTACCTAATTCAGTATGCTTTCAGTATGCCCACAAAATGGGCCTGGGATGAAAATTCAAATTAATTAAAATCAATCTAAAAAAATCTTAAAAACACCCCTTAAAAAAAGGCGAAGCTCAGAACTTTGCATAAAACAAACTTAGCAAATAGTTATATGTTTATTATTTGCCATTAAATGTATTTAGTTATGTTTAATCAATAAATAATTAATAATTATTGTTTAATATTCATCATATAATTTTTTTTCGGTTTTATAATTTTTTTCCGAGAAATCGGCTTTTCAAAAATCTTACATGTTAAAAGTGGACATGGTCAATGGTGTGGATGGTCCACCTTTTGGTAAAAGCTTTTTGCCAAGATTCCTCTGCAAAAAAATGTGAGTTCCTACGCCTTGCCTTACTTAACCAAAAGGCGTTTTTAAAGAAAATGTGAAACAGAGGTTTTCTCACATTGAAGCCAGTACTTAGTAGCCGTGGCTGCTGGCGGATTTAACCCAATTTCACACTTTGTCTGCGCTTTAGAAGAACCAAGCCGTGCACGGTTTCAGCTCCCTAGCTTGATTTTAAAGACATAAAAACTTCACAAATTTAGACGGACGGACGGTAATGGCCTAATCAGTTCACCTGTCGGTCTCGATCATGTCTCTAAAAGTTCTAAAATGAGAAATCCCTTATGGCTAAAGAGGTCGCAGTAGGGGCCATTATGGACATAGAAGGAGCCTTCGATAATGCAAATCATGACTCCTTGACCAATAAAGAGGAAAAATGTTAATCCTCTCATCAGCAAAATGCTCAAAGAAAGGGTGTCCTCAGGGAGGAGTTCTTTCCCCACTTTTATGGTCAATACTTGTGGACGAGCTACTCACTGTACTAAACAACAATGGCTTCTATACCATTGGATATGCTGATGATCTAGCCATTCTTTTAAGAGGCAAACATGAAGATACAATTGGTTTCAAAATGCAAAAAGCCTTAAAAATAACTTGGGAATGGTGTGAGGGTGAAGGACTCTCTATAAATCCAAATAAAACCAACAATATTCGCTTTACAAGAAGCAGACAAAACAAGCTTTAAACCCTAAAAATTAAAGGTATTCCTCTTACAACCAGTGAAGAGGTTAAGGGATTTTAGGGATAACTCTACACAACAAAATCACCTGGAATCCACATATAAATTCTAAAACATCTAAAACATCTCGTTGGTAAAACATGGGGACTCAATCCCAAAATGAGCCTGTGGCTCTATACTCAAATGATCAGGCCAATTATTTTCTACGGCGCTGCCATATGGTGGAAAAAGTGTAAGCAGCGGACAGTCATAGAAAAGCTAAACAAACTGCAAAGGCTAGCGTGCATCTGTACCACTGGAGCTATGCAAACCGCTCCCACAGCTGGTATGGAAGTCCTCCTAAACCTTTCACTACTACATATAGCGGTTCAGGCAGAAGCAGCGAGACAGACTATACATACAAAGAAGGTAATCTGCAAGGGCATCTAGAGATACTGAAGAAAGTGGATTTGGTCAGGGAACTGACACTTTTCAGCGATATCATAGACCCTATTGTAAGCTGTAAAATCTTAATCCCAAAAAGAGAGGAATGGACTAGCAATCCACATTGGCTAAATGACGACGCCCAAAAGTGGTATACGGATGGGTCGAAGTCAAGCAGTGGAGTTGGGGCTGGTATTGTAGGACCGAGGTGCCATAAACACATACATACCTCTCTGTAAAGAAGCCACAATTTTTCAAGGCGACCTCTTTGCGATTAACGAAGCAGCCCAATGCATTTATAATAGAAATCTCACCAATGTGAAGATCTCACTATTCTCGGACAGCCAGGCAGTCCTAAAAGCTCTAAGGAGCGACAGATATGACTCCAAGGCTGTTTGGGATTGTCACCAAATTCTAAATACATGGGCTATCAAAAACAGTGTAAAGCTGATTTGGGTGCCGGGACACGAAAACTATGAGGGTAATGAAAAAGCCGACATCCAAGCCAAATGGGGAGCTGGGATGCCTTTTATAGGGCCTTTTCCCCTCTTTGGTTCTTTGGTTTCACCAAGGCAGACATTTATCATCAAATAAAAAGCTGGACTATCAGTTTATGTTTACAAAAGTGGAATAATCTGGAAGGCCTCAAACACTCCAAAAAATTCCTCAGGTACAACCCCAAAAGAGCCAAGGAAGCCCTAGAACTCAACAGATCCGATCTAAGATTGTTATGTGGAGCTCTCACTGGACATGCAGCATGTAACTATCACCTATCCAAACTAGGCCACAGTAGCACTGAAATCTGTAGACACCGTGGAGAAACAAAAGAAACTATGGAACACCTTTTGATAGAGTGTCCTGCTCTTGCTCTCCACAGATTTAAAATTACTGGGATACCCAATTTGACAGGGAATGACTATGACAACATCCCATCTAGTGAGGTTATCAGGTTTGTAAAAAATAGCTCTAAAAACCTAGATCAAAGAAAACGGGTACAATAGATCTTTAAGGTCGCAGTACAAGTTAGTCGATTCAATCAATTTAATCAAAGGTCTTAAAGATCAACGGTGATTATTTTACTGTGACGCGAAGTATGCAGTATACCCTGGAAACAGGCAAAGAAGTTCGAGTTGTTCTCAAATGTAATTTTTTCGCAGAAACACATAAGGCAGCTGCTTTTTTACATAGGTTTAACAGGCAAAGAAGTTCGAACTGTTCTTCAGAGCATGATTCGGGATAGGCCAACCAAATTTTGCGAATTAAACCAAGATTAACCCTAAATTGAGATAGTCTAAAAAATTCATTTCTGGGTCAAATCTCGGTTTAACTCCGAAATTCCGATGATCTCGCACTGAAAAGCAGGCCTTTAGAAATTAAAATAAGATAATGGCAAAAAGCAGAACCCTTCATGGGACCTAAATTTCTCTGCGGAATAGGGGAACACACCCTTAGTGAAGAATTCAGCAAAATGGGAAGGTAAACCGAGCTAACACCTGGAAAATCCATCAAGGCCTGAGGTAAGCTAAGAAACTTCTATACGAAACTATAACCAGAAGAGATTCAAGGCATGCATCGACGACAGTAAAATAAAAAAACGAATCTTTACGCGATTCCTAACGGGGCATTGTAAACTCAGGGAACACATAAAAAAAATTTGTCTGAGAAAATGAAATGAAACTGAGAAACCCTACTGCAATCCTGTGGGGCTTTGAACCAATTCAAAATAAAATTTTATAATTTTTGCGTTTTTGCGATTTCTACATGATCAGAGCAGAGTAGTATGTATACACAACACACCCCTTACTGGGTTTGATTCCCACCTCTCTCACATGGAAAAAAAGACGCGGTTCTTTTTCACGGTGCCTACCTTCGCGAGGGTCTGACAACCTCTTCTAAAGTAACACTTGTCTCGAAAAACTTCTCTTTAAGTGCCGTTCGAACTTTAAAAAAAATTTTAGGACCCATTGTAAAGAATACAACACACACAGAGCACACATGGTTGGAAAGTTGGCCCTGATTCAGCTCGAGCTGTTGAGCATCTCGTTTTTTAGCATTAAGTTTAATGTGTAGTTTGCAACGCACTGAAATAAGTCCCCGAAGACTCCAAGAGCTAATAAAAATATGAACGATAGGAGAATCGATTAAGCCATGTCCGTCCATACGTAACCAATCTTTAATTTTGCCTTTTATTCAGAGCTAGAGAATTAAAATTTGGAAGTTGAGTCGGAAAACAGACCAAGTTTGAAAATTATTTAAATCTGTCTATTGACACGCCCACTTTAGGCCTGCAAACGCGACCACTTCTTTTTATTGAAAACAGTTCAACCACATTTATAACGGGTGATTTTTTAGCTGGTTTGGTTTTGGCAACACTGGTTTTGACAGCTGACGTGTGTTTAGTACCTTGTGTCACTGTCAAACAGCTTCCGTTTGGTTTGCAATTTAACCATGGATCGTCTTACAAATGAACAACGCTTGCAAATTATTGAATTTTACTATCAAAATTCGTGCTCGGCTCGAAATGTTCATCGCGCGCTGCTTCCATGTTATGGTCGGCATTCTCGACCTTCTGAGCAGTCTATTCGGAAGATTGTGACCAAATTTCGCACCAAATTTACTTTGTTGGACATTAAACCACCAACACGTTTACGTACTGTGCGTAGTGAAGAAAATATTGCGGCCGTATCAGCCCGCTTCGATTGACGCACTGGAAGCCAACATCCATGCATTCATTCGTGAGATACCGGCCGACATGTGTGAAAGAGTATGCCAAAATTGGACTCAGACGCAGCCGCGGTCAACATTTGCATAAAATTATCTTTAAACATTAAATTGCAAGGTTCAAACTATCGATTCAAATAAATATTTCAATAATTTTTTCGAATTTTTTGTGTTTTTTTTTTTTAAAAAGTTCTCAACCTCTTAAAAAATCACCCGTTACTATGTATTGCATCAGCGTCCTAAATTTTGGTATGAAGTAGAGCTGTATAATTGCCTTACACCAAAGGCAATAGAAAAATTTAGGGTCTAATCGTAGCTATCAACGGATAGCATCATTGGAGCAAATCAGTGAAACAATTTCTTCGGTTTTCTGACAAGTCATTCATAGCAATCATTGAAAATTTCTATCAGTGCCAACAAACAGCTACAGGCATTTGAGGTTGGAGTTGATCAGAAAAACTGACAGTTGAGAATAGAAGAGAATCGAATGCTTTTCAGTGGAACGACTTTGTCGCAAAAACACAAATCAAAATCAGCTGTTCCTTGAAATCGATTTCTGTGAGTAAAATAGTAAAAGTGAGTTTACATAAAAGTTTTAACGCAATTTATGAATTTTTGTTACGGGAAAAATTCTGCAACTCATAAGCTTCATTTTGATACCAATAACAACGAACATTGTTTCCTCAAACGTCTAAAAACATAAAAACAAATTTTTCAATGATGCATTCCGATGATAGCTATGATTGGACCCTTAAGCATAAAACTACTATTTTCAATAAGTTTATATGAAAACGGATAAAAATTATGCAACAAATGCTGTAAGTATTGTCATTACATACGTTCTATGCATTTAATGACTCCGCCCACTTTTGTAAGCGTGGCTTTAAAAAATTATTATTTTTTTAATTAAAAACAGGACTTTTAGTCAAAAATTTACATATACAGTACACAGAGCATATTATAAAAAATATAGTTTTCATCCCGCCGCTTTCTGGAGGCGTCGCCCTGTTGTTTTTGAAACTGGGTAAAATCGCGCCAAACTAGGGCGCGATCTGTCTCAGAAAGGGTGGAGTTTTTACATACGCACTGTTGCACTTTCCCACTTGAAATCTTATATTTCAAATATTTGACCTGAACTTACGCAAATTCTTTAAAATAGTGCTTCTTTCGAAATACAATTAAAAAACTTCCTTTCCAATTTATATTGATTTCAATAATTTTATTACAGGTACAACACTGACCAAGGAGCTATGGACCAGCAATTCTGTCTACGCTGGAACAATCATCCGACTAATTTAACTGGTGTGCTGACCTCCCTGCTGCAGAGGGAGGCGTTATGCGATGTCACGTTAGCTTGTGACGGTGAAACGGTGAAGGTACATAAAGAATTTTTAATTTATTCTATCCAAAAACAAAGATAGCTAATTATCGTAAATACTTTGCATACTAGAAAATCAACAAAGATGTTAAGGACCTTATGACTAGACTAAATTTATATACTTATGCTTCCTGGCAAGTGTTAGAACTTCTTTCGCTGTTCTCCTTGCACTTTTCTTAAAGAAATCTATTTCTTTTCTTCTACAAAAAATAAAGTTATATCATGTCAAAAAAAAAGTGGCTCGGGAACAACTTCTTAGATAAATTGAATTAGGGCTTTGTTGAAACATACTTTGTGTCTTCTTTGCATCGAAAGCATAGTTCGTTTGAAAATAACACCCCTATCTTGCAAGTTAAAAATTTAACGGTGATTCTGAATGAAATCACGTAACTAACCCTGTGACACAACAAGCGTGACATCCATTGTAAAAGAAGAAAATATGTGACAATTTATTTTAATATTACAAATCCTTAAGTATTTCATCTTGTTGTCGGTTCGTGTTTTGCATTCGTTGCATTGTTTTGCTCAAGGAAGCCTATCCTAATGCAGCAAAATGAAGTACGTGATACAGATATAAATACATATTTGCAAAAGAAGTCTTACATGTTGTGTTTTATTGTAGGCATGCCTTAAGTCCTATGAATATTCTAGGTCCTTTAGAATGATTTCTTAGAAATGAAAAAAAAAGCAGAATTTAAAAGCAGACTTTTTTTTTAATAAATATTTTATTTGTTTATTATTTTAAAGGCGCATCAAACAATTCTGTCAGCATGCAGCCCATATTTCGAAACAATCTTCCTGCAGAACCACCACCCACATCCCATAATTTATTTAAAAGATGTCAGATACTCAGAAATGCGATCGCTCCTCGACTTTATGTACAAGGGCGAGGTGAATGTTGGACAAAGCTCGTTACCGATGTTTTTGAAAACAGCTGAAAGCTTACAGGTAACAATTTATAATATTTCTTTTAAAATGCTTGGGCTAAATTTAATTTTTTTTTTTATTCTATAAGGTTCGAGGACTAACAGACAACAACAATTTAAATTATCGAACCGATTGCGATAAGCTTCGAGAGTCAGCGACATCATCGCCTTCGAGTAAAATGCATTTCGATCGGGAGTCCAGGGAACGAGAACGGGAACGTGAACGCGAACGAGAACGGGAACGAGATCGTGATCGGGAGCGTGAACGTGAACGGGAATTACACCACCGCAGCAGTAGTAGCCTGAGCTGTGGTATCCGTGAGGGTGTTAGTGGCAATAGTGCTACTGCTGTTGTTGGTAACAGTGGCGCGGTAAATGCTAGCCTACAATCGGCCGCAGCAGCTGCGTTAGGCTTAAGTGAACGATCTCCTAGTGTGGGCGCTGGCGGCATTGGTGGCGGCAACAGTGCCACAGGTTGCGGTTCAGCGACAATCGCTGGTAATGGCAGCGGCAGCAGTAGTGTTATTGGTGGTGTAATTAGTGGCGATCGGGAACGTGAACGTGAACGCGAACGGGCCGACAGTCGTGATGAACTAATGCAGCTAGACTATAGTAAAGATAGGGATCGTGATAGAGAAATGTCCACCACACCGGTGGATCATAATATTAGTTGTAATAAGAGAAGACGTAAGAACTCATCCAACTGTGATAATTCGTTGACCTCGACACAAAACGCAAATGTACAGGACAGGCCTTACACTCAGGATTCTCAGGTAAATTTTTTTCTTTTTTACATTTAGTCTCATTGTCAATAGCTCTTAAGAAATGTTCTGCAAAACTTAGACTTGCAGAGGAGTGCTGGGAATCATGTTAATTTTGAGCTTCACGTAAAAAGATTTCCAAAAACTCGCAAAATCTATTTACCTTTGATATTAGAATTACAACAGCGATTTTTTTTAAAAATGTTCTGCACTTAACCATCCCTGCTCGGTTTTTTTGTCAAAGACAATCATAATCCTCTTTTTTGTTGTCGTTTTTAAGAATCCGTCGCAATTGTATCCTGAAAAGTTTGCTGCCAGTTTTATTTGAGGCACTCGTTCCCTTCTGTGTCTGGGTAGGTGCTTCAAGCACCTCAACCACTAGGCATTGAAATCGTTTTGAGATGGAAACATTACAAAAACTCAACTGAAACACTTTATCGCTTCAATCAGTTTTCCAACGAAATATCTACTTGATGTATCGAAATATTTCTATAAATAAGGAATATAAGGAATACAATGAAATAACACAATCAACCCTTCCCTACTCAATACAGCCATTAGCTTTTCAGAACAAGAGTCCGACTGTACCTCTTGAAGGTTAGCTTGCAGAAGTTTGAACGGTTCGTTTCTCAATGCTTCATGTATCTCAGAGGATTTTCACGAACACTTAAGTATACAAGTGCAAAGAGTAATGGCGTTCAGTAACTCCGCTATTCGAATTTGTCACAAAAAAATTATTTAGGCCCAGGTAATACATACGTGCACGCATGCGTCAAGAATCCAGCTCTTTCTTAAAATTTATGAAAAGTTTTGACAGTATTTTGTCACTTCTCCACGATCATATCTCGAAAATGTCTTAAGGCTTTTTTTTAGCGCGATATCATACGAGTTTCGGAATTAAACTGTCGATTTTTATCTAGACTTAATCTCGGTTTAACTCGCCGGATCAAACCTTAAAGAACAGTCCGAACATCTTTGCTTGTGCTCTCTATGTGAAACGGCAGTTACTTTGGGTTTTTCTAAAAAAAAATCATTTAATAATAACTCGAACTTCTTTGACAGTATTTTTCTATGTGAAGTGACAGTTGCGAGCGTCAATTCAATTATTTCGAGAGTCAAAGATTTTGACAACTTTATGGTTGGAGTTAACTCTACACCAAAAAACTGATTGCTGGGTTAACTCAAGTGTCGTTTTGTTCCGGGGTTAAAATATCTAGGTTTAAGTTAGGCTCAACTCTGCCCCTGAAAATCGGCCCTTAGGGGTGATTGTGTCACTATATTACAAATTAAGCATTAAAATATTATACCCTGGGTAGGGTATAAAAATACCAGACTCTTCACCTAAAGTGTTGGTCAAAAAAAATGCATTTGTAAATACGGGACATAATAAGGCAAGTTAAATAAAAAAACAAAAGCTGAATTGAGTCTCCAATTGCTATTGCTCTGTAATTACTTCAACTCAAGGACTAAATACACAGAAAAACTATGAAAACATGTATCCAAATATTAGTCAATGCTTTAAAGGACCCAACAATATATGCAGACCACACAAATGTACTCCAAGTGTATAAACATTTTAAAAACGTCGATGTCCTTGTACTTCAACCGGAAACACATTCAACAATTCCTGAATTATTTGACGGCTATCAGCCGGCCGCACTTGATTTTTACACAGCAATATGCATAATGAATGGTGTTTTTGTTTATAAAAAAACATTATACAAACGAGCATAAATACATAAGTGATTCCATTACAAGCACCTTCATGTCACTGAATGTGAAGCGTTAATGGTAACCCAACAACTCTTTGTATGGGCATGTGGCAGGATCCAGATTGTTGAAGTCATTGTCTCCTGTCATTTTGTGTGATCAAAATAAAATCGTTGTAAAAATTCTCAATATAATATCAATCTAAGCCACCCTCATACGTCCGTGTAAAAAAATAGACATTGATACTTTGTATTTTGGAAATCCAATTAGAATGCAAGCAAACATTCTGCAATCTGGTTCATGTCAAATAGGTCCTTAATTCAATTGACGAATATAATCTGTCTGAATCTGTGTTTATATCGTTCCGTTTTGATGGAATTTTTGTTTTTTGCTGCCTACAATATGCAAAAATCTGAACTTAGCAAGGTATGAGCTAAAGGGTGGACATAAAATCACACACTATTGACTTTGAACAAATAATTCTCTGATGCACACACATGATGTATTGAAAGGATATATTATTTCTATTTTATTTGTATTTACAATGGTTTTACATTTTGATGGGCTAATTCCCAAAGCTCAATTTGGACTCTATTCATTTTACAAAAAAAAGCTTATATAATATTATTTTTACTCTAGAGATTCATAGTTGGAATTTAATTAACTGACAATAGAGATTTTCAGCGAATAAACCGATTTTTGATTACAATCTAAAAATCGATGTAAAAAATGAACAAATTGATTGTATTGTCAAGGGACGATCATTAATTAAATGTTGAGGATTTGAGTGTGGATGAATTAAAAGTCAACGAGAATTCGCTAACGAATGGATAGTCCTTAAATTCTTTAGGAGCCTTGTAAACTTTTTTTGCCAAGTTTCCGCGTCTCATTACGCACTTCGATTCTCGTTTTTAGTTGATGTTTGAAAAAAATGTCGTCATTTTAGATGACGTAAAAAATGTCATCTAAAATGACCATTCATCAATCATGACGTTAATCATTGAGTTATATTTTATTTTGTGTTTTTCAATTGCTTAATTATTGTACAAAGTACTTTTCGAACTCGGCGAACAAAACAACACAACATGGCGAGGGACTTTGTCGAACGTATGGTTGAATTTATCGGGAACGGTTCATTTGACAAAACTAAAGACATATTGACATTTAATAACATTGCCTGAAAAAAAAAGTAAAAAAAAATTAATATTTAAACGATACTTAAAAGTACAGCGTACATATGGCAAAACCTGCATATGCGAAAGCCACTTTCAATGTCACACTCACTGAGATTCCTTTTACTTTTGGAAGGCGATCATCACCTTTTTCCAACTGAGGGAAACATTAGTCTTCCCGTGATTGCCATTAAGCGGATATCGACTAGGGGCATTGACATAAATTCCAATAATTAGCACTATTAGGACTTCTTGCGGGATGCAACCCTCCAGATTAAACTTTTTTTACCAAACAGTTCTGGAGACTTTGTGGCATTTTAATGGTTATTAAAAAAGATACCGTTATTCTTAGGTGGCCCAGTTGGGGTTCTTTCAAAGTTTCAACCTTATTTTCCTACCCTTTTGATGCAGAAGAGTGTTATACCTGCTCGAATCCAGATTTTTACTTATGCCGTATTCTTTTCAACACTGAATTGTAAAACTGGTGTGGAATAAAGAAAAATGAACGGAATTGTACTCCGAGGCATGTAAATGTTCTTTTGAACTCCGAATTGGTTCGGTGTCGACACCAAACTCGAAATTTCGCCACCGTCGTATTTGACGGTGGAGGCTGGGTGTATCTTCGATTGTGCATGTGAAGTGACGTTACGACTCAATTTTCATTCGTGATTATTTACAACGCCACTGAAGTCGTATGAGATCGATAAAAACTCAAATTCAAAGCCATCAAAATTTATTTTAAGCAAAAAGTACATAAAATCGACGCCAACCAAATCACGCTACGAAATATAAAAAAAAGTAAGCAAAATAAAGTCAAAGCAAGTTGACACTTAACGTGATGACAGCACCAGTGCAGTATTTGTCGTTCTGTGCACAATGAAACCGAGTGTACACCACGCTGGAATTGTCGCGAACACTGCGTATTATTTGACAGCTCGGTGTGGCAGTTCGGTGTTAAAAAGAATACGCCATTAGTTTGCTTTGTTACACTGAGTCTCCCGCGGCCATAAAACTGCGACTAGCGGGAGATTAAAAATAAATCCTAAAGTGTTTCCAACGGACAAACATTACAATAAATTAGACACGAGCTTTTTTGTTGTCATTTGGGCTCTCAAAAAAATTCAACTTATATTTGCTATGAGCGAGAAAACAATTTCACTGTAAAAATCCCAACAGAAAACATGTTTCTGCCAGATCTGTCAAACATGGACACTTTCAGTTTATTTATTTTTTTAAGTATCGAACAGTTATAACGGTTTGTGAGGTGGGCTAAATGTGGCATAAAAATATGTGTGTAAAGGGTGAAACTTATAAGAGGATTTATTTTTCATCACAGGTTTTTCATTTCAGAGATTTGAAATATGTATTGTAAATCTTGGGATTTAAGGGAGTTTGGTTGAGGATATATGTTAAATTGCGGATTACTGTTCGGTGGAGACATGATATAAAACGCAAAAATAGAAAGACACTTTTGAGTATTTTCCATATTTACCCTAGGTGGATGTCCCCACTATGTCATACCTTGTCGAAGACTTGCGATACGTCGAGGAAAGCACTACAACATATCCTTTTCCCTTCTAAGGCTTTTTCAATTACGAGCGTTATTGTCTAGACTTGATCTATTGCTGAATGATTAGTTCTAAAGCCGAATTGATGATCCAGGATGAAGCATCTTTCTGCAATTATTCGTTGTAATCGCTTCAGCAAAAAATATCAGATTCCGCGTTGTTGTTTTGAACGTCAGCCAACAGTGGACCATCGAACGCAAACAAATCCGCTTTATATTTGTCTTTTTTTGCCCATTCGCCATTATCTTTCTTTATTGGGACCGAGTGCATGGACTTAACTGCTTTCCATAAAGTTATTACTTTTGAATAGAGTTAGGGTTAAAAATATAGCCTTACCCCTACACATAAATGAACATTGCTTGACGAATAATTTACAGTGAAAGAAGCCTTGCGTTCGCATTCATCAAGCGTGTTGTACCAAATCAGTTTTCTTTAAGCTATTTTTCCCTCCCGAAATCTTTTCAAAAAAGCATTCTTTGATATTGCCGCCATCTTAACTACCCTGGAACTATTTTCCGAGTGCTTAATACAAGGAAGTTTGACCAACATCTGTTCACACAAATTTTTTTGAAAACCATTGTCATCAATCATGCTTGTCAAGCGGTTGTTTCTTTCGTTCACACGATTCGACATCGGATGTTGTGCTACATGTTGTGACGTGTGAACCCCCCTAATGGTGTTGTGCCATGTCCTGTAATTGTACTTTAACCGGAATTCGCAAAGGAGGCTTGGCTCCGCCTCGGCCTGACGTTTATGAGCCCAGCCGTACGATTTCAATGTTTCCTAGCACAAAGTAGCTTCGGCTTTAACGTTTTGTTCGGCAATAGTAAGGAGAAAACAAGGTGAATACAAACCCGAGCTCTAAGCGCATTGAATATTCGCTACATCTGACAGCTCGACAGCTGAGAAAAACAGTCAATATTTGTAATGTGAGCGCGCAGAGGATTATAATTCTTAGATGTGGTACGTGTAAAACCGAAATAAGCAATTAGAAGACGAAAAAAGGAGTTTTCCCCGAAAAAAAATATATTTTTGGGAAATGTCATTTAAAAGCAGGTTCAAAGCCAACGTGTCGTAATGGGACAAAGACAAAGCCTGAGCCTGGCTGTGAAGCTGCCTTAAATGTTTTGTTTCAAAACTGAGCGACATTCTGTTATATTTGACAAAGTTCAGCAAATCAAGTCATCTAAAGTTTAGTTATTACAAATGTATCTAAAAATTTACATATAAGGCATTCGCGCACAAATATAACCCTGTGAACTCTTAATCAGACCTACCGCAACGAATTACAAATAAAAACAACGCACTCTGTTGCCTAATCACCGGTCTTATCAATTAATTGAAACTGAAAGTAAGTGTAAATAATACATATCGCACAAACACCACTGGTATGTTTAGGCATAGGGTAGCTTTACTCAAGTGAACCCCCGTAAAAAGCCAATAAACAGGTGTACGACCGACACCTGAAAGGGAAATTATTATTGTTTATTACACCGATACAACGACCGAATGATTAAGTGCAAAGCAGTGTATAAATAAATTCAAAATGATTCGCTAAACCAACTCCGTAAATAAGGAATTCAACGAGCATATTAGTCAAGTCAATATTTGCTAAATTGAATAGTAATTGTGCAACAACGATTGCATTATAGAAAATAGCCGCGCACACAATACCGCTTCAGTTCTGTCCCCTGTCAAAGCTAATTGACCGGATAAAATTGGCCCTTTCGTTTGGTGGAGCACTGGAAATTGATTTAATCAATGATCTGATCAATTTGGCTTAAATGTTTTCGATATCAACATTTAACCGGAAAATTGTGTGTTGGTGTTGATTTATCGATATACATATGGCAGCTGCTATTGTTTGTTGTGGTAACAGTAAACATCGGTGGTCAGCAATCCATGTGGTTACAATATTCTTATATGACTGAATAAGCGACTGCATCATATGGATGAAATCGATTCACTTGGAACGACTATACACAAAACTGTATAAATAAATAAATTCATTGTCAATGCCGCCTAAGTGGTGTTACACTGATAAGCGCAATGACACTGAACGAAAAAAAGTTATAGAAGCTGGTTTCTATAAACATTAAACATCGATTGTTTGTTTATTTGTAATTGTATATGAAGTTTCTTCAACCTTCAATCGGAAAGTATCGTTGAATAATTTCGGTTGAAACCAAAAAAAAAACTAGCATAATAATATTATATTTAAACTACTAAAGAAGCCTGTCGAACAACAGGGAGAATGCCACATGATCCTGGGCACGATGCTCTCAATTGTCCAAACCTAGCACTCTGGCATCCGCGATGACTTGGCCTTAAAACGGAGGTTCGGCGTTCCTGGTCGTCTCGAGCCTGAAGGCTTGACAACTTGACTGGAACGTTGTTGTCCATCCACTCGATCTGTCCGAGGTAATGTGTAGTCCTCGTGTTTTGGCTTTTTGATTTACATCCACATCTAGGTACAGCACATAGAGTTCCTTTTAGAGTGCTCTTTTCATAGCTAAGCTTACATCTCCAATAGTAGGTGGTCTGGTGATACCTTTTCTTGGTCGAGTGGGCTTTCGTTATCTTCAGGTACAGTTTCTTCTCTCCCTTCTCTAAATGATGAGTCTCTAAGAGACTGCGTTCCGGTTCCAAAGACAGCATCCAGTTGCTTGGCCATTTTATAGAACTTCCTGGTCTTGGTTCGATTGCTAGACTCTTCGATCTCCTTGAGCTGGTATGCATAGGATAATTTTATCATGTGACGATATGTCATTTATTGAAATTTCTTTTTTCTAAGGGGGTAGCTCTGCCTCTGCCTCTCGGTAGTAGCCAGAGGAAGTAGTATACACATCCCTAGATTCGTGTAAATGTGCAAGAGTATAGGTACATTTTCCTAGTACATCCCCGTAAAGCACTTGCCTCTTTTTAGACATGAGCTTCAACATATACTTTGGAAGTTTGAACAAAAGAACTTCCAGTTGTCTAACTACACCTTTCTGATTTTATCCTTAGGTGGTAAAGGCTTATCTCATAGTTGTAATACCAATCTGGAAAACCCTTCGGAAAGTTGTCCAGCATAATACTTCTTTCGTTTATTTTTAAATATGATCACTTAAACGATAAGTTATTCCATACCATTACTTCATATTCAAATTAACTTAATTTACTTAATTAATTTAATTTGATCTTCACTTGCATCCCTTTTATACCTACCTACATTATTTACTATTTTATTATTTTCGTTTCAAGTCATCGAAACTGGATGACGCTTCACCCGCTGAACTGCAGCAAGCATCACAGCTATTTATTACGCTCCTTAAGGTATACTATAAAACCTTCGTTGTAAAATTTGTTGTTGGGCTGGTAATGCCTTGGGAGCCTTGTTGGCAGAGCTTATGTTTTTGTACATTAGTCTTACGAGTTTGGTGAAGGCAATATTATTTAACTTGTATTAAACCCTGTATAACCTCCATACATTTTATCGCCAAGCATCATTAAAATCGAATGCATTGAGTGCAACTAACTTGAACAATTTATTTGGAAAACTTATCTGGCATCCTATAAACCAGATGAAAAAGAATGTAAAAAACTCTCTATTATTATGCCATAAATGTTTTCCTTTTGCGTTACTAGAAAAGGTGCTCTACCAGAAATAATTTTTCTGTATAGTTAATTAAAAGACAAGCCCCAAAAGAACTAAAATTAATTTTCTCAGATTGATCCACTTAAACTTAAAAAATCCTTATGTCCTTTGGTCCTGCTCAAATTTGAGATTGGCTTACCGTTTTTAGTCAAAATTTAGAAAATTCAATCGCGAAATTATTTAATTTCAGAACAAATTTATTGTTGCGGATGTTTTTCGTTTTGTACCACAACAACTTTTCATGAACTAAAAAAAAAACTAGTGGGCGGGTTACAATCCTCTTAGGCAAATTGTTGGATACCCCATCCCAATTGACCCCTGACAAACACCGAATGACCAAATGTCAAAAATGACAATCTTCTTTGGTAAAAATGGGTCTGGCAGCATTTCCTTTTCGACAACATTGTAATTTTTGTTTAAAAATGTTGTCCAGATGTGGTTTACATGTGTTGAATACACTTTTATACCCAAAATTAGGTTTTTATTCAAGCACATACCCCAATAGTGAATGTGGTGAAATTTTTTCCAATAAATTGATAGTATAGAAAAGTGTGTTAACTGTGATGCGAGATTTTCTTCATTACAGGGAAACATTGCACACATATACCGTTTGTAAATAAAAAAACGACACCCACTCCCAAAATGGGGCGTTTTTCGCTTTTTTGAAATGCCAATTACAATACACTTACACAAGAATACTGCATACAAAATTTCAGCGTCCTAGGACAATTAAGATTTTTCATGCTGTAAAGTAAAGTGGGTGGACAAATTTAAATTTTTTTAAAAAGTTAAAAATAAAAACGTCAATTTCAAGTTCCCTGGCATATGGAGTTTATTTGGACGGACTTTCGTCCGAGAAATTCCGACCACCCCGAATCAAACCTTATTGTTTGTTTTTGGGTCGTCCATTCGGACGGACTACTTCACCAAAACTTAGGATTTAATGCCCGCCGAGTGATACATTATCCTAGCAGAAGGTTTTAAGTCCATCTGTTTTGGGAAAAAAGTATGACATAAAAATAAGTTTGTCCACAACATAAGTTAAATACATTTTTCGTATTTTGAAACAAAACAAGTGAAATCGTTACTTAATCTCTTAAAGTATGCTAAAAAAATAAAGCATATATATACAACGAAGTTCAATGTATGACTTTTTAAATAAGCTGAAGTTTGACAGTCTGGATGCTCATTCAAAGGTCTTATGAACTAACACATATTTTATTTAAAAACAATTCGGCGTCAGCTCTTTATACTGCTGAAATTCGCTACCGATTTTCATGGTTTCAATATTGCTTTCCTTTTGTAAGCACAGGTTTCTTATGGGTACTTGACTAACATGAAAACCAAGACAGCGATTGTATCTTTGGAAATTACGTTAATTCCTTTGAGCTATATATGTAAATCATACCCTTGTATCTGAAACTATTTCTTTACTCGGCGCTTATTACTCCAGCTTTTTTTACTCATTATTTATCGATTCAATGGAAAATTTGTTAAAACATTATACAAACAAACATCATCATCATCATCATTTTCGAATGCCGCCCATCCCTTAAAAGGGTCGCGGAGCGAGGGCGGCTAAATGGTCCTTCCATCCTTCTCGATCCTCCGCCACCAACTCAAGAGACTCCGGCGCAATCCCCAGGCGGGACTCAGAGAGGTTCTTTACCTGATCCCACCACCTGTTTCTTGGCCTACCAGGGGGGCGACGCACTCGCATCTCGGCTAGCATGACCTGTCTAGGAAGTCTGTCAGGGGGCATGCGAACAACGTGTCCAAACCATCGAAGAATCGATCGCTCCACTCGGAGAAGTAGCTGCTCAACATTAAGATTCCTACGAATACTGACGTTTCTCAATCTGTCCCTTAGAGCAACACCAGCAACGCACCTCAGGAATCTCATTTCGGCAGCTTGTACCCGCGATCTAATTCTTTCGGTCATTACCCAAATTTCATGACCATAGATGAGGGTCGGAACGAACACTGAATTAAAAACTGAGATCTTTGCTTTCACTCCAAGCTCAGCTTTCCTGATGACCGGCCGGCGCAGTTCCTTTACTATTGCTCCAGCAGAATAAAGGAACTCAGAAGGCTCTCAGAAGAGGCCAAGTCAGCGCATAGTCCTGCAAAACTCTCCACAGTGTATCCCGAGGGACTCGGTCATACGCCTTTTCCAGATCTACAAAACACGCATAGACCGGTTTGGCATATTCCCAGGCCTTCTCAAGAATAACCTTCAGAGTAAAAAGCTGGTCGGTTGTGCCTCTGCCAGGCCGAAAGCCGCACTGTTCTTCCCGTAACAAAGGCTCGATTCCAGCTCTGGAACGCGTTTCCAACACCTTCGCGAATACTTTTCCCGGAAGACTCAAGAGAGATATGCCCCTATAGTTGGTGCAATCTCTCCTGTTCCCTTTTTTGAAAATGGGCACTATAACTCCCGTTTGCCAATCGCTAGGTGCCTTCCCGCTATCCCAGGCCACCTTAATGACACGTGTTAGCCATTTAACACCCTCTTCACCCATTGCCTTGAGCATTTCTGGCCGGATTTCATCAACTCCAGCAGACTTGCCAACTTTTCGCGATTTAATCGCTTCAGTGACTTCGTCTACTGTGGGACTATTCTCCGCCCTTAGCTCGTCAGCAGTGGGAATGCCATCTTCAGTGCCCTGTTGGGGGTTGAGCAACTCCGAAAAGTGCTCTCTCCATCTGCGCAAGACATCGCTCTCACTTGAAAGAAGTGTACCGTTCTTAGATTTAACCCCTTGGATGATATTTAACTTCCTTCCTCTGAGCCGGCGAATGGTCTGCCAAAATATCTTGTTTGCAGATCTGTAATCGTGCTCCAACTTCTCGCCGAACTTTTTCCATGACTGTTCCTTAGCTGTTCTGACTGCCAGATTGGAAGTCCTTCGCGCCTCATTGTACCGGGCTCGAGAAGTTGAGTTTCTACATTGGATCCACGCAATGTAGGCTCTCTTCTTCTCTCTGATGGCTTCTTGAACTCCAGGCGTTTTAAACCAAGCAGTTCTTTTCTCACCACCAGCCGCTACCCCAAGCCGCTTCACTCCACAAACATTTCCTACAGAGGCAATGACTGCCGATAAAAACAGCTGCCATTCCTCCTCTACATTCAAAAGGTCAGTTGGAATTTGTTCAAACTTCTCCGAAACATGCTGTGCAAAACGCTCTCTGAAATCAGAGTGAGCATCCTGCAACCTTTCCCACCGTATGTGGGTCACCAGTCTTGGTTTTCGCCTGGGTGGCAAAGGAATACTGTCACTGAAAAACAATTTACACAACACTAAGTGGTGATCAGTTGACAACTCAGCTCCCCTGAAAACTCGAACATCACAAATCATTCTTTGAACACACGATGGTACAACAAAGAAATCAACCAGTGACTTCTGATTTAAACTGTGCTTGTACCATGTGTATTTGTGAATGTCTCTGTGTGGGAAAAAGGTGTTCATGATGGACAAGCCATATGCACAGCAAAAGTCCAACAACTTCCCTCCGTTCCTGTTTTGATCCGGGTCACCGTGCCTCCCAATCACACTCCTCCAAGTACTGTCGTCTGTACCCACATGTGCATTGAAGTCACCAATCAGGAAAAAGAAGTCCATTTCTGCCACTCTGTCCAGGGCAGCATCAACTTCGTTCAAGAAGGACTCATACTCTGACTCTCGATTTGGTGCATAAACCTGAACCAGAGCCAGAGTCGATCGTTCAAGCTTAAGCTTCAAGATCAAAATCCTTCCCCCTAACGGAATGACATCGAATACATTTTCTGACAACCGGGGACCAAACAAACATTAAATTTATAAAATACCATGTGCCTGAGAGCTTTAACGATAACGAGGTTGTGTGGATAAAATTTAATTTAATTTGAAAAGGCTAAACACTCACTATTGATAACTCATCGAAAAAAATAACAAGTTTCAATTAAAAAAACGAAAGCTACCCACTAATTATTGTTTGAACAAAAATTATGACTGTGCCTACCTATCAATTCAGACAAATAATCCCTTTATATATAATTATGCTTTGTTGAATAACTTTAATTGAGTACCTACTTGTTAGGAAAACCAACTATCGATATCATCTTCGATTGCATTGTTATCGCAGTCATACTTATACCTACAATTAACGGCTTATTAACATAACATTTTGATTTTCATTTATTTTTTTCAGGCATCCTCCCATAGTAATTTTAAATCGAGTCCCGCGCCAAAAACAGGAAACAATTCAGAATCAGAGGACACGGGTGGTGGTCGCCGTGACTCTCCACTTTCAACGAGTCAAGGAGCTGGTCTCAGTCAGTCGCTTAGTATTAAACAGGAACTAATGGATGCACAGCAGCAGCAACATCATGCATCCTTGCCGCCCGAGCTGTTGCCGGTAAGATTATTGTTTTTTTTTTTACCCTTTGTCTACTATAATCTGATTTTTTCACTAAATTTTTTGAATTGACTTTAAATAAAAAAGAAAATTTTGATCCCTTAGTTTTGTTAAGGTTTTTTCTTTGGACCGGTTCGATGGTTCCAACTTTGTAGTTATTCCTATTTTTTTTTTTTGAGGTTTTATTTTTTTTTTTGATTCGATACGATTTATGCTTATTTGTTATTGAATTTTTATGTATAGCGAAGTGCCCATTGTTTGAAAAAAAAAATATGATATTACTAAACAAATAACTTAATTAATTCAGATTGAAGAATAAAAAAATACGAAGGGCGAAGGATTATTGAGATAAACATGCATGTAATCGGCCGAGAAAAAGAAAAAATCTAAACAAAAAAACACGATGTTTGTCTTTTCATTTAGTGGTTTCAATGTGTCTCTGTTTATTTTGTTATGTTGAACTGTTTTTTTTTCGAATTCACACTGAACAAAAAAACAAATCCTTCCCCTTCTTATTTTTCTTCTAAGTTATTTTTTTATTATTTCGTTTTTTCTTTTTCTTTTCCTCAAAATTTTAACAAACAAAAAAATAAAATGATATGTCTCGGCTTTGTGGTTGCTAAGAAACAGAAAACTGTTATTCTCGATAATCCTCGACTCGATATAATAATACCATCGATAACAATGTTGACAACATCAGCAACGATATCGGCAGCGCAACATCAGCCACAAATGCCATCTTCAGTGTCACTGCAATCGCACCAACAGTCACCCTCATCTCCATACTACTATCACCAATCAAGATATCCACATCATTCCCAATCCACAATGTATCACCTTCATCAACATTCTGCTGCATCGTCGCAGGAGCAGCATTTCATCAATTCTCAACGTGAAGCCAACGAGATGCATAAATTCCAAAGCCAATTGAAAGACTTTCAACACCAACAGAGGCACCTTAAGACATGGATGCCTCCTGAACCTGGTTTGATGTCATCCCAGGAATCAGATGCATCCTTGCGCTGCTTCCTGCGTCACCGAGATCAGCAGCAACAGCACATGCCTTGTCCTACGTCCACAGCCGCACAAGAGCAAATTAGCCGCCTTGAAAGCGCCACATACTCTACGAATTTATCGAAAATTCCCTCCAACTATCCGTACATAATAGGCGGAAATGGTGGTTCAAGCGTCCCGCAATCATTGCCTGGCAACAATGTCTCCCTTCCTGCACCAGCGCCGCCGCCGACAACATCATCAAGGAAAAGTGGACGATTTAGATCTAACTGGCTTTACCAATTCGATTGGTTGCAGTATGACGAAACCGCCAATACTATGTATTGTAAATTTTGCCGAAAATGGTCCAATGATATTCCTGACATTCGAACTTCCTTTGTTGAGGGAAATTCGAACTTCCGTTTAGAAATCGTCAATCATCACAACAAATGCAAATCGCATCGTTTGTGTCATGAGCGAGAATTGCTAGATGTCAACGAGAAAAAGCATATTGAAGCTGTGGTCTTACCGGACGCGTCAACAAAGGATGACTCAGGGGATGTGCAAACAAAAGAGAAAACGGATGCGATAGGGAAGCAAGGCGTTAGCGTTGATTTCGTTGTTAACTTGGATTGAGAAATAAAGTTGCATTTCGAATTTTCGTTACGGTTTTTTAAGTTGCAATATGTGAAAATTCCTTATTATAAGTTAATGTATGATTTTTTGTTAATATAAAATTTATTTGAATAAGTACTTTAACTGATGCCAAATTTTCATTTTCTTAAATAAAATTATTCGAGCTCAATGGGCGTGTCTGTTAGAAATTTCTTTCAATCTTGAGCCACCCTGTTATTTCGAAAAAATCGTGATGATAAAAAATACAAGCTTACTGTTTTGAAAACAAAAAAACATAATTTAGATAAAATTATCAGCCTTAGCGCTTCAATTTCGTGGGTTACGAGGATGGATGCTTTGGATTCTATTGCATCAGCTGAAAATCAGCCTATTTCTTCACCTATTCGCGGACCATCTTCCTTATATTTGAATAGAGACATCACGTAGTATTTGGGACAATTAAAGAGTTTATTTCGAAGCTTAAGCTTTTTTTTCAAAGTAGCATAAAAGGTGCAAATCCTTGGAGCTGAAATATTTTCATTTTTAGCTCATTTTGCAGGTTTTATTCAAGGAATTACAGACGTCGACTAAATATTTACTCATTTTGCAAAAGACCTGCATTTTTGTAGTTCATAGTTTTGGACTGCTATAGCTGCCGTTATTTCTTGTAACCGTTTCCCTATTCTCCATCTGAGTAGTAAAGCACTAAGTAAGAAGAAAGGTTTTATTACTTCATAAATTCGTAAATACTCAAAGATGAATAATAAGCAAATTCCTTTCGCCACCATAAATTTCAACGCATTACATTCAATTGGATATTTATTATTTAAAATTTACGTAGAATTGTTGATTTTTTTTTTATTATTTCCGTATATATTGGAGCCATCGAACAAAAGTCTGACAACCTTAAAAAAAAAACTTAAATTTTTTTAAAAACAAACCTTAATCACTCTGAAACTCGAATTAAGACAAAGTAAAATATTTTTATGCGTATGCAACATACAGTCTGGAGGTATGAAATTACATCCTGAGGATATGTCAAGCCTACTGTCATCACATGGCATTCAATCCGACTCTAGAGAAGATCAGAATGATGTCAAACAAATGCAACTGGACCAATCAGATAACATTGATGGTGAGTACACAAAAACACTTTATTGCGCTTTAATTTTTTTTAACATAAAATATTGCTCCTACATTTGACATAGCGTATTGTTCTTAAAAAAAAAAAAACATTATTTGGTATGCAAAATTATAATATAGTTCTTTTTTGTTGTTTCAAGGTAGTGTACTTACATTAGATTTCTTTTTGTTTATATATCCATAAAGATATCCCTTGTTTCTTATTTTTCAAAAATAAATCAAACTAAAATAATATTTCAATTATGTAATAAAAAAAAATTATCATAACTATAGGGTGATAAAGTCGAAAAAATGGACAACTAAAGTGAAATATTATCATGCATATCAGCAAGGCATTAATCTGCCGAATGGAGACCCCAAGTTGCAAGCAAGCCATTCATTATCTAACTAGAGCCAATTCTAGTGAACTCTTATGGCGTATTCTTTTCAACACCGAATCGTGAAACTGGTGAGGAATACAGAAAAAATTGTTCTTTTCTCGTACACCTCAACGGAATCGTGCTCATTTAAATGTTCTTTTGAACTCCTAATTATTTCGGTGTCGACACCGAACTCGAAATTACTCCACCGTCGTATTTGACGGTGAAGGCTGGGTGTAGCTTTGATTGTGTATGTGAAGTGACGTTTCAAATCAATTTTCATTCGTGATTATTTACAACACGACTGAAATTGTATGAAATCATTAAAAACTCAAATTTAGAGCTTTCAAAATTAATTTTAAGTAAAAATAGCAAAAAAAACTGACGCCAACAAAATCACGCTACGAAATGAAAAAAAGTGAACAAAATGAAGTCAAAGCAATTCGTCACTTTGTTGTTCTGTACACAATGAAACCGAGTGTACACCACGCTGGAATTGTCGCGAACACCGAGTATTATTTGACAGCTCGGTGTGGCAATTCGGTGTTCAAAAGAATACACCAATAATTTCGCGTACCTGTCAGTTCGTGTGCTGTATAGTTCATGGTACATTTGCGTAACAAGGGCCCACGTTTTGCTCGCTTCCGAACTTCGCCTTATAATTCTCGGCCTCTCTTGTCAAATGGTGGAGAGTTTGTCTTTTGCTATGCATTTAGCCTGGCCTTACATGGGTGACGAATGTTTTTTTGGCACCTTCTTATCAGATGCTTTACACAAGCAACAACAACTGTCGTTTTATCTGTTCTGCGACTGTTCCTTTTCGCAAATTAATCGTCCACAAGTTAATTTGCAGTTGATACTCAAATCTGTATAATAATCACAAACTACACCACATACTATGGTGGTTTATGCGCCGAACGTCATCAAAAAACTGATAAACCGGCAGCCTCTGAAATATTTTAAAGCACGGGCGATGCGGCCCTTTAAAGCGAAAAGAACACCGATAATTTTTTGACATTTTTTTTCTGACCAAATCAACCTTTTGTCTTTTGTTGCTTTTCAATCGAACTTGTTTTGTGAAGGATCAACTTTCTGTTCTAACTTCAACATATTTATTTTTATTTTCAAAAATGTTTTTCTGACACATTCACTGACGACCGACGCGACGTGGCGGCAACCCATAGGATGTTGAGATTTTTTTCTGATCTTAGTCTAAATCTTAAACCTTTTAATTTCCGACTTAAGCATAAAATTCAGACGGAACAGAATTTATCCAGAACTAGTTCTGTGTGTATAATAACACACAAAATAAAATCTTACAACATATTTTTGAATTGTACTAGTAAAAGCCGATTTTTCAGTGCAGAGTAAACCGAGCTTAAACTAAGATCTGTTAATCCAAGCACAAAATGAAACTGGAGTTAACCCAGTGAGCAGCAGTAAATAAGGTTACCGAAATCTTCGACTCTTGAAATTATTGGCTTTCCATACAGTCGCTTCACATGGAAAACACCAGGCACAGAAGTTCGAGTTGTTCTCCAATGTCATTTTTCAAATAAACATGCAAAGCAACAGACTGTTTTTCAATGTTTGATATGGGATTAGCCCACCATATTTGTGATCTGTTGCACACACGAAATAAAATCTTACAGGATATTTATGAATAATACTAGTAAGAGCCGGTTTTTCAGTGCAGAGTTAAACCCTGCTTAAACTAAGAAAATGAAACTGTAGTTAACCCAGTGAACAGCATTCAATAAAGTTACTATTGACTCTCCTCACAGTCGCTTTACATAGAAAACACCAGGCAAAGAATTTCGAGTTGTAATAAATATACATGCAAAGCAACAGCCATTTAACATAGAAAAAACAGTCAAAGAAGTTTCGACTGTTTTCCAAAGTTTGATCTGGGATTAACCCACCAAAATTGGTGAGTTAAGCCGAGTTTAAGTCCAGATCGAAATTGACTGAAAAACTCATTTCGGAGTTAATCTCAGTTCGATTCCGTGACTAGGATGATCTCTTTATATGACTGAAAAACTGACGCTAAGACCGAAACATATAAATTTTCCGTTCTGGAAATTATATCTCCCTAAGGCTGAAAAACTGGCCCTAAGACTGGAACCTAATAAACTTTTAATTCTGGGGCTGTTAGCGACAGCTCATGGTGGAATGACCATATGCTTGATGTCATCAAGAGTGCAGAGAAATGCCTTTTATTCCTGACATTTTCAAGGCCTAAAGTCCATAAACTTGAGTAAAACTCTCATGTGTGCGCGCATGCTTCAAAGACCATCGTCATTCTATGGGGTGAGGGTTAATGCTTAAGCAACAAATTTGGCTCTTTTTCACCTTCATTAAAAATAATGTGGCTGGTAATTTTACGCATCGATAAAGGGTGGTAACTTTCACTTTAAATGTCCATTTAAATCCGGGAAAATCAGTCTAGAAGTAAAAAGATTTCGTAATTTTTTTTTTTCAAAATTTATATAAAATTATAAAATTGTATATAGATTTACAGGAAAAAATACCAAGCAAAGAGTATTAACTTGAAAGTTAGAAATTTAGTTAGTTACTGTACTCGTTATAAATTTTATTAATTTTCAATAATTATCCTTTTCTTTTTTCTGAAAAAAAAAAACAAGACTATATGCTATTTATAAAAATAGCTATAATAATGGGGTGGTTTTGACTTGTTCTTTGTCAAGTTTGCTAATAAATAATATATATATATTTTTTTCTCGATTAATTTGCATGCAATATCCTACCTCTTGTACCGTATTCTTCTCTTTATACATAAATTTATGATTTTTAGAACAAAAAACAATTTATTTTATATCTATATAAATGCGTAAAAATAAATTAATGTAAGTATAGAAATAAAAAAAATTAAACTAAACGTTTATCCAACGCTAAATTTAGTTGTTTCTATTAAATTTAAAGCAATACATATAGTATCGAAAAATAAACAGAGAATAAAACAGATCAACACCTCTCCTCCTATGAGAATGTGCATGCTGCATGTATACAAAGAGTAATTTAAATATTTTAATTCTTCAATTAGTTTTTTTTCCACCTTAATGGAAAGAGAGTATAATGTTTGGTAGCAAGCTTTTTCCTTATTATTTAAGTATGATTTAATAAAGTTTTGATTTTTCCTGTTAGGTTGATTTTTCAATACTTTATGTTTTTTTTTTATTTAATTCTTATTTATCATCATATATAAAAGCTGAAAGAAAGAAAAACAAAATATTTATCTCAGTTGTTCGTTCTTTTGTTAATACGGCTTTAATTTGGTCCCATTTTTTCTTTTCGTTCACAAAAAATAGGCAAAAATATTTTTTTTTAAATATTTTGCAAAAAAAAACCCCTCATGTTAAAATTTACCAAGCTTGCACGGGTTAACCTGCAAATGTCTCACACAGAAGACAAAATTAACGCCAACCACACCTTTAAAATTATCTTCTTTTGTTCATTCTTATATTTATCCGATTTTTAATTTGTTATTTATTTAACTTTTTTCCATGTTTCTCTCGTTTGGTTTTTTAATTTTTTAATATCAAAAAACTAAAGAAATATATTATAAAAAAAATATGTTTACTACTTTTGTCTTTAATGTTGCAACTTATATATCACAATATGTATACAAACTTTAACTCATAATTGGAATTGGTATATTATTGTTTAAGTACTAAATCCTTCTGGAAAATTTTTGATTTCAAGTATGAATATTCATACATGAGTCTATATGTCTGTACTATATATATTTTTTCTTAAATAATTGGCCTTTAATGTTCAAAATAAGTGTCTCGTTTTTATTATCAATTGGTATCTCGCCTAGGTATGGTTTTTTTTTTTTTTTTTGTTGTGCAAAGAGAATAAAGCCTGTGGAACGGAAAAGGCTTATTAAAAAATTTTGACACAGAAGATATGCTTACCATTTTTCTTTACATTATTTTAACTTTTAAAATCATTTGATTTTATCTTCAAGAGAAGTTTAAATAAAAGCACATTATATATTTTAACTTAAAAAAAAAAAGAAAATCTTATTCTTTTTTTTTCGTAATTCATATTTTGTATAACCTTTTTTACCACTAACATCTCTCTCGCTTCTTTCGTAGGTATTAAATTAATTCTTGATATTTTTTTAAGTTCATTTCTTCTTATTTATATAAAGGCATTTAATATTTTTGAATTCTTTTTTCGCATTCTTTTCTCTAATATTGTTACTGCGCACAAACAATTATATTACAAACCCTAGAAATACAAAACAAGCAATACATTTTTGTTGTCATCAAATAATGCTAAAAAGTGTTATAAGATTTTTGTTTTCAAGTAGGTGAAATAAAAAGAACTGGAGCTTAGCATTAACGAAAAAATATACTACGAATAGTATATACACTACTACAGAGTCCAAAATTATGGTTGCAACATTTAAAGACTTAAACTGAAAAAAAAACTCATTCTTATAAAGAATGAAAAAAAAAAATACAATAAAGGCAATGATTCTTATGAAAATTTTATAAGATATAAAAAATTTAGTTCACATTTTAACTTTTATTTATTTTTTGTAATTAAAAATACAAACTTTTGTTGAGTAATGTCCCTTTGTTTAAGTTATTGGTTTTACCCATTGTATTATTTCAGAGCTTTTCCTCATTTTTTTTTTTTTGTGGTTAATGCATACTTTAACGACATTTAAATGTAGGCATAAGTTTTCCCATGGTTTTTAAGAAAAAAAAATGTGTTCTTAGGTTTTATTTTGCCCCAATCGTTTTCACTTTGTTCCACGATTTGTTTTTGTTTTTATTCAACCTGCAATTTTAACCTTTATATAATTTGAGTTTGTTACTATTAGATGAACCAATAGTTGAATTTAATTTAATTAAAATATATTCATATAAATTTATATATACATACATTAAAGTGTAGATGTCTATCGTTAAATATATTTAAAAAAAATCCTTTTTAATTTAATTAGAGTATCTTGTTTTCAAATTTTCAATACATAAAAACTATATTATTTGTGTAAGAAAATATAAAAAAATATCTATTTAAAACCAAAGTCACATAGTCACAGTCGGATTTTAAAATTAAATTCGAAAGCCATTGTAGGCTATTTGGATCGGTTCTTTATACAGATATATTTGCAACAAAAAATCATTACATACGTACATGTTAGTGCATCCCAAAACTGTATGAGTTAATTTATTTATACCAACGAAGTTATCCAGATTTCTTAAGCTAAGACAGTGACAGTAGCAAATGGCTAAGGGCTTTTACCGGAAGCTAAACTGAATCGTTCACGGTTATGCGTTAGAGAAACAGGTGTAAGATAAAAGTCTTGGATAGCTCCGTTGATACAAACAATTTGGAAAAGTTAATTCTTTTGAGAAAGTATCCCAGTTTTTTTTTATAATTTGTTTGTTTCTTTGTTTAAGGATTTGGTTTGTTACATTTATTAGACATGGATTGCCAAAAAAATATATATATTCCCACACAAAAGCCTTTTTAAAATATATATATACATATATATACAAAAATATATTTGCTACCTTGTTGATTTTTTTTTTGCTATTATGTTTTCTATTTTACTTTTGTATGTATCCAAACCAAACAAAATAAATTTCCATGCGCGCCGTCATTTTTAGGCCTATAAAAACCCCTCAAGCTAGACTATAATTTTCCTTTTATTGAGCTCATGCAATATACCTGTATAACAAGCCAACCAAACCAAACTGTTTACAGGTGATGGTGTGAATGACGACGATGGCGATGACACAAACAATGACTATTGTCACTCATTCAAAATCAAGCAACACCATCTGTCATTACGTTGTCAGCACCAACAGAGTATGATCGCTGCTGGGCGCAATTTAATGGATGCAAATGGTCTTGACGCGTCGACATCAGTAATCAATATGACCAACAATGCATGCGGCACCGCCTGTAAGAGTTCATCGACTCCAGGCGTAAGTACACAGATGTCGCCAACCGGTGGCAACGTCATGACTTCGATGTCACCACGATCTTCTGCATCGCCTTCATCCTTACAACACCAACAGCTGAATTTGGCAATGCACCATCAGCACGCTGCTGTAGCTGCCTATCAGCAGCAGCATCTCAGTCATCCCAACTTAACCACGTCGACATCATCCACATCTTCGTCTATTTCGTCATCAGCGGCGGCCGCAGCTGCCGCAGCGGCAGCTTCAAATCGACGTGACCATAACATTGACTATTCGACCCTTTTTGTGCAACTATCAGGCACGCTGCCCACCCTTTATCGATGCGTAAGCTGCAACAAAATTGTTTCCAATCGATGGCACCATGCCAACATCCATAGGCCTCAGAGTCACGAGTGTCCGGTCTGCGGACAAAAGTTTACCCGTCGAGATAACATGAAAGCCCATTGTAAAATAAAACATGCTGATATAAAAGATAGGTTCTTTAGCCATTATGTACATATGTGATCAATTTTCTACGTAGTAAATTAAAGCAAATAATCATTAAGCTAAACAAAAAAATATATATCCAAAAAATAAATAAATAAGTTCAATTCATTATATAAAACAAAGTATTAAGCATAAACTATAACATAAAAGCAGTTAGGAAAGTATAAATCACAATGATAAAGTATTACATTTAACAAAAGTAAAAAAAAAACAAAAACTTAAATATATTATATATTATATTAACGTTAATTTCTATACTTAGGTTAAATCTTTAATCGTATGTATATATATGTATATTTTTACAAAAATAATGTCAAAAAAAATGTGAGATACTAAATGAGGATTGATCGAAAGTTAAATTAAATTAAACAAAATGTTAACCAAAAACGAAAAACACAACTTCCTTTATTGTTTTGAGTTAATCTAATTTGATTAACTTAAATTAAGTATTTTAATTTCTTTTATTAAATCATTGCGATTGTTTGGTTTTGTTTTGTTAATGTTTTAATAAAATAATAATCATTGCCTTTGAATGCAACTTTAGTTAAAAAACGAATTTAAGTCGAATAAGAAACTTCGAACCTGGGTAACAACCTTCATTAAGAAATCCTTCTAAGCAGGTTAGAAGGATTTCTTAATGAAGGGTAACAACCTGGGTAACAACCTTCATTAAGAAATCCTTCTAAGTCAGCTAAGAAAAATTGAATTTATTGACCAACATTTTTTTAGGCAAGGCTAAAGAAAAACTTAGGCGTATAGGCACATTACTAACATCCTTATCTTACAGGTTCACTCATGCTTTTAAATATTGTTTTAAATGTTCTTTTTAAATATGCAAAAACTTTGATATGACTACAAATGAATATTAGAAAAATAAACCCTTTCGAAAATGTCTTGGATCTGTAACTTTTAAAAAACTGTTCTGCATTCTTTTTGTGTGATCAACACAACTCGTTAGGAGACGAGCGTTAGCCAACACTGTTGAAGCGAAACAGACGTGGTCCTTTAGCTAGGGTGAACACCAGTTGCAATATTTAAAACTTTTTACACTTACAAATTTCCAATAAAGTTCCAATAATTTCAAAAAACTTTCAATTTGTTATAAATGCAGGCTGAGATTAAAGTTCCCCAAATTAGGAACGTAGAGTGGAGAACATGCGGACAAAAGAAAAACCGTTTTTGGTTAACCGGCAGGTTATGTTCCTACACCCCTTACCCATCGCGGGTAATGCTCTACTACAGTGGACACTGTCTGTCCAAATTCGAGTGCCTCTCTAGTTTTGGCCTTATGTATTCTTTATTTTCGTTGTTAATCCTTGTAGCTAGTTTTCAGCCCGATTGACAGGTGAAATTTTAAGGTCGTATTGTCTGTGTAAAGTGTGACCGGAACACAATTCTGCTTAAAAAAATCTTTTTTCAAAATTCTGATGAAAGCAATAAAATTCAGCTTTTTCTGCTTTTCAATCAATCTGTTCACTTTCTTTGAAGTAAAGCAAAGGTAAAAAAAGGAAGAGTTCCGAAACGCCCTCCCCATACATATTTCTGTGTGGCTTTGTAAAAGTGGCATTTCCAGAATTTTTTAAAACTGAATCTTGAAAAGCAGAAAAAGTTCCTTTGTTGAATAGATAAAGTATGAAAACTGCTCACCACAGACACGCCCAATAATGGTTTGAATGTAATACCACCTTAAATTTACGAAAGCGAGTTATAATTCTTATTTCAAAATTCTGATTTTTCCAAAAAAAAAACTGCGTTCAAAGTTCTGCTCTCCAAAATTCTGACTTCACTTAAACAATAAAATTCTGCCTTTTCAAGTAGACCTTTGAATTATTTGAAGTAAAGCAAAGGTAAAAAAAACAAGCAGAAGGGTTGCTCCATACATGTTTCATTGTCATGCTTGCAAAAGTTACAGAATTTTGACACCGGCAGAATTTTGACCCCGACCCTTCAGGTAAATAGTATTTGAAAATACGTTTTGACTAAGAGCACGCATTTTTTTTATAGAAATTCGGATCAGAAATCTCTAACTGGGAGTAAATTTGAACGCTCACATCACCGACCATGAGCACTTTTACCACGCTAAATTTTTAAAAACTTGACTTCTATAATACTTTGCTCTGGGTAGAAAATAAATGATATGACAAATATTATATTGTCATTTGCTTGATTTATTAAATACAAAGTATTGTTCTCCGCCTACTTTTAAAGGGGCGCTTTTAGACAAACAAAAGTTTCTCAGTATTCAACAAAGTCTTTTCAGTATTTCCGGCTTAAACGCATTTTCTCATAGTTAAAAAAAATACTATTAAGGATTTTATTCCAGGGCGTCGCCCATAGAATGTGTGGTCTTATGTTGTTGGTTAAATAGCCTAGAGGGCTTAGAATAGAAGTTCATTACAGAGGAACTCTTGCATCTACCCACTTTTTAACATAAGACTATATTCAGAGCGTAAAGCTTTTGAAATTCAAATTCAGTGATTAAAAGTTAAAAAAAAACTTTCTGTAGGGGCAAAGAAGGGTGGTCATCGGGTGGTGATGTTATGTATATTTACGCTGAAAAATAAATTTTATGCATCCTAGATCCGAACTTTCTGTTTTCTAAGAAACTGTGGTGAAGCTGTTCGAGTTGTCTTATGGCAGTGTATTGGATTCTATTATTTCTTAGCAAACTAAAACATCTAATTCACTCTTGTAAGATCACGGGCTAGATTAACTGTCTTGTTGAAGTCTTGAATGTTAGCGGGTGCAAACATAAATTTCAAAGTTCTAGTAGAAAGGGAACGACATTTAGCTGTAGTGATTTCTTAGTGCTTTTTGGTGCAGTTATGATTGATCATCTTGTCATAAGCAAGTTCGACACTTTTTCCAAAGCTGTGAACCTTTTTTACATTAAACTTAATTAATTTTTCTAGACTTTAACCAGCATCTTTTTTATTGTTTCTTTTTTAATACTGGACCCAGAGATTGGTTCTATATGATGTTTCTTTTTTTATTGCAATCGCAAGAGTTAATAAAAGTCTTTTCTTGGAAAAGAAAAACTTACGATTTAATATTCTGAAAATGTGATTTAAATTGAACTATTGGCAAAGTGTATGAACATGATAAATGTTTGGCCTTTTTTCTTAAAAAATACAGGGATCTCAGAATAAAAAAAAAATAAAAAGAAAAATAATATTACATTTTTATTTTCTTATACAAGAAAATTTATTTCTGAAAGAAACAAAACTAAACATAAAAAAATATGCCATGCTCAAGCATTGGAAATGGCCGACCCTTATCATATTCACTGAAGCTATTGTTCTTAAAAGTTTTATAGATATTAATATACGTAATTAAATGGGACCTTATAAAATACAGAAATTTGTACATATATAAAAGCCATATAGTGTAACAACAATATAAACATTTAATAATTTAACAAGTAAGCAAAAATAAACTAAAAGGTTGTCTTGCATAATGTTTAAATAGTAACTCAATTTTATAGAATGAAAATCGTACATAAGACTATGTTTTACTTTTCAAAACTTTAAAAAATGTTTATCTTAAAAATAACTTTTAACTACGAGGTTAAACCAGTTACTTATACTACCCAAAATTCAATACACAGCATCAATACATAACCACAATTCATAGTAAAATAAAACTCTTCTTACTCTTCTTCCTCTTTGCTATATGCATTTTGCATATTGATAGTCCGCTCACATTATATGCAGGCACACGTACGTGCTTTAAAATATTAAAATATTTCTTAAACTATAAAATCATTTAAAATATCTATAGTAATAAATCGATTTCCCAAATAAAATATAACCTTAAAAGCGAAAAAAAAAATTAAATAAAGTTTATAAAAACAATACAAAAAAATTAACTGAAAAGCAATTATTTATGTACAACATAACAATTAGTCCCCTCATCTTAAATAAAAACAATAAAACCTAAGTATAAAGAATTTGAACCAGAAACGTAAAGGAACGAAAAATTAGTACAAAAATTTTGTAGTGCATTGCCAATAACAAGTATGTATTTCAAATGTAAATGTAACTACAGTAGCTTTTAGAAGAGAAACAGGAACAGCTACTAATAAAAGTTTATGGAAAGAGCAAACTTCTTCGTAAACACACAAATTGAAATTGAAAATTAGGTTTGTAAATGTTTTCAAGTATTTTTCTGCTGATAAATTTAAATATCTGTCTACCACTAAAGAAAGGCGCCCACACCCACTCGTTATTCTTATATTTTTAGTAGTTTACTTGAATTTAATCAGCAGATGAGCTTATTTTTGTTTAACCAACATTCATCCCACCGAAAAATTCGTAACGCTACTTTAAGCAATATCAACCACATTTTCAATTATTCTTACCCACAAATGCTGTGCTTTTTTTTCTAGTCAGTGAAGAAGTTTGCCTTCCAAAAATATATTATTTTATAAGTAACTTTAGGAAAATCTAGTCGTCATTAAACATAGGATAAAAATGCAAAGTAAACTTAAAAATCACAACATTTTCAGAATATTCAATATAAATAACTGCTTAGTTTTTTTTCCTCAAAATACCCACCTTGAGTAAAAATATTTGATAAACGAAAAAAAAACATAAAAATTTTTTTGTAGAATATCTACTTCAAAAAACAAAATGGAAGCGAAATTTAATGAGTAACAAAATCAAAGTATTATTTTAGTATTCTAAGTTTTAAGAAAATTGTGATTTATCTAATTTGAATAAAATAATAAGAAATTTATAATAAAAAAAAAATTTAGGGAAAGTAAATAGTTTTAGTTGATACAATATATATACATATAAATATATGTATACATATATATATATATTTACATAAAGGAATTACATTAAAAAAATTAAATAAAAATATATTAAATAAAACCTAAAAAAGTCTATTCGTATTAATAATGATTTCTTTTAATTCGTTGCAACTTTGAAAGCATTAATATACCAGTTCTTTCTATTTCATCCTTGAACGTAGTATGCAAAATAGGACAAAATTATTTTATTTTTTTTTTTTTAATATTTTAACGATCTACATGTCGTTAAAATATTAGCTTAGCTCTAAAACACTATACTATATATCTTTTAGTTCCATGGTGCCTTCATGTTTTTTTTTTGGAGAAATAAACAGGGCCCTTAAGAATAATTGTGCATTTTACAGTGGAGTGCTTAACATTTTATTTTGTGTATGCTGAATGTATTTTAAGAGTTTATTTAAATATTTTTCTGGTAAAAATACTTCTATCTAACCGAATTCAACTGGTAAGTGTATTCTTTTTTTACTTAAATATTTTTTCTTTAACGCTGAAGAATCCAATTAAGTATTGATTTTAATTTCCCTTTCATAAATATAGGGCTTCAGCTTAAGTAGGCCAACTAACAATTGTGGTTTTACTCAAAATTAAAAAAATATATATTTTTCAAACAATCTCTCTCGTTACAAAAAGCGTTTAAGGATGATTGATCTTAAAAATCGTTTCAAAAACGCATTTGCACCCATCCACAAAACTAACTTTATTTTCTTCCAAATATTTCCACTTAAATATTTATTTTATTAAGTTTATTTTAAGCAAATAAAAGACTTTTAAAATATAATTTCCACTTAGGTTTGTTGTTGATGTATGTAATACATATACATTTGTTTCACATACTGATTTATTGTCGTAATATTTTTTAAAGTCTCCCCTTTTCTTCTACCCTTTACCCGTTCACTGTGTCAATATAGGTTAATTATATATTAATAAGTACCTTTTGCGAACTATTTTTTTTTTTATTTTCGTTTCATTATCCTGCAACGAATATCTTAATGTTTTTTATTTTTATTTTAATATTTACAAGAAAACAAAAATACAGGAAGGAGGGGTGTTGAAAATCAAAGTTTATAAAATGTTTTTTCTTAGATTTGAAATTAAATGCAATGCAAAATATAGAAATATAAAAAAAAGAATCATAAATTGGCGAATTTATAAAAAGCTGCTGATAAAAAATTATAACTTGTATAATAAAAACAAAAAAACAAAACTTTTTGGTGCGGGTTGGAATGGCTATTTTCAAACTTAACTGAATTTTTAATTTTGTCTCTTATTTGGAATAGGGTATTTCACTGAAATTTAAAACACAAGTAAGGAAACAAAAAATGTTTAAACGTATTTTGATAACAAAAAATAACCAATTTACGTAAACCTAAATATTTACAACCACTTAAGATATTTTAATTTCGTGAAATGGTTTAGGAAATTTCTCTTATGCATTTGTCTTCATTTTTTTTTATTCTATGATAATTAAATTTTTTTAACATGTTTAAAGTAACAAAATATTTCAAATTTCTTTTATTAATAATTTATTTCTTCTTTTCTATAAATGCAAATTTGTTTGTAAAAAAATATTAAATACAACATAGAAAAAAATATTAACCGAGCATTTAATAAAATTATTTTTATAACAAGTTCTTATAGTTGCCGTACCCAATTAACATTATAAGATTTATGGTTTATGTAACATACTAAATACTCAAAAGTTTGTATATTTCCTTCTTTTTTTTATAATGCAAAAAAAAAAAACAAACATTATATTCTTAAAAAGGCAAACATCAATTAGGATTATTTTGACGCTAAACCTTTACTTATTTATTTTCTTTATTTAAACAAAATTACATGTTTATTGTAATACAAGAAAGTGAAAGCCAGGAGCAAACCAAGTATGCTTATTCTTCATTATTGAAGTTAGTATAAAACTTGTAAAGAAAGTATACACCGAATAAGTACCGTCTGCGCCTTTCAAATAATTATTTTCTTGCGTGGTTGTATCTCAATCAGTGAAATGTTTGGTGTTTCATTCCCAACAAGCTTTCTCAACGATCAGTGGCCAGTAAAATGCTCTTACTTTTAGAAAACATCACTTTCCTCAATATTAGATGTGAAGCTTTCTATTGATTCTAGCTAAAGAAATAGTCTTTTTCCTTAAAAAAAAAAATTGAGTCCAGCTGATTTTATACAAAGAAGCTGACGTATTTCACTGGATTCAAGTGACACAAAAAAATAAGGTTTTCGGAACCTTTGGATTTAGGTTCTAAAGGTATTTGCGTGCACCTACTATCGCCTATCGCCGGTGACCATGCGAACTGCGACCAAGTCAATTTTAGCGCATTTACGAAACTGACAGCCTAGCCAACAGCCCGACAGTCGAAGAAGAAATGTCAGTCTAACTTTTGAAACCAACACTAAAAGATTTCTGGAAAAAACACATCTTCAAATTTTCTGCGACAAGGTACAATTTGAGTGCGAGCTGTCAAGTTAATTTCACGTTCCACATGATCGGAACACTATCCACAAACACATGAAGCTGACCTGTGGAGACGTGCCCTAAACTTTCTTTTTAAAAACAGGATTGTCAACAAAGCTTGCATTTGCTTTTGGAAAATACGATGATTTTTTATGTGCGTCCACTTTGGCACTTTCATGTGTATACAATAAACTCTTAAACACGTCGAAATTTAAAAACTACCCTCAATAATATTGTAGATATTTTAAGTGGGTTTCCCTTAAAACCCAGCGAGTATAAGCTAAAAAAAAGTAGTCAACTAAAAAAAGTGTTAAGCTGCACTCGAAATTAGCTACCTTTCTAGAACTTTTAAGTAATTTTATATATCAAACTATGTTAGAACCTTTAAGTATTTAAATTTTTGTTTTACAATTTTTATGTGAAATCATCAACAAAACCAATATTTTTTCTTTTTTCTTTTCGCGAACTTTTGATTGATTTTCATCAATCTTATTGCTTATAACGACCCACACACAAAAAAAAATCAATAAAAAATTAACAAACAAACAAAACAACAACAAAAAACTGTGCTATAGGCTCTAAAGCGTGGCACATGCGTCTGACATTTGAGCGTTTATCTGGCGCAAGCAATTTACACCGATGCAAACTGTGCGGCAAAGTCGTCACACATATACGCAACCATTATCATGTGCATTTTCCGGGACGTTTTGAATGTCCACTCTGTCGTGCCACATACACGCGCAGCGACAACCTGCGAACGCATTGTAAATTCAAACATCCAATGTACAATCCGGATACACGAAAATTTGATATCTTGTCATCTGCTCAGTCGCCAACGGCTACGCAAATAGCAGCGGCATCACAAGCTGCAATGGCAGCTGCTGCAGCTGCCGCCGGTGTATTTAATGCGGCTGCAGTCCAACAACATCAGCAGCAACAGCAACTGCAGCAACAACAACAAATGCAGCAACAGCACAGCAATTCAACATCCGAATGATATAATCAGTATTTGAGCTGGAACTATTCAAATATGTTGAGCTCAACAGCTAATTCGTTCTTATGGAATCTCGATGAGCAACATTATCATGGTGGCTATCATAGTAATAGTAATAAAAATGAAAGTATCAACACTAGCAATAATAATAGCAGCATAACATCAAAAAGTACCAATAACATTCAATTGTCCCAGAATATTCAGGACCACCATCATCATCAACCAGAGGATTATCAACATCAACAACTTCAACATAAAAGTCAACAACAAGTTATGAGTGAATCACGAGCAAATCCAGATTCGGATGAAAACGATGACGAGAGTATGTCAGACAATAACCTTACAGATGAAGTCGAAAACGCAATTTCACCAACAAATGACGTGTCACCGCATTCACCGTCAACAACACATGTCACAATCAGCATTTCACCAACAGCCACGGTGACAACAACAACAACGATCGCTTCTACTGCAGCAACAACATCACTTACTGCAACAACTACAACGACTCTTGCATCTTCGTCCTACAAGCGCAGTTTTTATGACAAAACGCACATGACTTCATCACCGAGGAACTCACCAATGTCCGGAATAGAAGAATCGTCAATCAGTCATTGGACCGGTGTGCTTAGTCAACTAAATTCTATGGAAAGACATTAAAAAAAGTTTTATCTAAAATTGTTAGAAATTTAAATTTAGTGCAATAATTTTTTGTTCGTATTTAAGAAAAAAATACTCTCGAACATGTCAAAACATCATCTCGACAATAGTATTTTTTTTTTTATTCAAATTTATATTTTTTTATATATTTGTCTATGTGCCAAAATATGGTCAATATTGTGAATTCCCTTAATTGAATAAGCATGATTTTAAATGAAGTCATGAGTCTTTTACTCGTTTTTCTTTCTCCAAATACAAAAACTACACGAATTCCAGTAACCAAAAAATATATAGTTCAAATCAGCTAAAAAATTGAATTTTTATGAATGTGAACGTTAAAATTTTCAAAAATCAAAGTTCACCTGTTTGTTAACACTGTGTCTAAGACAAATCTACGAAACTCTTTTGCCAGTGTTGAAGGGGCACAGTAAACGTTTTTTTTGGGAGAATCTTTCTACCCTTCGATTGAGCTTCAAAGACTTCGCCGTCATTACGATGCTTTAGCTTTGAATCAGCTTTGAAATGACATTTCCTAAAAAAGTATTTTCTCCCGGAAAAAAACGTAGTCCAAGTCATACTACAGTCCAACACGTATATAAGAAACAACTAAAATAAACAAACTTTGTTTCTTATATCCGAGTTGATCTTTTATAAAAATACGTTTATAGGAAACAAAGTTTCTTATAAGAAAAAAAACTTATATAAGAAACAAAGTTTCCTATATGAAAGGTCAACAAAACGCAAACACGATTTGGCAGATACATATTTTGCCAATTCTGTCATATTTTTCTGTCATCGTCTCTCGGAGATGTGTTCGCATAGTAACAAATACTTGCACTGAGAAGCCTAAACTTAAATCTATTTCAGAAAAGAAAAAATGTTTCTTTTATGCATTGAGTTTTCTTTTAAATTGTTGATCTTGTGAATGAAGGATCGTTTCTTATATTCGATTTTTTCTTACAAACGTATTTCTTATATCAGCTCCTTTTTATATGGAAAAACATTAAAAAGACACGGTGTTTCCACATGTATTACCTTTAAGCGATTTTCTTATATGAGTGTTTTTTATATCCGTGCTGGACTTAATATTTATTATCCTGAGCGGGCTCACATTTTAAATTTTGATTTTTTTTTTCTCAGCTGTCAACCTGTGGCATAGCAAATGCTCAGTACATTTGAAAAAGAGCTCGGCTTTGTAGTCACGTTTTCTCTTTACGATTGCCAAATGAAACGCTGAAGTCGAGTCTGCATTGTGTTCGAAAATATTGAACCCGTTTTATGCTGTTTAGCAAGCATAACTTACTACAGGCGCATAGCTTGTAAGTGTAGTAAAATTTTTCTCACTTTACTTAGAAAGGACTGTGTCAAAAGTTCACCCTTTGCACAGTTCTGAGAGTTCAGATTTTTATATAATGCGAAATGTTGCACTCGAAACTGCCGTATCCCTCATCCTAAGCAAAAGATAAAAATCGAAGTGATGCTGTACAGTGACAGTGTGTTTTCTCATCGGCATTATTAAAGTCAAATTAATTAATCAGATTGTCATTATTAGTTTTTCATGTTCAATTTAATTTTTCATCAAATTTATTTGCACTGGAAAAAAACAGCAAACTCAAATTTACAGGACTTGCACTTAAAGAAATCGTTAATAATGGAATATAACCGAAAAGCTAAGGCATGCGGCTAATGCCCTTTTTAAGGATCAGAGTAGACGGACTAATGCACTTTAATTTTAAATTCTCGAGGGCTTAAAAGACGGGAAAGTATTTCTTTTGGAGCTTGTTTCACATTCGTGATGTCCCGCATAAAAATATCACTGAAACACACGATACGCCCAGAATTGGTCTCTAGAAGTCATGCTTATTTTTAACAAGACCGACAATAATTTTAGTTAACTCATCCGAAATGAGATTGCAAAAATGCGTATGTATGCAAAATATCCCACAAATAATATTTCGACCAGCTCTTTAATTGTTCCGATATGCCAAATACCAAATAAGTATTGTTTTGTTCAACACAAATTAAATACCTGGTGAGATGAAAAGGATATGCTCGAAAGCCCCTTAATACCTAAAAAACTCTTTGACCAGTTTGACATACCATTTGACTCATAAAAAACTATTCAAAACTTAAAGAATTTAATAGATCATCGAATTGCACACATTTTTTAGAATTCACATCGTATATTAGGTGTTTAGAATAATTAAAAAATGTTCTCTTAAGAATTAAAATCAAGCCTATTCAAACTTTTTTTTTAACTAACTACGTAACAAGTAACAAAATGCCAGAATATGAAATGAAACCAAGTGTTGTATAATTTTTTTCTTTAATTTTATGTTTTACACAAATAACATATATATGAGTAGTTGTTGTTCATTTTTATATTGAAAGAAATTTAAAAAAGAAACAATATAATAAATAATAATGATATATTAGTAAAGTCTAAAACAAATATAATGTAAGGTGTAAAATATTTTATACTTTTCTTACTCCCTTTTTTGCAATAACATTATTTTTCATATGAACATAAAATAACCAATCTTAACTTAAATAGATATAAAAAAACGTTAATAACTGATTTTTAAATGTATATACACGTATGAGGACAACACAGAAACTTTCTTGTACAAATTAAGTTTATTTAATAAAATTTTAACACACACACACAGGCTCATGCACACAAAATCAACTAAAAACACAACCCTAAAAACTAAATATTAATTAATGTTTTCTTTAAGCAAATATATTTAACTAACTAAATACAAATAAATATCTATATTTATTATCTATTAGTAAAATAGTAATGTAAAGCAAAACACAACAGCTAGGATAGGAAATAGTTTTGAACAAAGAAATCTGATTATTTACATTTATATTAGTTTTGACTAAAATTCAAACTAAACCCCATTTTACAAAAAATAAACTAGTTAATGAGAATTAAAAAATACATATGTATGTCCTACAGTTATATATTTTATTAAATTATAAAAAAAACTGCGTGATCAATTGTCTATATTACGTATACATATTTAAATAATAATATATATGATTTTCTTAGAAAATTGCAAATGTTTTTCTTTAAAATTATATATAAAATGTTGTGTTAAGTTTTTATATGCAACAAAAAATGTCAGATGAAGAGAATATAATATATTTTCTTCATTTTTTTATTTTTTATTAACCGTATAAATAACAAAATAATTTGATGTTATATAATTTCTCAGTCGCTTCTACTAATACACATTCTTTTCTCCCTTAACCGTTGTTGCAATTTTACGTGTTTTTGCTAGATGCAAATGGCATTGGAGTAGAATATTAGAAATTTTTTTTTACAAATGTTTTTCTGAAGTTTCAAGACAAATATATAGTCATTTGTTTTAGTTTCTACGAGAAAATAAGATAAAACATTAAATTATGTTAAGATAATTTTGCAAACATCTTCAACAAATTCAAAAAGTAAAATTAACATTTTCAGATTTTCTGAATTACTTTTTGTATTTTTTTCTTCTTCTCATAGAAATAGTAAGCGTATTAACACAATTTTTTTAAAAGTACATTACTGAAGCTATAGAGATTAAAACTACTCCACTGCCAAAGGACATTTATAGAAGATTATCTTTTTACACTTAGTTAAATTCTCTAAAAATAGACATTTAAAATATTTCTAAATATATTTCAAATAAACACACTAACTATTTATTAAAAAAAAACGAGTACCTTTTCAGAAGTTTCTTGATATACCTCTATTTATTATTTGAGAAACAATTTAGAAATATACTAATGATGAAAACTCCTTTCTATAAACAGTACCCTATTTTGTATATGGAAAATGAATTTACTTGACATAAGGATTTTTTCAAGTTATTTACACAGAGATTTTATTTTTGTACTTTCTTGTTTCTGTTAAATTAAAAAAAAAAAGATCATTTATTTTTTTTGTCTATATATTTAGTTTTTTTATTAATATTGTGATGTTACGAATGCATTTTTTCGTTAAGTGTATTCACAAAGAAACGTAAATTTCTCTGAACGATTTTCTTAACTTTTTTTTATCAAATACATGTATGCATGTCATTCTGCTAACATAAAATTAAATACATAAATAAACTTATGTCAATGTGTAGATGTACATATTTTTTTTATATTATGCAGAAAGAAAATAATCAAACTTCCCTTATTTTCTTAATTTGACGTCAATGTATATGTTTGTGTTAACTAAATTAGCTTCTACTTTTATCTTTCGTTCTCTTGGTATTTAATCCCACCGAATTTACATTTTTAAAATTTAGCTTACGAGTTGTTCAGAGAAATATAACCACGAAATATTTTTAAACAACTCTCAACTGCCATTTCTCACATCAACATAATTTAACGTTAACAGTAATCTAACGCATAATAACATCACATCTTTTTTTAATGCTGAAAAATAAATACAATATAATTAATTTTGTTTGAATAATGGACATATTTATTTTTCAACTTTTTTGTTTCTGTTGAGAAAACTAAAACAAATCTTTTTCTATTCAAATACATAAAAGTTCTTTGTATCATATTTATTTTTATACGTACATCTTAAAGAAGGAGCACTAAAACATAGATAAATAACGAGCAAAGAACGGGGGTTTAAAGGTTGTGTTAATTTTTAAAAATAATAAAGTTTTGGCCATATATATAGAAAAAAGTGAACATATTTGTAAATATGATTTAAACATTCGAAATCAGCTATTATATATTTAGGCTCTCAAAATTAAAAAAAAAAATACTGCAAAAACTTGTTCTTTAATCATATTTATACATATATATATGTGAATTTTTAAAAACATACATATAATATTTACTTTTATATATTTTTTGTGTAAAAAAGAATGTGATAAAACTGTACGGTTTGATGGTGCTAAATCCAAATATATATTAGACGAAAATTTTATTTAAAAAAAACAATTTCTTCGTACACACACATAAAATTAAACCAACACACAAACACACACTCACTAAGAAAAAAACTAACTCTAAATAATTTCTAATAAATAGAGAGAAATTTTAAAACATTCTTTAAAACAAAATGAATACAGAACAATAAAACAAACCTAATGATAATAATTTAACCGAACGTGCAATATTACTAGTTATTTTGTTTTTACAGTGATTTTTTTATTTAATATTTTTTATAACATTTTTTTGTTTTGATTCTTGAATCATATAGTTTTTTTTTTTGTAATACAATTCATTATAGTTTACTTATTGTTTTTAAATATTATTTAATAAATTGAGATGTAAAATAAAACAATGCATGTTTACAACTTGTTGAAATAGATCAATTAAACTCATTCCTAACTAATGTGAAGTATAATTTAATGCAGAACTACACAAAACACAACAAAACATCTATAGCATTGATTGAAAAACTACTCTTAAAAACTTGAAAGAAATGCGATTTTAATGTTTTAACAGAACCACAAAAATTTTAGAAAAAAAATAATAAAATCGAACTCTTACAAAAAAAAAAAAATAATACATTTATATATATATATATATATAAAACTCATCATTGAAAATTATTAACAACGTTTAATATAAAACGAAAATGTACATTATAGAATTACCTTAGTTTTTAGAGACCCCTTATTTTATATTCTGGAGAAAAAATATACGTTTACCTGATCTTTTTATGTAGATTCCCTGTTTTTTATTTATAAACCTATTTTATTAAAAAAAAACGTATGAATTTCTTCCATTGAACGAAATATACTTTAACTCTTAATTTTATTGAAGAACCAACAAAATTTCTTTTAAAACAATAATTTAGCTTTAATCTAAAGTTAATTCATCCTTTGCAAAGCATTTGTTACAATTTATTAAGAAAAAAAAGTTATTAAAAATTTATTGATTTATGATTAAATACATAACTGTAACTTATAATACAATTTCTTATTTTAAAGAAATACATTATTTAAACTAACAAAAAATTAAAATAAACAAACAAAAAAAAACAAGAATAATTATAATAAAACTGATATTTTGAAACAAAATAAAGTGATCTTATTATTTCATCTTGATTCAGGATGTGACCTGCGAACCGGATAAAACCTATATTTTTATAATTATTTTTTAAGGGGGTAAAAAATATTAAATTGTTAAATGAATTGTGCTTCCAAATCGTCGAAATATTTTTTTTTGTTTCTTACCATCCAACATGTAGTCATGTTTTAATTTTTTTTCTAATAATCATACAAAAATTTTCAACCCTCGGCCCAATTTCTTGGATTTTTATTTGACTTCTTCTATATTAAAATAAAATAAAAAATTGTCTACTTTTCTTATAGTATTCTACAATTTTTTTAAAATAAGCTTAAAACTATTTTTAAGGTGTATAACATTTTTATTATAATTAAGTTATTTATAAAAAACACATATTTACGTATATGAACGGTCAATCAATATGTTTTTTCTTAAGCCTCTGGATGAGTGTTCTATAAAATAAAAAACTACATAAACAAAACATATATTTAAATTATATTAGAGAACATTTTGCTTTCTTAAACAGTTTAAAAACAAGCTTCTTTACGCTATTAGAATGTTTTGTAGCATTTAAGTTGAGCTATAAATCATACCTTACATAAAATAAGCGTTAATTTTCTGTATTTAATAAAATGTTTCGAATCATTTATGTATAAGTTATTTTTCCCTTTTTTTATTAACCCATTAAGCGATTTATTTTCTGTATCTTGTTGTGAATCGTTTATTTTTCAATTGATCTATTTTTTGTATGAAAAAAAATCTGAACGTTTTTGTGGAAAATTTTTAAAAAGATTAGGAAACATAAATATAATACACATAATATTTTTGTCTTCTCGACTGTTCCGTTTACCTTTAGATTCAAGCTTAAGAATAAATGCTTATTTTTGAATTTCTGCAAAAATTGTGTAACATTTAGGAAAAATGCATTTTTCACTTTTCCATATAAGAACTCAGACAAATAAATAGATGTTTAGTGAATTCGGCCCAGCTAAGAGCTAGTGCTGTTTGGGAGCAGTCACATCTGTTACATTTTTTATTCAGTTCATACATGGAGCAAATCTGTGCACTAAAGCGTCGTGGCTCCCTGCCTATTTGCTTCCCATACATTAACTGCTTGCAGTCTTACTGCACATTTGCTTCTGATCTAGCTTATCAAATTCCCTTCCAAAAATTGACTGAGTCTATTTTTGACTGAAGCCACGTTACTTTAATAAGGGCCGGGTCAATTCTGTGTGCATGTAATATAGACGACCCTGCTTTGCCTTGGAGCAATGGCATCTTGAAGACCTGACAAATCAATCTACAAAACTTTCTTTAGCTTAGGTTAGCCTGTTAAGTAAAGTCAAGTTAAGCTAGATATGTTTATTAAATGTCTTTCTTCACCAATGGAACACTTTGAAATTTATTCTGCTGTTTTCTAAATGGTTAAATATTTCTTAATTGCTAGTTTTGAATGCCATCATAATTTTAGATATTGAAACAAATGATAAACATAAGTGTTTATACTATTGTACCTCTTACATTAATTTAATGTGTATTTTCCAAAAAAAGGGGAAATGATTTAGGATTCATCTTGTTACTTCTCTACTGTCTTGTTATCCTTCGGCAGACTAAAAATATATTTGTTGAATGTCTCTGGTAACAAATGGAAATGTTTTTTTTTTTAATATGTATATGTAACATAATTTTATAATAATATTTTCTGGTTGGCAAAAAATTTGAGCCTATACATTTTGCAATTTGAAATGTTTTGTGTTTACTTTTGGCAAACAAGAAAATATACATTTTTTTCTGTTCTCTTTCTAACAAACAACAACGACCACAATGAACAAAAAACAACTGAGATAAAAAAAATATAGAAACTATAGCCTATAAACATCACACTCTTTTTCGTAAAAAAATATTGCACGCTGGAATGAAATATATATATATCTTATTCAACAACAAAAAACTAAAAGATATCTTCTTTATACTCTTTGCTAGTATATAGCTTAAACATTTTATTTAAACTTTTTTCTACTTTGTATTCTTTTAGAAAAAAAAAATAGATGCGTTAGTAAACTCATAACTTTGTGCTATATAATGGATTATGTATTAAATATGTTGAAAATAGTTTTTTTTTTTATTTACTTACGAAAGCTCAACAAATATATTTCATAAAGGTTTCTGCCACAGTAATTTGCAAAGCAAACATATATACATATATCTATATTTATATTTTTTTTTTAACTTACGCTTATTTCACAAAGTATTATTATAAAAAAACAACCGCTTGGAATGATAAAAAAAATCACTTAATATATTAGTTGGAATATTTATTTTTTAGTAGTAAAATTTTCTATCTATGAATTATGCATAATGAGAAATATTAAAACTAAATCATAGCTACTTAATAATTTTTAAACAAAAATACAATATTTATAGTTAATTACTGCACATTAAAAGAGAAAATAAATAGTTAAATAGCTGCGTAGCGAAACAAGTACTTAAAGCTCATTCCTAATCAAGGAATTATTGCATTTTTGTTAAAAAGAAGACAAGAATAATTTTTTAGCGGTTTAGATTTTTTTATTATAAAGATGAAAATTTAAAAAAAAAACCGTATACATACATACATTATGATTTACTTTTTCGTTGTTGTCGCTTTTTTATTATTTTTGATTCTTCTGTCTTCTCTGGGCTGATTTTCGCCCCATTTGTGGTGTCTTTTTTGTTGGTTACAGGGCCGGGGGGACGTCATCATCTTTCAACTCCCTTATCGACAACATCATCATCATCCCCACCACCCCCGCCATTTGCAATGCATTTTAAAAGTGATTACCATCATGTGTTAGGCGCTCACGACGTTGGACTCTTCCGTAGTACCAGTGCCGGAGGAAATATCAGCAGCAGTGGTGGTGGCGGCGGTGGCGGTAGCAACGGAGGCCATCACCATCATCATCAAGGTATCGGTGGAACGGCTGGATCCGCTGGTGGCAGCGTAGGCAGTGGAAGTAGCCACAATTCCCATCACCAGATGTCATATCATAATATGTTCACACCATCCCGTGATCCAGGCACGATGTGGCGATGTAGATCATGTGGCAAAGAGGTTACCAATCGATGGCACCACTACCATTCTCATACTGCCCAGCGTTCCATGTGCCCCTACTGTCCGGCCACTTACAGTCGAATTGATACGTTACGATCACATCTAAGAGTGAAGCACCCTGACAGACTACTGAAATCAAATTCATTGATATAAATAAAAACAGACGATCCGCAAAAAGGGTGACAGAACTAATGTCTATATTTAAAGAATAATTGTTTTGTAATGTCTAGTTTGAAATGTAATTATATTATGAATATGTTAATTATTTGCATTAAAATGTTTTCCTATTAGTTTATAATATAAATAATGTTTTTGTAATTGCATTTATTAGATTTTATAACACACTCTGATGTAACTTTCTGAATTCTGCGGTGTAAAGGCCGTTTGCAGAATTCATAATACAAAATCAATCAAAGAAAAATAAAAATACAGAAATGTTAAATGCATTACATAATAAATAAAAGTTTCAAAAATTAAAAATAACATAAAATGCTACTAAAACATGTCTATGGTTGACATTCAACAGAATAAGAGCTTATTTACGTAATGTTTTCCACAAAATATATGAAAAATTTTTTTCCTTCAAATTATTCAAAACAATAAAACATAATTTTTGAATAAATGTAAATTTTAAACTTAATTCAAATACTATGTAAAAGTAAAAGTATGCATGAACTCAAAATTATTACAAAAGAAACTTTAATTATTAGGCGCTTTTAAATTTATTTAAAACTAAAAATACACACTTCTCATTTAGACGGTTTCACTAAAGAAAACAAACAAAAACAAACAATATATTGCAACTGGAAAAATAGTCATTTCCTGAAAATTCTCACGAGATTCAGGGATCAAGTTAGTCATTACTATAGGTTTTGATGAATTCCTATCGCCTATATAAAATACATATAAGTTGTGCAAGGTAAAAAAAAATACCTTTATATATAAAAATAGTATCCAAGTTTAATTTAATTTAATTTGTATTGTTTTGATTTAGTCTTAGAAGAAAAAAGAAAAATGAAGCTGAACACATACAAAAATCTAAATACCTCAAATGCATTTCAGTTTATCGTTACTTGTTTTTAGTTGTAAATGTATAATATAACAGTTTTTTTTTTAATAATATTTTATTTAGATAATAGGCATTTGTTGTTTCCTAATTTACTCGTACTCGAAGCTAAAGAAGCTGGAGAACTCTAGGCTATGGTTTGTTCAAATGATTTAGTTATTTTGTTTAAGTTAAGAATTTTGTTATAAGTTTTTTTTGTTATAGTAGAAACTGTCCAGTGCACTCAAAGTTAAGGCAATTTTTTTAGTTAAAAAACAATTAAAATTAAAAAAAAAATTAATTAAGAATCGATTGTGAAGTTGGCAGAAATAAAAACCTGAGTAGATGATTATAATTTGGAATGAAAAAAATTGTACTACACGTAAAAAAAATTCATTAACTAATGCCGTGATATTTTCTCAACTCCGGAAATCAAGTAATCAGTCGCGAGTAAAAACATTTTAAAGCACAGGCGAGTAACATGGGGCATACTAAGGGTGCAGATAAAAGCAATTGTGCAGATAACAAGCAATAAAAATAAATTATTAAAAAATTAAAAATTTCTTTCGAATTTAAGTATTGAATAAATACCTAAATTTGTTCAAATCAACACCTACCACTGGCGTTAATTAAAAAAATGCAGCAAAGCGCCTGTTAAGCTATGTCTCCACCGGGCACTAGTCCTCGAATAACATATCTCCTTAACTAATTGACCATTTAAATTAAAATCCTCCGGCAAGCGATTAAAAATAGATCCAATAAATCTAATTCACCCTTTTCACACATCTTTTTATTGCACTTTTAACCTTATTCACACGCCGTTATAACAGCTTAATACTTGAAAAATGAAACTGAAATTGGCCTTGTATGACAGTTCTGTCAAAAATACTTTTTCTGTTGGGATTTTAACAACGAAATTGTAATCTCGCGCCTTGGAAATGTCACCGCCACTCCTTTTTAAGAGCCAGAATAACAAAAACAGTCCTCATGTCGAATTAGTTATATGTTTGTCTGGTGGAGATACTTTGGGATTTATTTTCAATCGTCTCCCGCTAATCGCAGTGAGGGAATAGTATTATTTACGACTTATAAGTAGTAAAATAACAGATCGAGTTGCTTTTCTTTGAAATACAGCATACAGTAAATCTATTATCATGCTCCCAAAACTATGCAGTGCTCTCTAACTATGCTGCGTCGACTTGACTCAACATTGTGCTGTACTGTTTATTGTGAGTATGTTTTTGCAAAGGTGTGAGGAACATACTTTTTTTTGGATTAAAAAGATAAATTTCATGATTTCCGTTAGCCAGATTTTATATTGAATAAGCCTTTTAAAAGAGTCCAGGGGTTACTAGAACACTGCAAAAAAAGAAACTTTTTCAAATCAAGTGATTAAATTTCGAATGAGGCATTGCGTTTTAATCAAAAGTTAAGTAACCTTAAATAACAGTGTGAAGCTGTCTGATCAAGCATGATTCATTCAAATGCCTTCGTTGATAGGGTAAATAATAATGCGCTACCTGCTTTTAAAATGTCCACCCAATAATGCATAATTTATAGAACTAAACAAATAAACACCAATTTCATTTACATATTTCTTATCAACTTTAAGTTTTCTGGTAGTTTTTTTTCTGTCAACTTCTCAACACCGCTTATCCAAAAATCAACTATAGCTATAAAAAAAAGTAACGCCTCATTTGCATTCAGTGGAAACATTGAAATTCAATTCAGCTGTACTACAGAAACAATTATGTTTAAAAATAAAACTATCCTTATTCTTATAGCATGCAAAATAATATATTCTGATAAATGAAATAAATAAGGTAATGACTTAAATCAAAAACAAAGATAAATCCATATCAAATTTATACTAAACGCATACAAAAAAAAGTAAATATATTTTCAATACTTTCTACAAAAAAAAATATATATATACATTATTGAAAATCATATAAACAATAAATCTAAAATTTTGTAATTACGTAATATACTTCTTAACAAAATTACATTTAAAGTCCGTCTTTTCCAAATACCATTATACATATACATAATTACAAATTTGTATAAAGTTATTACGTATATTATATCAATCCATACTTGTAATTTAGTGTGTAAAAAATCCTAAATTTCTGTTTGTTATATTTTTAATTACTTCAAATATTGCCTTTTCTGGTTAAGTAGTCATGAGTGTACGAAAATTAAACACATAAATAAATCGGATTGAATGTAAACTAAACTTAATGTAGAAAAAAGTGCCAAGATCTTTTATTCATACTAATTGCTTTAGAATTTTATGAATTATAAATTAAAATTTACGACTTTATTTGTTGCCTGTGTTACTAGTTTTGCTTTGTGCTCATTGTATATTTTAAGAGTTTAGTTTGGTTTTTAATTTTTTTTTTATTCTAAATGAAATAAAAATCTTTTGGAAAATTGCACACCAGTTCGGATTGAATTTATTTCAGTTGGTTTTTTCTATGAAATATACCAGAAGCGCAATTTAATCGCTATAAATCACTCTCTCTCTGAACTTTTGTTTATAACACCTTTCATACAAAAAAAAGAGAAGCTATTTTATTATTATAAAACGAAATATAAATTATGAAAAGGAAACATTTTGTGATATTCCAATTTTATTTCCAGTCTTTAGTGTACATAGATTTTTTTCGTATATTTTAATTTCAAAATTTTATCCCAAAATTATTCATGTGATATTTTTTGTCGTTCTTTGGCTATATTAAATTAATTGTTAAACTATAATGTTATTTCTTTGTTATTCTTTTGGCATTAAAATTATAAAGCATACGTAAAAACTACGCATATATTTTCGATTAGTTTTAAAAAACAAACAAATATTTATGTTTTGAAAAGTTAAAAGAAACTGGCCAGAAAAAATGTAGCTCCTCCATACTCGCTTAAAAAAAAATATAGCGAATACGTTTTCTTACGAAAAAAAAAACTTTAGGAAATAAAATATCAAAATGTATATATATTTTTCTACACAATGTTTATTTCTAAGACTCAAAAGGATATTTAGGATGAACCATCATAAAGGGATTGAACGGAACTCTTATTCAGCTAAACTAAGATTACATTTAGATTTTCTGTAAAATAAAATTAAACAATAAATGTGAAATAATTTCATAAAAAGATTGAAAGTCATAAAAAAATTTATTGTCAAGCTATTAAATAAAAAATATATGCATAATCCTTAAGTAAGCAACTCTCTTTTAAAAACGAAACTTAAAATTCACATATTTTAATCCTTTTAGACTTCGACTAAGAAAAATAAAACAATAAAAAATTTTGTAAATGTAAAAATATTAAAACCTAATAATAATATAATAATAAATGACAAATTAAAATCAAAAATGCAATCATTTAATGTCATTATTAAAATTTTTGTCTTAAAGACATTTGGAAGCACAATTCATTTTATTCGTATCGTCGTCTTAAATTAATTTTATATTATTCATTTGGGTGGGATTGAGATTTTTCAGACACAGGGTGAGTAAGTATAAAGAACAGCAAAGTTAACAACAACTCGGTTTCGATAGCAAACAGATAAATAGACTTATAAAAAATAAATAAAAAATTTCGAAAATATGGTGTGTTTTATTAAAAGGGATATTATTTCAGACATGTTGTGCGCCAGAAGTAAGTAACACGAAGCAAAAAAACGATAAGCCTTGTGCCAAATTATTGGTGGCTCTGGGAAAAAACCAACCTATTAGCCATACATGTGTCATAGAAAATGCCTTTAACACTTTACTATAGTTTAATCTGGCTAAAGCAATGTGATCCTGTGATCATTTTGGCAGCACTTGTAATAAATATTAATACGTTCTTTCTCGTTCTAGTCGAGGTTTGTCTCTTTAAGAGTATGGCTTATTTCATTGCTGCAAGGTACATAAAGACAAGCTCTTAAATTTCGAGCAAAGTTTCTTTTTTCATCCTTCAAAATAGCCATTTCATTCCTATGTATCTGTTAGAAATGGTTTCATTTCTTCTTACATACACTCCGTCTCACTCAATTACAAACATGCAACTTTAAGTTTTATTTTTACTATTTACTAGTTTTACTTAATTAATCTGGGAAAAATCCATTGCACAATCAAAGAAGTATATATTATGTGAAATTGTAGAATTCAAAATGGAATTAAGTTGATAAATGCAACATTTATGACGGTTTTTCCAAAATGGTCATAATATTTACTCGTTTTTTTTTGTCTCAGTAGCTTAGTAACATCTTCCTGTTAAAGGCTTAAGAGGTAAGAAAAGAAAAAAAATGTGTTATTGTGTAGGATTTATTTAAACAGTAACAATACGTTTTTAAAAATGGGTATTACCTCGTGATAGCCGAATCACTTCTAGTAGCCTACTGGGTAGAGATTCATAGGGTCTGTCTTTTTCTGATCTGTTTCACTGTCAAATAGTCAAGCGAAATTTCGGACTAGGCTTTCCGTTTCATCATATTGCCTACCTCCTTCGTAGACTTATCTTGAAAACCTACCCCACACGTACTCCATGATGTTCAGATCGGGTGAATATGGTGACTGTGTAAGAACAAGTGGAATCGAGTGGTCCGTCTGCGTAAGGTGATCACAAAAATATTGTTCCGAATTGTTGCTTTATTTAGGCTGATTTTTTTTTTCGTACATGCAGAGAGTCAGCCACAGGGTAGGCAAAAACACCACCTTACATGAAAGTTTGAAAACTGGTGACCAGCTGACTCTGACTTTGATTGATCGGAAGCTGTCACAAGAAAATTGTGATGATCACATGGCCTTTTTGGCGATCCCGGATCAAGGCGTCCTCCTCCTGCGAAATGGACAGGCTTCTCTCCGAACAGCCAAACACGTTTTTCTTGATTTTGAAGTTTGTCTAGCGTTGTATTTGTGAAGCAAAAGCTCAGGAAGCATCATAGATCACCTTAGCCGATTCCACCCCAGGCTTTTGTTATCTGTTCGGTATATGTATCGGTGCGGTGCATTGTCCTGTTGGAAAGTCGATCACTGTCCGTACAAATATCAAAAAAAAACTTCAGAAAAGCTCTTTCCAGTAGCAATTTAAAGGTGATTGCCGTCATTTTGGAGGTTTGGAATTCCCGCTCCACAGTTCCGTAAAAGCGTATTGCCATTACGCTACCTCCTTTGCTATGCCGTCTTTGAAGATGTATTTCTTCATTTCTCAAATCATGGAAAAAAGCTGTATTCATCAGGCCCGTCCGATTAAAATCTTCCTTCATCAGAAGATGACGGAATGCCGCTCTCGAATCTGTCTGATGTGAGTTGTTGGAAAATTTAGTCACTAATGGAGCTTACGAGCCGCTTTGAATTGTATTTTCCTCCTCCGGGGTGGACCTGGGCCTCAGCCAACAAGCTTTGCCAGCCAGCTCTCTCTCTCTTTCCACTTGCGTGCGCCACCTAAGTCTCGGTGCTCCTCTTGACTCTTCTGGCTAGGTCGGTGTCGCTGTACAGCCCTTACAGTTCAATGTTATATATCCTTCTCCACTCTTCGTGCAAGCAGACGGGACCTTAAATCGTCCGAAGATTTTTCCCCTCGAAGCAGTCTAAAGTTTTTTCATCAGCCTTTGAGTTACAGCTAGCGACCCAACAGTCGCCAGTTTCTGCCTTAATTTTACTTACTTTAGGAGAGCCTTGACTCTGAAGCTGCTCAGTATTGCCCGCCTTTCCTGACATGTTTTGGCTTTTGCTGACTTTTCCTTTGTGGTTATTCCATACTTTTCCGTTTCCTTTAGTTAACTGTGTACAACACTTCAACAGTGGCGCCTCTTGAAATTTTGTTGGCTATGAAATGGATGGATTTTCCCTGTTTCCGGTAAGCTCAAATTCGGCCTATTTTCTTCATGGTTAATGTCTCTCCTTAATAGTTGTGTGTTATAGGGTTATTTCTAGAACTGAGCTCCCTAACACTCGAAGTATCCATTTATTTTTTATTAAAACATGTTAACAGGTAGATTTAGCTACTGTTCAAGTGAAACCAAGGACAGGCAAATCCTATTACCTTTTTGCGAAAACCGTAAAAAGAGTTGCATTTGTCAACTGAATCCCATTTTCGTTTTAACATTATAAACATAATATATTGTTCGTTCATTTTGCAACTGGATTTTCCCTTAGTGAAAGGTTTAAAAAATATCGCAAAATTAAAACGAGAAACTGCCTGTTCGTAATCAAGTGAGACGGAGTGTACAAGCACAACACTGACACCGCTGTCAGTGTTTTGCTTTAGATAATTCTCTGCATAGTGCTATGTGTGGTAACTAAATGTGATCAAATCATGTCCAAGTGTAGTAAAGATTCTATATGTATAAGAGGCACAAGACGCACTCATCCATCGACTAGCGACAGCCACCCTATTAATTAAAAACCAAACGTATCGCTGCTTATATTTGGGAGCGAGCGGCCCCTATGGCCAAGCCATCCAAGGATAAATTTAATATTTAAAAATGAAAAATACAACAATATACAATTCTACAAACATTATAATAATGGCTGGCTTTATGATCATTTAAAACGCTGCCGAACATCGTCAGGAACCTTTATATTATAATGATGCATTCAGAAGTGGCAACTCTTCCTACGGTTTTAGGAAGGAAGGATTTCTACAACCGTAGATTTGCAAATTGTATTAAAACTTTTATTTAAATTGAATTTTAGTATTTCACTGATCATTGGAATTTTAAGGATCTTTCCAATGATCAATGAAATATTAAAAGTCAATTAAAGGAAAAGCCTTAACATTTTTTTTTATATTTTCTTCAGGCAAAAAAATCCGTTATTCACAAGCTTTATTTTGCTATTAATAAAAGCCAACATTGTTTGCTCATTCGTCTAAAAACATGAAAATAAAATTTTCAATGACGGCAAACCAATGATAGCTAGGCCCTAAGCACTCACAGATACGGTAACTCTTTTCATGAAATTCATTGCAATTTTCGCAAAGAATTTTCCAGAAAGATTACAATAAGTATAGAGTCAGTTTGCGCGCATATAATGGACGCAGTGCATTTATGTTCTTTGAATTAAGAACACCGAAAGCGATAACATAAAGTTGTTGAATTGAGATAAATGTGTCGAAATAAAGGAGCTATAGTCTTTTGATTCAATTTTTCAATTTCAATTTCAATTTATTATTATTATTATTACACGGGTGAACATTAAGACCTGGTCTTTTTAAGTACATATTATGATAACATATGTTTTTGGACCTTATTAAAATAAACACTTTTTCTTAAATCTAGTTATAAGTAAGAGAGGTGAGAAAAAGTAAGAGCAATCTGGTAAGTATTACTGGTGAAAAGAAGGTTGAGAGAAAAAAAAGAAAGGGGTTTAGAAAAGATGAAAGTCTTAGAGAATGCTACTGAGAAAAGTGATTGAAAATTGTGGACTTAAAGATTGCGGGGCTGCTAATAGTTTTGATGTACGCAGGTAACGGGTTCCACAGCCGTTCTGTATGAACGAAAAACAACCGAGATGAAGTTAACTATTTGAAGGGAGGAATATTTATATTCATGGTGCGACGTGAACGTGAGAAATCCAATTTATCAAATAAATGCCGAGGAGACTTGGATATTAGAATTTTGTGCAAGAATATGCAATTCCTGGCATTTATATGCTGAGTAAGAGATCGTCCTAAAAAAGTGTTTGCGTGAGCCGATATTCTGTCGAACCTACGTAGTTCATGGATATACCGAACCATGTCGTTGAACGCTACCTTAAGCTTATGCAGCGAAAGAGAATCAGGGTTCGGATATACCACCTCCTAATACGTGATTAAAGGCATCATAAGGGTACTAACGAGCTTTTGTCTAGTATCAACTGGGGTAAAACTAGCAGCTCGCCAAAGTTTCCTCAAACACCCATATATGCGGCCGATAGAGCGGTTGATGTGGTTGGTCATAGCAGGATAGCTTTCGGTTCAGGACAAAGCCAAGGCAAGTGGCAGACTCAACTATTCTCAGCCTGCAGTAAGAAAGCCAAATGTCGGGAACCACACTTAGATCAGTGTTTAAGTTTTAATTCAATAACAGTTTATTTGATATGGGCAGCACTAAACATTTATATGGGTTTAAAAGAAGACCACTTTTTACTGACCAGTCATTAATAGCTGTCAAGTCGATGTTTAAAAGATCCACCAGCCGGACAATTTCATTCATAGGCAGGATTACACGGATTTGAGCATCGTCTGCGTAAAAGTATATGCAACTAAATTTGCAGACTCTGGGCAGATCATTAATAAAGATGGAGAAAAGGATTGGCCCCAATATAGATCCTTTTGGTACACCCTGCTTCAGAGGCTTAAATGCGGATGACCTCTCACAAAATGACAACTTTTTGCGATCTGTTGGAAAGAAAGTCTCGCAGTAGCCTAACAGCTCTATGACTGAAACCAAAAAGATGTGTTAATTTCCAGCATAAAATGTCATGATCTACTTTATCAAAAGCCTTTGAGAAATCAAGTAAGCAGAGCAAAGTTATAAGACCCTGATCAAAATCCTTACGTAAACCCTCGAGAATATTGACCATTGCAGTGGAGCAGCTGTGGGCTTCACGGAAACCCGATTGAAGAGGATAAAGTAAGGCCTTGACAGAGAGGTGGCTTAAGATTTGCTTTGCAATTACTTTCTCAAAGACTTTGGATAAGCATGGCAGAATGCTAATAGGCCTTGATTAAATTATCAGACGCTCGGGTGTGTTTTTAAATTAATTTTAGAGGCAATGTTTGGGGTGATTTACAGTCACAATAATGCCATGCCGGCTTCACCACCATCTTGCACGCCGAACGTTTCGAAAAATTTAAAAACAACCTCTGAGGCCCCGATTATTTTGATATTGGCTGATGTCAGCTGTGACGCTGTTAGCTAAAACTTTTTTTTGAACTAATACTTGCTGTGAAAGATAAACCATTCATGATTCTGTAGCAAAGCCGACAAATTCTACAAATACATAATGTCAAAGCAGGCGTAGCGGTTTCTCGCTTCCATCGTATTAACAAACGATTGTTCTAGTCTCACGTGAATCTGTCGCTCTGATTCGACGCTGACACGGTGATAGTGGTTGGCTTACTTACTGATTACTTTTCTTTACGATCCGATCAGCTGATGGTCAAAAATTAAGTGACCTGAAAATTAAGTTTTTCATTGAACTTTTATGGGCTCTGTAAAATTGTGAAACCGCAGTGTAAAGCTGACTCAAAACTTAATGCCTTCAGCCCAATGAATGCGTTGCGTCCGTCACGTCGAAGTACACAACTGATCACCCAGTGAAATACATACGTTCTTATGGGTCTGACTGTATACAGGGCAAAGAATACTGGGTTGTTTGAAGCTTCATGTGAATGGGAACCTTGAATAGGTGCATTCTGTGGAGCCATATAGCGCAATTGGACTTTCATCGAATAAACCCAATATAAAATACACCTGGTATTCGCAGGCTGCGCTCAAAAATTCTTAAAATCTGTTTGTAGAATATGAGTATTCTTTGTGATTTTGCCCATTTATTTTAAGGCAGGCGCTTCTGGGCATCTTTTGGGTTTTATTTAACCTCACAGAGAAATTTTTACTCCCCTACACACACAATAATCTCATGAGCATACCCCTACTTCGTTTAAAAAGCTCACGCGGAATTCAAATAAAGTCGGAGTTTTTTTTAAGCCACAGATTTTTTTTTAAATCGTTGAATGATTTATACTCTGTCTCTACCGGAAACAAATCCGTGACAAGCGGTAATGTTAAACTAGTCTCCTACAAATCGCGAGTCTTAAAATACAAATAAAAATCGTCGCGGCAAGTTATCAAAAATAAGTCTGCTCGTAATACCGTGTCTCCACCGAATACTTATACGCGATTTACATTAATTGTTAACGTATGTCATGAATTACTGAATAACTTGACATCCAACCCATTTGTTTACGTTTTTTTTTTATAAAGCCTCCAAAGCTTTTATGTTATTTAAAATAAAATCTTTAATCCTCTCAGCAATAATTAATAAAATTAAAAATCTCCTCATAAATTTTATTCAACTTTTATGCAGCTTTCAACCCTTTACACACGCCTTTTATTTTTGTTTGAAACTGGAAAAAGACACTGTCCATGTATGACAGGTCTGTCACAAATTTGTTTTCTTGTGGAATTAAAAAAAAATGGCTCCAGGCACTGGGAAATGCCATTTTCACAATCTTTTGAGAGCCAAAATGACAACAAATGTCCGATAGAGGCTCTTCGAAACTTTATGTTAGGCGTTTTATGGTCGGTGGACACATAAGCTGTATTCGCGTACTTTTTGTAGTAAAAGAGCAAATTGAAAATTAATTGCTGAGTGGCGGAAAAATCTCTCATAAAGTGTATTAAAGAGATCAAAATTGCCCTAAGCTACGGGAACGGTTTTGTAGTAAAATGTAGCGAACGTCAAGAGCAGAAACAATTATATAATATTCATATGTTTTTAAAAAATTAAAAATCATGGGCGGTTCAAAGTAACAATTCTTAAGGTTACGTGTTAGTAGTGGTGGATTGGGAGCTACCTTCTTGTTGTTCACATAACTGCTGCCACATATCCTTCATATGCAACAAAAATATTTCTACCATTTGTATGATTGCACCATTGGTTGAAATTAATTTTATAAACATTCTGCACTTAGTTTTACACGTTTTTTTTTAATCACGTTACCGACGAAATTTCAAAAAATAAGCGCCAATACAAAAAATAAACTCGAAATCAAAAAATTCAAACAAACATTTGTGTCAACAGCTGTCGAGATTAGACATTTTAAACTTGGAAATTTCTTACACAAGAAAATTTTTATGGTAAAAATTTCAAGTTTGTTCAAGGTGGGGAAATAATTTACTCTCTCGTTTCTGTTCTCTTTTACGACGATTCTGTGTACGGTAACGCTTTTGTAGTAACTTGTAGTAAAATATTTTAATATATTCTGAGATATCCGGGTACGCGAATAGACCTATAGTATTACGTATATACGGAAAAAAGCTCGAAAACTTGCGGCCAGCTGCTTTTACAATGACTGGTCGTTAGTTATCACAAGTAAATTATGGTGGTCACATGCTCAGGAAATGTATTGTGATTTGGGTTGTCATATATCGCAAATTTACATAGCGAGGTCTAAACTATTTTTTTTATTTAAAAACAGAAAGTTGTCATTGTCACACAAAATCTCCAATATAACATCCCTGTTGTCTTCCATTCTCTGTAGAGTTTCTCGTTTTTTCTGATTGGAGAGTGGATAAAAGAAACTTGCCAATTGCCGCCATATTAAAACTTTGTTTGGGCCTTTGACATTGGAAGTGTGTTCCAAAAGTGCGAAACAAAAGCCTTAAATTATACGTTCCCAGTTATTTTTTCGATAATTTTCTCAAAGGAAACTTAACAAAAACAGACGGCGCCCACCCGCAACTATTTGCCAATAAAAAAACCATCGCAATAAACTTAAATTCCCGATCAGAAATTTCCTGTTTTATTCTGGCTAACAATTCGGTAAGTAGAGTAGAGTGAGTTGACTGCATTTTGCAGCACCATCCACTGGAAGAGTTTTCTGTGTGCTACTGCTTCGTTTCTAATACAAAAGAAAGAGTCAAAGGTGTGAACACCTGATAAGTGCGAAAGAGTTAGCGAATGAAGATGTTTCTTTTTGTTTATTTTTCAATGTCAATAACACCGCCGTGAAAGCCCAAAAAATAGTTATTTAGCCGCGTCGGAAAGTAGTTGAATCTTAGTTTTCCTCTAAATCGACGTCTTTTGAATGTGAAAAGTTAATTGGTTTAGCTATACGATCGGTATCAGTAGCTTGTAGAGCAGCATACGCCTGGGCCACACTTGGCGAATGGAAAAATCCATAAAATCTTTCCCGGAACTCAGTGCACCCACCTCAAGAAACAAATTTCTAGGATGCAAATATGTTGTCGCTATCGGTTTGTATGGATTTGCAGCGCGGCTGCCTAAGTAGGAGGTGATGCTGGCTGAGTCCAAAAATAATTGTTTCTGCTTAATTAGAATTCCTCTGTTGTGAATGGCAGTCCTCGTGTGGGATATTTCCGTGCGTAATCTTAATCAAAATTAGTTCCAGGAATTTTGGCAGATTTAATACAGCCATGAGTGTAGGTACCGTCTTACGTATCGATGTAAATAGCTACTAGTGTTTTTTAAGATTATTTTTAACAAACAATGTATGTGTTACATACTGGGTTGGCGGTCGGCTAAACACTGGCTGAAATTTAATTGTTTACAACGATATAAGCACATAACCTGCGTGTCTGATGTGCACGGTGCACCTGCAGAGTTTGCTTGCCAAAATGTTGTCTTATACTAACTTAACTGACGCATTTCGAAAACATTGTGTTTGACTGTTCCGTTCTCCACAGAGCTGACACATTTTTCTCCTTATGTATTCAAAGAAATTTTGTTCAAGCTTTCACAATCTGTTCGCCCCACGAGCAATGCTAAGCTACTTCTGTTCGGGATAGATTGGAAAAAACAATTTTTAGCTAGCTGTGGTTGAAATGGTTCTCCAGTAAGCTGTGTCAAATTGAGAGCGACTTGTCCTACCCTTAAAGTCGATTAAAAGATTTTGGGGCGGAGCATTGGCGTCCATCTGCTCAAGAAGACCTGTGTAAGTGGTCTGTGTACATCCCGTACAGTTTGTAATTCTACCCCCTCCTTCAATCATCGTTTAAAAAGACGGCATCAAAACTATTTTTCGCTCAAAACAAGCAGAAATCAACTATGGCCAGCCTTAACAGAGTCCTTGCTTTTATACCTTAAAGCAGGACTACGTCCCAGTGGATGATGTAGTTATTTTATAGGGACATTTAATTTATAGGTGTTGGCTGCCTTTTCTTGATGACAACATACACTTATTTTTCTCATCGTTGATACCCGAATTCACCATTTTCGTGTCCATAAATTTCAGGAGAACACTGCATTTTTTTTGTGTTATTTTTGAAGGCTTTTCTTGAAAGCCGATTCCTGGTTCTTCAATGCAACATCACTTCTTGTACTTCATGCTTCCTGGTTGCATGTGCTGACTACCATTTACTGTCAAACCAGGGAATCTTACCTGGGAACTCGTTATAATAGGGCACATTTATCTAGAAATTTCAGAGGTGGACATGGCGATTCATCTTGTGTTTGCCTTCATCCAGAACTTATATTACACCCGCCTCCTGAGCTCACAGATTGGAAGTGTGATCTATTGAATGGCTTGTTGAAGTTCAGAAAGTTTTAGATCGTTGTGCAAGTTCGTCGGCTTTATCGTTGCCTTGAACTTTCCTGTGGCCAAGAACCCAGCTGAGTCTTACAAAGTGCTGTGTTCCAATAATCTTAAGCTCTTTGCGACAGCACTTAACAATTTCGGATTTAATAACGATGACAAATATTGCCCTTATGGCTGTCCGACTGTCTATAAATATGGTGATATCATCTGGTGGTATTGTCCTTATTGACAGTAGGGTGACTGCCTCCTTGAAAAACATGTTCAATGTCAAAAACAAGGAAAATATGTTTGAGTCTTTATTAACACTTTATTTTTGCTTGTTCAGAATTTACGTAGGACCAATAGATTTCGAATCAAATCGCTGATAATTCCTAGAGTAAGGTGCACTAGGATGGCTCAATCGATGCGCATTACTTGTTTTAATCGGGAAAATTCCGACCCACCCGCTTGTTGATTTTCTTTTAAATGTTGAATTTTCGTTCTCAAACAGAATGCGTATTAATGCTTAAAATAAATAAGTATGTGTTGTATATTTATTACATGAGTCAGTTTGATCGATGGCTTCCAGTTGTTCAACAAAGAAAGTTACCCATTTACAAGCGATCCGCTCAGTTTATTGCAGCTCTTAAACTTTTCTCATTTAACCGTGCAAGGACCAACTTTGTACTATCAAAAAGCGCAATTCTAATTACGTTATAGACTCCCAAATACCGTTTACGATGACTTTTTCGTGCAGGAACATCGTGGCAGCTTGAAATTAATAAAATAAGACTCCATTATGTTCTTCCGTGCTTTCCAGATCTTACGAACTGTTTTTTGATGAATATTTTATATCAGGATCTGTAATAAAAGAAATAATGTTTCCCAAACACTGAAGAAATCCAACAAAAAAAAAATATTAAAGCTCACACCCATCCATAGGCTTAACTTCCGGGTCAGTATTAATAAAATCATTAAAAATGTTCTGCTATTTCGGCCGTGCATGTTCCTACTCAGAGCTCTAACGATGCTTCCAGTTATGCATTCGAGCAGATAAACAAAAAAAAAGCTTACTGCCACGAGGGATCAATATTTCAAAGTAAAACCTCAACACTCGATAGCTCAATAGCTACAACACAGCTGAGAACATTGGTCCAATAATCGCTGATTTTCTCAAAAGTTCAGTTGCATAGGAGATTTCGTGCCACACGGCTGTGGTGTTCGCGTTCTCGCTTGTTAAGTCACTTTGCCTCCCTCTCAGTTCTCCTCTATAAAATCGAAAACGTTATTTTTAGAATTTATTATTCGGAAAAAAGAACTCAAAGCCAAATGGCATACTCTAAAAATAAAATACATCTTTATTCCTAAACGATACTCTGATTTGTTTTGGTCATAAATCGATTTGGCTTTGAGAATAGTCCGGCGATCAAAGACAATGATTAAAAAGAAACACTCGTTTCGGAGTCGGAACTCATCTTCGTCGTCGGAAACGAATCCCCGAAAACGAATAAAACGATGTTGCCGCAAGTTTGTCGCCTTCATGTGCACACAAGTTGGCGTCGGCGCTCTAATCGTTGTGTACGCTATATGTGGCGCCTTTAGCTTTATTGCCATCGAAACTCAGTACATTGACGATTCCGCGGTGATTGTGGAGAATTTACGAAATAATTACTCTGAAGAACTGTGGGTGAAAACCGAAACATTGAACCTTTTCAATCGGACCATCTGGGAAACTGATACTGACCAGATTTTAAAGCGATACCAGGATAACATTACTTCGATGATCAAGAAAGGTTATGATGGGCGAACACCGCTGCAAATTTGGTCCTTTCCTGCTGCCTTGATGTTTTGTTTGTCGGTTTTCACCATGATCGGCTATGGAAACATGGTGCCACGAACGCCGTGGGGCAAGGGCTTTACCGTCATCTACGCCACTTTCGGTATACCTCTGTACATTTTGTACTTTTTAAACATGGGCAAAGTGCTGGCAAAGGCCTTTAAGTTCCTGTATCGTGGGCTGCACGAATGTACTCAGGATTCTGACGTCGATGAAATGGAATCGGGTGTGCGCAAAAAAATAATAGTTCCATCCACAGCATGTCTGTGGGTGATTATGTTCTACATTCTTACGGGGACGGTCATGTTCGCCAATTGGGAAAAATGGTTCTACCTAGACTCGTTCTATTTCTGTATGACCAGCCTGTGCAAGATCGGTTTTGGTGACTTCGTTCCGGGCGCTAGCATTCGGCCGATTGCAACACCTTCGCCCGGTGGTCTCAATGACGTCTCTGAATCGACATTTAATTTGCAAAAGTTCGCAGAGACCGACCAGCAAACCAAGCTGGCCATTAACTTTACATATATGCTCATTGGGTTGGGTCTCGTGGCGATGTGCTACAATCTGATGCGTGAGGAAGTGCGTGTAAAAATGAAAGAAATCAAAGAGGACATGAAGTTGTGCCTGGAAGATATGCGATCACGCTCTGCGCTGTGTTGTGGTCGTGATCTTGACGACGAAGAGTACTATTACTAATACCGAAGAGTACTATTACTATTATTAAATGTTTATAATTTTCTTTAAATTCCATTGACGCCAGAAAAATCTCAGTGAATGACGTGGTTGTGTTGTGCTTGGGTACTTGAGTGTTTATATACATAAAAAAAACGCTTATTATTTTTACAAAGTTTAATTGATAATTGAAAAAATTGGTTTTGTATGTGTGTGTATTTTGTTTAAAGGTAAAAATTGAAAACTTTTGGAGACTCGGAAAACGCGACACAAACTTCAAGGTGATGCTTGGTGGCAGCGCTGATCGTTTATGCACGCCAAGCACGTCGGCTGGACCATTTCGAATATTTGCTGTTACTGGGTTTCAAAACCGCTCGAATGACATTGTCTACTGTCCACCAATTATACGGCAATCAACCCAAAATGTGGAGGATTCGACGGCGATTGTTTATTTTGGTGGTGACGTTCAGGTATGAAAAGCATTCCTTTAAAAATATATATACATATTTGAGAGAACATATTTTAATTGATTCGGAAAAATCAACGGTTTAATTGGTTTGTACTCGTTCCAAGTCTTTGAATATCTTTCAATAGTTGTCATTTCTACTTAAGCAGGGCTCTAACAACATTAGGCGATTTATCGGGCAGAGACTGAAATTTAAATTTGCAACATAAAAAGCAGGCCCAAACGGTAAACTTAAAATTAAAGTGTCATCAACTATTGCTCCCAATTGGGTTGCTGCAATACCATCGTCTTTCGAACGTGAATTTCGAACCCATAAAATCTTTATTTCTTACAAATATTTTAAAGGTATGGATTAGTTTAGAAGAAATCATTCTTTGATGGATTAGAAAATATTACAAAGGACTGTTTACGGAGTAATGTCCTTCCACGCAGACCACGTCAAATAAACGCCAAAACGTTAAAGAAAAACTCCCCTTGTCCGGAGGACGGGGGTAAGGTCCCCCTTATCTTGTGCTATTTGGACAAAGCATTTTAAAAAAAATCACAATCGTCAGAAAGTATTCACAATTTTATGGAAAACTACAGCGATTTTAAGGATTCAAAAACTTCTGAGATTGTACTTAAAAATAAATAAAAATAGAGTGGCGCAACAGCTCGAGGTGAACCAGGGCCAACTTCTCAACAATGTATGCTGGTGTGTTAATTTCTTTTACATACAAAGGGACCTACAATTTTTTGCCGAATCCGAACGGCACTTTGAGAAGTTTTTCAAGACAAATGATACTCTCGGAGGGCTTGTCAGACCCTCGCGGAGGTGGGGACCGTGAAAAAGAACAAGTCTTTTTTTTTCAGGTGACGATGGCAGGATTCGAACCCAGGCCTCCGGCGTAGTAAGCACACACACTAACCACTACGCCACGGCACCCCAATTTATTGATTGATTTGAGATTGTACTTAAAAACATAAAATCATTAAAAAAAATATATGCAAACGATGACCTTGCTCAAAACTGATTTAAGTATAAAGCGTTCACGAAGCAAGTTTACTGCTTTAAAGAATTTCAAAACCGTCAAATCCAACCAGGTTTTTCTTGGTCTATTTAAAATGCGTAGCAGAAAACAGCATCGTTTACTGTTTTCTCAAAAATCTGTGCTCAGAGTATTTGTGAAAATTAGCCAATGGTGCTTGGAGTATTAAAAAAAAAACATCTTTCAAGATTTAAAAAAACTAGGGCGAAGCTATTGTCGTTCTTAACCAAAGTAAAAAAAACCGTTTTCTCAAAAATCTATTCTCACACAATATTAGAAAATAGCCAATGCTACCGCAGGTATGTAGTCGAAAAATTAAAAAAGTTATTAGCATTAGAAAAAAAGCATTAGAAAAAAAAATTGGAATATTCGTTCTATGGATTTCGAATTTAAGAAGGCTCAAAAAGGTTAAAAAACGAATGCCCTCCATGTATCTCTCGAATCGCAATAGATATAATTTTGAAAAAAATAACGGGCACGGAACAGGCCATTATTAAAAATTTTATTACGAACTGGTAATAGTTAATAATGGTTTTAGCGATGTGCTTAAAAACTGTGCTTGAAATTGGAATATTCGTTTTATGGATTTCGAATTTAAGAAAGCTTAAAAAGGTTAAACAAAACGAATGCCCTCCATGTATCTCTCGAAAAAAAACTCGAAACGATACTGTTTGTAAAATTTCTATATTTTCACAAACCTCAACTTCAAGCCAACAGCATTTGAAAACAAGAATATGAACTTGTAAAAGTTTTATAAAACAAATCAAGAAGAAAAAACTGGAGAAAAAGTTTTTTGTAACCCTAAATTTTGAAACCTTCCATCTCGTGAGCCTCGTTTCATCCGAAACAAGCAGAGATCCGCCTAAAGCTTCTTAATGTTTAGGCGGATCTCTACTTGTTTCGGATAAAACGAGGACTAAACCTACGGCCTAAACCTACTAAAATTTACTAAATGTCAAAGCTAAAATGATAGTTGCTCAAAATACGGGATTTAATGCTCGTGCCCCGCCTGTAACTATACCGCTGCGACCATTAAAATAACGATCTCGTGCCAATCACTGTGTCTGTTACTTATGTAACACACCATCAAGAGGTTGATTCTGAAACGGCAGCTAGAGCAATGGTTAAAAGTTTCGTGCTATCATCAGACCACAAATTAATTTCATTGAGTCCAAAATACGGGATTTCATGTTTAACTAATATTTACTCCGTGACACAACGTGTTAAATTTTTTGCAAAAAATCATAAAAATAGCCGCCAAAAAAATACGTTTGCTTACGACGAAAAATTAAGTTCTTGTCAGCGACGAGACAATAGAACATAAGATCAAATGTAAATGTACGCATAACACTTTTTTGTCGTAAATACACCGACACCCCGTTTATTTTTACATGCTTACTATGCCATTTAACCCCCCTGTGCCGATATTTTTAAGAGCGTCTTTGTCCACCGTCTAACCATCTCTGTTAGCAAAACTGACCTGAATTTACTTTAAAGCCGAAAAATTTGCGTATTAAAAACTTGAAAGAAAAAAGTTCAAAAGATTGATTGTTAATCACAGAAATTCATCAACACGTAGTACAAACAATAATTTATCTATAGTTTATCATTCATTCAACTCCATGATAATAAGTTTTCCTAAGCAGCATCTTGCTCTAAATAAATCAAAAAAAAAAAGCAAAAACAAAAATACCCAACGACTTGGGAAAAATAAATAAATAAAACACGTGTGACCGCAATTTGTTTCGTTAAACTGTTGGAATTTGTGTATAGTACAAAGACATCACCATCAAAATAGTATGAATTATTATCATTTTTATTGTATCCTTAGGCCACTCGATTTGTTTTTAATTTTTTCATTCCTTTTTTCCTACATTTATAGGTATTTTACGCAAGAATATAAAATTGTTTGTGTAAACGTTTTGGTTTTATAGGCAAACTGTAATAAATTGGCATAATTTCAAGTAAATCACGATAAATTTAAAAATTAAAATTATTGAACATAAATATAAATTTAAAAAAGAATTATGTACATTTTGTTATTCGAAACTGCATTCTACACTGATCTCTTGTTTGTAGGATTTTCCCGAAAGCATGGAGACAAATCGAGACAGTAGGGGTTACATGAAGTACAATCTAGAAAATTCAGCAATTTTATTAAGGGAAGCATTTCCCAGATCGCACATAATTGTAATACGTCCCGTGAGGTAAGGAATTTCATGTTTTTCCGTTTGGTCGTTGACTAAACAATGTTTTTGCTTTGCAGAATGGAATTTAAAACATTTAGCTGCTTTGATAATTTTGTACGTGGGAATAACGCTGGTGTACCAGATCACACGCCAATGAATCACGCGCTTCAGCATTTAGAGAAGTAAATAAACAAAATTTCGTTGGCACATTATTAGTTGGAACTATCGTAACGATTTTATTATTTGTAGGCTCTTGCAAAATTTGTCTCAGCGACTGATATCCATACCCGAGAGCGAAATTTTGGCACAAGTGACAGCAGCTGCGGCTGCTGCAGCTGCGGCATCAGTGACAGCAAATCCTACAGTTACACCCTCAACTGAGACCTCATCTTCGTCTAACAACGAAAGCACTCAAGAGATGGATATAGATATCTTGCAGGTACAAGAAAATGTCACCGTTGACACTGACGGTGCTATGGTGTTTCCATGTGGCAATGAGAACAGTTCCAACCCCCCACAATGCACAAACGATGAAACATCACAGAATGTCATCACCGCACCAGCATCACATTCCGCTATAGTTCAGGATCAAACACACGCTGTGCCGGCGGGATTTAACAGTTCACCCCCTGTCAATGACTGCCATGTGCAGAATAAGTTACTTCAAGCATCGAAAACGCACCACCAACAGCAACAGCATCGAAATCCCCTGTGGTGGCGGGAGAACCTTAACTTGGATAAGTCGAAGCTGTTATTGATTGGCTTCAGTAAAGGCTGTGTTGTGCTCAATCAAGTGAGTCAGACAGAGTGTAAAAATCAAAAATGCCAGCTTATTTCACAAACGAGTTATAAATATGTATTGGGTTTTCTTTTTTGCAGTTTATCTACGAGTTCCATTACCTTAAAACCCTCACGCCGGATGATAGCACAATGATTCGGCTATTATCTCGCATCAAAGACATGTATTGGCTCGATGGCGGACATGGTGGTCAAAAAAACACATGGATCACCTCGCGAAGCCTTTTGGAAACTTTAACCAGAATGGGTAAGACGAAAGCTTTATGCAAATCGGATCACTTTGTTTATGCTTAAACATTTCTTTAGGCATGAATATACATGTCCATCTAACGCCATACCAAGTGCAAGATGACCGCCGGCCATGGATTCGCAAGGAAGAGAAAATTTTCACCGATATGCTTCGCCGACTGGGGGCACCAATCACACGTCGCTTGCACTATGAGAGTCAAACTGCAAACCTGATGACGCACTTTGAGGTGCTCCAAGCATTTTGTCAACACATACATGATTTCAGCCAGCAGCAGCAGCACGACCAACAGCAGCAGCTTATTCACCACCAGCACAGTGTACACAAAAGCGGCGGAGAAAACTCGTTAGACGAAAAGTGACAACGACGTCGGTTGAACTTGAAAAAATCGACAAAACTATCCTTCTCAGCAACAGCGGGACCGTCTGCAGTGGCATCCATTGCCACGTCTTCAAGCGTTGCCTCCACTTCAATGTCAACTGCAGCATCATCATCGTCTTCATCATCTGTACATAGTCATCAATATAGGTCTAAGCGTAAGATACATAAATTATATTACACTCTGTGCGGTTAGTAGCATATTAATTTTTTGTTCGAAATATGTATGTCTTAATTTTTACTTTACATACAGATATAATAATTTTTTATTAGCATTTTAAGGCATTAGTATTAAATGTGTTTTTACTTTCAATTGTTCGTCTTAAAGTGCTAATTTGTCTTTAAAGAACATGAAATAACGGTGTTCTTGTCCCTGTATTAAAAAAGCACTAAGAAAATTTCTCATACCATAATCTACCGGTACTGGCAGTGCAATAAATTTTTAGTGTTTTCTTTCATCTGTACTGTCAAAAATGTGGTGATTTTTATATTAAAGCTTTTAGCTGTTCCAATCCAACCTTTACTGAAGATTGTATTCATTGCATTGCTTCATTTTACACAAAATACAATTAAACCTTTTTTCAAATTGAACGCGTGATTATTGTGAACAGTCGAAGGCAGTAATTGAAGTTGTCTGATTTTGAACTTTCTAAAAGTGTGAAATTAATTAGTGAGGAGTCGTTGCTGTCAGAAAAATGAAGGTTACCGTCGGCATAATGGACGTTATCAAGAGATGTCTAGGTTAGGCATTACTGTTTTACATAATTCGAGGTTGACTTTTGTCTTCCCTTCCCTCCAAGATGATAACGAATTGGCTTACATTTCTATTGCATGGTGTTATTAATATGTAATACAGGAAAATACTTAGTTAAAACTAAATCCTCTGCTTATAACATGACTATGTTTTCGATCATAATAACCAAAAGGTTGGAGATATATGACCGAAAAGTATCTTCCTTCGGCCCATACTAAGATCTTAAGATCTCGATTACATTTGTAAAAAGGAACAGATCATGACAGCTGCGCAAAGACCTCCTTGTACTTACTCCATGGAATACAAAAGCTAAGTAGAGGAGCACGCAAATACAGAAGTTCTTCAGTCTGATGACTACAATCGCGTGCCGTCGCGATTAGTCCTATTTTTCACTGATTAGCCAGCAATATTTGCAAACGTGCGATAGAATTCCCGTTCTAATATAGAATCTCCATCGGTTATCTGACGCAAGTCTCTGTTTTTTTTTAAGAAAGCAACTTCACATAAAAAAATAAACTGAGCAAGCTCCGTCTGCCATTCATATGGAACAACAAGCAGTATTTGCTATAAACACTGTTAAAAACCACCGCTTTTGAAAACCACCACCAGGACAAATACATTTCTTAGTTCCTCTTTCTTCTTAATTTGTGTTAATGTAAAGAAAAATCATTACCGATTGACCGCTACGTATTATACAATAAAAATTTCAAAATTTCCACTTTGGTATACATCACACTCATAAGTGTTTAGTTAAGAGAAAAAATTGTAAATATTTTAATGTTATCCCAAATTTTAAAATTGAACAAAAAAAAGAAGCAACAACAAAAGAGCTTATCCTCCCTAATTTTGCAAAAACAAGAGAACAAAAATAAATCTTGAAAGTGTCTATCGTATTTCTTTCATGTTAATATAATTTATTAGTCCCTCGTCATTCTGGTTAACTTTTGTATAATCAATAAGTATGTAATAATGTAGTTGCATAGTTAGTTAGAAGTTAAGAACTATTCTAGACATAACAAGTACATAGATATAATTCAATTTATTATTGTGAAATCAGACGAATATTTACATATTTAAAATAAATCGCTTAAGTAAGCAAAATATTTATAAAAACAACAATTTTACTCTTTAAAAATCACAAACACACACACATTTGTTGATGTATGTACCTTTCGAATTGCAGTTCAAAATTGCTTTCTTATTTTCTACAAATTAAAATAAATCGTTTTATTTTTTATTTTAATTTGGGTGCAAAAAAAAAATGTTTTCAATTTTTATTATGTATAACAAAATGTATAACGGTTCTGATTTGAAATGTGTAATTTTAAAATAAAGCAAACAAATATATTGTATACATACAGATACTATATCAGCTCGGAAATAGTTTATATATAAATCTAAATGAACTAAATTTATTTAAATTTGTATGAAAGAAACAAAGAATTTACATAATACTATTTGCAATTCTATTAAATATTAATAAACATTGCGTATTGACATTACTTTATTTTCTTGTGCATTAAATTGCAATTGTAATTTCTCATTGAATTTTAGAAACATTACAGCAAGCCTTCACGGATGTTCAATGTGATTGAATGAAGGAAACTACTTCAAGAACATGTGTTATCAGTGAATTGCCCGAAATAAATTTTAGTGTTGAAACATTTTTATTTCGTCGCGTGGGAATTGACTAACGTCGCGTCGGGAGTTGACTTTACACGGACATGATCCAAAAACTGTAAAAATTTGTTCGGATGTTCTTGAAACGCCTAGATGTAGACATAAACAGTAAAAAAAAGAAGAAGTCTCCAGAACGCAGATCTTCCCACATTGCTAAATAATCTCAACGCATTGACAAACAATTATTGTCACCAAAATTTAGTCATTGAGAAAAAGTAACACATAATGAAATATTTTACAAAAGAGATTTATTTTCAAAAAGTTTGATTCCTGCAGTAAAATGAGAATTCTAAATGCGTTGATAACATAAGTCCTTAATACGATAAACAAAACATTATGCACAACGATTTGGACACTCAATCGTAAGCCATTCATCCGAACCGTCACAGCAATCACAGATACCATCATTTACTCGACTACTTGAGATGTAGACATCTCTTCCTCTCCCAGTGATATGTCTCTTTTGGTATTTACAATAAAACTTCCCCGATTGGCAAGCATTCGTGCTGGGTTCGTCACTACCGTCCACAGTGCAATCACAGAAATCATCATTCAGGCGGTCGAAAGGAATACTTTGACTCGCGTCCAAACATTGGAATTTTCCCTCAAAGTTTGGCTTGTATGCATCGTAATCAAACAACCGTATCCCGCTATTGACAAAGGAGGCATTTTTGAGCATTAGAAGAACCATCTAGACCCAAGCATATCACAAACTCACCGTATGATTTTGATGTGCTCACTGGCATCCTGGTTAGCGGTGCTCAGCTCGGAACGTTGGTCATCAGTCTTTTTGGGATTTAAAACTATATATTTACTGTCTTTAAATTCTAAAGTGCTATCTAAACTAAAAGGTGTACTTGAACTAGGTAGCTGATTTATAGACAGCGCTTGATAGATGAAGAATATAATTCCCAGCAGGAATATGCCAAGCAAGAGCATCTTCGACTTGTGTTTGTAAAAGGGTTTGTAGTATATATTCTCCCGTTTAACCCATGTTTTCTTCATATTTATCTAAGCTCAAGGTAATTCTTGTTCTGCTTATCGACGTGTACTTCTTGTTTATTTACAAAAATAAGTCGGAAAAGGTAAAAATAACACTTCTTTCCAAAAAGACGAACAGACGTTGCCGATAATTTTGACATATGAAAGACATTATAGATATGTTCAATCGAACAATCAGAACTGGCCAAACGGTGCTTCTTTTGTTTTTAGTTAAATAGAATTGATGTGTGACAGTTCCTCTTCTGAAAAAATTAGAAATTTGCTACTAGCCGTGATTCCGATTCAAAAACAGGAGCATACACAATCATTCAGCAATTTTCCACTTGCATTTGTCTTACAATTAGGTCATATAAACTTCAAAATAAAGAATAACGTAATTCGGTTGTATAATCCCGATGCGTTTTTGGTCGTTCTCCTGGATTGCCAGCCGAAGAGAACAACAGATCAATAACTCGATATTAAACTTGCACCCCTCTTGCCCTCGGACACCCATTTCTTCACGTTTCTTAAGCCTTCAAGCTTTAATTTTCCATGCAACAACAATTCACCTTATGCAATCTTACTTACTTACTTAAGGTGGCGCTACAGTCCGGGGTGGACTTGGGCCTCAGCCAACAAGCTTCGCCAGCCAGCTCTGTCTCTAGCTAGCCGTCTCCAGTTTCGCACGCGAAGTTGGCTGAGGTCCCCTTCCACTTGCGTGCGCCACCTGAGTCTCGGTGCTCCTCTACCGCGTCGTCCCTGCGGTGTGGTTTCGAAGATTTTCCGGGCCGGGGCGTTGGTGTCCATCCGCTCTAGATGACCCAGCCATCGTAGACGTTGTGTTTTGACTCTTTTGGCTAGGTCGGTATCGCTGTACAGCCCGTACAGTTCGATGTTATATCTCCTCCTCCACTCTCCGTCTATGCAGACGGGACCGTGAATCGTCCGAAGAATTTTCCTCTCGAAGCAGCCTAAAGTGTTTTCATCCGCCTTTGACAGGGTCCATGCTTCTGCACCGTAAAGCAGGACTGGAATGATGAGGGCCTTATACATGGACACTTTAGTTGCTCGAGAGAGGGCTTTGCTACTCAATTGCCTTCTTAGCCCAAAGAAACATCGATTGGCAAGAGTTATCCTTCGTTTGATTTCAGCGCTGGTGTCATTGTCTGAATTGATAGCAGAACCCAGGTAGACAAAGTCCCTAACTACCTCAAAGTTATAGCTGTCGATGGTGATGTTTTGTCCAAGACGTCGGTGTTGGGTGTCTTTTCTTGATGACAGCATATACTTGGTTTTGCCCTCATTGACTGCTAAACCCATATTCGCCGCTTCCGTCCCAATACTCACCGATTATATCAATGTCGTCTGCGTATGCAAGTAGTTGAACGGACTTTTGAAAGATTGTACCTCTGGTGTTGGCGCGAGAGTTCTGCACAATTCTCTCAAGTATGATGTTAAAGAAGTCGCATGACAGCGCGTCTTGTCTAAATCCTTTTTTGACATCAAAGAGGTCGGTGAGGTCTTTGCCGACCTTGACGGAACAGCGTGAGTTTTCCATCGTCATCCTGCACAGACTGACGAGTTTGGCAAGGATGCCAAAACTAGACATTGCGCTATATAGCTCGTCTCTATAGATGCTGTCATACGCGGCCTTGAAATCGATGAAGAGGTGGTGTGTATCGATTTGGAATTACCTTATGCAATCACAGCTGATGTAAAAAAGCCAAAACGGAGTTGCATAAAACTGATGAATTGACGAACTAACTCACATTCGTAAGCAAATGTCAAAGTATGGGTAAATTCGCCAATTTCAATTTGTGGGCAAAGCTTTTATATGGCCAAAATTGAATATCTAGTTCATTGACATTATAAGGACTGCTAGTACCCAACTTCATTATGGTGCCATGATGGTCCCATTCATGCACCATAATGGACCATAATGATGACCATTCATGGACCATAATGAAGTTGGATACTAGCATTCCATGTATATTATGTCTATGGCATAAATTACTGAATAACTAGATATTCAACTATGACAACGCGGCTTTACCCTCCAACACCCTTTGTTTACGTTTTTTATAAAGCCTCTAAAGCTTTTATAAAGCATTAAATTTCCGTGTCGTTGAATACGTGTAAGAAGATATTTCAACAATTTACCTTACGTGACCAGCTGATGTAAAAGCTCCAAAACGAAATTGCATGGAAATGTGGAATCTAGGAATTTACTCACATTTGTAAACAAATGTCGGCCGATGGGTAAATTCCTCAATTTGTGTTGGCAAAGCTTTTACATGTCCGAAGTTGAATATCTAGTTATTCAGTAATTTATGTCTATAGTTAAAAAGGTATTCAAAAAGGGTTGAAGGTGGTTTGTGAAAAGCATGAATGAGATTTATAAAAAGAGAAAATAGAGTGGCGCAACAGCTCAAGGTGAACCAGGGCCAACTTCTCAACAATGTATGCTGGTGTGTTAATTTCTTTTAATACAAAGGGACCTACAATTTTTCGCCAAATCCGAACGGCACTTTGAGTAGTTTTTCAAGACAAATGATACTCTCGTAGGGCTTGTCAGACCCTCGTGGAGGTGGGGACCGTGAAAAAGAACAAGTCTTTTTTTCAAGTGACGATGGCAGGATTCGAACCCAGGCCTCCGGCGTTGTAAGCATGCACACTAACCACTACGCCACAGCACCCCACGTAGAGTGAGATTTACGATCGGATTTATTTTGAATCGCTTGCCGAGAGGACTCAAATTTGTATGGTTTATTGCGTGATTTGGCGCGGATTTAATGAAGATTTATATTAATCGCGGATTAGTGCCCGGTGGAAGCATGGAATGAGTATCGAAAGCGAAACTCTTGCGTGACCAGTGGATACTATACTAACATTTGCATTCGCATTTATAGTACTCTTTCTCCAAAACTACTATCCAACACATACATACTATCTAAAAAAGGAGAATGGAGTCGGTTAGGAAATCTGCATTAGCTTGGGACGTGTCCCAAAGTTGTTTGTTGTGTAGTTGAAATTTGTCGAATAGCTCTTGTTATACAAATTTTCGAGGAAACGCACCCGATTGATATTTTTGACAGTTGACAAAAAAAAAATATTTTTTAGAAATTTTTTTGATTTCCTAGGTAGTCTTTGTTTTGAAAATATACATACATTTTTGTTTTATTATGTCTCGTTCATTTGATTGGGAGAATAGAAATGAACAAGTGGTAGCAGACACCTACAATGTCCTGGAGCGAACATCTAGTAGTATAAATCGGTCAAATCAAGTTGCAATCGAAACAGAACAAATAGGCACTGAGGTCAGAAACCAGTACTTTGTTAGGCTCGTTTTTATTAATAAATATTTCCCTTCTTGAATAGGTACTTTCGGAGCTGAGTGAGCAGCGTGAATCCTTGCTACGCACTCAACGTCGCTTGGATAGCGCAGACACCGAGCTTTCCAAATCGAGAATTGCATTGCGTGCGATCCGCCGCAACGTGATTTATAACAAACTAATTCTTGTCCTTATAATTCTGCTGGAAATTGGAATACTTATTGGTGTGCTTATTATCAAGTTTGCGTAGAGAAGTCCAGTTCCGCTGCCAAGAAGAGTCGCACCTGCCCTTAGAGAACTGAAGTATGTGTACACATTTTATTAAATAATACAGTACGTAAACAATGAAATAAAAAAAACTAAGATTAATATACAAAGATGCGGTTTTTCTACGCCAGGGCTTTAGTTGGTAAAAGAAATGCATTCAGTCTAAAAGCTTAACCAAATGATGCCGAAGTATTTAGATATTTGTTCTTCTTGGCTTTGGCCATTTTGCAGGAGTTTACGGTCGTAGCAAAGCGCAGTGACTTTACAGACTCCACGAAACAGTCTTGAAACGGTGCCACATTGATAAACATGAGAGTTTTGGAATTTCCTCCCAAACTGGGCATTAGCAAATGTGTCAACTTCGAGTTCCTATATGGGATGTGATCCTGCTTTTGGAGCAGTGCTAAAATTACATTCGTCAACTCACTGAGTGAACGATTGATGTTTTTGGTTTCGTTCATTCGAATGCTTGTTTTGGGACTCTCCGAACCAGCCAAGTCGACCAGGTTAATGGTTCCAATAGATGTTTCATTCTTTTCCGCATGCGAGCCAATCAGTTCGATTTTGGTCACTGCATGGGACCGCGAAGAGCGATCATTTCCAACTGTAGCCGCAGTTGCTCGGTTCATTTTCGCTATCTGCATTAACTGACGCAGACGGTCAGCGCTGTTTACTGTCTCCTCAGTAATGTTAGTCACGTAGATATCTGATTTGTTTCCCTTCGACATTCGAATTTCCATGTCCTTCTGTTCGTTGCTCAACAAATCATACAGAACTTCATTGTAGATCTCCAGGAAAGTCACTCTGATTTCATATTCCCAACCAAGGTTTTTGTAGTTTCTTACCGATTCGAAAAGCAAGTCCACTGTGCGCGGTATCACACCTACACTTGATGGTACGCCGTCCATTGTATACGTCTTACCACTGCCGGTTTGGCCGTAGGCAAATATACAGATGTTATAACCATCTAGGGCTGATTGAATGAGTGGCGATACCATTTCAAAGACATCTTCCTGACTTGATCGCGGATGAAAGACGTGATCGAATGAAAATGTATGGCTCGCGACCTTGTTCTTTAAACCAGACGAAAGTAGTTCCAAATTATGAATTTCGAGCGACGTTTCGTCTAAATAATTCCAACCACACATCAGGCGATCCTCTTCATATTCCAAAGGTGGTCGAACGCGACAGAACACACGAATATTGCCACGCAGATCCATGACAGCGTTGTGCAACTCCTTTCGCTCCATATTTGCCCGGAATAGCTGCTCCTTGCACACCTCCAATTGGTCTTTAAGCTCGTCATTATTGGTGGTGAGAAAGGACGTTTTCGAACGAAGCTCAACGTTTTCTTTATCGAGCACTGAGTGTTTTGCAAAAAGCGCCTATAGAAAAAATGAAAAAAAAAAAACAAAATTGAAATTAAATTTGTAACAGGATGAACCCTTGAACTAACTTTGTACTGTAAAACTGACCCTAAGAATGATAAATGTTTAAATTTCAACGAAGATATAAGTATTAAAAAACTCTCTATGTACTCTTTAAATATAATTTTTTTCTGAGCGCCGTTTGCGAATTGGTGCCGCTTTTTGCCTTAAAACGGCAGTCCTGGGATTACACAGAATAACTCTTTGTGTGGTTGTAGGTAAACAGCCCAATACGATTCTAACTTGTACCTTAACCACCATGTTCCTGTGATAAGGGAAAACAGAAGTAAAAAAACAATAAACTCACCTCGTAGTCAATCTTGAGTTTCTCAAAATCTTCTTTTGTTGCCTGCAAATATTTCGTAACCGATACAAGCTTAATGCTTTGAGAGCTTGTCTGTCGCTGCAAGCAGTCAATTTCGGTCTGCGCGTTCTTCAGCTGCTCTCTTACGGCAAAAAGCTGTGATTGTGATTCTTCGAATTGCTCGGGTAAGGTTTCCAAAGTTGAAAGGCTCTCTCGCAAGTCATCGTATTTCTCTTTTAGCAATTTGTGTTTTTCCAACAGGTCATTGTAGCGGGCCTTGAAGTCGTACGGCGGAATTCGTTTGTTTATTGGCTTTGCTGCGCCAGTTGTAGACGTGGATGTGGAAGTCAATTTCTTTGTCTTTGGCAATGTAGAGTTATTGTTACTACTGATGCTAGTAGTAGAATTATTTGTCGGCTTGCTTCGAATCCCAGAGATGCCTGCACGAACACCCGCATTCGGCATCGGTTGGAGGCGAGACATTTTAGACGGAATTGGGGCGAGTGTAGGTTCCTGCCTTTTTAAGCCTCGCACATCATTCGATCGCAAGTCAGAAACTGAGCGACTTCTACGCATTTTGGCGTTGCTGTGAAATCTGGGAAGCTCCGCAGAGGTGCTTGTAGTCGAGTTGCCATTAAATGCAGGCGGAACACGTAAGGTCGATTTGGATGTCAAATTTTGTGCGGCCGCTGGATTTCTGAAGCCTCTGATATCGTTTAATCGGAGATCGCATGCTGACCGACTTCTTCGCATTTTCCCCTTGTATTCGCTGGATTTGCCAAAGGTCGGAGACAATGCTCGTCCTACTGACGAAAGGAACGTTATTAATTATGAAAACTAAAAGTATAACCCAGTTACCTCTGTTAGTCGCAAACGAAGGAAGGTTAGCAATATCCCGTGAAAGAGGTAAATTTTGCTGGGACGATGTACTTTGGAATTTATTCAATAAATTCGAGTTGGCTTTTATTCGGTCCATTGGCAAAATAGGCTTTGACAGCGGAATCGGCCGTTTTAGGCCTGAGGGTTTTGGCAGCCGAGATTCCATTAGGTTGCTTTTGTTAGCGCCTTGTTTTGTTGTTAATATTTGTGTTTTTAAATTAAATAAATTAAAAAATACAGCAGAATAACATAGAGCGTGCGAGCACCACCACAAAAAAATTCCTTTTGCCGTTACGATTATGAGGTTTCAATTTTGCAATTCGAAATTCGAAATTAAGGCTAGTTCAAAATATAAAATACCCATCCAAGCTAAGGGCGACACTATATTCTTATAGCTGATTTGCTGATATAATAGGTGCTTATCTTTACTACATATATTACTGAATAACTAGATATTATTCAACATTTAACCTCGGACATCAAATGTGAGAAATTCGTCAAGCATCTTTTTACATATATTTAAGGGCTTTAAAGGCTTCATAAAAACGTAAGTAAATGGCTGTTGGAGGGTAATAGGGGTGGAAGTTGAATTTTTTAGTTATTCAGTAATTTATGTCTTTATTCATTTCGTAGAAAGAATATAAAATGTAGAATACGAGGTTAGAATATTCCGATCGTTCTAATTCGTATTACCTAGGAAGGTAGTACAGAAATAATGCACTCCGAATATGCTGAACGTACTAAGAAACGCAAAACGGAATGATCGGAGTATTCCGACTGAATAAAAACCACAGATTTTTCGGTCGGAATAGTTGGAACAAATGAACGAAAACCGCACTGAATATAATATGTTGGTGGAAGAAAATTCCATATTACCGAAAGTTAAGGTAAAATATGATTGATTTAGTGTCAATATTCAATCCTGTAAAGGATCATTTTATGGACATAATGTAATGTTCTTGTCTGGGGTTCGTCGAATAAAACTCAATTTCACTTTTATAATTTCACTTTATTTATCAAACGAACTTATTTAAATTAAAATCACACGGTTTTTCAACTTTACTACTTAAGCCGCGGTATCACAAGGAACAGGAACAGAAACGGAAACAGAATTTCATACATTAGCAACGCGAAAAGCATTCAGCGAATTTACGAAACAGGCACAGAAAAAAAATCCCATACATTAGCAACTGAAACCTAAATTCGCTGAATGCTTTTTGCGTTGCTAATGTATGAAATTCTGTTTCTGTTCCTGTTTCTGTCCTTGTGATAACGCGGCTTTAGAATTCAGTACTTTATTTCAATTCATTTAAAATATTACTATATCGTCCGACCCTGACACACGTGTATTTATACAAATTCACCATGTTCTCGACGGTTCGAATTCCATGGCTGGGAAGTTCGATATCGATTTCGAAATTCGATATCGATTTCGAACTTCGAACGGCAGTTTGCTATCAGATGACTGGAATGACAGTTGGGTATGTTCATTGAGTGAATCGAGCGGGTGTGTTCGTAGAGTGAATCGATGGGTGCATTCAGTGACACCCGCATGTTTGCTTTATTTCTTGTCGTCACATAACAATAATACATCTTTTTGTTTTTGGTATTGCCACGGTCAAAGTAGAGATCCTACAAACCTCCTCAAAGGAGAGGAAGGCCTAAACATTCATGGATCGCACAAATGCAACGACAACAGCATTTATTTGGCCTCAGTGACAAAGAGATCTAAGACCGGGTGGCCTGCCGATATACTCTGACGTCAAATTGGCGTACCCCACAAACGCACCATTAGGAATGCAGTAGAGTGGGAGGATTATGGTCCACCATTTCAGATAATAACCTCGCACCGAAATGAAAAGAAGAAGAAGATATCTTTTGTTTCGTACCATATAGGCCAGGGACACACGGCTACAGGAAAACGCTAGATTAATTGCTGTGCGACTAGAAGCACAAGCGCCTAAATAGTAGACAACAACTGATTGCGGCTGTTTTTTGAGACAAATTTCCAAATTGCAACTCTTTCAGGCTGCACGAGCAAAAATTAAATTCTTTTTAATCAACGATAAAAAACGACGGTTTTCACCACAATTAAACGGAATTGCCCCGAAAATTAGTGTTTGTGTGCTGAGTTTACCACTAAAAGCTTGCAAGCTTTTGAGACACACAGCGACATAAAAACGCGCGACAAAAAACGGAGCGAATTTCTGCAGCAAGCATACTCAACACACGAATAATAATTTTCGGTGCGGCTCCTGTCAGTTTTGATGAAAATTTGATTGTCATGGTTGAATTGAAAGCTTTTTGTGGTAAACAAAGTACACAAACATAAATTTTCTGTGCGGTTTTTGTGAATTGTGGTGAAAATTGTAATTTTCACCGTTGAAAAAAACAAAAATTAAATTTTTTGTTGTGCGGTTTGAAAGTGTCGCAAAGCGGATTTGTGGCAAATCGAGTCTCGCGACTAATTGCCGCAGCCGCAGTGGTGTGTTGTCTAAAATATAAACGCTTAAGCTTCTAGCCGGACTGCAGTTAGTCGCGCGTTTTTCTGTCGCCGTGTGTCACTGGCCTGAATCTATTTGTTCATTTACTTATCTGATGTTTTATCAAAATCACAAATTACTTAATAACTAGATATTCAACTAGAGCGTCCCTTTCCCCCCAAAACCCATTTGTTTATTTGTTGTTGTTGTTTTGAGTTCCGTGTCGGTGAATACGTGTGAGAAAAGTAAACAAAAATTTGAGAGCCCGCCAAAATAGCGAGGTGAATTTCACACTGACATTTGAAAAATTTAAATACATACCTTAAAAAAGTCATAAAAGATAACACACAAGTCATTAAAGTCAAAATGACAATTCTGTTTTAATTTTGCCCACACTTGGGGTGAGCCTACATTGAGACTACAAAATCGTAAAATTTAGTTCATTTGAATGTGCCTGGAAATACTGGAATGTTTATGACGTAATTGGATATTTTTACGAATTTGGTCTTTTTTTCAATATAGTTCGGGTCACAATATTATATTGTGCCCCGAATACATATACATATACATATACATTATACATATATATATATACATATTCAACTTGTGCGTCCCCTTTCCCCCAAAACCTATTTGCTTATTTGTTGTTTATGCTTTTCGGTTTTGTGACGGTGAATGCGTGTGAGACGCTTATTATCATTATTACGCAGTTGAGCTTTTCTTTTCTCCAGAATCGTTCATGTGTTATTGATGTTCAGTTTTTAATTATGTAGGAATGCAGAAAATATTAGTTATTCAGCAAAACAAGAGCAACAGTTAGGAAACAATCGAGAAAACTTCCATTTTAGGAAAAGGCTTTTGATTTTTACTTGCGTAAAATATTAAGCGTTCCCAAATTTAAGAAAAATGAAGAAGTTTAGAAGCATTATATATAGCTTTCATTGGATTGCATCACTGAAACTTTTTTTACTTGTGATTAAATTTGTTTGTTTAATGAATGCTTCTTTTGGTGTAAATCTCTATTGTTACCTACAAAAATATACATAAACATTTTTCTTTCGACTACTTTGCAATTTCACTGACAGAAATCAATTTCAATGTGCTACTGATTTTTTTACGAAATGGGTTCACTCAAAAGTGCATTATTCTTCTGTTCTCAGTTGCCAATTTGACTTTTAATGTTCACTCTAATCTCAAATGCATGCAATAATATCGACTTGGAAGGATAAGGATGACAATTATATCATAATATTGATTTGTTCGAATAATGAATTCAAATTATAGCTATAATAAAAATGATAAAAGTACCTTTGAACCTTTCTAATGACTTTTACTTTTTAATATACTAACGATTGATTTCGTCAAAACATGTAGAAAACATTTTATTGGTACTTAACCGTAAATTTTGCTTTTTAAAGCTTTAATCCGGTAACATAAAACACAAACTTATCAGAGGCACAGGCATTTAGGCAGTAAATAATTAGTTTCATTTGCGCTTTTTGTGTTTTGTTTTATCCTATATAAGAAAAAATTTAGAAGGCATTTGAAGTACATAATATATATATCGAATCTAATTTAGATAAAAATAATTTTAAGGTTTCTAGCAAAACAACATTAATGTAGCACGACCCATTATGTGGCGACTTCCAGATATTGGAATTCGTTACCATTTTTGTCCGGTAGACGGAGCAAAAACCTGATTCCGCCATGTTTTCGGGGTGAATCACTTGAACTTCGTGGTGAATCTCTTCAAGTACGGAATACATTGACAAAATGTGAGAGTATGCGTAGTTTTCCAGGTATATCCATGGCAACAGCTTGTAGGCCCATCGGCTTTCCAGTCTAGTTGAATATCTAATTCATTAAGTAATTTGTGCTACGGTTTTGCCACTGTCGCTTCCTCAAGGGACAATGTTCAAGTCAATTCAATTCAAGAACAAAATTAAAAAATATAATGACACTATGCCTTCGCTTTTGTATCATTTTGTGACAATTATTTACGTCTTTCTTACGAAGTTCTGGAAATGCTACAGTTTGGTAACAATTTTTCAACAAAAAAAAGAAGATATCAACAAAAGTTAGATATCCGTAAAATTTGTCACCAAAATGACGGTATTGAAACTATATTAGAACTAAAATGTCATGGTTTTATATTGGCTACGTTTTGAATTTTAAATTGAAAACCAGAGTAAAATCTTTGGTTGCATGCATCCTACTGAATAACCTTATATTCAATTCGAGGGCCCCTCTTAACATCCATTTGCTTACGTTTTTTTTATAAAGCTTTAAATATCCGTGTCGGTGAATACGTGTAAGAAGAAACAACATCAATTTACCTTACGCGAGATTAGATGATGCAAAAGCTCAAAAACGGAATTACACTGAACTGACGAAATTACATCCCTTGCTAAGCAAATGTCAGAGTATGGGTAAATTCATCAACTTCAGCTTGTGGGCAAAGCTTTTTCATGACCAAAGTTAAATATCTAGTTATTTAGGAATTTATGTATAGGATTCAATGTTATTCGGCCTTATCTTAAGAATCGGCTGCGACAACTTTACCGCTTGTGCAAGGAGCTCCAATATAAAAAACTCTCGTAGTCGAGTTACCATACCAGTAATTGGCATATTTTGTTCTACCCTTCAGTTTTCCTTTCTTTTCCTTCATCTAAACAAAAAAAAACGTTTACCGCTGACATTTTTACGCATATTCGAAATCGAGAAATTGGCGCAACTTTTAGTTAAGCACACTCTTCGAAATCGAGACCAGAGTAAAATTGTAATAGATTCCTGTAGTTCTTCTATTCACAATGGAAAGTTTCTTCGCATTTGTGCGTGTGTGTGTCGAATATTCAACATGTACATTATTATATGGAACGAAGAACGTAAATAAAAAAAAGAACAAGAAATGTAGTAGTTACCTTGTTGTGTGAGTCACGGAGGCTGAAAGAAGAAAGTTTTTGTTGTGGTAGATTGTAGCGATTAGTTTTCTGTTCTAGTTAAGCGCTTAAATCCTGGTCCAATTCAATTTAATTCGCAATATTCATGCAGATAATAGTTGAACAAATTCAATAATTGTCCTATTACCTCGAGTAATAAAAAATTAGTTGGCTTTTATCCCTTAACACTTCGACTGCAGCCAATTTTGTCCAATCTCAAAGCAGCTGTCAGTCAACATATTGCGAGTTCAAAATACGGTAAAATAAAAAAAAAGTTGCTTTAAGATATTTCACCAAGTTCTAAATATTCCAATGAAGTTTAATGCAGTCGATGAATTCCTATTTATATTCATGTGGCTGCTGCATAAATCGAACCAAGATCACACCAATTGGAAGACAGCACCAACAACTCGTGATAATTTTTATGACGAAATCATTACCAAGTGCAATGTAATCTCTCTATCTGTTGTTATCGAGTGGAGAATTTTGTGTTTTTCATCAACTTGTTTTGTGCGTAGAAATTTTTGAGAAAACGTAAACAACTGCCGGTCGAAACAAACATGTGTATACACCCGCTTACGTTTGCTATCGTTTTACTCTACAATATCAACGTTCAGATGTCATTCAATGAAAAAAATTTCCATATTTTTACTTGAATTTCCACTCAAATTTATTTTAATTTTCATTGTTGTTTTTCAAAACATTAAATTGTCTACGAGTGCCTATAATGTGGGGCCATTAATTCCATCCATCCATATAGTACCAACAAACTAACATATTTCGTAAAAGTAAATCACATAAAATTTGAAGTTTAACTCTTTTGCAGAAATGGACTTTCAAATTACCAGCTACAAAGAGCCCCATGCACGTACTATCATTCACTTAGACATGGATTGCTTCTACGCTCAAGTGGAAGAAATTCGTGACCCAAGTCTACGCACGAAACCGCTGGGAATTCAACAAAAACAAATCGTAGTGACGTGTAACTACGTCGCGCGGCAATTTGGCGTCACTAAGTTAATGCTCGTTTCGGAGGCAAAGAAACTTTGCCCCCAAATTACTCTGGTCAACGGAGAAGATCTCACAAACTACCGCCAGATGTCGAACAAAATTTTTGATGTGATCCACAAGTACACACACCTGGTGGAAAAGATGGGCTTCGACGAGAACTTTGTCGATGTTACGGATGAAGTGGCTAATCGGTGCAAAGGTGCTCGTGATTTTCAGGTCGACGGCTGCGTCCATCCACCGAATCAGCAGCTGGAAGGGTCCTGTTATTGTGGCTGCGACAAAAGGCTGGCGATTGGATCGCAGATTGCCAAGGAAATTCGCCAAGATCTGTTTGTATCCCTGGGCATTACGTGTTGTGCTGGCATCGCATACAATAAGCTCCTCGCAAAGCTAGTGGGTAGCACTAACAAACCCAACAAGCAGACGGTCTTGGTATCTTCTTACGCCGAGGCATTCATGCGTGAACTGAACAACTTGCACACAATAACTGGCATTGGGCAGAAGACCGAGTCATTGCTTCTAGAGAATGGCATTGCAAATGTTACCGAACTCCAAAACTGTGACCTAGAGAAGCTGAAAAAGAAGCTTGGCTTCGAAACTGCTACAAAGTTGAAGGAACTATCTATGGGTCGCGATTTTGCGCCAGTGCGGCCAACGGGCAAACCAAAGACCATAGGATTAGAAGACTCGTGCAGACCCATATCGGTGAAAAAGGATGTGGAAGAAAAGTTTCGCATGCTACTGATGAGATTAATTGAACAGGTGTCTGATGATGGACGCATTCCCATCGCAATAAAAGTAGTTTTGCGAAAGTTTGATGCGGTTAAGAAGACTAGCCATCGAGAGACTAAACAAGCAAACATTCTGCCGTCTCTGTTCAAAACCACGTCGAACGGGCATGTCACACTTGCCGATGGTGCCTTGCAAAAGCTTCTAAAGATAATCATGCGCTTGTTCGAAAGAGTCGTAGACTTGGACAAACCCTTTAACATCACATTAATTGGACTGGCTTTCTCAAAGTTCCAGCAACGAAAAGTCGGATCTTCATCAATAGCTAACTACCTTATCAAGAAAACGGACCTCGAGGTTCAATCAGTCACGTCGATCACTAGCGACGAAGCGTTTCTATCGTCGCCACAGTCCTTTCGACCAAGCGATCAATTTTACAGGCGACGTACAACCGCGTCGCCAATTCCTATGAATGTCGATATAGAAGCACCGTCCTCGGACATATCAGACTTTTCCGAAAACGAAGTCGAGCCATCGCCGAAGAAAAGTCGCTTTGGACTACTCATAGCAAAGCGACGCTGTCTTTCCAACACCGACGTCAATGACATTGCATCACCAAGTAAGCTTCGTGTATCTGATTTGAGACTCAACTCGCGCGACAGCGAGAAGGACATCTCGATAAGCCCAATCGCATCACCATCAACATCATTTCCAGTGCCTGCAGCAAAGTCTGCTTCACCGCTGTTCCTCAATAGCTCTTCTACATCGTCGTCAATAAGTTGTAATGGAGACAGTCGCGATATAAATATGGTTTGTGAGGCCAATGCTGTAGAACCATTATCAAGTAATTTGCACGATTGCTCGGAATCCAGAGCGGCATCGTGCTCAGAATCATCACAAACAGAAAGCCCGAAGAACTTCATAACGAAAGCAACAATTACGGGCAACCTATCAAACATTCCATGTCCGTCCGGCGTTGATCAGAGTGTATTCAACGAGCTACCTGTCGAAGTGCAAAACGAACTCATCAGCTCGTGGAGAACCTCAATGGCGACAAAGGCCAGCAATTTGAACACCACCACAACCGCCAATGGTAGCCTAGCCACAAACACTCCTATGGCTGGAGGACAGAAGAACACACTCTACAGGTATTTTCTAAGAAACAAATGAGTCTGCGGAGGTGGATCATGCAGTCGGTGCAGCTCAAATCAATTTCAAAATCTTAAACTGAATTACGTTTGTGTTTATTCAATAAATCCTGAAGTATTTTTAAGAGACATTTTTTTTACAAATAAAAAGTTGCCGTTCTTCTATTTTGAGTTTTTATTTATTTAGTTTATTGTGTGTTTCTGGGTGCCATGACGTAGTGTAAGTTAAATGTGACGTAGTCTAGGTTTTTAGTCTAATTTCTATTGAATAATGGACGGCGCAAGTTCTTTGCTTTTTGGTCTGGGATTAAACTAGAAACCTTAAAAATGCAAACTACTTCACCCCTGCCTCATGCATCTGTGTTACTTAAAAAACTACTCGTACTTAAACACATATGCAAGGAAACGAAAAGCAAAAACACTTCAACTCCACTCTGCAAAAGCTATATAAATGTACTACTCGTTATATAAACAATGACACTGGCGAAAATTGTGTACGACCCTTTCCAAACCGGGCAACAATCTAGATTCTCAGTAATTATATTTCAAAATATTGCAGGCATAAAAATAACATGAAGAAAATAAAAAAGGCTGTAACATACCAACCGTGAAGTTCGAACTATTTGAGTTATTTTTCACAAAAAAAAAATCAAATAAAAGTACACCTTTCAACATTTTTATTTTTTATGGCTTTGTCATAGGGGCCGCTCCCCAATATAAGCAACGATACGTTCGGTTAGCTTTTTAATTAAAAGTACATTTCTGTTACATTATTTTAATGGTGTATAGTTACCATTATTATTAAGTTGGGTATGACACGGGACCAGTTTGATTTAGGAATCTGAGAATGAGAAGTGGGTCCAAGGTGCGTATCTCTCTGTCTGGTATCTGGTATTTGTCCAGACATTTTATACTCTTCTGGTTCAGGGCCCCACATGATTGCAAAATGTGTTCCGGAGTTTTACTAGCCTCATCGCAAAATCTGCAAGAAGGTTCCTCCGCTACACCAATTTTCCTTTTTCTCTGAGTTTATAATGCCCCGTTAAGAAACCTGTAAGGGTGCGCAGATTAAATTTACAAAGGCCGATTCATGCTTTGAATCTTCTCTCGTTGTAGTTCCTTAGAAGTTTCTTTGCTTGCCTAAGATCTTAAATGCTTTCCCACATCTTATTTCGGTTTACTTCTCTGTTTTCCTGAATTCTTCCCTAAGGATTTGTTCCCCTATCCCGCAGAAAGGTTTAGGTCCTACGAACGGTTCTGCTGGTCCTCGTCTTGCCAAGGAGCCTCTATTCCAACATGGCCAGGTACCCAATACAGGGTCACTTAGTAACCTTACCGAAATCGTGTAGTGTGATGGTATAGTTACTCTTCTATGAAACATTTAAAAATATAATTTTTTGGCTATTAATTTGAAAACATCTAAAGAAAAAAAATAGTCTTATAGAAAAAAAATGGACTATGTCATAGACGTTTATGTCCTACTTAAGTAAGCGTATTTTTTTTTTCTTGTAGCAGCTTTTTAAGCCTTTTCCAAAGAAGTAAAAGAAATAAAAAGTAAAGTTTCGAAGACAGCAAGTTAAATTTGATCGCATATTGTAGGCCTCAATGTCCCTTATAAATGTGTGCAAAATCACAAAAATCCTGCCATCGTCACCTGAAAAAAAAAGACTAGTTCTTTTTCACGGTCCCCACCTCCGCGAGGGTCTGACAAGCCCTCCGAGAGTATCATTTGTCTTGAAAAACTTCTCAAAAGTGCCGTTCGGACTCGGCAAAAAATTGTAGGTCCCTTTGTATGTGAAGAAATTAATACACACAGCATACATTGTTGGGAAGTTGGCCCTGGTTCACCTCGAGCTGTTGCGCCACTCTTTTTATTTTTTTATTTATTTAAAATCACAAAAATACGATACGACATTTGAAGCCAAACAGATATTTGTGACACTTATCAAACAGAGCAACTGCGTTACACAAAAAGTCGCGAACCTTAAAATTTTGCAATAACTTGAAGAAATTTATAAAAAAAACGGTTTCCTCAATGCGAAGCACGAAGCGCAAAAAAAATGGAAAGAAATTTTGCAAACATGAAAAGAATATTCCATTTAATCAATAGCTCACTAAAAAATTAAAGCCACGCGAAAACATGGCGGTATATATTGCTAAAATGATAACGAACGTGAAAATATGCCACTCTGCCCTTCTTGTGTGAGTGCGCCACTTTTTTTTTGTAACTCAGTATATATTTATGTTAATGTGTGAAACTAAAAAAAAACTTTCAGGATTTAAAAAAATGTTAGTTTAAGATTATATTTCGAGTCTGATCTAGTTTAAAGAGACTTGGAAACTGGCGACTCGTGTCTGTTTTCGGAATATCGACTGATACGCTCGATTTTACCATAGAGTATTAATAAATTTTGTAAATTTCAGAAATACAATTGCAATTATCGTCCCTGCACAGATTGACAGACAACTCCAAAAGAATTAACTAAAATGCAGCCAACACTTTACTAAAAACTCTCCCTGGGTGTGTTTAATGTTATCAAATGCTTCTACTCTCTGAAACGAGGGTTTTGCGATTCCAAATTCGTTTATTTGTGTGAGCGAAAACATAATCGCCGTTAATTTACCTGTCTGGAAGAAACACGCATGCAAACTTCGTTGTTTATTGGAATGAAAGGTATACCATACACCTCAATACGTCCTTTAATAAACTGTGACAAAACATGTATAGGCCTTGTCCACCTCCACACGTCCTTTTATAAACTGTGGCAAAACTTGTAATCTTAATAAAGACAGAGGGGTTCTAAAAATACACTTTTCCAGTTACTTATGAGTTGCTGCCTCTGCTTGGCTTTCTTCATTGTATAAGTAAACATAATATAGAAATAACCTACAAATAATATAATAGTAAATAAAATATTTTTTATCCAGATATAAATAAAATTTATAAAATTAGATAATAAAACTGTAAGGACTTTACTTTAACTCGGCAAATGCGAATATCTTTTCTTGCTTAAGGATTTATTAAATTTTTTGTTCGTATAGTAATTTACATTAAAATAATAGCGAAGTTCATTCTAATAACTAGTCTATTTGCTCCAACACAAGTTATGTTAGCTAAAAGCACAAAAATTCGGTCTCTCTTTGCTCATTCATTATAGGAAACTATACTATAAATGAACGCATACAATGATAACATATACAATACATAAATTTTTATTCTCCGTATCGATAAATTTTAAATATTTAATTTACTACTAATCTACGCGTTTATTAATTTAATTATGAAAGAAATAAGAGATCGGCGAGTTAACAATCTTAACTTGATACAAGTGTCTTAAATGAATAAAATGCTTTTATGTAAAGTTTAAAAATATTGTATTTGGACAAGCTAATTGTCAAATACGCACATCTAAGAAAAATATTGTTGTATACAAGTGGGTAAATAAATGGCAAATGTATTGTGACAAACTCAACAATTGATTGCAATAAATTTTTTTAGTGAAAAACAAAACTTTTGTGAAAAATCTCGCCGATAAAACGGTTAAATTAATTTTGAATTCTAAAATTAAAACAAATACTTGTGCTACTTAAGTATTTGAATTCAGTTCTACGAACACGGTGCAAAAGAAATTTCGGCAACCTCTTCTTCCTGATCAATGGCTCAACCATCCGGCTTTTATAAGATACCTTTTTATGGAATTCTCTATCGGGGACAGATTTGATGCAAGTGGCGCTCCACTTAAAAGTATCGTCTTTAAAGACAAGTAATTTGTTGGAGGGAGATTTAAAACATTACACAGTTGTATTTCATTCGAGGACAGCAAATTCTGGCCTAGAGGCTGAGGTAATTGTTTCAGTTCGTCTAGTTGGCTTTTTAGAATACTGCTCATCGGCTGATCCTTCTGCGGCTGCTGCTGTTGACATTTTATTACGTGCTCGGGATTTTGCTTTTCGAGTATGCCTACTCCTGTTGCATGGAACGACTGCTGACTGCTGCTGTTGTTGTTGTTCGCAGTTTGATGACTGTTGTTGGTGTTGGTCGGCGTCAAAATCGACTGATTGCTCGTCGTATGACCCGACGATCCCCGACAGCTATCCAAGTAGCTTTTGCTGTGCGATAATGCGTCGGAGTAAGTCGGGTCTGCGGTGTGGTGCGTGGTTTTTTTTCCTGTGGAACTTGAGTTTGCCTCGCCTGCGCTTGTAGGTTCTCTGTTTTGAGGACATATGGTTAAAATTGTACAAAAATTGTGTGAATTGAATGTGAGCGTGGACTACGTACGGTTTTTTGTTGTGTGGAGAGTGCAAGGACGATCCGTGCCGATTTCCAGTGTTGTGATTGTCCTGTTAAACATTGTCTTATACAGCCATTCATTCGTTCACCATTCGATCCGATTATACACGTAAGCTGAATATCGCAAGGCATTTCAATGAAAATATATTAAAAAAGGAAAATGTATTCTTTGAAAATATCAACTGATGCAACTTGATAAGACTGTTTCAAGCGTATACTTTAAGGAAACAAAAACACGGTATTCAACTTTTCGTGTATTATCAGATTTTATTTTTAAATAAAAGTTAATAACTTAAGACGTAATAATAATATAGAAGGCTTCAGAAAGTAGTTAAGTAGTAAAGGCTTCGACGGGTATTTTTTGCGGTTTTGCTTTTAAGAGTAAAAAAGTTATATTTCACATCCTTCACATCTACTTTAAATAACTTAAACGTAAATTTAATGGAGGCGTTAAATTTTGTGTGACTGCGTGATGCACACAATTGAACAATTGAACGCGTGACAAACTGAAAAAATTTGTAAATAAAAGAATTACTTTAAGAAGTTAAAGATTGACTATTTCTCAGCGCTGCGACTTATTGCCCCTTATGCGGGAATTCTTCTGGCTGTTTTCGACTATGAAAGCAACCAGCAACTCAATAGTAAGGACTTGTTTCAAGAAACTCAGCTGTATCAAGGGAGATGAGCTATGATGGAAAATATAACAAAAAAAGTGAAATTCGCAACTGTGGTCATTTTTTTACAGCTAATCGCAGGATTGTGGGACCAAGTTAGAATAGGCCATAAAGGTAGATACAGAGAGCTACTTTTGTTTAAAATAAACTTATCTCTTCTCCAAGTTTTGTGTTCTAGACTTTGTTTGGGCATTTTTTCTTTAGAGATGTTTTTACTTTCTAGACTTTCACCTTTATAACGAAACAGATTTTCGAAGCTTTGTCCATTTTGGATTTTAGGGGTACTACTGAATAGTTTAATCAAATCAAAAGCTTCCGCAATGTAAAATACATGTTGAAAATTTTTTCGTTTGTAAGGAAATGCACTCAAAAGTACAAATCAAACTAATTTCAATAATAATATAACCAGAATTCGGCAAGCATGTTGAAGTAACTTAAAATGTTTTAACAGCTCTCTATAAAGTATTAACCTCGGCAAACAGCAGTTTTATCTTGAAGTCTCTTTTTTTAATGATCGGGGTCTCAAAAATCTCAACCAAGATCTTAATCATTGACTAACAAACTATGTAAGTACATGGCTCATGAAAAGGTCGAAAGCTAAATGCAAACTGAGAATTATACAATCTGTCTGCCATTATCACAAATTTTGGTAGGTACAAGACGACGAAAAATTGAATTTCGAAGCTATCCATTTTGAGTATGAAAGTGAAAAATTTAAGATACACTTACAGTCTTTCCATGGCCATATGGACCCGTGTTCTGATGCTGGGCGACAGCTGCGTGTTGCTCAAAATGCCTGCACTCATCAATTTTTGTTAGGCCATTCCAGCGATAGCGACTTAGCTCCGACAATCGAATGCGCAGTTCTTTCTCACGTTCCAAAGATGCCAATAGCCGCTCGTATTCATTTGATGAATAGAATTGAGCAAACACTCTAAACCGATCACGAAATTCTCTTTGGTCTCGGCTAACACGGGGGTGTGGCTGATTTTTGTGGCGGAAAAAGTTTGCCACCAACTGGTAGTCGCGTACGATTCGCTTTCGTCGAACGCGTTCCCTCAACCTTCTGGTGTACATATCTACATGAGCAAGCTTCAGCAGATAGTCGGGTTCTGTGTCATCAATGTTCAATGTGAGCGACGATATCAATTGTTCCGCAGTTGGATCATATTCCCGCTCAAATCCATCTCTGTTTGCCATGTACCCAAGCTGTGTCGATTCTTCTGGTGTAATATCCAGCTGAGGCAGCTTTTGCATGGCACTACTACCTAGCGGGCCGGTGTCTTCGGTGGTATGGTCGACTAGTTGTGGCCTTTGCGACTGGGCTGGGATCCATGTGTGTCGGCCAATGGTGCCATTTAGATATTTATTTACATATTCCTCTTTGGAATCTTCAGCACTTTTTGTTTCAATATGTTTGCTTATGCCCTCCCAGTTGCCAAAGCCATACTTCTCTATTGCATCGAGTAGACGAAGCTCTTCACGAGCCGACCATGAGCCTTTTCCACGAAAAATTGACAAGATAGCTGTGCCAGTGTCCATGAATTGGTATGCATGGTTGTTGCTGTGCTCTCCAATTTCTGCACCAGCGGCAAAACACTAGAAAAATACAAAAAAAATTGTAAACACAACATAAACAATGTCATGATATATTTCGTGACGTCACAGAAAAAATGAATACATGAAAAAATCAAGGAAGCCACGACCCACCTGCAGACAAAGGTCGAAAGCTGGGCATTCGGCGCAATGAACCCAAATACCCGTAATATCATCTTGGCAATTTGTGCAATTGTATTTGGTAAATAGGTCTAAGACGTTTAAAAATATTTAATATTAATTAAAAATGGAAAAAATTGAAGAAAACTGGAAGAGAAAAAAGCCACTCACCCGCCATGTTGGCTTTGTGAACCTAAATTCAGGGATGTAACCGAGTTGTGCTATGAAAATATTCACAATAGCAATGTTGGTCTAAAATTGCTTAATAATACACAGAAAAGTCAAGTTTGGAGTTAAAACTGTATTTAATTTAAACCAACGTTTTCTATGACGTGTTTTCGCGTACTTTTTCAACTAAATGTACAACTAATACTCTCTCTAAACATCCACTGAAATATATTTTCAAATAATCGAATTATAAAAGCGGATCAAAAGACAAACAATTAAGAACAATTAAGAGCAATTAAGAAGGTGTGTTTGTTTTTAAATTGTTTGTACTAGAATTGCTCCCAATCTGGATCTAGATTTTGTGGAAATCTAGATATTGATGACTAGATCTAGATTCTTATTCGGTTTGAAATGCGTACTAGTATGTTAGCAAATTTTGAAGCCGAATTTCTCAGTCGAAACTTTAGCTGCATCTACACAGTCATTGAGCAAAGAAATGTGCATGAATATGTAATCGCTATGAAAAATAATTTACAATAAGAAGTACAAACATTTTCCATTTTGGCATTTCGTTGTCCACAAGGACATAATTGAAATAAAAAGAATGCCATTAAAAAGTTTAAAATCTAGTAGGTACGTTGATTTTTGCTTAAAGTTTTGATTTATTTAATTGAATCATAGTTTTCCTAAGATTATGGAAAGTATTGCTCTTTGGACGGAAATCAACCATTGATGGCTAGCTATATGGAAATAAATATTGTAGAGCTCATTTCCCATTCGTTTACACCATATATTATACTGAACAACCTCAGGCATGAAGCAAGCTAAAATTCACGGATTCACCCATAATTCGGCTGTTCCATTCAATTCCGTTTGGGCGGTATTACTTCGCCTGATCATGTAAGGTGAATAGTTTTTGCCTATTCACCGACACTGGGATTTTTTAAAAAGGTTTTCTGAAAACTTAAATTCGTCATTTCATCAGTTCCATGCAATCCCGTTTTGGCTTTTTTACATTCTGATCGCGTAAGGTAAATTTATAGTACATAGATTGATTCAATAAATAATGACAATATTACGTTAATAAGTAGGCTTAAATGAATATGTGTTTCAAGCTCATCATCATAACAAAGTTTACAAAAATAGCAGCGCAATCGCTTGGGAAACATGTTTTAGTTTAAATTATATGCAGGAATCTTGGGATATGACCACATGTATTTTTACATAATTTTTATAAATCTAGTCAGTGAAGAATTTATGTAATTAATTTAATAAAAATTTTGTTTGCTGTTCGCTCTCACTTCATGAAATTATAGAAGGAATTCAATTAACTGCTATTGTGAATATATTACTATAATTTTGGCAAATACCATTTGACAGCTGCAATGACAATTTTTTCCAAAGAAAATATTTATTTAATTCATAAAAATAAAGGGAATATATTTTTCTTGTTTTCAAAAACAATATCAGTGCTTACAATTCTAAGTTTTCTACAGTAAATAAAATTTGATATTAACTCTGCCATATAAGTTTTCTCAAAACAATCCCATGATACCCATTTTCGACCAAGTTAAAAAAAATTTCCTTAATTCTCTAAAGCAAATACAAATAATAAAGCTGTATTTAAATTAATAATGCCCTTGGATAACACGCCTACGACCAATAAATCATCGATCATGAAACCGTCCAAACGCGCATCACGATTATCGAGTCTCGCCGAAGACCTAAGTATTCCCGATGATGCCCCGTTTAGGGCACGTCTTCATATGCTTTTTTCGCAAATCGAAAAGGAGTTTGAGTTGATCTACATTGAGAATCTAAACCGTAATTGTTAATGCAAGTATATATATCAAACAAACTCTTAATTGTTTTCATTCAAAGTTCAAGAAAAGCTCGAATCACTTGGCGCTAAGGACAGCATTGGAGGTGACCGATCAGGAGGCCATGATGATCCCGACACAACTGGGCTACCTAATAAGGGCTTTAAATCAAAGTTAGCGTCGGGTAGCAAAGTTAAGGCGAGTCATAAAATTCGAGCGCAAACTTCAAGAATAGTTTCCAGCTTTAAGGCACAGTCGGTAGTAAGCTCGCTGGTACGTGATTTCTGTGGCCATAAGGACGGTGTTTGGCAAATCGCCGCCAAGTCCGGTCAACCGATTATTGGTACCGCCTCGGCTGATCACACTGCATGTATATGGGGCATTGAAGGTGGTCGGTGCTTGTTACAGTATCAAGGGCATGCTGGATCTGTTAACTCAATCAAATTTCATCAAAACCGCGATCTCGTTCTGACTGGGAGTGGAGATGGAACGGCTCACATATGGCAAGCAGCTGTAAATTGGGAAGTTTCCAAGTACTAATTGATTTCAACTTAGAGAGGCGGGCATTTTTTTTATTTACACTGTTTGATCTCTTTAGGAAGGGCCATTCATCAGAGGAAGAACTGGACGACAGCGATGGACCAGTCGAAGACAGAGATCGTGTTGACACTTTGCGAACACCCTTGTGTGAATTCTCTGGGCCCGGTGGGCACACATCTGTAGTTGTCGCCGCCGATTGGCTGCCAAATATGGATCAAATAATTACAGGAAGTTGGGATAGGACTGCCATACTGTGGGATGTTGAAACGAAAGAACCACTTCAACCCTTGACTGGTCATGATCATGAGTTGACGCATGTATCTGCGCATTCTAGTCAGCGTTTGGTAGTAACTGCTTCGAGGGACTCAACATTTCGATTGTGGGATTTCAGAGATGCTATACCAGCTGTCTCAGTATTTCAGGGACATACAGAGTGAGTGTTAATTGCTTTATTTTTTTTTTTTTAAAGAAACAAGGTACTAATTTCTTCTTGCAGGAGTGTAACTTCGACAGTGTTTACTAGGGATGACAAAGTTGTATCAGGGTCTGACGACCGCACTGTAAAAGTTTGGGAACTGCGCAATATGCGTTCAGCGTTAGCTACAATTCGAACTGATTCGGCTGTAAATCGATTGGCTGTTTCAGCGACGGGAGTCATTGCGATCCCGCACGACAATAGACAGATTCGACTATTTGATTTGAATGGCCAACGAGTGGCTCGTTTACCCAGAACAAGCCGACAAGTATATTTGTTGTTCACTGTCCCTGGTTACGTATTATTTAAATTATTTTTCCAGGGCCATCGTCGAATGGTGTCATCAGTCGCTTGGGCCGAGGAGCCTGTCTTCAACTGCAACCTGTTCTCTTGTGGCTTCGACAGAAGAGTACTCGGTTGGTCCATTTCATTACCAAAGGATAATTAGAGTATTTTAAGAAAATTGTATTTAATGATGTTTTATGTTAACATCAGTACTTTAGCAGCACCATGTTATTAGAAAGAACTATCAAGATGAATATTGTATGCTTTCTTTTATGTATTTAAATATGTAATGTATTATTGTTTTTGATTTGTTTTTTAAGAGAGCGAGTATATGTATTACTATATGAGATAGGATAACGTTGTTAGAAATAACCTCTTGTTTTTCAAATTGTTTTCGCGCACTCACATCACAGAAATTTATTGTTAGCAACCAAAATATCACTTACCAAATATTAAATAAGTCAAATCACAATGTTATTGAATTGAGGAACATTTTTCTGATTTTGGATCGTGAATATACTGAGAAATCTCATTTAATTGTGGTAGTGTTTATGGATTAGACGTATGTGGATGTGACTATCATAGAAATCCTTCTATTTGTTGTATTTATTAAAGAATTTAGTACACTGACATTCAATTGCGTGTTGGCGACCCAATATTATATCGATTAATATATCCAATGAGTATTTGCAAACTAGTAATTAAAAATACATAATTAAAAATCAAAATAAACTGCAATTAAAGGCCATAGATCAATTGAAAACATCTTATTCTTTGTTAATTTTAGAATAAAGGAATCAGTGCAGATAGCCCAGCGTTGTAACAACTGGAAAATTGTTAGGACATGCAGGTGCAACACTTCTTCAACATTAGTTGATCTGATCTGATAGACGGTGTTTGATCTGATTTAAGGGTGGAATACTGGAAATGCTCAGTTCGTACATATATTTGTACATTATATCCAATTAAATATTCATCGAAGGTCGTCCATAAAACAATCTTAGCTTGCTTTTACACTAGTATCCCAAGCTTAAAACTATTATTCCAGCGATTTTTTATAGGTAAAGGCAGAAGAATCTCTGTTATAATGAGAAACAAATACAATATACATAAGGAAACATGTTTGTAAAATATCATTTATTGTAAACATAATTATTTTCTTGTAAATTACACTAAAGAGCTCTCCAGGAATAGACGACACTTGAAGAGCGACATTATTTACACATCATTACTTACTCATAGCCTCTCTGACATTATTGGGCAACTTGGCGATAATATCCTTATGCGATACTTTTCCAAATGTTGCTAAGACACCTCGTCTGTTTGGATGTTCAACATCCGCGTGGTACGAATAGTGTTGACCAAATATGTCGGTTAGAGTACCTCCCTGAGCTTCAAGTACGGCTTCCGGGGCACAAGTATCCCATTTCTTGCATCCTTCACTTGCAAACACATAGGCGTGAGCTTTGCCATCTAGCAACTGTATGACTTTGTAGCCAGCTCCACCGACTTTGAGAACTTCCGTTGGACTTAATGCGTCCAAGGCACTTTGCACAATTGGATTGGAATGAGACCGTGTTGTTGTTATTACAAATTTACCTTCGGGTGCAGTTTTGGGCTTAAATCCTCCTGTGCCGATACCTCTCAGGCCCCATATTGTCCTGCCGATTTCACCGCTCTCGTTTTCATAGTATGGCTGGTGAATAACACCACCCACAGCCGAATTGTTTATGGCGATTCCAATTAGTACAGTGACATGCTCCAAGAAGCCTTGCGTGTATTCCGAAGTCCCGTCGAGGGGATCAACCCAAACAACGCAGTCTTCATCTTTTACGTTTAAAAACTCATCGGGGCATTTGTTCAACAAGAAATCAGAGTCCATTTCAGTAACTAGCCACTCTTGGGGCACATCGAGATCGCTGCCGCCTTCCTCGCCAATAATACTCACGTTTGGAAATTGTTTATTCAGTGAAGCGATAATACATCTCTGGGCAGATCTGTCAGCTTCGGTTTGAAGGTCATCTTTACCCTGTTCCAAAGTTAAACTAATTAAATTTGACGTGTTATCAAAAAATTGAAAATTGTTATCTTTATGGACCTTCTCAACAATACCCAAATTTCCTTTCTGCATAACGTCGCGTATGATGCCACCAGCTCGTTTGGCAGTGGTAATGGAGAGGGACATTAATCGCATCACGAGTGGACTAGTCATTTTGCTTAACTAAGAATTTGGATTAAAAGGAATTGGCCTCGAACGTATTTAACGACGACTTGTATTTAGTGGGCCCTTTTGCTGGACTGGATTTGGAAATTTGAGCCGAAATGGAGAAAGCGACAAGAAAACTTTCGTGACAAAATGACAAGTGCCAATTCGAAGGCATGTTTGCGTTACGAATTACGAACCGTCAAAGGACGTCGAAAAAACAGTCCTAAGCGTTGGCGTGCGAAAGAAAATTTTCTAATTCATGAATGAAAGAATATAAAGATCACGACACGCGTTTGTTATGGCTTTTATTTTACAGGCCTAACTGTAAATCTGACGCCATGGGATGGAACTGTCGCCTTGCATGCATGTAAAAATATCTGTACTGCCGGATCACAGATCAGCAATTTGTTTTGCTTGGCATCCAATGCCGAGCGGCGCAGTAGGTGTACTGCTTTTTTCTCATTGTGGCATAATCTTATGCTCTGTGATTTGCGGGGCTTAGTTATAACGAAACGAAAAAACGATACGGAAAAATTTTCTTTCTCATTTGTACTTTCACTTATGCGATTATGCCAAATTTGGATTTGAAATGTTGCCACTAATTTACTTAACCAATTCACATGAAAATATGTATTGATTAAAGTTAATTTTTCTCAGGAAAGAAGTTTTATAATTTTTCAGAATCAGAATCACTTTTTCTGAACAGCTGAATTGTTCCATATTTTTTTTACTGTTCCTGCTGTCAGAACATTTTTTTCGTTTCTGTAAACGCTCAGTTATACCTACCTCTATGGGAAAAGGATACGAAAAACGAAAGCAGTCGAAAAATGGGATTTTTTTTTGTTAAGCCGTGTTGTCGCAAGGAACAGGAGCAGAAACAGAAACAGAATCTCATACAATAGCAACAGAAACGGTGCCGTTTGTAGCTCCCAAATCAGCGACGTAAAATTGCTCCACAGCAACGCAAACAGAAACAACTCGAGAGGACTTATTTCTGGAAGAGAAAATCAAACGTTGCTGTTGCATAGCCCTTGTTTATGTTTGAGCGAGCAACCAACATTGGCGAGTGTCTCTCTTTTCCTTTTGACAAATATCGAAAATTCGATTGTCAAATGTCAACAAATAATTTTAATTGTTTTGTTTTGGTTTTGGGTGCGCAAGGAGCAACACAAAAAGAGAACTACCAGCTCACATAATTTAATGCAGGTAATTACAAATCTAAAAAGTAATTTAATTATATTTATATTTGACGAATTATTTTTCGCTGTAGGCAAACGTAGGGATCGCAATCTTCGTGGCCGAAAGTTGGACAGCTATACTGAAGTCGAAGTAATGGTATCGGTAGGTATGCATTTGAGAAATAATAAAGTGTTTAATTTATTTTATTAATTGAATCATTCCTAGGCCAATCATTCAACGGCGTTGAAGTGAGTAGTGTCATATAGTCATATATGAGTAGTGCCTTGTTGTAATTATGTTTTTGATTTTAGTGTACTGTTTTGTGCATGGGTTGTATGTTATTTATCGCATGTGGCATGGAAAGTAGACAGGCAGACTAGCGGATCAAGTTCTTAGACTGTCGTTAGTGTCTTTTTACGAATAGAATAGAATATTATTATTTGTTGACGATATGTGATTGTTGTGAGTGTACAAAAAGTATGCTTTTTGTCAAAAAGTTTTTCCGACATATCATACGTTTTCAATGACGGTTATTCGACAGCTCTCTCTGAAATTATTTTCAGTTCCTGTTTCTTGTTGCAGCACCAGCAACTGAAACAGAAACAGAATCACCGACGTAACGGAGCTATTTTCTTTTCCTGTTTCTGTTTCTTGTGACAACGCGGCTTTAAGCGTTTACAGCAATCAGAAAATAACAACCGGCACTACCTACCTAAACAATGGCACTACCAGAATCACCACCCACCCTAGTCTAGATTCATTGCTGGAGAACCGCTAGGTCCGATGGATCGCGAACGGTACAGAATTTTTTAGTTTACTCCACATTTTAATTTTGCAAGCAAACAGAGCTATCCGTTATCGCTCCCCACCCGATCCCTTTTAGATTTGGAATCGTAGTTCTGTCAAATACTGTTCTAACCTTTGGACCATTATTCGAAATCAGAAGACTTTTTTCTCCCGTGAGTTGGAATAGATTGGTTCTTTCATTGACTACTAATTGCTTATAAATTAAAATTATTAATTTCAGTTAAATAACAAAGAAAATGGCTCGTGTTTTGGTTGGTGTCAAGCGGGTGATTGATTACGCCGTCAAGGTAGGTGCACACATTTTCTGATATCCACTTGTTGCGAAAAGCTGCCCAAAATTTCCATTGAACCTATTTGCGTAATCACTGGATTTTACTTTAGGTTCGTGTAAAGCCAGACAAGACCGGTGTGGTCACCGAAGGTGTTAAGCACTCAATGAATCCCTTTGATGAGATAGCTGTCGAAGAGGCAGTCAAGCTAAAGGAGAAAAAAATCGCATCCGAAGTAATCGCTGTCTCCGTGGGACCGACACCATCGCAGGAGGTCATTCGTACAGCGCTGGCTATGGGTGCTGATCGCGGAATTCACGTTGAGGTCACTGGCAAGGACTACGATCTCTTGCAACCGATTCACATCTCGAAAATTCTAGCCAAGCTGGCTCAAGATGAGAAAGCAGAACTTGTTATCCTTGGCAAGCAAGCGATTGATGACGACAGCAACCAAACCGCCCAAATGACAGCTGCCGTATTGGACTGGCCACAGGGTACCTTCTGCAACAAGGTTGAGAAAACTGATGCAGGTCTCACTATTAGTCGTGAGATTGATGGTGGTTTGGAAACTATCAAGACTAAATTGCCAGCTGTCCTCAGCGCTGACTTGCGTCTTAACACACCTCGTTATGCGACACTTCCAAACATCATGAAAGCTAAGAAGAAGCCAATTAAAAAGGTGACACCAAAAGATTTAGGCGTCGACACCTCTGCCAGGATTGAAGTGGTCTCCGTAGAGGATCCACCTGTACGCCAAGCAGGCTCAGTAGTTCCTGATGTTGACACTCTTGTCTCCAAATTAAAGGAAGCTGGTTTCGCAAAGTAAATGGGCCGAACGAGGGGCACTAAGTAAGAGTAAAGTTTTCCCTACAGCTTGTACACCCGTGAAAGTTTAAATTGAAATTTAATGTGCATTTATATTCGTATTAGAAATCTTTGTAGAAAATGTAAAATTTTATACCTAAAATATTGAACAATAAAAGAATCTATAGTGTATAAACCGCTTTAATCAAGACTTGCTTTTTAAAGTTTACGAAGTATTTTTTTAATCTTTATTATGTCATTGTTATACGCTCTTTCAGTTATATAACAATAAACAGAAAACCGGGGAAAGGTACTGTCTTTGATTCCTAGGTGGCGCAATATTTTCGGCTGCTTATCTTTCAAACAGGAAAGCCACCTGGAAGTTACTAACAAACAAACATAATTCATAATATTTTGTCACTATTAAAGAAAAGCGACACAACTAAAAAACCTAATATTGAGTTTAAAATGGTAATCGACTGAAAATAAACTCTCTACCTTTCTTTAAAATTGGCATAATGCAACTCTTCCCAATCGGGGAATGGAAACAAATGCATCCATTTTTAGTTGTCGTCTTATCTTCCTTAAGCTTAGATAAGATTGCATGCGATTTTTGGCATATTTGATGCAAGTAGTGAAATGTTTTAAATGCCCCTTTCTTGCCAATAATTGACGGCTCATTATGCAAATCTATACTGCATGTATCTCGTGTGGCTACTTATTTGTGTCAAAAAATAAGCTGTAAAAGCAACTTAGCTGTTCTTAAATAACTTACATGCCGGATGTTGTGCTTTTTACATTTAATGCCTGTGAAAATCCAATCACCTCTTCAACCTTTTTATACTCCATCCCATAGGATAGGAGGTATGTTAACTTTGATTCATAATTTGTAACATAGAGAAATAATCACCGTAGACCCCCAAGACCTTAAGGGCATATGATCAACACTGAATTGTAAGTCGAATGAGGCATGTCTAAGTTTGTCTGTCGGTAGTTTTTAGGCCTTAAATTTTATGCTAGGATTTTGAAATTTTACATCTGGGCTCTCTAGGTCCCGATCCCGAAGCAGTAAAAATGTAAAAAATTTCAAGATCCGCAAATTGACAAGCCCGCTTTACTAATAAATGAAAAATTAAAATTGTAGTAGGACGCTCAAATTTGGTATGCAGTATTCTTGCTTAAGTGTATTGGGATTGACTTGCAAAAAATCCAACATTTCATCTTCAGTTTAATGAACAATATTTATATGCAATGCGTTTTCTTGCAATCAAGAAAATCTTGCATTATATGTTAACACATTTCTCAATTTTTCAACACATTGGAAAAATTTTCAGCACGCCCAACTTTGTGGGCGTAGTTGAATAAAAACCCAATTTTGACATAAAAATCCGCTTAACACATGCAAACCACTGTTTTGGATAATATATTTGAACAAAGACTACAATGCTATTAAAAGGGGTCGATGTCACGCCCTCTTTTAACAAAAGGAGATTTTCAATTGATAAATGCGATTCGGAGCTTGAAAGGGGTCAATCGGGATGGGGTATCCAACGATTTGCCTGAGCGTATTGTAACTCGCCCACTAGTTAATATGGGTTGGAGTATATGTGGTTTGTACCAGAGGCAGAAATGGTACATAGAGAAATAATAAAGAATAATAAAAATAGAACACCATCAAGACCTTAAGGGCTTTATGATAGAGATCGATTTATGAGTCAAATAAGCCATATCCGACCGGCTTAAACATTTATCTACTGAAAACTGTTATTTTTTGGTTAAAATTCAATAATTTTGTAAAATCGGTGGCTATTACCATGTTTCCTAAAAGTGAGCGTGGCAAAAGGCTTTGTGTGAACAAAGTGTAGCATGGGTCTCGTATATTACTTTGTGTGCTAAATCGTATTCTTCATTTATCCCTAAATTTGCCTAAAGGGCAGTTGAAATAAATGTTTTACTGGCAAATTTGGGTGTCTTTTTAAAATTCTGCCTCCAAATGCGGGGGTGGCCCGAACCTTTTTGCGAGGGAGGTCTACCAACTTTAATTTTCTTTTGGATATATGTCTTACAATTATAAATAGAAGATGCTAAAAGTCAAGCTTCAGGCTTTTTCGAAGTCTTTCGAAAGCACAGGAGATAGTTACACATATAGATATAGACCGATTGTGTCTGGTGGTGGATTTGAAAAATTTTAATACTTGTACTGCTTTGGATGATAGAAAGCTTAAGGCTAAAATTCCAGCTTTCTCTCAAATTTTGAGGCCTAAAAAGTTGTGACATACGGACGGATATACATCATTCGAGTCAGATTTTGGTCTCGATCATATTATGCACTTAACGCTATTATTTCTAACGCTATTATTTCTTTATGCTACATTTTAGCCTGTATCATATACTCAATTCATGTGGAATAGAGTATACAAAGACAGGAATAGTACGTGAGCCACACGACAATAGCTACAGAAAAATAATGTTGTTAGTTAATTAAAAAACTAACTGAACGTATCGTTGCTTATATTGGGGGAGCAGTGCCTATGGCAAAGCCATACAAAATTTAATTTAATATTGGCAAGTGGGAAAGTGCAACAAAGCGTATGTAAAAACTTCAGTCCGTCTGTGGCGAATTGAAATATACTTACCCTACAAAAAAAGGAAACTGCTACGCCTCCAAAAAGTGGGCGGGATATAAAAATATAACTGTTGAATGCTTTATACTAGGTGGTTGCATACGCTTCGGCCTAAAACTCCGCCTTTTTAACTCAAAAAATTACTATTTTTAGCGCCACGCCCACAAAATGAGCAGAGGCATATAATGCACATTCAAAAAAGTTGGAAAATGCTAATTTCTACAGCTTTTGTCTTTTAATTTTAAGTCAAATTTCATATATGTAAATTTATTGAAAAATAGTAATTTTAAGCTAAAATCTTTTAAAAAAAGCGCGGTCAATGAAAAGACCAAGCTTTTTCTGCTACCTCAACGACAATTACAAGGCAATGTTACACCAAAAATTAGTGCGCTTGCACCATTAACAACAGTAACAAAGTTAAAATTTGAAAAAGTATTTTTCACATTTTAAATTAGAGATGGTATACAGGCCTGTAGTGGGCGTGTCTGTTGTCGGATTCAGCTAGTTTTCCCTGGGTATGGTATCAAAACTGAAAAATTGCAACAATTTACAATTCTACAAACATTTTAATAATGGCTAGGCTAGTCTTATGATCATTTCAAACGCTACCAGGCGAACATCATCAAAAGTTATAATACAGCTGCAATTTTTCGGTCTTTGATCCATTTTCGAAGAGAGTGATCCATTATCAAAGAAAAATTATAATACTGGACTGCTGCAGTTTTTCGGTCTATGATCCATTTCCGAAGAGATAGAAATGGATCAAAGAAAAATTATAATACATTTTCGAAGAGAGAGAAATGGTTCAAAGACCGAAAAACTGCAGCAGTATTATAATTTTTCATGAAATGCTTTCGTCATTGTCTTCCTTGTTCCTTAAGTTTGCAGTGTGTAGCTCGCAGTATTGGAAGGGAAGCCACACTTGTGTTTGTGTGTTTTGAAACTGTTTGTTGCTTTTTTCAAATACTTGTTCTCTCATGGGAAACCGTAGGAAGAGTTGTCACTTAATGTCAGCATCATTATAGTATAAGGGTTCCTGACGATGTGCGTCTTGCAGCTTTGTAGAATTATAAATTGTTGTAATTTCATGTGATTTCACTGTAAATTCACTTTTCAATAATGTAGTTTGTGTTTTTGTTTCTATTTTAATTCTTATGTCACAAGACAATTAAGGCCCTTAGGTATCCTGAGGTCTTATTTTACAGCAGCAAGCAAAGAACTATATGCAGCTTCTTTATTAATATATATTTTAGAAGCATAAAAAATCCCATAAAGTGGTTTTTTAGCTCTTACACACATGCACAAATATATTTTAAATCTATTTTTTTATAAGTTACATAAGGAACTCGCTTTCAATTTTGTTCAAATACTTCATAACGTTGTTTTTAATGGCAGGAGCTCTGAAAAAAAAAGATATTTTGGTTTTACATCGATTTTTCCTTCCTCCTTCGCATACTTACTGATTTCCAGTCAATCCACAAATTATGGCTTTTCCTAAAGGAGGCAAAACATGTGAACGAAAAAGATATAAATGGGCCAAATAAGCCGCCCCTATTAAGGTAAAAGCTCGATCAAACGGTATTCCTTTCACTTTTTCTGCAAGCTGAATGTTCTTTTCGAATTTATGTCGTTTGAACAATTGCCAACATATTTGGATGGAAACTGATGTACCAAAGCACAGTAAAGTCAATCTGGGTAGAAAGAAGAATGCCACACCTCCTAAAAATGCTGCCACTATTTGCTTTATCTGAGGGTTGACTTTATAGTTTTGTGTAAGCAGACAATGGGTTAACTAAAATGAAATCAAAGTAAAAGGTTTAAAGTTAAGTAAAGAAAACACATTGTTACTCACTCTAAAAATTCCGGTGTATGAAGAAAGGAACCATGTTGTTGGGAAGTCTAATCGTAGAAGTTTTGCTTTAAGCAAACTACCAAAGGTGCTTTCTTTGGGCCCAGTTAGAGTTTTTAACAAATCAAGGGAAATTCCTAAGCAACAAGTTTTCGCTACCTCACTTAAACAATATTTGGGACATGGCCCATTGTGCAAACATTTGTTGTTTTTGCTTTTTTGATCAAAAACAGGAACACTTTTGACTATCCAAAATACATTTACATCATGTTCTTGGACTGAATGCATAATAAACGCGCTGCACGCCATGAAGAGTAGAGTCTGTATTAGTTTTGAGCTCACAATTTTTCGAGTTAGGACATTCCTTTTTTCTAGCAAGGCTGCTTCTAGTGCCTAAAATTACAAACATGAAACAAGCATGAGATACTTACATAAATATTTCGAATGTAAAGTAGGTAACTTATAATAATTTCTACTAAATCTTATTTAATTTATTTATGGGTATTCAATTTAATGCACAGTTATTGTAACATGTGAAATTATAACCGTGCACCCTTAAGACTTTTTAGAGAGGTTTTATCGAGACCAACGGGGCTACAAAGTATAGGTAGTAATTGATTTAGCCATGTCGGTTCCGTCAGTTCGCCTGTTCTGAACAAGAAAGCTGAAATTGCTAAAGCCCAAGGCCTTGCCAATTTTTACTTTGAGTGAAGGTTAGGTAAGGTTAGTTTAAAGTGTCGGCTCCGAAGAAACCAAGAAGAGAAGTTTAGTCAGTTGGGTCAGTCGGGCAAAGATCACTAGGATTATTATAGAAGAAATCTCCAAGGTGAAGATTATGGTTCTTAGAGAGAGAACGCGGCTTGTGCAGAGAAGGTGGAGAGTGGTCTCTTCTTCCTCCTCATCCATGCAGCGCCTGCAAAAGTCGTTAGAATAGACACCAAACCTTGTCGCAAGTTTGCCTATCAAACATAGCGTCCTGTAATGACACCAATTCTAGCAGTTATGTGCGATCTATAAGAGCTATAAAATTCTTAGGGCGTTTAAGATCTAGCTTTGGCCAAATCTGTTTGGTTACTAGACAGGTACTGCCACTTGTCCATCTGAGGTTTGCTCTTTGGAATGCCCTAGATTGGAATGCCCAAAGGAGCCTTTATCAGGCAAAATTGAGAAAGTATGTTGTTCCAAGTTTGGCGAGCTTGTTAGCCTTATAGTTGTCTGGTGAATATTGAACTGCTCCGCTATCTCCTTTACGGATATAGGAGCAGACGTCTATAGACGTTTATAGATTTCTTAGACTGCCGTCTATCTATATTATAGTTAAAAAAACGCAACAATGATCAGGAAGACGAAAAGAGAGACTAAGATTTTTCTTTCTAATATTTAAGATTTCTCTTAATTTCTAATAAAACAGAAATATTTATTAAAAAATTTGAATGTACATAGAAGCATAATGATTAGTAAAAAACAATTAACACCAAATTTAGCTGTTAGCAAAACAATTTCAGAATACAGAAGGTGAACTTTTTAAAATGCTGCTAAACAGGTGGAAGTTATGAAGACATGCAGCTTTTAACAATTTATCTAAATTTCGCTGTTTTTTTTATTTTTTAAATTTCAACCTTAATAGGTACAAGTACCTAATGAATGGGGCTCCTCTATTTTCAGTTACATTTACAAGAAGACTTTGCATCGATATAGGCTTTTAAGGTTTAAAGGGCTGACTGACGACCAAGCCCCTTTAAGCTTATGAACTTAGTCAAACTGTCTCTCATGCTGGTAAGCCCTCTCTGTAAGAATCTTTTATTAATTTTCGATTTAGTAAATGCCTAAACTTCTAGCAAGCCACATCTCTACACAAAAAATTTATTTGCAAAAACCAATATTTCACGGACCTTGCTTTGCGGTTTGAGCGGCATCCTTTTAGAATTCAATTTTCGGGAAGAAACTCTTCGATCATGTCCACTACATTTAGATCGAGCACATTGATATAAATAGAAAGACGACATTAAATTTATAGGTAAGAAGGCGATTTGAACTTAAAAGCTATTCGAGAGGTTTGGGTGTCAAGCCTTGCGATACCAATTTTAAATCACCTTGCAGGTGCACTCGAAAAAAGAGGAGACTTCATTCTTTATTAAAATTTACATTTTTTGTCAAATATATCAGCGAAATTTAGAAAATCCGGCTGTGAGTGCACCTTAATTTGGCTGAGTACTTTCCCAACAAAGGTTGTGGCCTGTTATCACTCTTGTTTCCATATGGTCCAGTGATGGTCTTTTCAGTTTATAATAATAAGCTTTTTTGACTTGCTGCTGTCTATGGATAGCCATAATGCCTCTGTATGCCCGCAGCTCTGCAAATTTTTCCATATCTGTTTTAGACTACATTCTGAATAGTTTTAGACATTTTGCCTGATTATCGGCGCAAGAGAACAGTTATGGGATGATAAGGGTTTTATATACCTAGTCTCATTTAAAAAAGAACTAGTGATTTGGGTAAAAGATATCCTTCGATTATCTGTCATTCTCAGGGATAGCGAGCGGTACTGAAGTGAAGTCACAACGTTGTAGCGGCACGTTTTGACCAGACGATGAAAATTGAAATTCAGAGATTTTAGGAGGACAACAGCACATTAGTTTTAATGCATAGCCTGTAATCAGCTTAAGGAGTTATCGAATATCCTTAAGACCTAGGGTCAAAAGAGTGAAAGATAGGTATACAACGTCAGATTGCCAATTGTGTGCATACCCCATTCCATATGGTATTTGTCAACTTCAAGTTCCAAATCTGTTTAAATAATTTTAGCGCTAAAAATTTAGTTATTTTGTCTTTATACCGGACCCAGGGTATATTAATTTTAATGCATAGCTTGTAACACAGTAAAATAATCATCGTAGACCCCTAAGACCTTTTAGAGTTATGATCGAGACCGACAGGTGAATCGATTAATCTATGTCCGTCTGTCCGTATGTGTAAAGTTTTTAGGTCTTTAAAAATGAGCTAGGATGCTCAAACTTGAAGCATAATTTGGTTCTTATTTCATACAGACATGGTGTGAAAATTGGCTTAATCCGTAAACGACCACGCCCACTACTGGCTTCAATCTAAGACGACCTCTATTTCAAATTTTCTTTCAAAACGCCTTTTGGTCAAGTTAGTTATAGTATATACTTATATTATACTTCTATTATATTATATTATGCTCAAAATTTGGTATAGAGCAATAATGGCCCAAAACCTCTAAGAAGGCAAAAATTGGACCAGGCACAAAATCGACCATGCTTGATAACGTATTGATAACGTGTTGCAAAAAAATTTCAAATATATTAGTTTCCCGTCCATCTCAATTTGGTTTTACCCCGTTACGCCAAATTCCATTTCGCAAAGGCCCTCTTCGTCAAATAGAATGAAAAACGACGTGTTTTAAGCCAAAGTGAAATGAGGTTACAGTCTTTTTGATCTTTTTCATACGACCCAGGGTACCTATATTAATTTGAATGCATAGTTTTTAGCACAGTGAAATAATCACTGTAGTCCCCCAAGAACGTTTAGAGATATGTTCAAGACTGACAGATAAAATGATTTTGACTGATTTTGACTGTATGTGTGAAAGTTTAAGGGCTTCAAAATTAAGCTGAAGAGCTTAAAATTAAGCTTATGCTGCACAGACAAAGTGCAAAAATTAGTTAAATCCACCGACGGTCACGCCCACTATTGGCTTCAATGTAAGACAACCTCTTACAAAGACCTTTCGAAAGACCTTTCGACCAAGTTAAATAACGCATAGGAACTCAAATTTTGGTGCAGGTTTTTCACGCATATATTTCTTATTAACTTCAACGAAGTGAGATTCTATAAGAAATAAAGGTTCTCGAAGGTTCTATCGAAATAAGTCTAAGAGACTTTCTTCTAAATCCACGCCCATTTTTAAGAGCGTGGCCCATACACATGTTTGAATCTCAATGAATAAATTCGGGCCAAAAAACTTCAGGATTTAATGTTGCTGGGTAAATAGGGTCGGGTATTAAGAAGTTCGTTACGCACGAGCTCTTTCACTTATTTACTTGTTTCCCATAACTTAGAAGCCAATTGAGTCCGACAATTTTTCGAAACATATTAAGAATCAGGACGATCAAATACATTTGATTGATCTGATTATTGGCTGCTTATCATTTGGCGAAGCAGGTTTTTTTTCGAAATAGAATAAGGCGAAATGCGAGTCAGAGCAAGAATGCTCTAGTTGTCTGGCGCAAGAAATTAAATTTAAACTTAAAATAAAAGTACTCGCACCTTAAGGAGAGAACGAAAGGTTAATTACTAGCTAGGTACATGGTTAAAATTTGATACTTTTAGCTCTTGATTTTAGCTCTTTAATATTAAATTTCAATCTCTTCTTGTGGCCAGTTTTTGAAAGTCTTGTGATGAATTTTTCAATGACGATAGAGATTTTGCGGCATGGGCATTTAAACATGACCACGGATGCGATTTCCAGTCGTTCCTGACCATGACATATTCACCAAGACGGGGGACTCGAGAAGAATTTTAACTATACTCCCACAAAATATTAATATCGTATATGGAGGCAATGAGAAGCATTCATGGTTTTGTGAAGGTTTTTTAGCTAAGAACACCTTTTAAATGCCCCTACTTGGATACAGGCGCCTGCCCTTTAAAGAGCGATTAAGTCACGTGAGTGGTTAAAACCTGCAGAAAGTAAAGATTAAATCCATTAAACCCGCGAAGCGGCCCACTGAAATAATGTTGTATACAACCTTGTTGTTGGCGTGTTTATTTAAAAGTTTTTTTTATTAAAACGCACATTATAACCGGAGTTTTTTTGATTGTTTTTGATTCAATAGCAACATGTAATATTTTTATGTAATAGTTCGTAGCTCAGGGGGGGGGGGGGGGGGGGGGGCAATTGCCCCATTGCCCCCCCCCCCCTGGATCCGTGCCTGCAGACCCAACACACTCATTGAGCTGAAGGCTTTATAGGTTGCACTTCAAGTAAAATGTCTGTTAATGGGTTTTTACTTCCCATAGTCCGAGATGCAATCAACTTAAATCCCCTAACTCTGATTTTCAAACAAATAACATTTGGGGTAGTTCAAACTTTGTTATCTTTGAATACCATTATTCAAAAAATATTCAATATTCTGTTTTTTTTTTCAAGGCATAACACATCTAGGCCCTGCTTGACGTACGCCACTTCCCATAATTAAAATAATGCTTTAAATAAATAGGATTAATAGGTTCGCCTTTGCTAAGAGTACCTTGTGTTTAAAAAAAAACTTTTTATTTCCTTATAAAGGAGGTGTAAAAAAATATCACCTACAAGTTGACCTCGCCTAAGCTTTAAATCAAGTCTTTTAATTAAAAATGTACGCATGTGAAATTTGAGAATAACTTCAGTAACAAATAGGTATTACAAATTCTTAAAGATGAAAGCCTTAAAGTTATTTATTATGCACACGTGTGGTACACAATTAATCTAATTCACCTACCTACAGGGATCTCGATCTTGAATGTTTTAAAAGTGCATGATAATTATCCCAGAGCAGTAAAAACAACTTAAAAATTGAAAAAGCAATACATTACCCCAGATAGCATATGAAAAGGAAAAAATTAACAAAGGAATTCTTAGAGCGTCTAAAAATGTTTTCCTTCCTTTTTCAATTCAGATTATTTCAAGCACCATGTTTTAAAGTCCCTTAAGCACAATTATTTTTTGGAATAATGCTCAAAAAGGCAATAGAATAAAAAAACAACTTTTTTTGTTAACTTACAACTTGAAATAATGAAGTCGAGTATAATCGTGCAACTTTTGCAGAAACTATTTGTGTTGGACATGAAGCGATTATCACAGGTATATAGGCGAGAGTGTGTTTATTGAAACGCCCGAATATTTTTCTAAAACGATCGGAATAAAACTGACTATAGTTCTGAAAAGCTTAGGATAATAAATTATGTTCACCTTGTTTGACACAATGCTATTGGAACGCTTTGCGATACTGCGTATCCTATTATTACGAGCTCGGTGTAGTATTTTAATGCCTCCCAGACGTGCTTCCCGCATATGTTCCTTCCCTTGAGAATTAGTGGCAGCTTAAATCACAAAATTTAAACACCGGCGGCGGCGTAGTTCATTAAATACAGAATTAGCACACGCTTTTAGACAATTTTCTTACAACAGCTGGTAATAAAAAGTATTTTAAAGATGTACTTAAACAATCAGCAGTATGCTTAAAATGGAATTGCAAACAAGTTGATCCTGGGTGATACACATTCCCACAATTCGCACTTTTAAGACCGTGGTCAAGAAGTTTGCTCAGCGAAACCATAGTGTAGAAAAATAAATATAGCGGGATCCACGCTTTAAAACAATTCGATACGTACTGGTTTGCGCTTATTAAATTGAACTAGTGATAGCCTGCCTTTTCAAAACTGGTGGGGCGTTACGATGTTTAGTTTTGAACACAACGAAAACTTGTGCGTGGGTCGTTGTGATATTTTTTTCCGCATATTTACTGTACATTAAACAAATAAAATAAAATCATCTAAAGTTATTTTTGTTTTTTTTTTTTTTTAGGGCTAATGAAGTCAAAGATTAGATGTAGACGGTATTTTAAGCACTTAAACAGCAGCAGCTAATGGAATGACACTTTAACCCTTTACGTGCGGAACTTAATTATAATATTTTTTATGAGGTGTCATACCTACTTGATAATATTATGTGTGCAAATGCACTGACTCTTGTCTAAAATAAATGCAAGAAATAATTTTTTGATATGCAATTTTTTTTCTTACTGCCACACAGAATGGGTGCGCACCTAAATAAGCTTTCTCTTCCGCTCCTCCCACAGCTCCTATACTCACTGTGGTGTATAATTTCAGAACTTGCAACATTCCAAATGTTCAACTTGTTAGTTATGATCAGTCGTTTCGAATCCATCATTGTTTGTTTTTGTCAGTTAACTATTTATTCAACGTTTAATCAAAAATTTATAAAAAAAATCAAAACATAAAATATACATATATATTTAGTCGACTTCTTCGACCGTAGGCCCCGATCCTCGACCAGATTGTTGAGCACCACCAGCCGCACTACCCTGTCCTTGCCCATGTAACTTAGCCATTATTGGACCACATACGCGTTGACAATCTTTCATGTGATCGTCGAATTCTTCTTTCTCTGCCAATGCATTTCGATCTAGCCAATCCGTTTCGGATTTACACTTATTTCGAACAGTGTTCTTATCATCCTCGCTAAGTTTGCCTTCTGGAGCATCTTCTGCAGCCTAGAAAGTCCAGAATTAGATATTTTACTTAGAAAAATACTTAAAACTATCAGCTCACCTGTTTGCAACTAAAAATATAACCCTCCAGGGAATTCTTAGAAGTGATTCTTTCTTTTTGTCGTTCGTCTTCTTCTTTGTACTTTTCAGCCTCTGCCAGCATTTTGTCGATTTCGGCCTTGCTTAAGCGACCCTTATCGTTGGTAATGGTGATCTTCTCCGATTTGCCCGTGCTGTTGTCCTTTGCTGAAACATTTAGGATACCATCTGCGTTCAAGTCGAAAGTAACTTCAATTTTCGGCACACCCCTTGGTGCGGGCGGTATTCCGGTTAAGTTAAACGTGCCCAGCAAGTTGTTGTCCTTGGTCATGGCCCGCTCACCTTCGTAAACCTGAATAGTAACAGCATTCTGATTATCGGCGTATGTTGTAAAGGTTTGCTGCTGTTTGCATGGGATTCTGGCGTTTCTTTCGATAAGCTTTGTCATCACACCTCCAGCAGTTTCAATACCCAGTGATAATGGTGTCACGTCCACTAATAGAACATCCTGAATCTGTGAGCTTCCCACACCAGTCAAAATAGCAGCTTGTACAGCTGCTCCATAAGCAACGGCTTCGTCGGGATTTATGGACAAGTTTAGTTGTTTACCCCCGAAAAAGTCTTGGAGGAGCTTTTGAATTTTTGGAATGCGTGTAGAGCCTCCTACCAGGACCACATCATTGATCGCACCTTTATCCATTTTGGCGTCAGTCAGTGCCTTTTCGACGGGTTGCAATGTCGAACGGAATAAATCCATATTCAGCTCTTCGAAACGGGCCCGACTTATCTTCGAATAGAAGTCAATGCCTTCGTGCAAAGCATCGATTTCAATGGACGCTTCAGTGCTGGATGATAGGGTGCGTTTTGCTCGCTCACAAGCTGTCCGAAGTCTACGCAATGCACGGGTATTTCCGTGCAAGTCACGCTTATGCTTCCTCTTAAATTCATCCACAAAGAAATTAACTAAACGATTGTCGAAATCCTCACCACCGAGATGTGTGTCGCCAGCGGTTGATTTGACTTCAAACAGTGAGCCTTCGTCGATTGAAAGAATTGATACATCAAAGGTACCACCCCCCAAATCAAAGATAAGGACATTCTTTTCGCCTTTAAGATTCTTATCCAAGCCATAAGCTAGAGCAGCAGCAGTTGGCTCATTGATGATGCGCAAAACATTGAGACCAGCAATTGCACCGGCATCCTTGGTGGCTTGCCGTTGCGAGTCATTGAAATAGGCTGGAACCGTAATGACGGCATCTGAAACCTTTCCACCAAGGTAAACCTCTGCGATTTCCCTCATCTTGACCAGCACCATTGAACTAATCTCTTCTGGGGCAAAACGCTTCTTTTCGCCTTTGAATTCGACTTCAATTTTTGGTTTACCCGAGTCGTTGATGACCTTGAAAGGCCAGTGTTTCATATCTTCCTGTATTTTTTGATCGTCAAACTTGCGACCGATCAGCCGTTTTGCGTCAAAAACGGTATTAACCGCGTTCATTGCTACCTGCAAAAAAATAGATGCAAGAAATATTTTAGGACATGATAAATTTTTATATTTTAACATGAAAGAACAAACAAAAAAATTTTTTTTGCGGGTGGTCTAAGAACAAAACTTAAAAAAAAAAATAATAGTTTAAACTATAGAATGTTGATTGGCAATGTTTTTTTTTTGTTATCCGAAGTTAGGTACATGTTATTTTTTTGATGGAAATATTTTGGCGCCAAATGCTGTATCAGAGGTTTCCATACGCTAGTCTAAAACAAATACCGTTAATCTAGTTTTTATTAAATAATGCAGAATCGATTATGCTGTAGGTACAATGAAAAATATTTCTAAAGCTCTTAAGTGCATTAGGTGTAACTAGAATCTACAATAAAATATGCGCATTAATATGCATTTCGTTGCACTACGTCAAAAATATTTGCTTCGTTTGCACATGGTTTGCATTTGCCCCCACCACAGGCGGTATTCTAGCTTGAGTGCATGTTTCTTTAATAAACAATCGACTGAGCGAGACTGCTTAAAGTTTGAATATTTTTTTTTTAAATCGATGTTCGCTTGTCTTTAGATATAGGTATATCACGTAGTGTATGTACTTTAAGATATGTTCACTTTGTCTCTGTCTTTTTAAGACCACCTCACTTTTTTTATACTATATATTGTCAGGCTTGTATTTATAAGTTTGCATATAGCATACGTAAGCCAAAAACTGGACAAAGAATCAATCTTGTTCACTGTAGCCTAACTGGTAGAGCTTAACTCGCGACAAGTAAGTGTTGCAGGATCGTACCCTGCCGGTGAACCGCACACCGTTTTTTTCGACATTTCCGTCCGCTAACATTTCAAAAATTTTACGTTTCAGTTATTTTGAGCTGTGCAGTGGTCCGGTGCGCCTTTTTGGCAATAAATTACTGAATAAGAATATATAAATTGAATTTCAGCGCAGCTGCGCTCTCATTTTGTACAGGCAAAGTATGAAAATTGGTAAGATCCACCTACCACAACGCCCACAATTGTTTTAAATGTAAGTTAGACAAAGCGTAGGAACTCAAATTTTGGTGTTTAGTAAAAGTTACCAGAGGTGTTTAACTGGATGAAAACTTGACCCTCGACTATATGATAACTTTGAAAGCTTGATTTTTCTGAAAATTTGCTATGTCTTAATCGAAAAAAAAAACAGTGAGTAAGTGCAACAGTGCGTATGTAATAGCTTCAGACCGTCTGTAACGGACCACGGTATACCCTATTCCTATTCTCCTTTCCATTCCTATCTCCCTTCCATTCGTTTCTTTTCTTTTTTTCCATCCCCGTCCCGTTACCATTCATTCCTCCTTTTTAAAAAGAAAAAAAAAATGTATCCCTTATAAGTCTTTGTTTACTGTTTCTTAAAAAAGGGCGTGGCATGTCAAACTCTTTTAACTGAAAATCAATATTTGGATAAAAATATCCAAACTTGCGGCTAAAATTTACGGAAAAATGTAATTTTTTGGTTCAAATTCAATAATTTTTTGAAATTGACCTCTAACGATGGGCGTGGCCAAAAACTTTGTATGAACGAAATCTAAAATAGTGTCCGATGCACTTTATGCGTTAAATTTTTTTCTTCTTCTATCCTTAGTAAAGCTAAAAAGCAGTTCAAAAATTCATGTCTTTCTAAAAATTTATAACTTTTTATGGAATTCTGCCTCTAAATGTGGGCGTGGCCCCAAACTTTGTATCATCTACATAATAATTAAGCATCTTAAGCATAATTAGCATCTTCTACATAATAATTAAGTGAAAATTTTCCGATTTGGAACAAAAATAGTAAATAAATTGCATTTGAAGGTTTACCCTATGAATCGATGCCACGCCCACTAGGGGTGGTCCGCCGATTTCGTTTTACTTTATTTATATCTTGAATTCATTAGAAGATGCCAAATATCAAATTTCAGCTTTTTACGGCGTCTTACAGTTTTAAAGCACTGGAGGTAGTTGTACATTTTACCGATTGTGGGCGTGTCTGTAGGCGGATTTGAAAATTTTCAACACTTGTATTGCTTCATATGACAGAAAGCCAACGTAATAAATTTCAGCTTTCTAGCTCAAAACTTAAGGCCGAAAATTGGTGGACGGACATGGACATGGCTCATTCAACGCAGAATTCGTTCTCGATCATATGCTCTTAAGGTCTTGGGGGTCTATCGTTATTATTTCTCTATGTTACATTTTCCCCTGTATCAAACTTAATACACTCCATTCCTATGAAATAGGGTATAAAAATTAACACAAATATAAAAGATATTTAAAACCAATACCTTCGCGAATACCGGAAGACACCGGAGGACCGGAAACTTTTTCCGGAAGACTCAAAAACACGCGAATCCAAGACTGCGTGTACTTAAAAGTGGACAAGTAACAATAGAACCCTAACAATAATGAGTAAATAATTAAAAGTTTTGAAAATATTTACAATTCGCATGGTCGCAACTGCAACTTATTCACGAATCATCAGCGATTAGTGCATATCTTTGTGAAAAACATTGTGAATATTAGTTCTCTAATAATGTCAAATTATAGATACGCATGTCCTTGATACCTTTGGAACTATTTTTTATAAATTTTATTTCTGTAAATGCAGTAAAATTCACTTGTTCGCAGTTCGCAATTCACAAATTCGCTGACTGTGTATGGCCCCTTAAGGGCCGGTTTTTCAGTGCGAGATCATCCGACTTTCCGGGTTAAACTGAGATTAACCCCAGAAATGAGTTTTTCAGTGAACTAAGATCTGGGGTTAATCTCAGATCAGATTTGTGCGTTTCTGTGAAAAATGACATTTGAAACTAACTCAAACTTCTTTCCTGTGCTTTTCTATGTGAAGTGAGAGCTAGGAGAGTCCATAATTTCGAGAGTCGAAGATTTTGACAACTTTTTTGACGGAGTTAACTCTGCACTGAAAACAGCTCGCTGAGTTAACTCCAGATTCGTTTTGTTACAGGATAAACAGATATTGGTTTAAGCTGGGCTTAACTCAGTACTGAAAAACCGGCCCTAAGGGGTATTTTTCGCTTAAGTTTTTCGGGAAAGGTATTCGCGAAGATGTTGGAAATGCGTTCTAGACCTCTAATCGAGCCCACTGGGCAAAGGCGCTGGGTAGAGCGGAAAATTGTCGCAAATCGAGTCTCGCGACTTATTGCCGCAGCCGCAGTCATGTGTTGTCTACAATATGAACGCTAAAGCTTCTAGCCGGACTGCAATTAGTCGCGCGTTTTTCTGTCGCCGTGTGTCTCTGGCCTAAGCGTTATTCTTGAGAAAGCCTGGGAATATGCCAAACCAGTCTATGAGTATGAGTGTTATGTACATTTGGAAAAGGCTTATAACTGGGTGCTTCATAAAAAACTTTGGAGAGTTTTGCATTGACTGAGAACCATTCAGTCTTTGCGTGGGAACTGCATAAGTTCTATGCGAATAAATGGCGTGAAAACACCTTCTTATGATGGTTGTGCATTTGACTTCGCCAAAGCTGTGTTCTCCGGCGCTGTCTTAGCGAGGAATGTTTTGAAATGGGTAGTTGGAGGTTTAAGTTCAAGTGGAGCTCCAACAAATACAAAATGGGTTTGCGGCCATCTGTAGTGATGCAAGAATGAAGGTAAACGTGAGCTTTCGGGGTTTTTTCACGAAAGATGGGAGAAGTGACTCTGAATTATCTTGTATGATCGGCCAAGCTGGAGCTATTTTAAAGAAACTGCGCCGACCGGTCATCAGGAAAGCTGAGATTGAACACAAAAGTCTGTACGTGTTTGTAGGTGACACGAGAGCAACAAAATAAAAATGATACCCACTAACATAAGGAACTACCTACTTATCTATTGTTTTTTATACCCCGTCACATAGGAGTATATTAAGTTTGTCACATATATAGTTTGTAGCACTGTGAAATAATAATGGTAGACCCCCAAGACCTTAAGAGCCTATGATCAAGACCGAATTGTGAGTCGAATAAGCTATGTCCGTCCGTCTGTCTGTGTGTCAAATGTTTTTAGGGCTTAGATTTTGAGCTAGAGAGTGGAAATTCTGTACGTAGCCTTTTTATCATCCGGAGCAGTACAAATGCAAAAATTTAAAAATTTCGCTCACAGACACGCCCACAATCAGTGTAAATGTGCAACTACCTCTAGTGCTTTAAAAATTGTTAGACGTCTTAAAAGGTTAAAATTTAACATTAAGCATATCTTGGTGATTGTAAGACATTCTATAGTAAAAACCTACCCTAGTGGGCGTGGCATCGGTTTATTATTTTCAATTCAATTTAATTTAATATTTTTGTTTCAAATCAAAAAAAAAATTCATAGCATATCAGGTATACATAGAAAACACTTATGCCCGGTTTCACTGTGAAAGTTTAAACTTAGGATCAGTTAAACCCTCACAAAAGTTTAAACTCAGTACTGAACCCGTTGGTGTTTCTCAGTAGAAATTGATCGAGCGTTTGGCTATACTTCCGGTTTAAACATCAATTGCCATATCTCACCCCATATTTATTTTTCCAAATTACTTTAAAGAATCCGTGAAAGGAAGGAAAATATCAAGAATTGTACGGTGTTCTTAAAACCACAAGCCGATTTCCGATCGAGTATTCTGTTTAGGAGATATTTGCATTCAAAGTTGAAACAAATATGACATTCTTCGCAAATTCAATTTGAAATTTTCAGGGCAACGTGATACTTATGACATTCACAGTATTTTTGAACAAAACGTCATTCCCGTTTTCATCAAAAGTCGGCTTAACCGTTAAACGGCAGTTTAAAGCGTTAACGTCAGTTTAATCTTTGAATGTCGCTAAACGGAGTTTAAACTTGCACTGTGAAACCGGGCATTAGTTTTATATTTTGTGCATACCAGGTTTTGCGCCACGCCACAATTAAAGTTAAAATTAACGAAAACCTTCAATAGCTATTGGATAAATGAGAATAAACTGCTGAAGCTGAGATTAGACTGCAATTTTTTTTGGTATATTTGCCGTACCTAAGAAGAAAAATGCAGCAAATATTCTTCTTACGTCAATTATTGCTGGTTATTATACAGAAAATGGAATAATTTTCTGTGTAACCAGCACATAACAATAAAATAACACCGAAAGCTAAATAAATCTCTAAAAACCATAAAGTCAACTCAATTGAATGAATGGAAAAATCTATTTCTGAAAAAGATGTGCCAAATTTCATCGCAAAATTTCGAGTTCCTATTCATAGCTGCTTTGAGATCTTTATAATGAGCTATGGGCCGCAAGTGTGGTTATATCAGCAATATACTCGTAATGTGGTAGAGAAACTACAGCGACTTTTTTTAAAAAAAAAAAACATTCAGATTGTCGCCATCAACACCCAATTATATGCTTTTTCTAGAAACAGGTCTCTCTCCTACTTTTACTTTAGCCCTAAAAGTGCACTTTGATTACATCACTAGAATGAATAAACTCGCATATGAAGATACCCGGCTATAAAAAATATTAGCGAAACATAACATGCAAAAAACAAGTGAGTAAGTGCAAGAGTTCGTCTGTAACAAACTTCTATATACTCGACTCTATATACCGTGCAACACCCAATCTTAAAGTTTTTTTCGCCCGAATTCATTTATTATTTGTATAGGCCACGCCCCCAAAAGTGATCCTGGGCTAAAAATTTAAATCACTTAATTGTAAATTCGTTATAATCAGAAGAAAATGCGTTAAAACCAAAAATTATTTCGAAAAAAACCGTTATTTTCTGAAATAGCCCCTAAAAGTGGGCGGAACTCAAAACTTTGTATGGAATAATTTTTTTTTTGATTTGGTGTAAACTTTCCAAAAAATCGGGTTTTTAAAGATCTAACATGTTAAAAGTGGACATGATCGGTATTGGGGGCGGTCCAATTTTTGCCTTCTTAAGGGTTTTGGGCCAATATTGCTCTGTATCAAAGTTTGAGTTCCTACTCTCTGTCTAACTTTACCAAAAGGCATTTTGAAAGAAAATGTAAAAAATACTGTCTAACATTGAAGACAGTAGTGGGCGTGACCTTTTATAGGTTTCCAAAACCCTCTCTAGCTTGGTTTTGAAGTCCTATAAAATCTTCACACATACAGACGGGCGGGCATGGCTTAATCGATTCACATGTCGGTCTCGATCATAAATATCTTTTAAAGGTCTTAGGGGTCTACAATAATTATTTCACTGTGTTACAAACTATGCATTAAAACTAATATACCCGGGATATGGTATATTAGTAGATATGGTTTATTATAATAGATAAAATGGGAGGATATATCCATTTCCATTGTGATTGATACTCCAGTGCATTCTTGGGAGCTGTAGATGTAGAATGAGAATATAAGAGGGATGCTGAAGGTTATCTATCCTAGAAAATCTAGACCGCAAGATTAGGTCAGACCTTATTGAAGAAGCAGTTGGCACCTGGCCGACAGTTTTAAACCAAAGACCATAATTTTCTTTAAACTATCAGAAAATTGATAAAATATTGTTAAAATGTGGAAATAAACTTATTTTTATTATTATTGTTAACAAAAAACTTAACATTTTCCAGATTTCTGGATTTCGATTGGCCTGAAACATGCATTATGTATAGGTAAACTGAAACCTAGATAAACCTAAAACATAAGGTAAGCTGGACTCTATTCTAGATTTCGTTCATCATAAACAAAGTTTTTAAGCACGTCTCTTTTTGGGGTAGATTTTACAAAAAAAAAAATTAGTTTTAACCAAAAAACTACATTTATGAGTGTTTTGAAGCTTAACATAGAAATATCCCTGCAAATTTTTATAGTTTGCAATGAGAGATAGTCCACTCAAAAATATAAGTAACAAGATTCGTAAATATTCATAACGTTTGCGCTAATCACAAATCGTGAAAAACAACAATAACATCAGCAATTTATAATGTGGGATAGGATCTGGTATTCAACGATCCGTTTTACGGAGTATAACTTTTACGACCTACACACTGTAGCTCGTACTCACTGGTTTTATAGCTTTTAGGTGTATTACAAGCTATAAGCATAGACACACAACTCGACGTGTATGTAATTCCTAGAATTTAATTACATCGACTTTATTCTTTTTTCGTGGTCTAACTTATTTTAAAGGGGGCATATTATCGTGTGCCATGAAAAAATAATGTTTTCAAATGTTTATGAGATTATCTTTGAAATTAAAATTTTCTTGTCAAACCCACATAACATGGAATGAAATATAAAGAAAAAAAATTCATAAAGCTTGCACACATATGTGCATGCATAGGTTTACATATTTCTACGTAAAAGAATAAGATTTTCATTAGAAAATTTGCCAGCAAAATTGTGTCACAGAAATGTACCTATATTTAATTTTATTGCGCTATATATTTTATGAAGTATCGTAGTTTAATTTTTGTTTTTTTTTTCCCCGATTCAACATTGAGCGTAACGATATATTACTAAGTACTGTAAGAGACAATTGCTTAATGAATATTTCATGATTTGTTAATAATTTGAAGTCGAAAATTGATGCTCTTCTGTCGTTGTTTGACATTTCATCGTGCTGTTGATATTGACAAATACCTACTTTTACAGATCTGTTTCCATTTTTGGTGCTTGCTTTAACTCATATTTGACGCACATTATTTGGCTTGTCTTATTCTATAAAGTGCACGGGTGAATGGCTGTGATGCCAACATCAAAATGATCATACTTCATAACTTACTACTGTCCTGGTTATAACCTAGGTAGGTAGGTAGGTACTTGTCTAACCAGATTTTTAAGCTTATGTGTAAATTCCTTTTTGGGGCAATTCAAAATATTTTATAAAATTTAGTTTAAATGACTCAATCGCATAGAATTTTGATTTCAAGATTTTAAAACGTTTTACAATGTTGTTCATACGTCTTTGGCTTAGATACAAGACACAATTATATCGCATGACTCTGAAAGATTAATTTGAATTACGTTTTGGCAATTTTAAATTACATTAGAAAAGTAAGGTGTGAAGCGTTAAGGTGAATGAATAAAATATGGATTTTTTTAATTGTTGTATGCTTACATTGACCGCAATGCAAGGATACTTTATACATACCTACATATGGTTAAAAAAAAATATAGACATTAAACTTACAAGCATATTAGTACTTATGATCGTTCAAGTTTTAATGTAGAGTTGTGTAGTCCAAAATGTTCCATGAACGAGAAAAAAAACTTCAATTAAACTAAACTTAATAGTTGAACACCTCAATCCTGCTGGGAGGAAGCCATATTAATTAAAGAACATATTTTTTTAAGGTCACTCGCAAAGTCGTCTTTATTTTAACAAAAGCGCGAAACGTTGCCGTTTTTAATAAATCTGACAATTTTGATAAAAAAAACAAAACATTGTCCTGGATCAAAGGCCTAACTCAATATTTACTTAATGGTTTGCTCAACTGGAGGGCTTCAGAGTCATTCATATGGCAAAGAACCTTAAAGCTTTGATACGAGAATTCTGACCTCTTGTAAAAAAATTTCCATGAAAATTTGAACTTTTAAAACATCAATTTCTTATGTTTTAAAACTAAAGAAATCTAAACAACTTATGGGTTTTGGCATAGGTTTCAATTACTTATGGCTCCGCATGGCTCCGCACGTTTCGGATAATCGTTTTAGTCCTTAATGATTCTCAACTAAAGAGTGAGCATGTACATATGTATGTATACAAACTTTTGTACGCCAATATTTTTTAATATTTTTTTTTTTAAGTGAAAATGTGGGAGGTTAACTGTGGGCGTATCAGGGAGCGAATTATAGAAAATCCTCATAGAGGTAAAATGTTAGCTCCTTATGCTTCACCGAAAGGACACAGGTCAGGATTAACTGGTACAAATGCTTTCATTTGTCATCATTTTCCTAACCATTTCCATGTATCTTTGATATACTGAAAATATGGTATTGCGACTTCCTTGAGTCGGCAAATTTAATGAATTATGACTAATGGAGACAGCAGACACTAGGTAAGGGAGATTCATTTTCTTATAAAGCGGCACCTTGAAATTAAAAAAAAAAAAATAGTCTTACCTGATTTTTAGCAGCATCGCCAATTAACCTTTCAGTATCGTTAAAGGCCACATAACTTGGAGTAGTTCTGTTTCCCTGGTCGTTGGCAATAATCTCCACCTTACTATGCTGCCATACTCCAACGCACGAATATGTTGTACCCAAATCGATTCCAATTGCAGGAGCCATTTTCTATGAAAATTCAATGAATCGCGCACTATTTGAGCGCCGACAATCGCTAGCAGATCACAAATTTATTGTTTAATTAATTTCTTATTTTTCAAAATTTTCAACTCCAACTTTTTTCGAATTCCAACGTTTATATTTCAAATAGTTTTGTCACTTATGAACTTTAGCAACCTTGATGGAATTTCAAATCTCAAAATTTTATTCACAAATTTATCACAGCAAGTAGGTAGGGAACCGTCCGAATGCAGTTGATCGCGTAACTCGACTAAGTATGTTGCGAAGTGGAATTGTGTGTTTTATGTTTGGAAAATGTCTATATTTTTTCGTCTAGAGAAGATACTTGTGGGCTAAAAGGAGATGTTTGCCTGATTTCGCCAATTATTTATCTACCATGGGAGCTTTTTCGCTGTATCTATAGAGTATCAGCGGTGATCAGATTTTTTTTTTGAATCGAAATCATATTCAGAGCTAAGATTCGTTTATTAACGAGGAAAAGAATCAACTTTTCTTGTGTTCTTTAAACAAAAATGGGTTATTATTAATAAAATGGAAAATGCGAGAAAATTACCGAGATTCCATGAAGTCATCGTTGAAAGATTATTCACATCGGTTGAGATATTTTCGTCTGTTTATTTAATATGTTTGAATTTATATATAGAAGCTTTGGTATATTTTTAGAATAATTTCACACGCCCGCCATATTACAAACGCTGAATGCCATAAATGTTTGATGCAATAATTTTACTTTAAAAGGTGTTTTTAAGTGGGAGAATATTGTGTAGACGTAGAGTAAGAGTAGACGTAGAACCCAGCTACCGAAAGGATAAAAAATGAGCATTTTCCATTTTCTATATTGACAGCTTTTAAGTACATATGTAGAATTTTTCAGTGCTACTAGTCCAAACTTAAAAAAAATCAATTAGTGTTATCTATCACGAGTTTGATCTCTATATAATGTAGTGTTCTACATATGAATGATTCCTGTTTTTAAGGCTTATGCAGTAAGCTTAAGAGCAATAAACTTTACGTATAACAAGCACTTAGCGCTTAATTCGTATTTTTTTTTTGGTCCTCGAAAATATACAAAATATTATACGCAATATTCAAATATGTAGCAGATCTAAAAATCGAAATGATACTAGGAAAACAGAAATAAAAAACTCTTTTTAACGCTTTCCCTTCTTCTTTTTCTTTTGAGCTTCGGGCCAAGCGAATCCTCTGGATTTAAGAACATCCTGCAATTAAGTGTGAAAACACAGTACTTGTAGTTTCTTAACATAATCTACACAAAAGTAAAGTATCTACTAACCTGAACATTATGACAAACATAATAGGCGTTCTCCATTGCAGCATCATTGAATATATCACATTGAAAAGATTTTCCTTTCGAAGTGGCTTTCTTTTTCCCGCCCTTTTTCTTTGGCTCTCCATTTCCATTTGCTTGGGCCGTAGAATCCTTGCTATTTCGCTTTTTTTTACCTTTACCTGCCATTATAACTATTTATAAGACTGCTTAACGAGCTTTCGGACCATTGATTAAATAAAATATTTACTTTAAATAACAGCGTTGTCATAGTATCTTTTATCAATATAATTTATGCCTTATCCTTAGAACGCATGAGCATGTAGGGTGGTTGAAGTTTTTTGCACAGAAATATCGACAAGGTTATATAAAAGAGTAGGCTCAATCGATGTTACATGTTTTTATCAAGTAATTTACGATGAACATTAATATACTTAATTTTTTTTTTGAATAAAGTTCCAGGCCGAACCTGGCGACTCCAATGGATGGAAAAGCTGCAATTCAAGAATGCACCAACTATATCTATAACTCTGGCATCAAAGGTGCAACCATTATAAATACACATTGAAAATCAAGCAGCTCTTAGAGCCTCTTAGCGTAAATTTGACGAGCCGAAACGCGATTTGATGGGCTGGACATAAGAAGGATGGAAAACTGCGATACAAAGTTCCAACACCCCAAAGTCCATCTCCCGATTATTCAACCGTCAATTAGGTTGACCATATTGCGATCGTGCTAGTATCATGGATGTCCGAACTTTCCGCGGTGCCAACATTGACTCAGGGCACAGCCTCGTGGTAGGACATGTAAACAGGAAGCATATAAAGCGGCTATGCACAGAAGGACAAGACACAAGAGCTGTTTGCAAGCTCTACGCGGAAGAGAGAGGAACACCAGCTTCTCTTCTTCTTTTAGAGAACACCGCGAGCTTCGTTCTCTAAAGAGAGAACGAAGCTCGCGGATGCGATTGAAAAGATAGTGAGATGATACAAAATACAATAGAGGTGAGGTTTAAAAGTTCTGCCGAAAATAAAAAGTTTCTGTAAAGTAAAGGGTAGGTATATAAAGTGCAGTTCGCACTGCCTGCAGGGACGATCAAGGTAACATCGAAGGGGAATCGATGTCGGTGCTGAGGATAAAGACAAATGATTTCTGCTGGATGCCGCCGCTGTCAGGCAGAATGCCCGCGGACGAAGAAGTCACCGACGAAGCACACCAATGAAATGATAATCTCCCACCAGACCTAGAAGAAGTGAAAGTAGCCGTGTCCAAGCTTAAGTGCGAAAAAGTAGCTGGAGTTGATGACCGCTGCCACACTTATCAAAGCTGCTGGCGATGATCTTGTTAGGAGCATGCACTAGGCCATGTGTAATATATAGTTGGAGAAAAGCATATACCTTATAAGGTAGAATATAGAACCTCATTGTTTTACCGATCCTCAAGAAAGTGGGACCTCTGAATTGCTCCAGCTACAGGAGCATCCAGTCTTCCTAATCTTTCATAGCATAAAGATTTGTTTTTCGCTGTACTGTGTAAACGCCTAAAGCCTTTTGTCAACAATCTGATAGGTCAGTGAGACCTATCATAAGACAAGTAAAGTAGATAAGTAAGGACTCATTCATATCAGTGAGTCTTTAGGCCACCATCGGTCATAAAGTCACGAGGTGACCACGATTTGATCGATAGTAGATTTTGGGGAAAATACAGGTATTCCAAATCTACACCCACCACCTTTTCGTCGATTTTAAAGCCGCATATCTACCTATGATTACATAGTGATGAGCTATATAGCGCAATGTCTAGTTTTGTCATCACTGCCATACTCGTCAATTTGTGCAGGATGACGATGAAAAACCCACGCTAAAAATCTGGTAAACCGACACTAGAATCTGGACAAGATGAAGCACTGATATGTGACTTCTTTAACATAGAACGTATACTGAGAGAAATGTAGAGAACTCACACGCCAACACCAGCGGCACAATGTTTTAGAAGTTCTTACAATTACTCGCATACGCTGATGACATTGGCATAATCGGAAGAACAAAGCATTATGTCAGAGTCAATATTGCAATGAGCGCAAAACGAAGTATATGCTCGTATCAGCATTGCCCAATGATGTCTAAGCGATGCCCCGGCCGATGTTAGTTTTGTGTAACATCATTATGATACGAGAGGAAAAAAATTACAGTAGTACCCCTTTGTATACTAAAATATTTCGAAAACGGTAAATCTTACGAAAAAAAGCTTTTCGACTATTTGGTAGGAAATTTTTGAACCCTTATTTTGGTCTAAGATTATTTTTCTGTAGATTATTTTTCTGTAGAACTTATCGTTACCGGGATATGAAAAACTTTTTTTTTTTGTGACCTTTTTACCCCCGGTAAAATTTTTCGCGGCTCTCAGATTGGTGGGGACGCTTATTGATAACAGCAAGATCCAAGATTAAAAATGGCATGAATGGGAACTTTTGACATTTGGTTGAAAGGAAATTATTCCAAAGCTAAGCCTTATATTTTTGTCTAATTTCCCTAGACTCATCTAAATAAAATTCAAGAATGGGATGAATGGGAACTTTTGACACTTTTTTGGAAGAGAATTATTTCAAAGCTAAGCTTTATATTTATACCCGACCCAGGGTATATTAAGTTTGATGTATAGTTTGTAACGCAGTGAAATAATCACCGTAGACCCCTAAGACCTTTACGAGATATGAATGGGACCGACAAGAGAATCGATTAAGCCATGTCCGTCCGTCCTCCCGTCCGCCCGTGCGTCAGTATGTAAACAACTTTTAGGCCTTAAATTTTAAGGTAGAGAGCTGAAATTTTGTAGGTTGGCTGGAAGTCCATTGGACCAGATCAAGTTTGAAAAGTGATTTTTTTAATTTAAAAGCGGAGTTTTCGGCCGAGATGTATGCAACCACCCAGTATAAGGCATTCAACAGTTATATTTTTGTATATCGCCCACTTTTTGGAGGTTTAAGCGGTCCGTCCAAAAATGGAAAAAGGACCTCTTATGGTATCGCTACGTTGTCCGTCCGTCCAATCGCCTTATAACTTCTGAACGGTAAGTTGAAGGAAGACAAAATTTGGTGTGCGTATAAACTGCGGAAATAAATTTTGAAATTATCAAAACGTTTTTGAGAAATGAAGAGTCGAAACTGCATGACGTTTTTCAAAGTGTTGGAGGCCATAACTTTTGAACGGCTTATCGCTTCAAATCAATATTGAACACACGTATAAAACAACAACTAAGCTCAGAAGCTTGGTCATGTTTTTCAAAAACTAGTTTGAGTACTGCAGTTTTGACGCATTTTCGAAAAAAAATCGCAAAAATGCATGAAAAAACGTGTTTGTCCCCCCTTATCTCCCGTGGTGTTTGGTGGAATTCAATGAAAAAAGTCACACGCATCAGAAATAATTCAAAATTTTAAGGAAAATTATAGCGGATTTTGAAATTTCAAAATTTTCTGAGATTTAACTGAAAAACATAAAAGCATTTTCAAAAATAATTTTTAAAAGTCTTCTAGTAGCTTAACGGTATAAGCGATCTTTTCCAGATTCGGTTCAAGTACAAAGCTTACAAAAGGAAGGATGGCTGCGTTAAATTTTTTTTAAATTTCCGTTTTTAACCTAAGCTTTTAGAAGCCTATTTAAAAAACGAAATAAAAAAGGAGCTTGTTTTACCGTTTACGCATAAGCCGGTGGCCATAGAATTTAAAAAAAACATCCAAGGCTAGTGCTGGTGGTTGCGCTAGTGGAAAAACCTCTAATGGGAACTGGAAAAAAAATTCAAAATATTTGCTTTATGGATTTGAAATTTAAAAACTTATAAAAAAGGTCAAAAGAATGCATGTCTCCCCCTCTATCTCCCAAACGGTATAAAGCATAATTTTTAAATTAACACCGGGCGTAGTCCATCTTCTTAAATTTTATACAAAACTGTAGCAGACTTCGAATATTCAAAAACTTCGAAGATTTAACTGAAAAACGTGAAAACATTTTTGAGAACTATTTGTTAAAGATTTCTAGATCCTTAACGGTAATGACGACCTTGTTTAAATTCGGCTGAAGTATGTAATGTTTAAAAGGCAAGCGAACTGCATCAAAAACGTTTCAAAATTGCCGTTTCCCTCATTCCTAGACCCTAAGTTCTTAAGCCCATTCAAACAAGCGGAATAAAAAACAGCATATTTTTACCGTTTTCTCAGAAATCCCTGTCCACAGAATTTGAAAAAAGTGGCAAATGTTAGCACAGGTGGTTGTAAATTTGATCCAAAAGTCTAACGGTAATTAATGATAATCGAAATTGCTGTTTTATGGGTTTTAAATTATAAAAATCCTAAAAAAGGCCAAGAAATAGTATGTGCTTCCCTCTATTTTCGTAACGGTAAAGCTTTTTGCTTTTTTTTTTAGCTTTTTTTCAGAGTAACGAAACCCAATATAAAATCACCCAATATAAGAACAGTAGACAGCACTACGAAAAAAGTATATTACAGACTGTAAAATATATCCAGAAATAATTTTAATAAATTACACAAACTGCGCAATATAGATGACCATAACCTTGAACAAAACCCGACGGACCGCTCGGCGTATGACTTCATACTTGACGGTCTTTTTTTTGGTATGGTCAGGTATTTTGCAATACGTCGTAGATGGACTGAAGCTTTTGCACACGCACTGTTGCACTTTCCCACTTGTTTTGTCTAATTTCCTTGGACTTCTCTATATAAAATGAGAAGCCAGAAGGGCGATCGGACATGGCTTTATTAATTCATTTCAGTCCCGATCATATCTTTAAAAGGTTTAAAAGGTTTATTATTACACAATGTTACAAACTAAACATTGATAACCTTACCTACGCCGGCTAATACCGGCTTTGCATTTTAAAATGTCCTTTTTTGTTACACATAGATATGCTTATATTTTACCGAATAGCGGACTGTTATCGTCTCTAACACACGTTGAGGAGGAAGTAAACTTGGCACTATGAGATGCCTGAAACCGCAAAGGTGAGTTAAAAAGTTGCTGGTTTCAAGGGTGAATTGATCTGTTGTAGGTATAGATAGACCTGTTGAGCCAAATATGTAAAAAAAAATAAAATTAGCATTCCAAGAACATTGTACGAACAAGCTTTTCGCTTAAAAATTATTTAAAACTGTTACTGAATTAAACAAATGTTACAGCGCTATTAAAACTCTACAAAAAAAAACACTCGCAGGACAAATTATATGTTTTTTTTTGTAACATGGAAGTCACTCCAGGCCTAGCGTATGCTACGATATGACTAGCAGTTAGTAATAAGCATTTCTATATGCTTTCCAATTTTGATATAAATGGCAATACGGTACAGTTACAGAATATTAGTTCTAAAAAGTAAACAAACCAGTTGAATATATTTTCGAGTTTTGTCAGACTAACTGGAAAACAAGCCAAACATTTTAAGTTAAACTTTAAATATTAATAAAATCCTTTTCAATTTTTTTTTTTTAATTGAAAATAATTATGTTACATCATGAGCTGTTGCTTAAAATTTATTTGATATTCCTATTGATGCATTCATTTTGTTGCTCGGGCGTGTGGTGCTCAATAGCTCCGTGTAAGTTTTTTGTTTTGTATTTAAGGTTAATTATTGCAGCTCAAGTTTGTTTAGGTTGGCTTCAATGCCCAGCCTTCAAATTCCTCTTGCTTTATGATCCTAAATATAGTTGGGCAGTGTGTGCTAAGATTGGCATATACAAAGGCGGTTTGTTGTTAGAAATAGGTAATTCTATTTTACTCTTATAACAGTCTCGATCACTGAACAGGCAAACAAAAATTATAAAACTCGAACAGAATACGAGTTACATACGTATTTTCTTATGTTTTCAAGGGGACGGGATTAAAGAGGTGGTTTAGTGATTAACTACCTAAAATGAAGTTTTCTAACATTTGTGACCGTCTTAACAAACACAGGCCTTGTCTGAATTAAAAAAAATTGCATATAAAATTTTGTTCAATCTTAAATATTTCCAGCACATAAGTACAGCCAACTTGTCCCATATTATCAAACAACAAAGTTAACCATTCCAAAGTGGGCTGGGAAGCACATTCTTTATACACCGTTTAATGTGAAGCTTCAAAACGTTAACAATGCATTACACAATGGCTTTGAAGCAAAACCTCCAGATTTGACCTACCCGGTGCTGAGGAAGGAAAGTGATTATAAGAAAACTAGAGAAGAAGGATCCCTTTGTCGTCGCAGCTTTGATAATCGAAGTGGATATTGCCTCTTGGCTTATCAATGTTTGCATGTAGTGCGAGAGTACCGCTTGCATGGTACGACTATTGATGTGTGCACATATCATAAGAATATTCCGATCATTTGTTGTCCACTAGCTGACAAGGATACCGACGACCCAAGTACTATGCGAAAAAGTGCAAAGAGTAAGTGAGAACAGTTTTCCTATGCACAAATCTTTTAATTAATCGTCCTTAAAGAGTGTGAGGAGTATCATGAGGCTGCTAGAGGCACAAAGTTTGGAACCATACGAGCTTTCTCAGATAAATTTTGCGTACATAGCCTGCCAATGATAGTTGGTGGGGAGATAACCTATTCTGGAGAGTACCCACACATGGTATGAAGCACATTTCATTTTGAAACATTGTTCATTATTTCTAAACAGGCTGCTCTGGGTTGGTCTCAAGAGAACGAGTCGCCAAAATGGGCTTGTGGTGGCTCATTGATCAGTGAGCAATATGTCCTTACCGCAGCTCATTGCACAGATTCAGGTGGGTAGGTAATGCTATTTTTGTCCCTCGGCATGATAATGGCATGGAAATTTCTAAACTCTTTTAGGAAACCTCCTGACATTGTCCGCCTTGGCGCCCAGAATCTTAATAACAACAGCAGCCAAATCCAGGATGTTAAAATAACCATCATTATTTTACATCCAAAGTATAGAGCTTCAACATACTACCACGATATCGCATTGGTTAAACTCGCTAAACCTGTTTTAATTACGGATAAAGTTCAGCCAGCTTGTCTCTGGCAGTTGCCAACACTTGATATTCCTCGATCGTCGGCAGCTGGATGGGGTCGAACAGAGTTCATGGGATCTAAGTCGGACGATCTACAAAAAGTCGACCTTAACATCATAGATCAAAAGGTTTGTCAGGATATTTATCGCACAGAAAGACGACTTCCAAAGGGCATAATTGATAACCAATTTTGTGCCGGCTACATGGAAGGCGGAAAAGACACTTGCCAGGGAGACTCTGGAGGACCGCTACATGCAGAGGTTCCGGAATTTAATTGTGTGAAATTCATTATAGGTTTAACGTCGTTTGGAAAATTCTGCGCTGCTCCCAATGCCCCTGGGGTTTATACTAAGATATATGCCTACTTGGATTGGATAGAGAAGATCGTGTTCAAATGACATAAGACGATATGGAAAGGTACGAACACCTATGTATTTTGATCGTACTTAGGTCGCGTACTAAAATTTTCTTGTCAACGAAAGTCTAAGTTTTACTTAAAAAAAAGAGAAAAGCAAGCAACCATGTATAATTTTTTGATTTTCTGTGCTTTTTTTTTGTTAATTTCCTCTAGTTCTGACTTTGATTTAAGACCGATCCTAAATTCACTTCCGATCAAAATGGGCTTCGATTTTGATTTCACAACGTCACATAAATAAAACTCTCTTCATCAAAATGTATTTCTTGTTTAAGATACATTTTGTTATCCTATCTACTTATGGGTATATATTATGGATTTTTTTGCAGTATAACACGTACATACATATACCTTGACCTTCAATGCAGTCGAAGCTTGGGATGATGAAATTGAGCTTCGAAAGTGATGAAATAGGGCTCTTCTCGATGCAGCACTTACAGGGGGTGTACGCTTTTAGTTTTAAAAAATACTTAATAATAAGTAATACAAAAAAGGGGTACATTTTTGGGGTATAAAGTTTTAGGCTATTTAAGGCTTAAGCAAAATTTGTTTTTTATATCTTGACAAATTTATGTATTCAAGTGTCCTGATTACGAATGAACATTTTCGGTCTAAATTAATTTAGAAGTCATAGGTAACAAGTGGGAAAGTGCAACAGTGGATATACAAAAGCTTTAATCCATCTACGACGGATTGCAAAATACCCGACCATACCAAAAAGAAAAACGCCTCCAAAAAGTAGGCGGGATATAAAAATATAACTGTTGAATGCTTTATACTAGGTGGTTGCATACATTTCGGCCTAAAACTCCGCCTTTTTAACTTAAAAAATCACTTTTTTTAACGCCACGCCCACAAAAGTGGGCGGAGGCACATACAATACATACATAAAAGTTAAAAAAATGCTAATATCTATATATCTAATATAATATAACTTTCATATTTATTGAAAACCAGTCATTTTAAGCTAAAATCCCTTAAAAAGTGGGCGTGGTCAATGAAAAAGCTAACATTTTTTGGCTACCTCTAAGGCAATGTTACGTATCAAAAATGAATGCGCTAGCGCCTTTGTAACATAGCTAAAATTCGCAAAATGTATTTTTTTAAATTAGAGAGGGTCGCACATACAGGCCTGTAGTGGGCGTGTCTGTGGGCGGATTCAGCTTATTTTCAAACTTGATCTGAAGGACTGGACTTCCAACCATCCCACAATTTCACAATTCAGCTCTCTGCCTTAAAATTTAAGGCCTAAAAGTTGTTTACGGATGGACGGACGGACATGGCTTAATCGATTCTCCTGTCGGTCCCATTCATATCCCTAAAATATCTTAGGGGTCTACGGTGATTATTTCACTGCGTTACAAACTATACATCAAACTTAATATAACCTGGGTCGGGTATAAAAAAGAAAACAAAATTCTGCAGCTTTTACATACCTGAAAAACCATTACGTACCACCTATTAGGCTAAGGCCAACTGCCAGACACGGAGGGAGGAATGGCGTTATTGGCTACCCTGGCCAAAAATACAGTGGAAATTTACATCAGCTGATCGCGATGGAAATTGGTAAGGTAATTTGTTGTTGCATCTTTTCACACGTACATATTCATTGGCACGGAAATTTAAAGCTCTGCAAAAGCTTTGAAGGCTTTATAAATATAAAACATTAACAAATGGGCGTTGGAGAGCAAGAGGGACGCAATTGAATATCTAGTTATTCAGTAATCTATGGTAATAGTTTGGAAATCGAAAAACTAGATTGAAACTGTTCACGTATGACTGATCCGTCACAAACACGTTTTCTATTGGGATGCTTACAACAAAAATCTTTCTTCGGTCTTGGGAAATGTCATCTCCCTGCACTCTCCTTTAAGAGTCAAACTCATAGAAAACAGTACTCGTGTCATATCAATCCTATGTTTGACGGCTGGATGGCCACTTCGGGATTTATTTTTAACCGTCTTCTATTATCGCAGTTTTATTGCCGGTGGAAACGTAGCATAAATGAGTTTGGTCCTGGATACCAAAGCTACACCAGTGCTTCACTTGCAAATAGACTAACCACAGGAGATATTTGCGCTTTTAGAAGACTAATGGTGGGTTTGTCTTTTGTTGGATTCAAAAGAGTCTTACACCTGAATTGCTTCGAATTTACGTAGGAGCTTGCGTAGAAAATTTAAGGTCTCTAGGTCGAAATCTAGAAGCCTTAAAATTGTGGACATACGGATGGGCAATTCTCATTCGACTTAGAGTTTGGTCTCGATCATACATATAATATTTTCCTATAATATTGCAATATTTTTGCCACTTAATTTTACTTTTTAACTTAATTTTATTTCATTTTTTAACTTAATTTTACTTTTTTTATCACACAATGCAAAAATTTATTTACATTATTATAATTATATTTATAAACAAAATTTCTTTAAATTCAAATCACATTTAATTCAACTTCGCTACTTAGAATTCAACACTTTATTTCAATTCAATCACTTTTCACTTTACTATCAATTTTCACAAGTAAACGTTTAAATGATAGCAGGGTTGCCGCACGAGCCTGTCACCCATGTATTTAAACAAATTAATCACCTTATAGTACGTTCCATACTTCCCCTTTGGCAATTTTTCATTGGTACCTACTTTTCCGCTGAATTCTATGGAGAGGAGATTTCGATATTGAAATTCGAACTTCGCTGTGAATATAATTTCGCTGTGAGCTGACTGGAATGACAGTTGTGTGTGTTCGTAAAGTGCATTCTGCGATTCCTTCATGTCATTTTAGTTCTTGTCGCCAGCAAACAAAATTGCCTTCGCTTGTGTACCAGAGAAAATGACTGGAGACAAGCTTCCTCTGCAAAATTTTTACGCGTTCACCATACTAGCCTTTAGGTCTTGGGGGTCTCCTCTGTCAATATTATTTTTCTATGCTTTATTTTCGCCATTATCATACTTGATCTATACTGCATTCCCAATTCCTGTGCAATAGGGTAAAGAAAACTGCATACCGCACATACATAAAAAGCACATAAGCGCTGTCGTTTCAAAAATTACCCATGATTTTGTTCACTGGCGGACACTATAATAACTGATTATTGCTCTTATCTTATCGCAGACAGCGTAGTACTTCCTTTAAAATGGCTAAGAGTGTACAAAATAACAATAAGATTTTTACCAACATTAAAAACTTTGTTGCACCACCCTGTTGGATAATAATAAACTCCTAAGCGCTGCCAGCGCCCCCTCTCAGGCAAGATTTTTTCTGTTGAATTTCAAACGGCAGCTGCGGGTGTTAATCTAAAAAAAATTTCAGCGAGTGCGGTCGTTCTGGGAAATTGAAAAATTATTTTTGTTAAATTAACGTGTAAATACAGTAAGCTGTATAATAAAAAATATATGAAATCGTCTGGAGAAAAACAAGTGTCCCAAAACACCAAACCCATCGATGTAAAGTCAAAGCGAAAGTCAAGAAATTCCATTCGAAAATCGTCTAGGTGGATTTTGTGCAACCACTTTCTTAACAAAGAACAGAACTGCACTAAACTATAGTAGTTAAGAATATATGTATAGTTTGTCGCCTATCTATACCTGCGATTGCTTTATTTTATCGGTAAATGAAAATTATGGTGAAATTACGAATTAGAATTGTTTTTTGCACAAATCTTCGGACCCAACCTCAATCACGCATCTGTGTTTTTTTTTTTTTTTTTGTTTGTTTCTACTTCAATGTTAAGGCCAATCTTGGTAGAAGGCTATTCCTCACCACCCCCCAAGAAACAGAAGACAAGAAGTTCAGCATTGTAGCTCGTGGGAGTGCGTCATGCTACGGGATCATATGCTCAACTCTCCCGCAGGGTAGGATAGCCAGTTTTATTTGTTGATACACAAAATAGTTGATAATTTTTCCTTATTTGTTTATGTTTGTAGAGAAAATGGCAGTGGCAGCGGCGAACTGAAAAATGAGTATTCACCTGTTATTCCTGATGATTCGTAAGTGCACAAGTCATTAAACTCTTATGTAAAATAATCTGATCATATTGCTAGTCGCAATTTAAGAGATGATATTGCCCCAGAAACTAACTTATTTTTCTTCCGCAGGCAGCCACATGAGTATCCGGATTTGATCGCAATTCGTGTAAGTACCTTAAGTAATAGTAAGACTACCAGAATTCAACAAGCCTTATCCTTTATTTCCAGACGGAGGACTTGTTGTCGATGTGCGGTGAAGCTGTAAGTACCTAATGAGTTTTCTTTTCTTTTGAAAACGATTATCCTAAAGGGCAACACATCATTTGTAATGTTTAGCGAACATTAGCTAAGTATATTATGTCTTCCCGTTTTTTTTTATTTTCGAATTTAAAGTGATTTGAATTCAATCGCTTTCAATTCGGGCATCTTCAGAACTATTCAACTCGTAAAAATATTTGGGCCCTCAAACCACCCGAATTTATAGGACCAAATACACGGATTGCTGGACACCAATCACGGGGCCGGCAATACGTTCATGACGGGCATATTATTCGTATTTTACAATACCTAACGCTCGAATTGCTGTGCAATCTTTGAAGGTGGAAAGATTGATTGCCGGTAAATCGCTTGTAATTGTCATAAAAAAAACATTTAGAACGAGAGCAACACGCAGAGGCTCTACTTATCAGATATCACTATACGGACCTCATGAATTATTTCTCGACAAATTGTTAGCTTGGCGTATGACACTTTTCATCTCCATAAATTTTGTACAATTTTTTCAGCCGTTCCCCGTTGCATATGTAAGTAGCTACCCTCTACCCCGGTGCCAATAGACAAAATATGTATGCAACGAATTATAACCTCTTCAATGGGCTCTTCAAAATGGGCAAGGAAACGATTTTTCGTTTCGACTTTTGATATATTATGTACATGGATATGTAGGGACTTCTTTAAACCTTTTAAACCTTTTCTTCAATCGCCTAGAAAGTCAAGGGGGCGAACTCCTACCATCCTACCAGGCAAGAGGGGACCGAGCGACTGCCCACATCCGTTGGAAACAAAGTGTTTCGCTTTGCCACCTGTGCTCTGCACTATCAAAAGCTGCACGTGAAAACGCATCTACTACCTTGCACCCGGTTTTTTTTAATGCTATACGCCACAGTTAGACCAGTTACAGCTATACCGGGATGCAGGCAATTTTATTTATTAATAATACAAGTAGTGTCTGTTTATAACGAACTCGAAAGCACCGACACGTTAGAAAAAATCATCACCTTTGAAGGGGATAGTGTTGTCTCTGTCCCGGTAATAAGCTTAACTCATTTGCGCTGCATTCGTGTATAAACATAACGCAACTCGGGAAAGTACCAAAAAAATAAAATTATTTCATTTTATTGATACTTGAAGTGTCATTTACAAAGGAGAGATAACTAATAATACATGGTAAGATAGCGGCTGAAACGTATGGCCTGCATGAGCGATTAAAATATTATAAATTTGCCGACATGGCTACGATAAATTAAAGATTAGGTGGCACTCGCTCATGGAGCTCTGTAGCAGTTACTTTGGCTCATTGCCACTAAAACTACATACAAATAAACAAAAACAAAATAACTATATAACGGATAGGGTAAATTTAACATCTTCATTTTTATGTGCAGAAGGCACTTCGTTGGATCGAACGTTCCGTTAATCAGCAACTAACATGAGATACGCAGGTATATACTAATTAAGCTTGGGTGCAGGCTCCTTGAAAGAAGCAACCGCTTTGTGCAATACATTAGTAAGTAATCAGATAGCAAAATTATATACGTATAACATATATGAGACGCATGTACATTAGGGTTCGCATATAAAATTCACATTAAAAATCACTAGTGTTCTCATAAAGAAGCTGCATGTCCCGAACGGTGAATAGGGGGGTGTTTAACATTCCTTCTAACAAATACGATTTCGAGTTGAAAGCCATTTTGAATGTGTATGCAGCTCACGATACATCGTTGAGGTGCAAAACGTTTGTATGTCTGAAGCTCCTGGGAAGATATAAAGTTTCCTCGCTGCCATCATAAGTACCCACTGAAGCCATGCGGCACTTCGTTACTGGGGAGAATTAAAGGCTCTTCCCGACATCTGATAATTGTCTTAGCGGCGACTAGTTACGGGGGAAATCAGGTTCCTCCCCGACACCTTGAGTTAAAATTGCTTTCACAACATTTAGTAACTGGGGAGGTATAAGGTTCCTTCTTGACACACCATGTGATTTATGCCATAACGGCCACGGTTATTAGCGGGATAAGACACCAAATGTGTGTTACTCCACGTCCGCACTCGATAACTTCTCAAACCAAACTCAAAAAAATAATATCGAAGGGCATCATTTTGATGTTTGAATTTTTGACAGTCCAACGCAGCTTTTCTTTCTTTGGAGAAGTCCCGTAAAGTTTGGGAAAATCTGTTTGACAAAAACGTTAAAAGAAACTAAAGACTGCTAAACATAAAAGAAAGTCTAAAAACTTCCTCAAAATACGGAAGCCGTTTTAAGTTTAAAAAAACGTTCAGATCAATATAGAAATGGGATGCCTCCACAGGTGGCAGATAGGGAAACGCTTACCAGATATGGTGGGTTTATGTTTAAATTTAATACACTGCTGGTTATACCATCAATTTTATCTTAGGAGCCAGAAATATTGGAACGTTCGTGTAAAGAAGGGTACTCTATTATATAGGTCTCTACGAGTTTGACTCCCTCGGCATATAGATTTTCGCCTTGAGGTACGGCGAAGTTAGTCTCTCATATGTCGGGTGTATGGTGACAATTGACTGTCTTGGCTCCAATTTGGTTATTGAGTGTAGAGTGCTCTCACTTAAGGTTCGTAAACCAGGATATGCGTTGTAGTTCCCGCTGTTAGGGCTGGGCACACATTCGTGGTCCAAGCATTGCGATGCTTTTTCCGTGTTCTTAGGTAGAAGTGGAATTTGAATTTGGACAGAGTCTTACTTACTCAGTCACGAATACGAGATCTTGCAACGGCTTTTGGCCCGCTGGTTTGAAGGGATACATGCGTTGTGGAATCAAATTTCATGCTTTAAACACAATTACGAACAAATGTAAATCAAATATTTTGTATAAGTTACTTAATTGGCGGAGCGGGTGCAATTAAGCTAGTACTGAATAAATGAAAAAAAAAGACAGGAAATTTTGCGACGGGTGTTCCAAGCAGCTAAGAGATATACTGAAGGCTCCGCCAAATAACTTTTTTTTTTAAATGCTATATAAAAAAACTACTGAATATTTTCTCAAATTTCTTTTTTTTATTTGAAAGTACAATCCTTCCGGTTAATAATGGAAAATAATTTCATTCAAATGGCCTCGGCTGGCCATGCAGTAGCCTACAAGACCGGTCCAATTTTCAAGCACATTATCGATTGCGTGCAGCTGTATTTCACCAATGGCATCACGAATAGTGTCCTTTAAAGCGTCAGTTGTCTCTGGCTTGTCGGCGTCTATTACGGCACCCCACAAATATTACTCCAACGGTGTCAAATCGAAGATCCGAGGTGGCCGAACGGCATCAGCTCGGCGGCTGATAATGCGATCTTTAAAAACAGGGCGCAAAACATCGAGTGTAGCTTCGGATGTGTGGCACGTAGCGCCGTCCTATTGAAACCAAATGTTGCCAATATCCTCTTCAATTTTTGTTACGGCCACTCCTTGCTCATTTTCGAAGAAAAATGGCCCAGTTGTGCCTCTGGACCAAAATCCGCAACAAACAGTGACTCGTTTTGGGTTTATCGGCTTTTCAATGTATGCGTGCGGGTTTACTGGGCCCCAAATGGGGGGCAATTTTTTTTTGGCAAAATCGGCATCTTCTCTAAGTCGATTGATACCATGATTTTCAAAGTCATCATCATCATTTTCGAATGCCGCTTATCCTTCAAAAGGGTCGCGGAGCGAGGGTGGCTAAATGATCCTTCCATCTTTCTCGATCCTCCGCCACCAGCTCAAGAGACTCCGGCGCAATCCCCAGGCGGGACTCAGAGAGGTTCTTTACCTGATCCCACCACCTGTTTCTTGGCCTACCAAGGGGGCGACGCGCTCGCATCTCGGCTAGCATGACCTGTCTAGGAAGTCTGTCAGGGGGGCATGCGAACAACGTGTCCAAACCATTGAAGAATCGATCGCTCCACTCGGAGAAGTAGCTGCTCAACATTAAGATTCCTACGAATACTGACGTTTCTCACTCTGTCCCTTAGAGTAACACCAGCTACGCACCTCAGGAATCTCATTTCGGCAGCTTGTACCCGCGATCTAATCCTTTCGGTCATTACCCAAATTTCATGACCATATGTGAGAGTCGGAACGAACAGTGAATTAAAAACTGAGATCTTTGCTTTCACTCCAAGCTCAGATTTCCTGATGACCAGCCGGCGCAGTTCTTTTACTATTGCTCCAGCTTGGCCAATTCTACAGGACAACTCAGTATCACTCCTCCCATCTTTCGTGAAAAAGACCCCGAGATACTTAAACTTCTCCACCAGTTTTAATGGAACTCCATTTATGTGCAGGGTACACTGCACAGGAGTTCGGGAAACAACCATCACTTCCGATTTGTTCACGTTTACTTTCATCCCAGCATCACCACAGACGGCTGCAAACCTATCCAGTGCCCGTTGAAGTTCCTCTTTGGATGATGCAAGGATGGCCAAATCATCTGCGAAAAGCAGAGGGCTCATCCTGCTCATCATTTTCAAAGTAATGTCGCAATATTTCCCACCATTGTTCAAGCGTATACACAACCATATTCGTTCAGCGGAAGGATAAAACTAATTATCTGTCAAATCAGACATGAACTAAGTGCTACAATTCAGGAAAAAACCACTAGTTGAAAAAAAAAGTTAGATGACGGACCCTTTAAGTTTAAATCAGTTTTGTCGCTCGCTTGTGGATCTTATCAAGAAAGTGCAGTGATGTCTTGGGTGCACGTTCCCAGACGTAGGAGATGAATTTCATTTTAGGGCGCATTAAATATTTTTTGCTTCAGAAAGCCAAGGCCTTTTGCAGCACTATTGGCGACATCAAATTTGTTGCCATTTACATACCAAGTGCGGAAAGCTGGTTGGTTTCGGCGAGTCAAGAGCCATCCATAAACATTGGGATACGGTTCCAATTTTGCCTAGAAGACAGAATGCAGAATTGAGTTTTCGAATTGTTGAGTTCCATCTTGTTTGCGAGATCACATCTTGATATAAAGAATTATATAAAGATTTTTACATACGTCACCTTGCCATTTCAATGTCCATGGGTTTCGGACGTTTACTTGGGAACGAGTATGAAAAACTAAGAGTACATGGTTTGCTGATTTTTTTTAATAATTAGCTTGCCATCAAGGGAAAGATAGAAGATAAGAGTAATTCGCGCCCAACAGGCAAACGCTGATGCGTTAGTACAGAGCATAAAAACTCTGCCCAGAAAGACCGAAACTTACCCCCGCAAGTGTTATGCCTTTACTGAGAAAAGCAATTAAATAACTAGTGGAGTATTTTACAGAAACACCTGGTATACATCTAATTTTTGTCCATTCTATTTGCATATTATCCTGTCAACGTCACCTGAAAAAAAAAAGACTTGTTCTTTTTCACGGTCCCCACCTCCGCGAGGGTTTGACTAGCGCTCCGAGAGAATCACTTGTCTTGAAAAACTTCTCAAAGTGCCGTTCGGATTCGGCAAAAAATTGAAGATCCCCTTGTATGTGAAGAAATTAACACACACAGCATACATTGTTGAGAAGTTGGCCCTGGTTCACCTCGAGCTGTTGCGCTACTCTATTTATTTATTTTTTTTATTTGCATATTGGATGAGAAAAGTAAAATTCAGCCGACCCTCACCTGGATAGCAGACGCTGACCAGGAAGCCGCTCATTTTGAGACAGACGCTCCTGGATTTTTCGTTTGTTGATGGTTTTGGTCCGCCCGGATATTTTTTATTTCGGTACCCACCATATCTGGTGAACATTCTATTATCCGCCACCCAGGAGGAGGCGCCCAATCGGGGACCAGCAACCCTAGAAGGGCAAGTCTGGTAAGTCATCATATCCGGATGCTTTAAGTGCCAAAACTGATTATTTAACTGCTCATTTTTAAGATTTTTTTTGCGAAGCTTTTATAAGGAAATAAAGTCTTTTTAATAAAGAAAAAAACAAATGAATAATGCTGCTAAGCATAAAATTATGTATTGTGTGTAGGAAAATATTGATAATCGAAGAATATTGAACAGGAAAATCTACTGAAGGAATCTCCTGGACAAGTCAGTTTGAATGAGAATCAAAAGAAAGCCAGTCACTGTAGAGAATACCTGGGAATGGAGAGTAATTAATGTTCATATCTTGCTTCTATAACTAATTTTTGTTAGTCTGATCTTTTTATACTTAAGATGAGCCACACATCGGATCAATCAAAACGGCTTTTTGCTTTTAAGGTAAGAAAATGTTCTTAATTTATGTTTCGTTTCAATTTTGTTGTTTGATGCGGCAAAATAAAACGTTTTTACTGATCCAGTGTGCGTTCAGAAAATGATCAAATTATAGTACATTCCACATCTTTTTAACAAACCCCATGAATCAGCGATAAATCCACTACGAACAGCCCTAAAGGCTTAATTTTATAGTTCCTCTGAAGTATTCGAAGTGAGAAAAAATCCATAGACTCTCTAAATCGGATGTCAGCTTCAATCGAATCAGCTCTTTGCAGAATAACACCTGTTTGTCGAACCTATTTAACACAGAGAATATATTTTTTTTTGCTCAACTTCCAACTATTTGCTCACCCTTTCGACTTTAATTGAGCAACTACCCGATTGCGTGTAGATTTCCAAAAACGAGATAAACATAAATGCTGAATCCGTCAATACGTTGTAATAATCGTACTCCTTTCCATTAAAGAGTGTATCGGCAATACTCATGTACTGCGTTAGCAAACCCAACATAATCCCCAGAACATTACACAAAATCGAACCGAGCCATGGCAAAGATGAGAAAACCAGAAAATCATCTGTACTGTTGATGATTCCGGTGTACAACTCGTTTAGCAAATCGATTTCGTCACTTAGGTCGCAGTACCTCTGCATGCGATGATACGCGGTCTTTAGGAGCCACTCCTTATGCGTATGCATTCGGTTAACTTCGTCAACAATTTTTTGAACGCGATTATTGATCGCTTGAACAAGTTCTGAACTCAGCAACATTACACCATACACGCTTGTTGCTGGGGTTGTTCTAATCACGTACGGAATGAACGCGTAAATCGTCCAGAGAAGGCTTTTGTCTGGTTCGAAGTGAACCGCTCGCACCATTAACGTGGCTTGTAGCATGAGAGGAAACAACACAGCCTTTATGGCAACCATGTATACTTGCTTACGATAAACTTCGCCATCGTCCAAATAGTTGAGTAACTTGTATAGACGCTGCTTTCCTTCGTTCAGGAAGATTATTTCACGTTTAACGTAACAGGCATGTGTGAGATAGCAAACTATACCAGCAATTATGTTCATATAATAGTACAGTTGGCCAATATTGTTGAGGTCGAACTTGCCCGAGCTTAAGTCCTGAATGATGTCTCTCAAGTAAATGACACAAAACAAGCTTATAATTGCGATTGTATATAGTGTTGTGAGTGTAAACCCTTCAAACTGTTGTCTCTTTTGCGAGTAGCCATATGCTCCCAACCCGGTTAGGACAAGCGTGAAGAGAATAACAATTATTGTTCGAGTGAGTAGATCCATTTCAATTGAGGTACTAGCTCTTTCGACTGAAGCTAACCACTTATAATGGGTATGTTTAAGGTTTTTAATGTGTGCGCCATCTGATTGATGAATCAAGATAACTTACATCAGTTGATTGACAGTTAATAATGGCAATTAAGTCATGGAGAAAATTCCATATTCGGGGGTGGGTGAACATTACTCTTTAGATTTTTTTAGGCTCAATTTTGGGGGACAAACACTCATCTTACTAAACTTAATTTTCTTTTGTCTTCTCAGGTTTCTAGTATTAGCCAAATTGCATACATTTTAACTCCATCAGATGGGTAAAATGTCTTTCAAAAATACATCAAAAAAGCCAGGCTTTTTCAACTCACAAAATCCTACTCTCCTTTTCCTAGAATTCATGATTTACATCATCATGTCGCCCTCAAAAGTTGTTTTTTAAGCTACACACTTTAAGATTTTTTTTGACAAGTAAGTTGATTAATTAAGTTTTTCACGCCTAAAATGTGTCTTTAGCTGACAGACTTTCGTGACCTAAACATTGTTACAAAACTTGTAAAACAAAGTCTTTTGCATTCCACATTACCCAGTTAAAGTTGGTTCGCAATCGTAAACATTGTTTTATATTTAACCAACATTTGCCATGATTAGTCTTAAACTTAATAAACAAATCCTTTGTTCTCTTAAGCAAATGCAATTGAAATATTTATTTACAGATTTCCAATAGACTTTACTGAAGAAATCTTTTAGACAAGTCCCCTTGAATAAGTATCAAAAGAAATCCAGTCGCGGTGGAAAGTACCTAAAACCATGAGTCGAAAACAAACCAACTTTATTAAACCCCAAAAAAAAAATTAAGTTCTTACAAACCCCTATAATGAGCGAAAAGTCCACTTCGAACAAACCCAACGGCTTTATTTTGTAGTTCCTCTGAAGGACACGTAACGGAAAAAAATCCATTGACTCTCGGAATCTTATATCCGCTTCTGTCGAATCGGCCTTTTGCAGAATCACACCAGTTCGCTTAACCTAAGAAACGATTGGATTAAATTTTGGATTAATGTTTCGTTGTTCAAGTGATCCGCTTACTTCTTCCGCTTTGCTTGCACAACTTCCCGACTGTGTGTAAAGTTCCATAAAAGAAATAAACATAAAAGCTGAATCAGTTACTACATTATAGTAGTCGTACTGCTTTCCATTGAAAACAGTCTCGGCAATACTCATGTATTGTGTCAACAGCCCCAACATAATCCCAAGTACATTGCACAAAACCGAGCCTAGCCATGGCAAATCGGTAAAGACTTGAAATTCATCTGTAATCTTAAGGACAGTCATGTACTTTTCGTTGAGCATATCGACTTCATCGCTTAGCTCGCAATATCTTTGCATTCGATGGTATGGGGTCTTGAACCGCCACTCCTTATGAGTATTCATTCGATTTACCTCGTTTACTATACGCTGAATCCGCCAATTAAATTCCTGGATTATTGTTTTGCTTAGAAGCATTACACCATATAAACTTGTCGATGGTGTTGTGCGGATCACATACGGTATAAAGGAGTAAATCGTCCAAATCAAACTACTATCTGGCTCAAAATGATATGCACGCACCATAAGCGTAATTTGCAAAAAGATTGGAAAAAGAAGTGCTTTGATGCCAACTTTTGTGACCTCGCGTCGATACATTTCCCCATTGTCCAGAAAATTTAGAATGTCATACAAATGTACCTTGGTAATATTCAAGAAATCTATTTCCCTTTTGACGTAGTACACATTGGTTAGGTAGGCTATTATTCCCACAATGATATTCATATAGTAATAGAGTTTTCCAACGTTGTTAATTGTAAAATTTCCCGAATCGATGTCGTAAACTATATCTCTAAGATAGACCACACAAAACATCGTAATCATAACTATTGTCCAAAATGTAATAAATGCGAATGATTCGAACTGCTGTCTTTTGAGTGAGTAGCCATATGCACCCAAACCAGAGACGACTATTGAAAGAACGATGAGAATAATTGTTCGAGATAGTAGATCCATTTCGACTGAGATAATCCGTAAGACTGAGGGTGAAAGTTATAAATTTATTTCAATTTGAGGCGTATGAAGCAAACAATCGTTTAGTATATAAAGATGCAGACCGATTAGATCGTTTTGTAGATTAATTGATTTGTAAATTGTTTAAGCAATTTATTTCCAACATTTGGTCCCTTCTTGCTCTACCTCCCTTTTTGTGACTACCCACCTTAAGACCATCCACTCTAAAAAACCGGGCATAATGAGTGTCTGTGCCTCGCCTCATTTTTCACCTAAAATTAGAGACACAGCGCGATACGCATTGTGTTGTTCAGCATACGTGTTCCCGTATGCGGAACAACGAGACTCAGGCACAGATATTCATTGTGGGCCAGCCATAAAGTTAAATGCGATAAAAAAATAACATTAACTTCTGATGGGCTATTGGCATGGACTGGATTACCCTTACGTAAACAATGTATGTTATGTATACAACGAAAATCCCGCTCAAAATCTCTCAAGTTTGAAATTTCTGATTCTCATCATCTGTAACAAATTTCTGCATCCAATGTTCCATCGCATTCGATTCCATTTTAAGAAAACTTAACCTTACCACAAATCACAGAATATTAGATAGCGCCAATTTGAAAAAAAACCTATTCATCAACTGTGCACTACGTCATTGGTAATTGATTGTCATGGATTTTTCATCTCTGGAATATCATTGGAATTCAACATTGAAATAAATCTCAAGTTAGTTATACCAACCATTGAAAATTGGTGTAAGTGCATTACTAGAATTAAATACAGTCATTTGGGTTAGAGCTTATAAGCAAAACTAACAGCTGAGAATAAAAAGATCATGAAATACTTTTTAGTGAAACGATTTGTTTCCAATCGTTCACTAAAAAATATTTCGTGTTTCCAACACGAATGAAAATCAACTATTCACTGCAACAAGTTTTAATGTTATTTTTGTATTTTTTCTTGGGCTAAAATTCGTGCCCAAATCTAAAGCTACACAAAAACCGTGCACGAGAACAGGATTTGGCTATTTTTCGTAAGATTGGTAGATCAAGGGAGCAAACCTTGCACTCCCTCAAGAGACATCAACTGGGCTGTTCTTTTGAAGCTTTGCGAGGTTTAATTTTTAGGCTTAATGATCCCCCTAATTTGCCGCATCGGAAAAACTTCCCGCTTTTTGGCCTTTCACATTAGGTGTGTTCCCGTACCTGTGATCGAAAAATAAACCAAACCTACGAAAAATAGCCAAATCCTGTTCCCGTACACGGTTTTTCTGTAGCTTTGGACAGGAGAGAGGGCAAAAATGAGAGTTTGAAATTTTCCCTCCCTACGAAATTTAGCCCAAGAAATTTCTTCGGGCAGAATTATGAAAAGTGTCAAAGCGGCGGCCATTGAGTTACACAACAGCAGATGAGATTTAGGTGGACACTTAGGTGTGTTAGCTATAGCGACTCGTGAAATTTGTGCTTTTGAACAACTTTTGCTGTTTCCTTAGTTTGAGTCCTTTTTATGTGAAATTCCGAACGTTAAAGAATGTTTTTATCAACTTTGAACATAAAAAACCTAAAGTCAGTGAATATTATGCTGCAGACAATAATCCAAATATTTCAAGTACTGCTTAATGAATGCATGTTTAATCAATCGCTATAACTTTTCCTTAACATCGGCTTTGACGGCTAAAATGTGGGCAGGTTTTGGTGCACAATGCGTTCCCTTACTTTTGGTCAGTTTTTCCTCTCACAGAGAGATTTTTACCCCACTCCTTCAAATAAGGAAATCTGACCAAAATGGTACAGAAAGTATGGGAACACACCTATTGTCAATCTTGTAGATAGCCTTAATTTTAACTATATTGGGTGCATTTCTTTTCCTTTCAACTATTCCGGCCGAAAAATCTGCGGTGTTTTATCGTTTGGAAAATACCGATCATTTCATTTTGCGTTTCTTTATTCGCTCAGAATATTTGGAATGCATTCTTTCCTTACTAACTCCCGAGGTAATACGAATTAGAACGATTGGAATATTCCAACCTCGTATTTCACATTTGCCATTCCTTCTACGACATGAATAAGGAAACGCACCCGAAGACCTAAGAACTTTTATTGTTAACTAACGCCTTTGTTGAAGTATAGTCACTTAAAACTAAAAACTTAACATTCGGATAATGAACTGCTGGTGCCATGCGAGCTCCTACGTAGAGGTAATTTCAGTGTCTGCACCACAGTGTGTGTGAGCTTAATCCTTTTTTAAATTAAGAAGCTGGATACTCTTATAGAACCTTCTAGCTTCTTAAACTAAGTGCGCTTTTGTTGAATTCCATGGAATTTCTCAGTTTCTTTTCTCTTTATTTATCAGGGTTAACTTGACCATCAAGCCCTGTTGATGTCAATTTCCTTCCGTTTTCCAATCAGACGCAAAAACAAAAATATCTCTTGATTTTTTTTTTTAATTTCCTATTATTTTCCTTCTTCGACTACTTCTGCATCACAGCTTCGGTCTCACTGGAGCGGCCGGTGTTTTGAGTGCAAAGGTTTTGAAGAACGGTGTGCTAAGTCGAACACATACAGTAAGTATGTACTTCTAAAGAAGTGCTTAGTTTTTCCTCTTCAAACTCAAATATGTACTCTTTATTGAAGAAACCTCTTGGACAAGTCGCTTTGAATAAGAATCAAGAGAAATCCAGTAGCTGTTGAAAAAACCTGAAACTAAGCATTTAGTACCTAGATTTTCTGGAGGGCCTTTTCAAATTTCAATTTACCAAATACGTCAGTGATATTTTATGTAATTTCGAAGATTTTATGGCAATATTTTAATAAATAATAGTTTTTTAACTTACCCCATGAATAAGTGCCAAATCTATTTCCAATAATCCTAGTGGCTTAATTTTGTAATTCCTCTGTAACACTCGAAGTGAGAAAAAATCCATCGATTCTCTTAATCTGATGTCAGCTTCTGAAACATCGGCTTTTTGGAGAATGATACCTGTTCGTCGGACCTGGAAAAATTCCCTAAGGTAAACAAAATATCTAGAATTTGTGCTTACTTCTTGAACTTTGCTAGCGCAACTTCCAAATTGTGTGTAGAGTTCCATAAACGATATGAACATAAACGATGAATCAGTAAGCACATTGTAGTAGTCATAGTCCTTTCCATTGAATAAGGTATCCGCAATACTCATGTACTGCGTTAGTAGACCCAGCATAATTCCAAGTACATTGCACAGCACCGAACCCAGCCACGGCAAGGAAGTGAAAACCTGAAGCTCATCTGTCAGCTCAATGACTGTCGCATACTTGTCGTTCAACATATCAATTTCGTCACTTAAGTCGCAATATCTTTGCATGCGATGATACCGTGTCGTGAGTCGCCATTCCTTGTGGGTATGCATGCAATTTACTTCATTCACTATTCTCTGAACACGCATGTTAATGCCCTGAATAATGGCTTTGCTAAGAAGCATAACCCCGTAAACAGTTGTCGCCGGTGTGGTTCGAATCACGTACGGTATGAAGGAGTAAATCGTCCAAATCAGACTTTTTTGTGGCTCGAAATGAAGTGCTCGCACTATAAGTGTGGTTTGTAAAAATATCGGAAAGATTAAAGCTTTTATGGCCACTTTAGTAACTTCCCGTCGATAAATTTTTCCATCATCTAGGAACGTCAGGATCTCATAAAGACGTACTTTGGCTAAGTTCATGTAAATAATTTCGCGTTTCACATAGTACACATTTGTCAGGTAGGCAATTATTCCCACCAGGATATTCATATAGTAGTAAAGTTTGCTTACATCGTTGATGTTGAAATTGCTGGATCTAATGTCCTGAAATATGTCCCTCAGATAGACCACGCTAAACATAGTTATTATCAGAATTGTCCACAATGTGATGAGTCCAAATGACTCAAATTGTTGCCTCTTGAGTGAATAGCCATATGCTCCTAAGCCCGAAACGACAACTGTGAATACAATAACGACTATAGTTCGGGCAAGCAAGTCCATTTCGAATAAGCAAGTTTTCGGAACAAAAGCCACATCAAATGGAGCCAAAGCCAATGTTAAGGTAATGAGTGGTAGATTAATTAAGCCCGATAAAACTATTCAATTGATAAGACGATTAATTACGAATTAGTACGGGATTGAGGTGGTTGTTTATGGTATTAAAGCTGTTATATTTAGATCATGTACATGCGACATCTCTGTTTTTTGAGTTCTTGAGCTCACCAATTTAGTTTTAAAATACATTGGAAAGTAGAACAGGCTAAAAATTGCAATGGCAATATTAAAGGCTTCTTACCAAACGCTTAATATGTACTTGCCACATTTGAACAAGTGTCAAACGAGTAAAAAACGTATCCACACAACTGTCCGACCGAAGGACTTTTAAATGCAGAAAATGAAGCATCAATAAGTGTTTTTTTAAATTTCTCACAGGTCACTTGGAAAATTTTTATGACAAATTTCTCCCACAGGGTTACTTACTGTGTCTATCAGAAAAGATTTTAATGCTTTCCAGTTCGTGATTGCACCAGCGAGACTAACTGTACAATATTAGGCCATCATTTGACAAGCTATAGACCGCTTGTTTATTTTTGTTGGCTGATGTAACCCCTTGACAGGCCCTCAACTAATACTAAGCTAGTTTACTAGAATGTTGAATCTTTAAGGCGGCTTTATTCGTCATAAACTAATTAATAATTAAGACCTAATAAGGTTTACCCGTGAGGTATGACTCATCAGCCTCGTTTAATTTTAATTTCTAATTATGCCGAAAAATCTTTTAATGTAGTAGTCATCTGTTAAAATTCATGCATGGACGTGCTTAACCCCACCAACTGATATTTTCAACCCCCTTGTGTTTGTTGCAATGACTATCTATCTGAATCATGTTGTGAAATGTATCGTTTTTCAGTTTCTCACAACAACCCCTGATTTTGAACGTAGGCAGTCTTAAGGTAGCTATCATGGTGGTTGGTCAAACGGTAGGCAATTGCGTTAATTTATTTTCCACTTGGTCAAATTCTCCTAAAAAAAAATTATTTAATCTTTTCAGTCGCAGTCGCTCAGTAATCTCATTGAACAGCAGGATGCTATTGACGAAGCTGTAAGTTCATTTTTAGACTGCCCTATTGTTTACCTCAATATCTCTTTTTCAATATTTTAACAGCTTCTGCGAGGAATCCAACAGTCATTGCCCGATCTTGAAGAGCACGACAAGGCTGGGTTGAATTTTGAACTAAACCTGCAACCCCAACAAAAGGGCAAAGTTAACTGGTTTTACTCTAAAGAGTACAACAAGGTTTACATTAAACTTAATGAAATCTTCAACGTTGAGGCCATTTACTATCCCAGGTCGCCGAACGAAAAGCTTTATTTGCGCTCAATGATGGTGTTTACAACAGAAGTAAGCGAACCAGTTGTTCGCTGTGAAAACCACAGCAGCAAAGACTTAGGTAAGAACAAGTTGTCCAGCCTTGCTATACTGCAAACACTCATTTTTCATTTTTTAAACAGCTCTTGTGAAGAACATCAAACACAGCGTGCTTCGTTGTGAGAATCCCAATGCCATATATGAGGGCACAATTGAGGGAAAAAATGTTGGCGATCGTCTCTCTGTACGAATTCCTTTCGGTTGTGTTCAAACCAAGGAGGATAATTTGGTCAAGCAAACGGTGGCTTTGAAGTTTGTCTGTCAGAATTCATGTGTCGGTCGTCGAGAGACTTCCATTATATTCTACCTAGAAAATGCAAAGTAAGTAGTTTCCTTATGCGAGAATCCTTGATGTTAATGATGTGCTTGCAGTGGCGATGTTCTCTCGAAGCGTGTAGTTGCTGTTAAAATCTGCAGCTGCCCCAAGCGCGACATGAGGAAGGATGAAGCTTCTGAGTTTACGAGAAAAAGAGCTAGACAAGGTAATTTACCCAAAAACTGCAATAGTGACACAAGCAAACGATTATGTAAAACTCATTTTCTTTAGATATGGATTGCCCCGTAGGCAAGAAGATTCTAAGACTCGAGAGTAACATTAAAAAGGAAATTGAGCAGCAAGACACCGAAGATGGAGACGATTCGTTCCCAGGAACCGCTCAAGCAAATGACATTGTCGTTACACCAACTGGTGTAAGAATGGTGTTGGACTTGCCAGATTTAGAAGTTGCACAACACGTATTACAGTGTGCTTACAATATGCTGTCTTCGCAGATTTTGGACGACCCAGGAAACCCAGCAATTAATTCGAAGAGAAGCTCTTTGAAAAAAACTTGTGGTAGGAAAATGTTTTTAAATTTCCAAAATTTTACCATTTGCATTAACTATTGCTAGTCAATGCGCATGGGTGGTTTTTAGGGTTTATTGATTTTAAATCAAAAAAGATGGTCTTTACCCTGGTTAGGTAACCAGGTCTGTTTCGATCAATAATCTTGGCTGATACTCATCAGTGGGAAACACCAAGATTGCCTTCCCATACAGAGGCTTTTTCGGCAAAAAGCCGAGCCAAATTTAAAACTTTCACTGCAAAAACAGACCTGGCTACCTAACTAGGGTAAAGACAATTTTTTGATCTTTTTTGATGGAAAATGTTTTTGTTGTACTTAGCCATATTCTTTAAAGAGGGAAATGCCGTTCTAAAATGTTTCAAAAAAAACTTAGTAATTTTTTTTTGGAGTGTAAGTCAATATCTAAACAGTTTCTTGGTCGAATCCAACAGACAGTTTTTTTTTTTCATTTATTCAGAAAGTAACAAGTAGGCTTTAATCTCTTAAGATGGCAAAGCGAGTTTAGTGAAGTTTCTACACCTGGGAATCAGGATTTTCCGATTTTTGGCCCGAGGAGGTGTAATCAATTTCATTAGAACCACATTTATGTCTCGGGAACTTAAAGCCTTCTTGGGACTGTTGTACCTTGCGTTTTTTACCTTATGCTTATTAATATTTTAATCAGTAAAATCTCTTGTTTGTTTCTTTCATTGCAGCCAAACTTAAACGTCTTCGTGAACTACCAAAATAAGGAAAGTGTCCTTCGTTCAATTTTTTTTTTATATTTGTACCTTAGTTTTGACTATAATTTTTTTTTTTTGGTATTTCATTTACTTAATTATTGTTAAGCAATTTGTGTCTTCTTCCAATAGATTGTAAAATAGTTATAAGTTTAGGCGAAACATGCCAGTATTGTAATCATGATTGTTTTAAGCAGTTTCCTGGTGAAACATTATATATAATCAAACATTTTTACATATTCTTTTCTTACGTACGTTAAGAATGCCTTAATGGTTTACTTATTAAGTTTAAGTCAAACAAATCTCTTGCTTTTTCTTTAAGTGGTGTTGCTTAAAGCGATAACCCAGAAAAAAAGTAAAGATGATCATCTTTAAATACGATGCGCTAAAAAAAATCATCGCCGTAAATGTTACCCAGTTCTTAAATTTTGTTTCATGTTATTTACTCAGATTTATATTTTACACTTTGTTTCCATTATTGAATTTCAACATTCGGAGCACGACTGTTAAATTGGCCACCATATTTAAAAGTACAAATATTACAAACAAAATTTTATTTTTCACAAAACGTCACAAAATATGTGAAGGACAAGAAAACCAAATATAGTTTTGAGTCCTGGTATTAAAAATGCCATATTTTTACCGAATCATTTTTTTTTCTTATGCACTAAAGTTGTTAGTGTCCCTTGAAAGAACAATACATTACGTATAAGATTGTAATAGTAAAGAGATTTTTTTTTGTTTTCATTTTTGATAACTTATATTTTTGTTCAGTTTACAATCTTGTTGAAATAATACAAGCATAATGTTTTTAAAACTTAATGAGAAAGATGAAAATAAGAATAATAAATCTGATTGCATACATATCTGTATGCAATTGCAACCAATTTACGATTTTTATCTGGGCGGGTTAAACGAAGGTCTGTAAGTTCTGGAGGTACTTTTTAAGACAGGGCTGAAAGGACTCTAGAAATAATTGCCTCTCCCAATTGTCGATTTTAATAAAAAGAAAAACAGCGAAAGAAGTTCGAGCTGATCTCCAGATTTTCAGAGTCCAGATTATAATCAAATGCCATTTATTACTGAACCACACAAAGCAACTGTCATTTTACATAAAAAAACACGCGAAGAAATTTGAATTGTTCTCCAGAGTTGGTAAAGCCTTAACTACATTCGGCAAAAAGTAAAGTGTGTGCACGAAAATGCTTTTTCTCTTCTTGTTTCATTACAAATCTGTAGTTTTCTCTCAACTTTTCAAAAAGTAAGTTACTTAAAAGTTAAAGGTATAGCTAACTTTGACTTTTCCACTTTTTGAAAAGCTCTTTTGCATGTGAACTCCGCCGATATGTATGTAATGAACTAAACAAATTTAACTGTTGAACGTACGATCTCGTACGATCTTATTGTGTTTGTTGGTGGTTTCTGCATGTATTTGCTTTGGGGGGAAAGGAAAAAGCTGTGAGCTTTTTGAAAAATAAGCTCCAAGTGGTGTTTTCCACTTTTTCACTTTTGCACTTACTTTTTGAATGTAGTTAAGCCTTAAGGGGTTAACCTATGAAAAAGTCTGGGGTTACTCCATCAAATTTGGCGAGTGGAACAGACTTTTTTCCCAAAGATAAAATGAAGAATTATTGACGGACAAGGGCGCCAAAAAAAACCGCTTAAAATTTAAGGACTGATTCGTGAAAGAGGAAAAGGTCGTAAAAATCTGCCATGAAAAATCACACACAGAAAAATGTGACTTGAAAATGTGTCACGAAAAAGGTCACATGAAAAATGAGACATGCAAAACGTGACACGTGGAAGCGACATGAAGTTACATGAAGAAGCGACTTGCAGAAAGTTACGTAAAATGTGGCACGAAAAATACGACAAAAAAATGTTACATGAAGAAGCGCCGTGCAAAAAGTTACGTGAAAAATGTGACATAAAAAATGACAGCGGGTCATAATTCTGCTTTTTCGAAAAAAAAAATTATGCTCTCAAAATTCTGCTTATGCTTATACGACCAAGGTTTGGTTGACATTCCAGTCACTTTGACACTAATCGCAAAATTCTTAACTGGCGTTTGTAAATAAAGGAAAACAATGAACTCGAAAGTTTTGAAAACAATAATTTTTAATGAAACAAGTGTTCAAACTAACGTGAAAACATTAATAACTATTTTGACTGGCAATGCTAGTCTCTACAAAAGAAAACGTCGCCAACGAGTATTAGAACAGCTTAGACTTCAAAAGAAAAGGAATTTAGTCGCAGCTTTTCTATGTACAGATATGCACATTTTTTCTTTTTCTCGGCTTCTTCCGTTATCTATTAAAATTGGGCATTTTATATTTCATTTTGATTTTTCACACAAAACCACAAACACCTTCCACAAACTAACAGAAATTAAATAGCGCTTTTCTTCTTTTTACCGAATACGAACTCAATTTTATCTTGACGGAAAGAATCAATTTGTGGGTGAAAAGGTTTGCTTGTTTATGAAATCTTGAGAATGGAAGGAAAACTCAGCGAAAACTACCAAAAACACGAGGTTACGAACACAGGAAAATGTATGGGAAAACTCGGGTTTTCGGGGAAGTTTTCGCGTGTTTTCGCGGAAACACGGTTTTTGGTTCGGTTTTTGGTTCTTTTAGAAATTTTTGACTATTTGAAGTAAAGAATTTTGTAAAAAGATATTTGACCCAGAAAGAATTTTGACCCCATAAAAAATGCAACAAGAATAATGAGACATGCAAAATGTGACACGTAAGATGTGAAACGAAAAATATGGCATGATAAATGCGACACAAAAACACTCAAGTAATTAGAAACAAAATCATCGGGATATTAAAAAAAATGCCTGTTGTTTTATAATATATGTATGTACATACTTTTAGCTAAAACAGCAGTATCTACGTTTTTAATTGTATTCGTATAGCTGGATTTTCATAACCGTAGAACCACAGTGATGTAGCTGAGGCGGTAGTAAGAGTTGGCCAACTTTTAACTTTCGTAGCGCTACACGGTGGACAGTTCAATACAAGTAAAGTAAACAATGGGGGAAAAGGACGTCGAAAAGTTTATTGAGATGGTTAAATCTAAAGAAATTTTATGGAATTTGTGTCATCCGTTGTACAAAAATATTAAATCTAGTTCAAATTAACTCAGAGTATCGGCCATTGTTTATAAACGAAGTTTTTGTTCGACATAGCCGCGCTGCACCGTTGTGTTCAATTTTTTTTTTCCGTACTACGCCACATGGCTCCGCGGCTGTACTACGTACTACATACCACCGCTACGGGCATTGTGGTCCCACGGTAAGAGTCGACGAGTGTAGTTGATAACATTGGTTGTATTTTGTATAAGATACTTTTAGAGGTACCCGTCTCATAATTTATGAATGATGTATCCCAGTGTTAAGGTCTTGATTAGCCGTTCTTAGTGCAGCATTAGTCGCTTGCAGAGTTTCTAGCATTCATTCCGTTCTTAAGCATTATTCCCGTTTCCAACGTACTACATACTCGTCATTGAAACAACTCCGTATGCTTGATTACCGTATTCGGCCTTTTAAACGCCGTTGCTGGGAATGTCTTCCAAAATATTTCTGATAGTACTAAAGCCACATCAAATCTCGTTCGTATAGCATCAGATCAGATGAATTATTCACTTCTCTTGCTACGTGACTAATCCACCAGTCGACATACGGAGGGATTCAGATAAATTCGACTTAAAATTCGGTCTTGATCATATCGCCTTAAGGTTTTTGGGGGCTATATTGGGGATACATCGATAGATACACCACCGGCGATAGTTTTGTTCAGGTTTTTTTTTTTTCGAAAATACGTCAATACCGCAGGTGTTTAGAGACTGTTTTAGCAAAATTTGACTTAAACCTTTGCTTAAGCTATAGTTTTTTTTTTGCTTTATATGAATGTGCGCCGAATGGTGGCTTTTAATTTAAAATATTTAAGAAGTTATGACCTTAAACACACTGTTAACAGGCACATATAATGCATTGCTTTTGTCTCAAAAATCCTGTAACATTTTTAAGAATCTCAATTTGTTTATTAAATTTTTTAGTTCTTTAAGTTTTCTTTCTGGCTGTTAAACTTGTAAAGATAATTGCAAAAATATGTTATGTCTTATTTACCATCAAAATTTAATCTGTTATTCAACCGTTAGGTTAAATACGAGTGGTAAAAAATGCCACACAGACACTAGGCACCAAAGACCCCATCGCGATCCCTGGGGAACCAGTTGAATTTAACAATTCAAAAGGCAAAACAACATAAAAACTCAACCGTTATATGTGTATAAAAAAAATTGCTTGTATGAGCTCTCATTTTTTGCACGGATTTTATAAGTGCACCAAATTTCCTTTTTCTACGAATCACCGTTACAAAGTTACAACAAGCGTTACAATAAGAGGTACTTTTTCCTGTTTTTGTTTGACTAAAACAAGTTTTTTATAATGGCCTTTTGGGTTGGTCGTCCGGGAGCGTCCGGGAGACTTCTGGACTCTCCTAAAACTGTTTTCTTGGATCGTTTGATAGTTCCTCTTCTGGATAGAAGAGAAATTGGCTTCTGGGTTTGAATCCAGAATCAAAATCAGAAGCACGCACACAATTATACATGTGTCAATGTCAAGTTGGATAAATGTCATTAGTCCCCTGTAGAATAACTTTTGCTTCACATATACAACGCAAGACAAACTTCAAAATCAAGAAAAACGTGCTTGGCTGTTCGGAGAGAAGCCCCAATCCGGGAGAAGAACGCCTTGATCCGGGATCGCCAACCGAAAAGGCCATAAGAGTTACAGTTTTGAAACGAATTAAGGAAACTTTAGGGCTTTTAATACTAAACTACAAATTAAGTAAATTTGTACAATGAAAGAATTTTTTTTTTTAATTTTTAAAGTAGATCTAAACTATATCTTCCCAAAGTCTGTAGTTTTTTCCGAAAAATTCTCACAAAGCACAGCCCGAGACTGGATACACCAAATTTGGGGAGCTTGCTATGAAAAATTTTGACAATACCGCATAATATAATGAACAGGAAGAAACTGTCTTTTGAGAACCTTGTACAAGTGTTATATAATGTTCTTTGCAGGATATGAAAATGAATACAACCACATTTGCTATCTTTATCCTATGGCAGGAAAACTAATCAAGCTTTTTGTTTTTATTTGCTAAAGGACTTTGCCTGAAATATATGGGCAACTGATGAAACTGGCGCGACCTAGTTAGATGCATAGAGTGCTTAAATACAAGCACTCTATGCATCTAACTGTGTGTTAGAGTTATATAGTTACTATGTGAGCTCAGCTCTAAAGTACCACCGTCTTGTTTTATGCCCTAATCTATGACATGGATTTAATTTAATTATTTTCTAAAATACGTTTTATAGTTTAAACGCGCATAACTCGAGACGGATATATACCTTAGAGGTGAGCTGCCATAGTAACTATTAATTGTATTCAAGTAAGTACTCCACACATCTAACTAAGTCGCGTTCGTGTGCCATCAAAAAAATAAAGGCACTACTTTTGGGCATGCCCCTTAATTAATTTTAAATTTACTGGGATTTAAGAAGTCCGAACACTGTGTTTATTGTAAGCCAACAAATTCTTCTTTATTTATATTAAAAATATTCCAATTAAGTGCTTTAAGAAAACTTAGTTTTTAAATTCCCAATGCTCTTAAACGTCTGAGTTGAATGCTAAGCAACCACCCAGCCCGCATTAATCTTTGGCTAAAAAACGAACTATAAAACGATAAAGTTTTCAAAAATTATCAAACTAGGAGTCAACAAATTACCCATTGAACAGCAAAATCGTTTAATTCATTAGTCAACAGTCGAGTTCTTAGATAAAGATAACTACCGGTACATGGCTTCGACATTAAATATTGCTTCTTCTTTAACGCATTTACCGAGTGTTGTACATATACAAAATATAAATTTGAATTCTTGTGGCGTACACGCTATTTTTCATATTTTATTCGCTTCACCGCTAGAGCCTTGTGAGGAAAAGTTAAAGCAAAAAACGTTCTTAAGACCAGTGCCGTGTACGCATACTAAACGGTTAATTATTCTTTAACCAAATTTGGGGAGTTTATAAAACCAGGTGCCTTTACAGCTGAAATAGTTAAAGTGATAAATAAAAATTGTGTGAAGGTGACGTGCTTACTGGTCTGCAGAAACCTTTCCCCAGACTATTTCCGGAGGATGTAAATGCTCTACCTTATTCCACTGTTTTAACAACACAGTTTGCAATCAAATGTATTTAAAAAATCAAAATTTCGTCGAATTTTTATAGAATTGTTCCTGACCTTAACTTATTTGGCTTCTGATAAAGAACGAAGGTTAAGTACCCAATCACAAATCCTCAATAAAAATAGTCATACTCAGTTTCAGGTTCCAATCGCTCTGTGTGAAAATCGTGATGAAATCGGAAATTCACGCAACCCCCTTAACCTTTCATCCAATAGACGTTAATGCTAATGGCCTTAAAGTGAGTGCGGAAAGGCGAACTTTGCAAACACGTGTTCGCCTTGCAATCTCATTAATATGGTATCTCACCCGTGATTTTAATTTCAATTTTTCATTCCTTTGGATCTCGGTTTAATGTACGTTACTGCGGGTATGCACATGTTCTTGCAGCCCAGATCTGTATCTGGATAACATCTTTGTCGCAACATAATTGCGGAATTAAAACAGATCTTACTGAAGATATATCGCGCGAATGACACAAGGGACATTCGAACGCAATATGGTCTCTATTGGGATAGGGCATGGATGCCCCTTTATAGTTCCTGAAAAAATGCATCGTGCTGCATGTGCACGCCACTATACATATATGCGACATGACACAGCATAGTCCAGGGCACACATGGCAATATTGTACGGTGGCTATGATCAATCGGCCACAGAGTTAGGAGGAGCGAAGTACAATAGTACATACATAGATGAGACGCTGCATAGCTGCAGCATCTGGTGCGGTAGTTGGTGACGTTGATGGGCACAATGTGCGCGCATGCAAATTGCTCTTCCGTTTCGCACCAGCCAGTACGACCGTATTCTTGGCCGCGCTTGCGTTTTACTCGTATCTTCGTATTTATGGATTTTGCGGTCCACAATGCCGCGGGAATCTATTAAAAATGGGTTCATTGACTGGAGCGCATGTGCGAATTTCTTTCATATGGCATTAGATTCTCGCTGAGGCAGCATCCCATGACATGTTGTGATTCTGTTGCGGCTGATATTTTTTTTAGCTTACAACTACATCTGGCAGGAGTGTCATCCGTTATGTGCAGCACGCTGCGAAAATTGTGAGGTCAATAGCATTATGCTGAATATGGACCATGTGGATTCAAATCCGATCAACATTTTGAATGTGGTGCTACCTATTTAATTCTCATTTTTTTATCCTATTCCACAGGAATGGGAATAGGTAGGTGTAGCAAATTTGACACATAGGCGAAAATGGTACATTGATAAATAACGATAGACCGCCCATCAAGAGGAATGAAATTAGAAAGTTTTACCAGACGATCAAAGGTCTTGCCAAGGGTATAGAGTTCGAACTGAAGCCTGTAAGGACCATCAAGGGGAAATCGTTGTAGAATCGCACTCTGTGCTGAGGATTTCGAAAAACCACTTCTGCAGATTATATAACGGCGAAGAAGAATCAAATACCGCTGTCAGGTGGAACGAACCATTTAACCTGGACGAAGACGTTCTCGACGAAGCATACGAACGAAACCGCCCACCCGACCTGGAGGAAGTGAAAGTAGCTGTGTCTAAACGCAAGTGCAATAAAGCCGGAGCAGACGGCCTAGCTGCCGGACTTTTTAAATCCGCTGGCGATGAGTTGGTAAGTTGGTAAACATGCACCAGCTCGTCTGCAAGATATGGTCGGAGGAAAGCACGCCCGACGAATGGAACCTCAACATTGTTTGCCCGATCCTGAAGAAAGGAGACCCTCTGAGTCTTAACATCGCGATCGCACACAAGATGTTTTCTGCTGTACTGTATGAACGCCATCAAATATTCACACTGCGGCAGGTCTAGGAGAAAACCCAGGAATTTCAAATCGATACACACCACCTTCTCATCGATTTCAAGGCCGCGTATGACAGCACCTTTAAAAACGAGCTATATAGCGCAATAACTAGTCGTCGGTCTTTGCAGGATGACGATGGAAAATTTACGCTGTTCCGTCAAGGGCGGTAAAGACCTCAACGAACCCCTTGATGTCAAAAAAGGATTTGGACAAGGCGACGCGGTTTCATGGCATATTAAATATGATCACGCCTACAAGGGGGCAGCTTTCGCTTTTTTTTATATGCCAATCACAATACACTTTAGCGAGGATATCCCATACCAAATTTCAGCTTCCTACGACAAATTTGATTTTTCATGCTAATAAGCAAAGTGGGCGTGTCAGTGAGCGGATTTCAAAAAATTTTACACTTGTACTGCTTCGGAACCCAAAAAGAACAGATATCAAGTCTCAAGTTCGTAGCTCAAAATTTAAGGCCTAAGAACAACCGACAAACGGACGGACGGACATGGCTCATTCGACTTACAATTCGGTCTCGGTCATATGCCCTTAAGTCTTGGGGGTCTACGGTAATTATTTCTCTATGTTACAAACTAAGAATCAAACTGAATATACCTTCTATCCTATGGGATGGGGCATAATAAAGCGTGAAGTCAGTGAAGCCTTTGTGAACATTGAGGCAGAAGCGGCGAATACGGGTCTAGCAGTCAATGCTGTCATCAAGAAAAGACACCCAACACCGAAGTCTTGGACAAAACATCACCATCGGCAGCTATAACTTTGAGGTAGTTTGGTACTTTGTCTACCTGTGACCCGCTATCAATTCAGACAATGACACCAGCGCTAAAATCAAACGAATGATAACTCTTGCTAGTCGCTGTTTCTTTGGGCTAGAAAGCAATGGAGCAGCAATGCCCTCTCTCGAGGAACTAAAGTGTCCATGTATAAGACCCTCATCATCCCAGTCCAGCTTAACAATGCAGAAGCATGGACCCTGTAAGTCCAAATAAAAGCAACCTTTAGGAGGAACAAAAATACTATGAAAGCAAAGGCGGATGAAAAAACTTTAGGCTGCTTCGAGAGGAAAATTCTTCGGACAATTTCCGGTCCCGTCTGTATAGACGGAGTGTGGAGGAGGAGATATATGTACAGCGACATCCACTTAAACAAAAGAGTCAAAATACAAAGGCTACGATGGCTGGGTCATCTAGAGCGGATGGACACCAACGCCCCGGCCCGGAAAGTCTTTAAACCCACCCCACAGTAACGGCACAGTAGAGGAGTACCGACACTAAGGTGGCGCACGCAAATGGAAGGGGACCTCAGCCAACTTTGTGTGCGTAACTGGAGACAGCTAGCTAGAGACAGAGCTAGTTGGCGAAGCATGGTCCACCCCGACCTGTAGCGCCACCTTAAGGAAGACCGCCCAAGACCTTAAGAACATTATGATCGAGTACGTCTTTTTAATCGAATTCGAATAAGTCATCCGCCGTCCGTATGTCAAGAAAAAATAAGAAAAAAGCTATACTCTTCCGTATCCTTGTTTGACTCTGTTGGCGAGCTGAGCGTTTGTAAGGCTGCAACTCAATGCACTGCTGCTGACGGTACAACGATGGTTGAACAGTCTCCGAAAGAGGCGGGCCCTGCGTTCCGCCTGACTGAAGCTTTACTGGCTGAAGGCACAAGCACAACGGTCGACCCTTCGGCGGTGTCTATGAAATGGGACGGATCGATGGAAGTCTCACCAACTTAAACAAATACTCTTCTGCTTAACACGCAAGAAGAAGCGCGTCTCTATAGCTGACGTAGTGAGTGCCGAACATCTAAGCTCTTCATCACTGAAGCCCTATCTAAATTAAAGTAAGATGTCTGCTTGGCAGTACAATGGACCAGTACTTGCGTCTAAGTGCTCCATCGGAAAGTAGCAACCTTCGAAAAAAAAAATTGCATATTGTCGTTACCTACAATTAAGTCTGGCTTAGGAAGAAATTTTAATTTTTATTTCGAAACTATTTTTATAGGGGAATTTCAGATGTGTTCAACCACTTTCAATTAATCCAAAAAAGCTTAACGGGCGGCTGCGGTGTTGTGATGAAAATAGCTTTAAAATTTTTTTTTTAATTTATTGGAACTAACGTGTCCCTTTGCAAAGATCGTTGATTGACGTAATCGGCTTTGACCAATCCCCGTGATAATGAATATTGCGGCGATTGATGACTTAGAGAAATTCTTTTTACAGTTTGACCCAATAAATCACATCGAAAGAAGAACATAACCTTCTCATTTGCTACCCTGCATAATATTCAATACATGTGTCCCTGCCTGCGTGTGAAAATGATGCTGGAAATTCATTTGAATAACAATACTCAGCCGATTCTCACCACTCGATCGTTATCTGTAGATAATGAATCTCGATAAAAAATTATCTCAGGGAACAAAAAGCGCTCAACAAAGCTCTCATGCCTCTATGAATTAATTAATATCTAAATTTGAATTTTTGTGTCTTTACTCCGAAGCAAACAGACAAGTCAACCACTGCGCGCTTGTCGCTTTCGAGTCTCGATGAGAGAAACACCCCATCCTCCCCACAATGTTCCCCGACTTCTGCATGTCATATTAACTTTTTAGGTGCGTGCGATGAATCTTAAAGTTTTTGGCTGAAATTCCTCCATCTACCTCAAAGTATCAACAGTTTGGAACTGACCGCGGTCCCGGTATCTACCTCGCATCTGCGTCTAAGCTGGCTGACTTATCGTTTGACTACTCTCCCCGCTATCGAGTTATGAATTAGCCTCAAGCAGCAGTTGAAACTGCACCGTCTCCCAAGTCGAACGTCGATCAAGTCAGCATTTTCTTCGATCAGTCGGTTTCCGTGTGTATTGGCGAACAAACACCTGCTCCGCAGTGTTATCTCGGTTCCGAGAGTATCTAGATAGAAAAATAAATAAAAAAAAGCCCCACAATGGTTGAAGCACATCCAAACGAAAATCGTCAAAGATTAATCTTCAATCTGAAGATTATATTTTGCCTTCTCCTGCTGCCGATTGTTCTTTTTGCCGTTGCGTTGAAACACCTCCTGGATTACCTGTTTGGCTCTAAAGAAAAGGATGTTAAGGGTAAAGTTGTTTTGGTGAGTTAATTTTTCGATGCTAAAGTTTTTTTTGTTTTACTTTTGGCAAAACGTGATAAAAACTTGATACGATCGTGAAATGTTTTTTTATTCTAAAAAGCATTTCACAATAACTATTGCTTGCTTGTTCTCGGCGCGGTAACACAATCGGATTTTATCTATAAAAGTGCTGCGGAATGCGTTTTTTCCTACACAATTTTCCGGTTTCATAGGTTTCTGGGTGTGGGCTGGGCTGTGTCGCAGTGCTCCAAGCCAGCCAGTTTTCTTTGGGGGGAATCATGTTAGCTCAACGCAGCTTGTATTACCATTTCGATTGATTTACCTAAACTCCATATTTCGTTGTACCCATAAGAGAAATACCTACTCGTATGTTTCTAATTCTAAGCTAATGAGTCTTCCACTATTTTCGGTCAGTGATTTCTTATGAGGCTTTTAATTACTTGAGTTTAACAAATTATTGTCAAAACGCTGTTAAAAATATGTGCAAGCATATGTATTAATTGAGCTTGCTTTGCAGCATGTCATCAACTGCAATACTTGTAAAAAAATTCAAATGTTCGAGTAGGTACCCCACCTATGAACAGGTTATACTTATTGTATTCTGGACAAAATCATTCAATTGTGTACTGAATAATGACTCGCGTGCCTTACTGTTAACGTCCTAGAGTAGAGCTTATGTTATATTGCAGGTACAACTCAGGGCTAGTTTTGTGTTGAAGCCTCTGCCAAGCTGCTTTTGTTTAACTGAAGTGAAGCTGTAGACAGCTTGTCTGTGATAAATAATTAGCGCTCGCAGTTGGTAGGTGTGGCTGTTGTTTAGCTTTAAAAAAAGTTTTGCATGACGCATTTGGATCGGTATACCTACCTACATGTGAATAAACTACGTTGTTAAATTAATAGTAGGTATCGGTACTTAAAAGCATTCACCTTTAAAAAAAATCGGTTAATTTTTTTATTTTGGCTTCAAAAAAAACTTGGCCAAAACAGACTCCTTTAAACGCAAACAATGCATTTAACGCCGCCGTATTAATAATCGTTGTTTTAAATGAAACGAACGGTTTTCTTAGAGGGCCAACGCCTACAAACTTTTTCCCATCCCATCAGGATTAAGTGAACCTTTCGCGACAAATATTACTCTCGGAGGTTTCTTCCATCCCAGCAGAGGTAGGATTAGGATCTTGAAATAAAATGATGAATCGATTTTAGCTTTATCTGAAAAGATTAAACCATTGAGTTCTTGTCCTTCTGCGGTTTTAATTTTTAGCCCAGTTTTAAGACTTATACTATGTCTCCACTGGCAATTAAAAGTGATTAGTGGAAGACGACTGAAAAAAAATCCCAAAGTGGCTCCACCGGATAAATAAAGGATTCATTTGACACGAGCACTCTGTTTCTGACAATTTGGCTCTCAAAAGAGAGTTTCTTTTCTTTTCCCGTTTTCTTTTCCCAGGAGCGAAAAACGATTTCCGCTGTAAAAATCACAATAGATAATGTACTTGTGAGATATCTGTCGTACAGAGACAGTTTCAGTCTCCTTTTTTAATTCTCAAACTGTTACAAAGGTGCAGAATATAGGTTTGTGAATAGGGTGACTGGGATTTATGAGAGAATTTATTTTTAATCGCTTGCCGAGAGGATCTTAATTTGCATGATAAATCGCGTGATTTGTAGAGGATTTATTGCAAATATATACTAATCGCGGATTAGTGCCCGGTGGAGACATAATATTGAGCTAATAACTTAACTATCGAATGTCCGTCTAATTAAAAGTCATGCTCGATCGTTATTTTCTGATCTTGACAATCTTTAGGTGATAGGTAATGGTGAGATAGGTAATGTGGTGCCGTGGTGTAGTGGTTAGTGTGTGTGCGTAGTGACCGGAGTAGTAACCGGCTTATTAACCGGAGTTCTAGGTTCGAAACCTGCAATCGTCACCTGGAAAAAAAACTTCTTCGTTTCCACGCTCTCCACATCCGCGAGGGTTTGACAAGCCCTCCGAGAGTATAATTGTCTTGAAAAACTTTTCAAAGTGCCGTTCGGATTCGGCAAAAAATTGTAGGCCCCTTTGTATGTGAAGAAATTAACACACACAGCATACATTGGTGAGAAATTGGCCCTGGTTCACCACGAGCTGTTGCGCCACTCTATTTTTTTTTGTGTAACCCTTATTGAATACGATCTCTCATTATGTTATTGTGAACTGAAGTTCAAAGCTTTGAGACTTGTTGTTTGAGTTCTAGAATGCTTAGGGCCGATTTCATAGTCGAAACTTAAGTATGGATTCTGACGCTTCACATACTCAGGATGAGATTCCGTTTTCACATTAATTTTTTGTTTCATTCACACTTTTAAGTCACAAACATTGTCGAATTAAGTTTTTCGCACGTTGTCCGCTAAATAACTTTTTTTTTGAAAATGCTTTAAAAAACAACTACTGAACATTTTCTCAAATTTCTTTTTTTATTCAAAAGTACAATCCTTCCGGTTGAAAAAGGAAAATAATTTTATTCAAATGGTTGCCTCGGCTGACCATGCAGTAGCCTACACGATCGGTCCAATTTTTAAGCACATTATCGATTGTGTGCTGCTGTATTTCACGAATATTGTCTTTTAAAGTGTCAATTGTCTCTGGATTGTCGGCGTAACACTTATTGTTTACGGCCTCCCACAAATAATAGTCCAACGGTGTCAAATCGCAGCTGCGAGGTGGCCAAACGACGGCTGATAATGCGATCTTCAAAAACAGGGCGCAAAACATCGAGTGTAGCTTCGGTTGTGTGACACGTAGTGCCGTCCTGTTGAAACCAAATGTTGCTAATATCCTTCTCTTAAATTTTTGTGAACAAAAATTTGTTCAACATGGCCCGATAACGATCGCCATTGACTGTAACGGCTACTCCTTGCTCATTTTCGAAGAAAAGTGGCCCAATTATGCCTCTGGACCAATCTGCACCAAACAGGGACTCGTTTTGGGTGTATCGGCTTTTCAATGTATGCGTGCGGGTTTTCTGCGCCAAATGCGACAATTTTGCTTGTTTACATACCAGCCGAAATCAAAATAAGCTTCACCTGAAAAATCGGCATCTTCTCTAAGTCGATCGCAGGCCGACTTAGCGAAGCGAAAACACATATTTCCCAGCGTTGTTCAAGAGTATACACAACCATTTTTCAGCGGAAGGATAAGACTAGTTATTTTTCAAATCAGACTTGAGCTAAGTCTTACCATTCACGAAATAAGCACTAGTTAAAAAAAAAAACGCTAGATGGCGGACCCTTTATATAGTAGGGGTAGTAAGCTCTTGTGGCGTCCCTAGATATTGAGACTCTCGATTTTGTACCGCAGCCAAATTGTGTACAAATTCTTTTGCATTCAAACAGTTGCGCTGCTAGCTGGGGGACAGCAATTTGTCGCCTAGTTTCTGTCGACCTATGTAGCCTTCATTGGAAGAAAGCTATTTTGAGAAAAAAACTTATGGTCTTAAAATACATTTTAGGTCATTATGTAACAATTTTTCCACGGTGCCACGGGCTTAGAAACAAGAAAAACCATATCATAATACTCATTTTGGTCAAGAGCGTGTGTTCTAAAGACACATTCTAGGACCCTCTGATTTCTTCAAACATTCCAACGCAATATTCTTGTTAAATAACCACAGCATAAAAGTCAAAGCCGAATAAGTACGTTGCATTCGGCACGTCAAAGTACGTACACAACTGACAACTCAGTTAAATACACAGAGCTCTTATGGAAAGCGGTTTACATAGAAAAAGACGTAAGTTCCCATAAATACGTTTTGTATATAACTGAGTTGTCTGTTGTGTACTTCAACGTGACAGACGTAACCTATACATTGGGTTGGAATTTGAATTCAGGACGGGAGGCAATTTAGGCCTAGTTCAGGCCGATTTTTTTTGGATAAAACTTTCCCTTTTGATACTTGTTTGGTATATTAAGTTTGATGTGTAGTTTATTAAGAAGTGAAATAATCACCGTAGACCCTAAAGACCTCTAAAGACCTTTTAGAGATATAAATGACAACGACAGGAGAATCGATTGGTCTATGTTCGCTGGAAGTCTTCAGATCATGCTTGAAAATTAGTTGAATCCTTCCACAAATACGCCCACTACGTGGCTGTAGACCACCTACAATTTTTAAAAATACTTTTTTTTTTAAATTTAGCTATGTTACATTGCTGCTAGCGCACTCATTTTTGGTATTTGACAATGTTTTGTAATTGTATTTGAGAAAGCAGGAAACGTTTGGCCTTTTCATTGACCACTTTTTAAGGAATTTTAGCTTAAAAGGACTGTTTTTCAACAAATAGATATGAAATTTGACAAAAAATTGTGGATATTAACATTTTCTATTTTTTGTAGATGCAGTTTTTAGTGCCGCGAGAAATGTATGCCAATACATACAAAGTTTACTTAACACTAATTGTGATACAATTTTTTTAACGACCTTGACATTCCAGTGATTAACTGAAAAGAATTTTGATCATAAGTGTCTGGAATGCATTACCTGACTAATTTGTTTAGAAGACCAGGTATAAAGTATATTAAAAAGTGTTAGTCACTGCATTTTCTGAAGCTTTATTCGGCACATCGTCGTTAAGTACTTGTACACCCTCGCAGATATAAATCAAAATGGTGGCTATAAAGCCCAATTTGCATGTCTGCAGCAAAATGGCTGCCATCTTTGTAGAAAAATCTTTTGTATACAGGGTGTTTCCAAATTCGATGCAAATATTTTGACACAAGATTCTTGGGTATATTTGAAGAAAAAAAATGTTCTACAGTATGGGCCTATCTCAAATTTTGATACCACTTATTGGGAATTTAAGAAAACACCTACTTTGAGGTACCTTGACCCATACTAACACAAATATCTCCGCTAACACTTACAACAGGTACTTCATTTAGGACTTGAATTTTAGAAGAAATAGTACTCCTTTTAACTGCATTAAAATAAAATTGATGGTTTTTTTAACTTTTGAGATATTTGCTTTTAAGTCGGATCCTTTTTCCCTGCCCATGACATTTTTTTGACTTTCAAGACACATTTCTGCGAAAAATGCGTAATTAACATATCGGTAATTTTTTTTTCTAGTGCACCTAACAATACTTAATAAAAATTGCTAAGACAAGTTACCCGAAAAACCCACAGATTTTATGATACTTGGGAAATTCCATAGCAGGTAAAATTATGAAAAACTCGATTCATAGTGTTCAATTCCTATTATTCTGAATACAAATGCTTGTGTTTGGTTTATGTTTTTTTTTATTTCATTAAGTTAACTTTACAATCAAATAAGGTGTTCAAAGTGTCCTCCTCCATTTTGTATGCATACTAGAGCCCGTTTTTGGATTGCGCTGTCAACGTTTATTGAGGATAACTCCTGCCTCACTTGTGACGAGGCTTGGAGAATGCGATCTTCTAAATCATTTAGAGTTGATAGTTCTGTAGAATAAACAAGTTCTTTCATTCTCCCCCATACAAAAAAATCCATAATTGTAAGCTCTGGAGATCTTGCAGGCCAGTGAACTGGTCCATTTCTTCCTATCCAACGACCAGCGTTCTTTTCATCCTGCCAATTCTTAACCTCGCAACCAAAGTGGGCTGGGGCTCCATCCTGTTGAAAATATGACGAAGCTCGTTGAGTTACCGGAACATCCTCCAGTTGATCTGTTAAATAATTGCGCAAAAATTCCAGATAGTTTGCAGAATTCAGTGTGGGAGGCAGTTTGAAGGGACCGATTAAGTTGTTTCCAATAACACCTGCCCACAATTTGACGCTAAATCTGTGTTGAAATGATGACTCTCTCCTTGTGTGTGGGTTTTCCGCAGCCCATGTGTGTAGATTGTGAAAATTTGTAATCCCATCCCTAGTAAATTGAGATTCGTCCGTCCATAGGATTCTGCTTATAAAACCGTTGTCATCCAAGTTCCGCTCTAACAACCAGTTGCAAAACTCAAGTCTCGGCTCCAAATCACTCGGAAGCAGTTCCTGCACAGGTGTATGGTGGTAAGGATACAAGTTTTCCGTATGCAGGAGACGAACAATTTTATGTGTTGAAACATTAAATCGCAAGGATAAGCGCCTGATGCTGATTGATGGATCATTTGCAACCGCTTCCAGTATTCTTTCATCAACTGCAATTCTTCCTGGCGAAGCTCCTGCGTTAGGTCGTCTTGTTGAAACAGATCCCGTTTCCCGAAGTCTTCGAAACGAATTTGTAAATACGCGGGGATTAGGTACTCTTCGGTTAGGATAAAGCTGATGGTATCTTTGTTGTGCTCTAATAGAACTTCCGTTGCACATGCCGTAAACGTAGATAATATCGGCGTATTCTTCGTTTGTAAAAGATGCCATTTCAAGTAGGGTTTCTTAACAACTGTTGTGTCACCTGAGCTTCAAAAATGACTTTGATGGATTTAATTTTGTTTTCTAACCTTTTATACAATTTACGTTAGGTAAATTTCCAACTAGGCGACCAACCTCAAACTTAATCCTTTTTGGGATTTAACAGAAAAATGATAGGGAAATTACCTTTTTATCAGGTAGTCTAATAAAAATGCACGCTCTAAAAATTACGTAAATTATTAATACATAGTCGAAAAATCGTTCTTGTTGTCAATCGCGGTTATAAAAGTAGGTAACAAATCATATTTCCACCTTATACCTGTCGCGGCTTCGTGAAAAGAGTTTTTCATAATTTTACCTGCTATGGAATTTCCCAAGTATCATAAAAGCTGTGGGTTTTTCGGGTAACTTGTCTTAGCAATTTTTATTAAGTATTGTTAGGTGTACTAAAAAAAAAATTACCGATATGTTTATTACGCATTTTATGCAGAAATGTGTCTTGAAAGTCAAAAAAATGTCATGGGCAGGGAAAAAGGATCTGACTTAAAAGCAAATATCTCGAAAGTTAAAAAAGTCATCAATTTTATTTTAATGCAGTTAAAAGGAGTACTACTTCTTCTAAAATTTAAGTCCTAAATGAAGTACCTGTTGTAAGTGTTAGCGGAGATATTTGTGTTAGTATGGGTCAAGGTACCTCAAAGTAGGTGTTTTCTTAAATTCCCAATAAGTGGTATCAAAATTTGAGATAGGCCCATACTGTAGAACATTTTTTTTCTTCAAATATACCCAAGAATCTTGTGTCAAAATATTTGCATCGAATTTGGAAACACCCTGTATAGGTTATAGGTACCTTTTTGAATTTACTAGCCCACAAAAAACAAATTGAAGCTGCATGGCTATATGGTTATAGGTAGTGATTTGTAGAAAAGCAGTCAAAGTGAAAAATGGGGTGTTTTGAAGTTCCATTAAATACCGAGTCTGAATTTTCTTTTTGTTTCTCTTTTGTTTGGCATTTACGGTAAATCGGAAACCACATTTCCATATTATGCCTCACAGTTCAATCATTAACAATCGACTGGGTGATGTCAACAAAAATCAATGACATCATTATCCAGAGCAACATTATGAAGCCGACTTTCTTTATAGCCAAAATTTATAAACAAGAACATTTGATTTGACAAAGTAGCCCAATTGGAAAAGCATTATGTAACACACATTTCAACATAAACACAGTTTTGATTTTAAATATTTATTTTTAGTACAAGTCTCTAAAAACATAAACATTGTCTCGATTTTTCGTTTTTCATGTAAAGCGGGTCAGCTTATTTATGGCGGCAATTTTAAAAACAATAAAAAAATCATTTGAAAACTCAGATAGATTTATCAGTCGTTGTAACAAGCACATTTGTGACAATTAGCATAGAGCATTTTTTTTAATATGGCGCTCCATGTTTTGATTGAAGAGGAGTCCTTTTTTAAAAACCTTTTCCAAAGCAGATTTAATAGAACGAGATTTCCTATATATTAGAGTCCAAAGGTAAAAAAAATATCGATTACACAATTTATTTGCTTACATTTGGTTTCCATATTTCATCAATAAATTTGCATATGTGTGTCCATAGTAAAATGGAAAATATTTCACAGTTCTATTATGATGTGCGATAAAATTTGTTTATTTGACTTTTTTATTTGAAAGTCGATTCGAACTAAAATAATAAACAACGTGCTAGAAATCGAACAAACATGGCAAGAACAAGAAGTAAGTTTTTAGATACATTTCTAGGCGTTAAAACATCACATAACAAAAAATGAAAATATATTTTGCAATTCTTGGTCATGACATTGATATTCGGGATCTCCTTATTCTTATCTTGAAGTATCTTATTACCGCCTTTACGATACTTGGACAAGTTAAAACAATGAGACGCATGTTGCAAAGATAATCTGACTTCCGTAGATGTAAATATTTTGAAAACAAGAGGAGTGAATGTCCAAACGTGTGTACATAAAATAATAAATGCCTACTTGGTACACCCTGTTTTGCTTTAAGTTCTCAATCTTTACTACCTATACCATTTAATTTTTTTTGTGTGCCGAAAGTATCATAAACATTCAAGAAACTGTACTCCAATATTTATTTAAGTAGACTAGAAATAGGCTATCGTAAGGTATTCTCAGAATAAGCCAATGTCTTGAATGCTGACACAAATTTGTCTCAAGGTTTTTAAAATTGATAAATAAAATAAATAAAAATTGTTAATGCCTCCAATGTAAGAAGCCCTTTATGCACTTGTTGGGAAAACTGATATTTCTTTGACTTACTTACTGAAGCTGGCGCTAGTCCGGGAAGGACCTGGGCATCAGCCAACAAGCTTGGCCAACCAGCTTCATCTCCAGCTAGCGGTCTCCTACTTTGCACGCGAAATTAGTTGAGGTCCAATTCCACGTGCGTGCGTCACCTGAGTATCGGTGCTCTTCTACTGCGCCGTCCCTGCGGGATCAACTCAAAGATTTTCCTGGCCGGGCGTTGGTTCTAGATGTCACCCGTTCTAGATGACATACTATTTCCACCTATTTGCCACCTGTTTCTACTCTTCTGGGTAGTTGCATACAGTTCGATGTTTTATCTCCTCCTGTACTCTCCGTCGTCTATGCAGACGGAACCATGTAGATCATTCGAATATTAATTTGACACTGACAGTTTTAACTAATGCTTTATAAAATGGGTCGGTTACAACTTGAGAAAAAGTTGTTAAATTTACCAAAGGTGCTTTCAAGTTTTGCCGAAAAAGTGCGAACTTTAAAAACAAATGTTGGCCGTAAAAGACTCTTGTTGTGCGACTTGTGTGATGGTTGCTAATCAACAATAATTTATCCCTTAGCCTTTTTTGTACTTGGTGGGAAATAGTGCGCCTTCATTTTATTGGCCCTTTTTTGGCCATCAGGGCTAATTGCAGAAACCCGTAGCCTTTTGCTGCAGAACCAACCTCGACTGAAAATTTTTATCTCACCTGTCTCTAAACCATTCAGTTTTATGTACATATTATCGAAAGGAAAGTGAACACCTTGTCTCCTCTTTATATGTAAGTATACAAAAACTATGACATAACCTATAAAAGATTTCATATTTTATTTCTACGCTCGCCAAAATACAACAGAGTAATTGCCTAATTAAAGGCGCTCTCCAAAGTCAACTTTCGTTGACCCACATTGTGCGAAGCACCGGCGATACTGACCATTCAGTGCTCTTCATTAATTCAGAATCACAGGTCAAAAGGGTTAATTATGAGTAAATGCCATTCAGCAATGGAATGCCCCCACCATTTACTCATTCATCTGTTCACATCTGTAGATACACTGTATTCCAAAGCTCTGTCATCTCTGTGTCGTGCTGTGCAATCGAAAATTTAATATAATTACACCGAAGGGGGCACATCACATAACCTCCGCTGGAATTCAATATAAAAGATATAAAAGCTTCAATATAATGGACCTTATTTCGAATTATTTTAAAATAGATATCCGTTTACGAGAATCTTCTTTATCTCCTCGATACAGATAACCGGAGGTGGAAGTGGACTGGGTAAGGAAATGGCCATACTTCTTGCGAAGAAGGGTTGTAAAATCGCCATCGTCGACGTGAATGCCAAGGCGGGCAATGAGACCATCGATATCATATCGAAGATACCCGGCGCCATTGCAAAGACTTACAGGGTAAGTGTGCCCGCGTAAAGCATTAATGAAATTTCTTTGTAATTTCCGATTCGTTCCGACATTACTCGACAGTTATTCGTTTAATCTTTAGACCGACGTCTCTTCCTATAGGGAAATCCAAGTATTGGCGGTTAAAATTGAAAAGGATTTCGGTCCAGTGGACATATTAATTAACAATGCCGCCCTAATGAGCCTAAATTCGACTCCAAATCTCAAGGCAGAGGAAATCGAAAGGATAATACTTGTGAATTTAGGCTCGTACGTTTTGGTGAGTTTGAGGTTGCTGTTCCTAAAATTGTACATATCCTGAAATTGGAAAATAAATTTTCTTAACAGACGACAAAGGAATTTCTACCAAAAATGATTGCCCGGAAGTCAGGCCATATTGTTGCGGTTTCTTCATTGGCTGGTATGGATTTAAAGACAAATAGATTGAAAAAGCAAAATACAAATTTCAGTTTTGCAGGACTAATCGCCTTACCGGGAGCTGGCATTTACTCTGCAACGAAATACGCCATTATCGGATTCATGGACTGCCTGCGGGCCGAATTACGTTTGTCGGATTGTGATTTCATACGGACAACAACGGCTCATCCGTATTTCATGAAGACAAATGCTGAGGTATATGAGACTCTTAACGATCTGGGGTAAGTTGAAGATAATTTCAAAATCAGTTATGAATGAATGAATGTATCCGGCCATGACTGCGAGAAATACTTAAGCCGGATACAGCCGGAAATCGCATTCTTAAAAAATACTTAAAAAACAATGATCAATCATTTTTTAAAGAAATCAATGTAGTCCCGTTTGCTTTTTTAAATTACGAAATCATAATACACAAAGATGACTCCCAACAAAGTTGACTTTTCCCACAAATATAAACTAATGCTTCAATTTCATCGCCTCTCTCTTACTTTAACAGCGTACTCACACGTTATCCTGGTATGTCGGGATCGTATACTGCGGAAAAAATCGTTAAAGGAATATTACGGAACGAACGGATGGTTTATGTACCGAAAATGTTCGCACTCGTCGTCTGGTTGCACAGGTAAGTGCTTTCCAATTATTTCACGCGATTGTTGAACACTGCATTTATATCCTTTTTGCAGGTTGTTACCGGTGAAATGGCAGGATTACACTTTGTTGCAGTTTTATGACAGCACTTCAAATAAGCTGGCACAATTCTATTGGAAGTAATGCGATACTGTGGGTGAAGAATTTAATTTTAACTGAACAAAAATATGTGAATACACAATAATAAATCACTGAAAAATATTATCTTCTCTAAACCTGAACATTGTCATTCGTTGTTTTGTTATCATTTATTAATATTAAAGTAGGGTTTCAACTGAAATTTATGAGTTATGAATTAAATTTTTAGAAAACATGATCACTCATAGGTTGAGCGAATAGTCGATTCAGACATTCCTGATATTAGAAATAAGCACACTTATAAAGTTTATAAAACAATTAGAACACAGAAGAAAAAATAGTTATAACAAGAATTTTATCCTTTGGCCCAACAATTTTTGTAGGTTAAAATGAACCCAAGAACTTTTAATTGTTGGTTTAAGAATGAAAGTGTTAACTTTGAACAAGAACTTATATTCTTGATTCAAGAATGAAAAATGTCAAAACAGAAATGAAAACTGTTGCATAAAAAATGCGTTGTTGGTGTTGCAAAGATTTTAATTTATTCCTGCTGCAATCCTTATCGTAACTGTTGCCAGTAGCTATTGCTTTTAGAAAAAATCTTCGAAAAAATTAAAAAAACCTTTGCCCAGGCTGAGACTCAAACATGACCACCTGGCCATGGTCTGATAGTCAAATTGCACTCCACTAGGCTTATTCGTTGTGAAGTAAAACAGCGCAAAAGCGTCATGTTAAATAACAAATTAAAAAAACGTCTATAATTCTTGGCTAATTTAAAACCCTCTTTTATATTTTATTTTTATATATGTATCCTTTCTGTTATTTAACTGGATGTTGGTATAATCGTGCCGTCTTGAATTAGTGAATTATAAATTTTTATTTCATACTTTTTTCTGTCAGTGAACATTTTGTGATAAATTAAATTTAACCTTACTTGGCTTGAGGCCTGAACATGCGTCCTCGAGCATCAAAGGCAGCTACGCTATCAACTAGGCTATCGCGTGATATGAGTTATGCGCTCGCAGGGGGGCGACGCGCTCGCATTTCAGCTAACGTGACCTGTCTAGGAAGTCTGTCAGGGGGCATGCGAACAACGTGTCCAAACCATTGAAGAATCGATCGCTCCACTCGGAGAAGTAGCTGCTCAACATTAAGATTGCTACGAATACTGACGTTTCTCACTCTGTCCCTTAGAGTAACACCAGCAACGCACCTCAGGAATCTCATTTCGGCAGCTTGTACCCGCGATCAAATCCTTTCGGTCATTACCCAAATTTCATGACCATATGTGAGGGTCGGAACGAACACTGAATTGAAAACTGAGATCTTTGCTTTCACTCCAAGCTCAGATTTCCTGATGACCAGCCGGCGCAGTTCCTTTACTATTGCTCCAGCTTGGAAAAATCTACAGGACAACTCAGTATTATTCCTCCCATCTTTCGTGAAAAAGACCCCGAGATACTTAAGCTTCTCCACCTGTTTTAATGGAACTCCATTTATGTGCAGGGTACATTGCACAGGAGTTCGGAAAACAACCATCACTTCCGATTTGTTCACGTTTACTTTCATCCCAGCATCACCACAGATGGCTGCAAACCTATCCAGTGCTCTTTGAAGTTCCTCTTTGGATGATGCAAGGATGGCAAAATCATCTGCGAAAAGCAGATGGCTCATCCTGATGCAAGACTACGCTTCACCATCCAGTCCATATATGCTATGAAAAGGAGCGGCGACAGAACACAGCCCTGACGAAGTCCAACGCGCACATCAAAAGGACGGGATTTGACGCCGTTTATCCGTACACAGCTTCTGCAATTTCCATACAAAGACTGGATGGCTCTCAGAAGAGGCCCACTCGGCGCATAGTCCTGCAAAACTCTCCACAGTGTATCTCGAGGGACTCGGTCATACGCCTTTTCCAGATCTACAAAACACGCATAGACCGGTTTGGTATATTCCCAGGCCTTCTCGAGAATAACCTTCAGAGTAAAAAGCTGGTCGGTTGGTGGTGGTGGGACTAATCTCCGCCCTTGTCTCGTCAGCAGTGGGAATGCCATCTTCAGTGCCCTGTTGGGAGTTGAGCAACTCCGTAAAGTGCTCTCTCCATCTGCAAGACATCGCTCTCATATGAAAGAAGTGTACCGTCCTTGGATTCAACCCCTTGAATGATATTTAACTTCCTTCCTCTGAGCCGGCGAATGCTCTGCCAAAATATCTTGTTTGCAGATCTGTAATCGTGCTCCAACTTCTCGCCGAACTTTTTCCATGACTGTTCCTTGGCTGTTGTGATTGCCAGATTGGAAGTCCTTCGCGCCTCATTGTACCGGGCTCGAGAAGTTTAGTTTTTACATTGGATCCACGCGATGTAGGCTCTCTTCTTCTCTCTGATGGCTTCTTGAACTCCAGGTTATTTAAACCAAGCAGTTCTTTTCTCACCACCAGCCGCTTCACCAAGTCGCTTCACTCCACAAACATTTCCTGCAGAGGCAATGACTGCCGATAAAAACAGCTGCCATTCCTCCTCTACATTCAAAAGGTCAGTTGGAATTTGTTCAAACTTCTCCGAAACATGCTGTGCAAAACGCTCTCTGAAATCAGAGCCAACCTTTCCCACCGTATGCGGGTCACCAGTCTTGGTTTTCGCCTGGGTGGCTAAGGAATACTGCCACTGAAAAACAATTTAAACAGCACTAAGTGGTGATCAGTTGACAACTCAGCTCCCCTGTGCATTTTATACCTAGCTGCCAGGTTTAAATTCGGCCTATCCTAACCCGGACAACAGACGCCGACCAGGAAGCCGCTCGTTCCGAAACAGACGCCCCTGGGTTTCTGTTATTTGAAGTTCAGCCGTCCCTCTGGGATCAGACGCTGACCAACAAGCCGCACACTATGTAACAGACGCTGCTGGATTTTATTTAAATCTTTGGGTTCATCTTTTTTAGTTATAACTTTACTGCCAAGGGTGGCCCCACAAGGAGTTTATACTCCTGGACAGCATCACTTATGCCTGAAGATTACTTCCTCCAGTGGATTTCAGTCGGCTCTTACGACAGACATACCTTTCCTCAAGGCTATTCTTAAACCCGACCTTGCAGGGTGAACAAAAATAATTGACATTTTTAATTGTTGTGCCAACAATTTTCATACTTAAAAAAAATCGTTATCTCAAGAACTAATTGTTGGATCAACTATTTGATTTTTGATAGGCGGAACTGGCTTAAAACATTGTAAATACAACAATTTTATTGTTGTGCCAACAATTTTCCGTTTTTGAAAATGATTGACAACGATAAAATTTTTATTTTAAAAATTTCGGTGTTAAATTGAATATTTAATTTTTAAAAAATCAACAACGAGTTTTTGCGTCAAGAAAACATTGTTGGGCCAAGAATTTTTGGTTCCCAATCATTCAAGAATCGAAAATTCTTGGGACAACAACGTTTTTTTTTTTGCGTAAGGCGAATCGTTGGTTTCCCCATCCCAGTTGACCCCTGTCAAACTCCAAATCGTCGAATGCCAAAAACGACAATCTCTTTCAGCTAACAAAGGGACGTGGCATCAACCCCTTTTCAAAAACATTGAATTTTTTTTTAAATATACCCTCCAAATGAGATTTGCATGTGTTAAATGCCTTTTTATACCAAAAGTTAGGTTGTTGTTCAAGTTACGCCCCCAAAACGGGGCGTGGTAAATTTTTCTTTAGCAAATTGATTGTATATAGATATATGCTAGCATATAAAGCCAGAATTTTTCGACTACATGCAGACGTATTGCAAACAAATACGGTTTTAAAAACAGCAAATTAAATGTGCCCCCCTAAAGGGGGTTCTTTTTTCGTTTTTTTTTTTTTTAAATGCTAAACACAATTCACTTACGCAAGGAAACTGCGTATCAAATTTTAGCGTCCTAGGACAATATTGATTTTTCATGCTATTAAGTAAAGCGGGCGTAGTCGGCGGATTTCAAATATTTTTACACTTGTACTGCTTTGGGACCCAGAAAGTTTAGATATAATTTTTCAAGGCAGACGGACAGTCGGACAGTCGGACAGTCGGACAGTCGGACAGTCGGACAGTCGGACAGTCGGACAGTCGGACGGATGGACGGACATGTCGCATTCGACTCACGGTCACGATCATATGCGTTTAAGGTCTGGCTATATATTTGACATAAAGTCGCAAATATAGTAAACAACATTTTATATGCAAACCAAGCAATAATTGTAAAGCCGACGGACTGCTTCGTCTATGACTCCATATTTGACGGTGTTTTTTTTGTTTGTTGTCTGTGTCGACTGAGTACTTATGGTATCACACTGCGTCCATCGTAAGTCCATTCTTCCATGTCCGTTGTAACTCTTGAATGGTAAGTCTTAGACAGACAAAATTTGGTGTGGTTTTAACTTTGGAAAATAATTGAGAACACACTATGCAGTAATTTTCATACATTAGTGAAGGATAAGGGCTTTCTTATAAAAAGGTACGCTTAGGCTTTCGTTTGATTACATTTCTTGGACGGAACTAGATCTACTGTGCATGGTATTAAAGGGTGACAGATAATGTTGATCAAAAAGACTCTCATGTACATTGTTATCCTATAATGCTTGAATTAGAGGGTTTGGATGGGAGGCTGCTGCTAGCAATGTTCGGTTCAAACTTCCTTTAGCATAAGAGGAGTTATTTGAGCGATCTCGTATAATGTTCGATTTGGGAACCATTTCTTATTAGCTCTACAGTACTTCCCGTTTGATCAACTTAAGTATTCTCCTTCCTCTCACTGATTGGAAAAATACTCTGACTTAAGTTTCGAAGAGAGATTTTTTCATAAAATACTTTATGAAATAATCATAAATTTTACGTATGTAATATGACATGAGTCACATTCACATATCTATACTACCTTAAATGTGTCGTTTTCCCACGAAATTATGAAGTGTACCGATTCTGTAAAGAAATCAAAAACATCCTAACACGTGTTCGCCTGAAGTAAACTCTAGTTCTAGGCGTCGCATCAAAATGACACACACCCCTTTTTTTACTTTTGACACGCGGTATCCCTCACGACGACACGTACTTCTAAAGAAAAAATGAAAATTCAGAAGGAAAAATACCCCTTATGGAGCAGAATAACTCTACTCTGTCACCCTATCCTCCCGATGCACATCACGATGAAATTATCCAGAATTAAAAGGTAAAGTAAGTATGTGTAACCAATGCACTTGTCACAATCTCCTCCCCTCTCTCAACTCAAATGTAAAGATCCTGCGATCGCAATAAAAAGGAACAAGTCCGACACACAACAAATGTCATCATACGCATACAAGCAATAAACACAGATCGTAAATTATGCGACTGATAAAAACCGATATTTGAATCCTCGCTCGAGCAACCAAAGTCGCGCATTGCGTGCCACTAGAGAAGCAGCGAAGAGCCAACGAGAAATCTAATTACGCTAACTCCGGGGCGTAGAAGATGTCAAATGAAGCATCCATTCTATTGCGTCAGGAGGACCCCCAGCACCTATTGCACATCGAGTGCTTGTGTGTATCCTATAAATAGATCCTTGTATGCCTTTTAGTTTGACCCCAAATAAAAAATTGTATGAAATAACAAAAACGGGTACGCAAAGGCATACCAACAACTTAAAAAGGGGAAAGAATGCACCCCAAGGGTGCGCTGCTTTGTTTATGATCAAATCGAGGCGTTACTTTGGTTTGACGGTTTTTCTAAAAATATTTTCAATTCCATATCGAATTGAGTGTATAAACAAATTGTTCTGGTCTTAGGTTAACAGAGTTATAATGCGTCGCCATTGGAGGCTCATACTGGTTACAGGCCGCGGAGTAGGTAAATATATGCGTGATTGCTGATCTTTGATTTTTTTAACATAATGATGGCATAAACGTAAAAATATATTTTTTCCAAAACAGAGTATTGTTTCATTAAAAAGAAACAAAATCAAGAAGAAGTACCACAACCTGTTATTGAGAAAGTAAGCTTTGTTGTCTGTAACAAGTCTGAAACACAAAAAGGCTTTGGTGGACGCTGATAGCTTCTTATACCAGCAGGGCCTTATAAAAACGTGTGCGGGTGAGCGAAATTATTTCTGACGATGATGACTCGTCCGTCCATCAGTTTCACAATCCGTTCTTATGCCTTGCAAGACTCTTCAAGGCTTATTATTGCTTAATGTCACATACCCTTTCCGCTCGCGATGTGCTACGCATTTTAAGGGTAATTATATCCCCTCGATCACAAGAATCTTATTAAAAAAAATATATAAGACCCTATCCAACGTTCATGGTGTCCCTTGATCTGTCTTAAAACATCCTGCAACACACTATAGCAAAGATCTAGAATCTCAGGTTGAGACAAACCACTTATTAATCGACATGCCCGATATCAGTACCGGGGACGGATCTGAAGAATGCCATGCTAAAGGAAAAAAGGGGGGCTAACCGTTTGCTGTTAATTACTACCATCAGGATACTGGGGCCAGGAGGGACTTTCTCAAAAGAGAAGCCCATGTTGGGCAATCAGTAATAGCCCGTGGCTTATGGAACGCATCAGGTAAGAATTTGCCTAGAGGATGGAAGAGGTAGCGTTGCGCGGTATAAATTAGTAAAATAGGAATCGAAATATGAGCTTGACCAAACGTTTTCGGGATATTTTGTTTACCCACGCAAACAAGATAATGGGGCCAGTGAGTCGTATTAAGGCATGGCAAGCCGTCTAAATCCGTACCTAATGAGACTCAAGTCAGAATTATTTGAGAATTATTATTTAATTTGCCTCGGTGATGGGAAAGACATGGGTAGCAAGTTCTTACACATGAACCCGTGCCGGAGGGGGTTATATTGAGGGTGAGGTAACCGTTCTACGTGTCAGCTCTCACTGACAAATTAATGCTGTAAATTGTGAGGAACATTTTCAAGCGTGGAGCTTAGCCAGTGCAATCATTTTTTTTATGAGAGAATTTATCTTTAGGAATCGGAGAGGTATGGGTAACCAGTTGCGAAATAGACCCGTTCCATAGAGAGTTTATGGCGGTGTTCTCGTATAGGGAACAGAGGTGGGGACAACCGTGTTCGATATAAGTCGTACCAGACCACAGTTCTAAGGACGCAGACCCTGGTGGCATGGGTAACCCAAGGCAGGGCAACCGGGTTTCGGTGTAAGTCCTAATGAGATTTAAGTCAGAATGTACCTTGATGATGGGAAGGCAGGGGTAATCAGTTGAGATATGAGGCCATGCCGGTGCTGTTACAAGTAACTATCCCTGGGGGTGGTTCTACAATTTGGCTCCCGAAGATCTACAATTTAGCTCCCGAGTGGATTAAGAAGAGGGCTCAGAAGAGCCTTCACTTGACCTACTTTACATGCATGCTGTGTACGTTACAGATATTTTTACACACATGAAAGGGACCTACAGCTTTTTGCTGATTCCGAACGGCAAATTGAGAGGTTTCTCATGACAAATGACACTGTCGGTGGATTTGTCAGACCCTCGCGGAGGTGGAACAACGTGAAAAAATTTTTTACTGCCCCGGGGATTCGAACCCGGGACCTTGTGCACAGTGGTCCTACATACCTACCACTGTACCACAGTGCCCACATTACCCTAATTTGACCCGGAGATAAGATTCATAGTCTTCTTTAAGCCTTTAGTCTGGCTAGGTCGTTTAGATCTTTGATAAAGTATTAACCTAGAGTTATTCTTCGCAGGGTCGATAGGGGAGAAAGCTACACAGAAGATATAGCATGGCTTATTCCTGCTTCTTGTCTCTGCAACTTCTGCACAAATCGTTGGAAGGAAACATCAAATCTTTTGGCATGCCTTTTTATCTTCTACCAGAATGGCCTATAGTGGCCCCAAATACTAGCACGCGAACTCGGTTCAGGTCCCCTACCATTTGCGTGCGCCACCTGAGTCTCGGTGCTCCACGGCCCTTTCGGGATGGACTCGAAAATTTTCCAGGCCGGGGAATTGGTGTCCATCCGCTCTGTCACCCAGCTCTGACTCTTCTAGAGTAATCGGTGTCAATGTTAAGCGCATACAGTTCGATGTTTTTTCAGCTCCTCCACTCTTCGTCTATGCAGACGGGAACTAAAATCAATCGAAGCATTTTCTTCCGCAAAGTATCCTTGAGCTTTCTCGTCCGACTTTGATGACGGATATGCTTCTGCACTGTAAAACTGGCCTGGAATGATTTTTTTTTTTTTTTTTTTTCCGTGGGTAGGAAAAACCTTCATAGGCACTACGAGGACCGGCCGCGCGTGCTCATAGTAGTGTGAGATTCGTACTCACTAAAAAACCTCTTATTTTCCGTCAGACTACGACTAAGTTTCCTTAACAAGTAGTTTAAGCTTCTGTAATAATCGCGTGTGGCAGGCTGCCTTCCAACAAAGGCATCTACAAGGCCTGGAATGATGAGGCTTTTATAAATGGTCACTTTATGGTCACTAATGGTCTTACAAAAGGTCACTGCGCGAGAGAGGGCTTTGCTACTTTATTGCCTTACTAACCAAATAAAGTTGTCCAATGCCTTAAAAAAATAAAAAAGTCGCTATATGTAATAAACTTAATGCTTAAGACGCAAAATTGATAAACTAATTAAGTTGAGTTTGATGATATTTCACATAGAGAAATTTGACTCCAATAACTAATGTCCATCGGCCCTTACCGAAAGCAACTTACTTAATTATATGTTCGGATATTGAGAGATGAGCTTATTTTTAAAACTCTTATTTAAAACGGTGACATGCATAATGAAAATTGCAATCACTAACAAAAATAAAAACCAAAATTGAAAACATTAAATTACTTGCAATCACAACTGTAATGAAAATGGAAAAAACATGCAAAAGTCATTCGGGTTAAGGAAAATGATGTATGAGCCAAACTATACGTATATATTATGCATTAAAAAAAATTACTTTCGAGGCTTAATCATCATTTGGGTCTATAGAATGTAAGTATCTTCATCTGGTTGAATCCTGGATTAAATGTTGGTCATCAGATTATGTTAATTGAGTTTTATGGCAACACCATTGTAATAAAATTCATTAATAAAATCATTTCAACAAGCTCTGCTCTGATCTGTGAAAATTATTTGGTTCTTTGCTTTTAAAAATAATTCCTGTTTAACTTAAATAATAAAAAGGATTCATCCGGTTTCAACAATATACCTGTACATACATACATATGTATGTGTACATTATTTTGCTATTCGTTTGGTCTCCATATAATTGACAAATTTTAATATGAATTGACAAGTTGACAGTAACTGCTACCGGATTACTTTTTTTATAATTAAATCTTCATCAATAACAGAGAGGCAGTATGGAGCAGAAGATAATGAAAAGTTTTTTAGCAAAGTTGATGTGTGATTGCCAATATCCAAACATCATAATGAAATTGTCAATTCCAGGTTAATTAGTAGATATTTTGGTAAAATGTCTCAATACTCAAGCCGTTTTAACCGTCTGCGCCCCAAAAACTCGTTTAACATCTTCACATATAATGTTTTCGGCATAAGACTGTAAAAACAAAAGGTCAAATTGTTCAAAAAATAAATCATCATTTACTTACTCTAAAAGCCTGAAAGCAAACAAAGTGAATCTGGGCACAAAGACTTCCAGTTCATTTCGAACTATCCCTTTGACAATAGCTTTAGCAACAGTTGCGCCAGGAATCAAAGGATATAGTAAAGAGCTTATTCTGAAAATAAGATTATAGATATCAATTCAAGATAAGTTCGTGTACTTGGATGTTTTCAACCTCACCCTGATCTATTGGCAATATGTTCAACCTTTGCATTTGTCTTAAGAAAATACGGAAAAACTGTTGTAGTTCTTATGAATTCACTGTCAAGGGCATAAAGTTCAGTTTGCAGAGCTGCCATCAAACCTCTTACACCAAACTTTGATGCGGTGTATTCCAGTTGCCGAGGAATAGGCAATATTCCTAGAAAATAATTTTAAATTCACTGTGTAAAGCCGCGTTGTCACAAGCGACGTAAAACAGGAACAGAAACAGAATCTCATATAACGGGTGATTTTTTAGCTGGTTTGGTTTTGGCAACACTGGTTTTGACAGCTGACGTGTGTTTAGTACCTTGTGTCACTGTCAAACAGCTTCAGTTTGGTTTGCAATTTAACCATGGATAGTCTTACAAATGAACAACACTTGCAAATTATTGAATTTTACTATCAAAATTCGTGCTCGGTTCGAAATGTTCATCGCGCGCTGCTTCCATTTTATGGGCGGCATTCTCGACCTTCTGAGCAGTCTATTCGGAAGATTGTGACCAAATTTCGCACCAAATTTACTTTGTTAGACATTAAACCACCAACACGTTTACGTACTGTGCGTAGTGAAGAAAATATTGCGGCCGTATCAGCTAGTGTGACAGAAGACCGGTTTATGCGCCGGCGGCATTATTGGGCCATATTTCTTCAAAGATGATGCGAATCGCAGCGTTACTGTCAATGGTGAACGCTACCGAGCGATGATAACAAACTTTTTTTTTGCCCAAAATGGAAGTTCTTGACTTGCATGATATGTGGTTTCAACAAGACGGTGCCACATGCCACACAGCACGCGAAACAATGGCGCAATTGCGAGGCGAGTTTGGTGAACAGTTAATTTCACGTTTCGGGCCGGTCAATTGGCCGCCTAGATCGTGCGATTTGACACCATTAGATTATTTTTTGTGGGGATATGTCAAGGCTAATGTCTATAGGGACAAGCCCGCTTCGATTGACACACTGGAAGCCAACATCCATGCATTCATTCGTGAGATACCGGCCGATATGTGTGAAAGAGTATGCAAAAATTGGACTCAGCGGATGGGCAGCCTGAGACGCAGCCGCGGTCAACATTTGCATGAAATTATCTTCAAACATTAAATTGCAAGGTTTAAACTATCGATTCAAATAAATATTTCATTAATTTTTTCGAATTTTTTGTGTTTTTTTTCTTAAAAAGTTCTCAACCTCTTAAAAAATCACCCGTTATTAGCAACAGAAACCAAAATTCGTTGAATGCTTTTTGCGTTGCTAATGTATGAAATTCTGTTTGTGTTCCTTGTGACACCGCGGCTTAAGGCTTGGATTGGACTGCATGTCATTTTGGCATATTTGACGTACCTACGTAAACAAAAAAAAAAAAAAATACTGCGAATATTTTTCTTCTTACGTCAAATATGCCCATATGGCATGCAGTCTAATCAAAGCTTAAGCAAGCATTTCATCCTCTTAAATAGACTCAGAGACTACAAATCTAGTTCACCTTAATTCAGTATAATGTTATGTATTATGGAACAAACAAAATGTATTGTGAGAAATTACGTTTAAGCAGACAACTTTAAAATATAGCGAAGCTTTTTAATCTTGGAAGCACGTGCTTCGACGACACGCAATTTTGCATCTACCCGGTTTTCTGCCGTGTATGTGTTTGTAAAGAGTTCGTTTTTCGTATAGCGCCAGCCGTGATGAATCTGCTGGTGAAACGTGGTCACCGGTTGATATTCCGGTTCCGGTCATAGGTCAACCCGTGGCCACGAACGTTACAACACGCTCGAAACGCGGGAAATAACTAAAAAGTGAACTGTTTTCTTCTAATGTCAAACAACCGCGAAAACAATCTTATACCTTAAGCTTGCCAGAAAGTAAAAGCAAAGCAGGCCTACTTTCCGAGTTAAACTGTGATTAACCCCTGAAATGAGTTTTTTAGTGAACTTAGATCTGGGGTTGATCTCGGCTTAACTCACCAAATTTGGTGAGTGAGTTAATCTCGGATCATCTCTGGAGAACTGTATGAACTTCTTTGAATGTTTTTTCTGCATGAAATGTGAGTTGATTTGCGCGTTGCTGTGAAAAATTACATTTGAGAATAACTCGAACTTTTTTCCTGGGTTTTTCTATGTGAAATGAGAACTGGGAGAGTCCATAACTTTGAGAGTCGAAGATTTTGACAACTTTGTTGACGGAGTTAACTCTGCACTGAAAAACTGCTAGCTGAGTTAGCTCCAGATTCGTTTTGTTATGGGATTTACAGATCTTGGTTTAAGCTGGACTTAACTCAGCACTGAAAAATGGGCCCTAAGGCTACGGGATTAACAGATCTTGGTTTAAACTGGGCTTAACTCAGCACTATAAAACATGGCCCTAAGTTTCTCATATCTTATGCTATAAGCTCTGGAACAACTGCTGATAACTTCACATTAGAAAACAAATGCAGCAATGACTTTCTAATGAATGCATAAATGACTCAGGCTTCTGGTGGCAGCTTTCTCTATCGGTATGCTTAAAAAATTATTTAGATAAAAAAAAGTTACCTGCAAGCGAAGAAACAGCAACAATATGGCCCTTTTTAAGCTCCCTCATTTTGTCCAGAAAAATGCGAATTGTCTGCATGACAGATCGTGTGAATTTCATTGACCGAAATTCACCAATAAATGCAAAGAAGATGATTGATATTTTTATAAACTTTATAATAACCGGCAGAATTCATCAAAAAGACTTACCCAAAGATGCGCCACTAAATTTATGTTAATCATATTTTGAATTTCTGATGGTTGTGTGTTTTTAGTTGAGGAAAAAGTCAGAACACCAGCATTATTTACTAGAATTGTAACTGGACCAAGTTGGTCTTCGATGTTCTTAGAAAGATTCTTCACCTCATCGTATTGGGCAATGTTTACCTGAAAATAAATAAATTTTTTCGTTTTTGAAACTTTAAATCGAACATTTGTGAAACTTAACACAAGACTCATATAAATTACATTAAATGCTTCTGATTTAACACTGTAAGTTTCCCTGATGTGTTTTGCAGTCTCGGTAGCTGCTTTTCCATCAATGTCGACAATAGCAAGGTTGCATCCTTTGGCGGCAAGACAAATCGCTATTTCCTTACCAAGTCCGTTAGCGCCACCAGTAACCTGAGAATTATAAAATTATTGTACGTTTAAAGAAGTTTATTTTTAGGGTGGCTAAGTCTGGACACTAGAAGATTTGTAAGGGATCCCTCATGTCACATGCTTTGATGAAATGATCCGATACACTTTCAGAAATTTACCTCTAAGTCTAAGTTGGTGCTATAATAGATAGTGATTTGGAAAATGAAATAACCCCCCAAAATGTGGGTATAATTTCACAAATTTCATCCCACCCAAATCGACGATGAAAGAGGTCTCCACAAAGGTATGAAGTAACAGACCAAATAAGTATAAAAAAAATGGTACCCACAGGACAAGAGCTATATTAAGGACAAGTCACATGGTTTGTAACACGGTGAAATCACACGGTGAAATAGACCCCCAAGACCTTAAGGGCATATGATCGAGACCGAATTCTGAATCGAATAAGGCATGTCCGTCCGTCTGTATGTCACATGTTTGTAGGCCTTAAATTTTGAGCTAGGGTGCTGAAACTTCGTACGTTAGGTCCACGTCATGCGAAGCAGTACAAGTGTAAAAATTTTTGCCCACAGACACGCCCATAATTGGTCTAAATGTGCAACTTACTTACTTACTTACTTAAGGTGGCGCTACAGTCCGGGGTGGACCTGGGCCTCAGCCAACAAGCTTCGCCAGCCAGCTCTGTCTCGAGCTAAACGTCTCCAGTTTCGCACGCGAAGTTGGCTGAGGTCCCCTTCCACTTGCGTGCGCCACCTGAGTCTCGGTGCTTCTCTACCGCGCCGTCCCTGCGGTGTGGATTCGAAGATTTTCCGGGCCGGGGCGTTGGTGTTCATCCGCTCTAGATGACCCAGCCATCGTAGACGTTGTGTTTTGACTCTTTTGGCTAGGTCGGTATCGCTGTACAGCCCGTACAGTTCGATGTTATATCTCCTCCTCCACTCTCCGTCTATGCAGACGGGACCGTAAATCGTCCGAAGAATTTTTCTCTCGAAGCAGCCTAAAGTATTTTCATCCGCCTTTGACAGGGTCCATGCTTTTGCACCGTAAAGCAGGACCGGGATGATGAGGGTCTTATACATGGACACTTTAGTTGCTCGAGAGAGGGCTTTGCTACTCAATTGCCTCCTTAGCCCAAAGAAACAGCGATTGGCAAGAGTTATCCTTAGTTTGATTTCAGCGCTGGTGTCATTGTCTGAATTTATAGCGGAACCCAGGTAGACAAAGTCCCTAACTACCTCAAAATTATAGCTGTCGATGGCAATGTTTTGTCCAAGACGTCGATGTTGGGTGTCTTTTCTTGATGACAGCATACACTTGATTGTGCAACTACCTCCTTAGATTTCAAAACTGTAAGACGTTCTAAAAGGCTGAAATTTGACATATAGCATCTCCTAATGAATGTAAAACACAAAAAAGAAATTTTTTTTTGGAAAACCTCCTCCAGTAGGCGTGGCATATATTTTAAGGGTAACTTTTCAAATGCAGTTTACTCAATATATTTTCTGTAGAAAACGCTTAGTTCTTCATTTTCTTCATACAAGACTTAGGACCACGCCCACATAAACATAAACAAAAAAAAAATAGCAGGTTAGGTAAAAGAGACTTCATTCCAGACTTCGTTCATATAAAGTTTTTAGCCATGCCCTCTTTTAGGGGTTGATTTTTCAAAAATATTGAATTTGAACCAAAAAATTGCATTTTTACGTACATTCAAGCGTAACTTGGAAATATCTGAGGAAATATCTTATCATTTTTCCGGTGAACCATGCCCCTTTTCGAAATTTGCACTACTTATAAAAGGTCAAAAAATAACAATGCCATAAGCATTTCACAATGTGGGATAGGATGGGCTATTCAACGGTCCATTTTACGGACTGTAACTTCTGCAGTCAACGAGGGCAAAACCAAGCAAAATCAAGAAAATACCCAATATCTTACGTCTTGGACTAAACATCAGCATATACACATTAATAATTGGATCTAGTTAGGGAATTTTCCTTCTTCTTTGGGTTCAAAGTAGTTGAAATCATAAAACGAAGGCTAGCTCTAGCCAATCGCAGTTTCTATGGGCTACGAACACAATTAAATAGCAAATCCAATTACCAACCATCTAAAGTGGGATTCATAAAGAAGCAAAATAGTCGTACGGCCTGATGTAAACGAGTTCAGCCATACGATTTCAACGTTTGCTAACACAATGTAGCCTCAGCTTCAACGTCTCGTTTGGAAATTGTAAAAACAGAATGGCTTCTTACGTCATGTGATTCTAGAGCGAAGCTCTTTCAAAAAATGCTAAACACTTAATTTATATGACAGCCCAACGGTTGAGAAAAAAAACAAAGGGAAGCTTGGAGGATAATAATCTGAGGGTAACAATTTTTAGTAGTGAAACACATAAGGCCAAAACAAGCACTCAGAAGATGTAAAAAAAAATATCCGAAAGTAATGCTTTTTATTTTAGTAAATGTCATTCCAAAGCAGATTCAAAGCCATCGTAACGTAACAATGTGAGAACGAAGCCAAAGCCTAGTTATAAAGCTGCCTTAATTTGTCCATTTATCAGACATAATTCAGCATAGACCCTGTCAAAGGTGGATGAAAACGCTTTAGACTGCTGCGAGGAGAAAAATGCTTTGGGGTGTCTGTAGACATAGACGGAGACCGGAGAAACTGGCTGGAAATGATGATTGGATCATATGAAACGGGTGGACACCAACGCCTCGGATGGGACGCAGAGCATCAGTTGGCCCAGTCATAACTTAGCTTACAAAACTGGAAACGGCTAGCTGGGACAGAGCTGACTGGCTAAGCTTGTTGGTTAAGACACAGCTTCAACTTGGGTTTGTAGCGCCACATAAAGTAAAGAAGTAAGCTTTGGGCTAGAAGCTACTTCCTTCAGACAGACACTAGCAGAAGGACCAAAAAATGAACTTGACCTGGATGGAGGTCTAATAGGTATGAATGTAATAGGTATGTATTTTTTCGACTACAAGGATACACTAAACACTACTTTCGATGTGAAGCTAGAAGAAAATGTTGGTAGAATGGCCACTCTATTGACCATGCCCACTTTTAACATCTTAAATCTTTGAAAGCCTGATTTCTCGGGAAATTCATTCTGAATCGAAAAAAAATATCTGACAAATATTAAAGATATTATCATGTGCTTATATTGTTGTATACAAAGCATCGAGCTTCGCCCACTTTTGGGGGCGTTTTTGGGAAAAAACATGTTTTTTTTTAGTATTTATATTCGCTTTTAACGCATTTTCTCATGATTCCAACGGAATTAGAGTTAATTGATTTTAGTTTTATACCCGACCGAGGGTATATTAATTTTAATGCATAGTTTGTAACACAGCGAGCCATGTCCGTCCGTCTGTATATGTGAAGACTTTAGGTCTTCAAAGTTAAGCTAGAGAGCTGAATCTTGGTACACGGCTTGGTTCTTCTGTTGCACAGACAAAGTGTGAAAATTTGTTCAAACCGTCAACGGCTACGCCCACTACTGGCTTCAATGTAAGACAACCTCTATTTCTTATTTTCTTTAAAATGCTTTTTGCCCAAGTTAGACAAGGCGTGGGAACTAAAATTTTGGTACTGTTAGCAATATCGGCCCAAAAAAATTTGGACCGCTCACAATATCGACCGCTCCCAATACCCGATTTCTCGCAAAGTTCACTACGAATCGAAAAAAAATTCTATGACAAATATCAGTCGAAAAAATGCCATGGTAGATAGCTATCGAAAAATGCCATGGTAGGTCTAGAATCATCTTGAGGAGTCGATTTTGGGAGGCTTGCAAATTTTTTATGTGGCTTCTAGCACATCTGCCCCAAACTGGGGCTGTGTAGAACAAGATTGACTTAAATTCAGCATTAAAAAGTAAGCCCAAACTATCCTACGGTAAAGGATTTTCATTTTCCGGTATAGAACGATTAAAAACAAACCTTTTCAATAACTCGCGTATAAGCCCCGTACTCAAATGGAATGACTGGTTGCAAAACTTAAATGTAAGCCGAACGTTAAAAAGAAACGCGAGGAGCTCGAAATCAGGTTAGCGGAACTGAATTGGCTTATCGGAAGATCTACGAAGCTAAGCATGTATAACAAATTGCTTTTGTATAAGCAAGTGCTAAAACCAGAAACTCAAGAAACTTTTCAAAAAAAGACACTTAGGGCAATGGTTAATGCTGCATGGTACATTAGAAAAAGCGATCTGCACTGAGATCTAGGAATCGCAACCGTGACTGATGAGGTCACAAAATTAATACTCGACTTGGCGGACATGGCTACCACGAAATAATCCGAATCTCGATCAGAAACTACAACGAAAAAAACCGTTGATACTAGCATCTGAAGAGGAAACCGCATAAGATTATGTTATTGATGGTGATTTCGCAGGAAAGCAGCCTACCAAATGCTATAACTACAGAAACTTGAACTACTTGTTGAGGAAACTCTGTCGAAGTATGAAAGAAAACGGGAGGTATTTTAGTGAGCAGGAGACACTTCTATGAGCACGAGCGGTCCTCGTTGTGCCTATGAAAGTTTTTACCTAAAAAAAATAAATAGAGTGGCGCAACAGCTCGAGGTGAACCAGGGCCAACTTCTCAACAATGTATGCTGGTGTGTTAATATCTTTACATACAAGGGGACCTACAATTTTTTGCCGAATCCGAAAGGCACTTTGAGAAGTTTTTCAAGACAAATGATACTCTCGGAGGGCTTGTCAGACCCTCGAGGAGGTGGGGACCGTGGAAAAGAACAAGTGTTTTTTGTTCAGGTGACGATGGCAGGATTCGAACCCAGACCTCCGGCGTAGTAAGCACACAGAGTAACCACTACGCCACGGCACCCCATCTTTTTTTTTTACCTACCCAGAAAGTTTTTACCTACCCACCGAATAAAAAAATAATATGTGTTATGGAATTCTTAAATGCGTAAGGGAGCAATTGATTTTTCTTTGCTTTTTTTGGCTCCCTAATTTGCCGCCCGAAAAATTTGCCGCCCTTGGCCTGGGCCCCACGGGTTCTATGGTCCGGGGGTAGACCTGTTACTCAGGGATGAATTCCACAACATACTTCTAAAGTAGCGTTGCGGCATTACGGTATATACGCGGAGATGGTTTTTGAAATGAGGCTATTACAATCTTCAACTATACACGGTATACACATAGGTAAAAGCCTAATATAACACAACTGAGCGACGGGAACCCCATCGGCTTTTCGACAAAAAACTCAACCACTCTTATGATATAGGCTGAACACTCATCCTATCCTAATTTTCAAAGCAAAGTACTTAGTCATTTCCCGATTATTGCAATGATACGGAAACAAAATTTCCCACAACGTAGTCCATAAGGGACATTATTAAGCAATTGTTTGCAGTTCTTATCTGAAAGGTTTGATAAGAACTTTGATAAGAAAGAAAATTTTGGCCTCATTCTGGTAGCCGGCAGTGTAAATAGCCTACATTGCCAAAGTTAAAGCTGTTTTCGCTACTTCTCTAAGGCTATGAAAAAAATAAAATGTAAAACAAATTCTGTCACACTGATAAAAGCCTTCAACATATTTTTTCTTGTTACAAATTTCATACTTTATGACACATATTTAGGCCTTACAACGTCCATAATAATCAAAAAGACGCTCTGGTTTCGATAATTCATTCCCCAAAGAGGGAAATTTTATTTCATTTTGTAACTCAATTAAAACCTTTTTTTCCTGACAAGTAGAATATTTCGACTTTAAGCAAAATTTAAATTTAAGGTTCAATAGTTCACTTTCATAAATGCATTACCATTGCGACTTCTCCGTGTATAGATTTCTCCGATTTATAAAAAAAATTGTAAATGCATTCCATTATAGCAAAAAGGATAACAGCGGGAAAGGCAATCACAAGAGCTGCCAGCACTATCCAGGCGCGGATTTTCACAAATTCTTCACTCAACATAGTTTTGCTACACTTTTGATTGGAGAACACAACGCTTTGTGCTTGAAACTGATGCGTCTGAAGAACGAATCGCAACTGCACTTGGTGTGGCGTTACACATTTTTTTAGCATGTCAAATTACTTAAGCTTATTTATTTACTTAGTCACGTTGGTTTTTTTCTAATACCAACGTGACTATGAACATATATATGGATTTCTTAGTATAAGCATCTACTGTAATAAGAGCGCCACAGCTTAAAGCTAAATGTTTTCTAACCAGGTGTAAAACATTATCATGTTTAAATTATCATATTTAAAGTCTTTCGTCGGATATAGTGTTGACGTGTAGTCGTTTTTGATATAACTTCCAATTTTTGAACATAATTTATATCGATGTTGGACGCTTGTAAGGTATGAAGAAAATTTGCTTAAACTTGCCTTAACCACATACATGTGTGAATCTGAAAACGTTTTGTTCTTTCTTGTGGCTTTATCTTTGGTATTTCGCTTTTTTTGCAAAAATACCTTTAATAACGATATTTTGTAAAGGTGTTGGATACACGACCGCTGTTTAAAACTACCACATTTCTCAGTCGCTTTACCGTCACTATTTTTCGACTCTTTCCAAGTTCCAATGTATTAATATTGGTTTGTAACAATGAGCTGGAACTACCCGAAAGTCCTATTACTGGGAGACTTTAACGCAAGGGTTGGATAAGAAAAAGGATTTCGGAAAAAGGATTTGTGATAAAACAAGGCGTTCGAAAGATACGTAAGACTCAGATTGGAACAAGTTTAAGCGTTTCACAATGAGAATATACGTTTGTATGCATCAAAGGGTTACAGCATTGTTGGACGGGACTGGGACTCGTATATTACAGACTTGCGAATTAAAATGTTCCCTACTCTGAGCACCTTTCAGTCAGGATCACTTTCGAATAAAAAATTCAAAGTAAAAGGTATACCAGAGCCCTGATGCCTCTTCCTAAGTTAATATTAAGCAAGGCTAAGGCAACAGTGTATAATAACGGGTGGAATATTCTTTTGCAACCTCAACAGGAAGTAAACCTCACCACTAAAGAAGAAAGCATATAAAGGAGCTATCCGAATCAGGAAAATCGCAAGAGCAAACTTACTCTGGAGCCATGGCTTGATGAAGAGTGTAGGAAGGCGAGGAAGGTGCCATATTCTTGGCTACGACTTTTCCGACGCTTCAACGAGGACTATTTCAGATACTTGTACATCAGTGCAAAAAGAGAATTCAAGGACGCGTGTGCATGTATTTATGAACAGGGGACAACAAGGCTTTCATGCTGAAGAAATGCTAACTTAACTTAAGTCAGAATGTTTAACGCAATCATTTTAGGGATATATTAAATGAAACTATCTTTAATATGCAATACCCTATGCCTAATCACGAAAACGTTCTTTTGGATGCTCCTATCAGTAATCAAGAATAGAAAACTCACCAAATGCACTAAAAGATTGTAAAGCACAATGGGTCAGATAATTGCATATCAGTAGAATTCTACAAAGACAGATCGAAATTGCTTACCAGTAAACTGCTTTGAAGTGTTGTCGCAAAGAGTTCCTAGCCACAGGAACTTTTGTGTCAATGAAGAAGCCGATGAGCTTTCCCGATATGGATCAACATAAAAACCTCATGGATCAAACACCCACTCTGTGACCTAAGAAGGCGGATGGAAAACAAGATCCGGATGAAAGCAAATACAAGATGGACATTCTTGTCCACCTTGTGAAATCTCAAGACAAATGTGGCCTAAATATGATGAGTCGAACTAACGCGCACATCAAGAGCAACAGGAAAACCCTGTTGTTTCTAGTAGGTATACTTACCGGTCGCAATCTTTTGAGACATAATGCTATGAAACTAAATCTCGAAAATTATGACATCTGCAGAGGATGTGGCAAAACGGATTGCTGCGAGGACACACCTCGATTTCTGCGCCACTGTGTCCAGTCTAAGTCAGTTGAGGAAAAGAACTTTAGGAAGCTGCTTCTACCACTGCATTTCAGAACTTTCAAACGTACCACTTACGTCTTTTTCCAGGTATGTTAAATCAACAAGGCGGCTCAAAAAGCTAAACACGGCGTAAGAAGGAAGTGAAAGTATCCAAACAACAAGGATTATCGCCCACTGGGTACCACAATGGGTCACAATAGACCTTAGTGCGATGAGGGGCGGGTTATCTCGCTTCATTAACCCTACAACCTAACCTTACCTAAACTGCAACAAATTTGCAATAATTTCCTCAAAGGTTGAGCAATCCCTGAAAAGTTCAAGGAGGGACTCATTAACCTCATTCAAAAAAAAATTCAGACGACCTGAACAATTATTATCGAGCAATTTATTTTTTAAATATATATTTTTTAAATAGCTCATACAAAATATTAACGGCAATTCTAGAAAAAAGACTAAGTACTCGGGTGGTGGAAAGTGATCTTCCTGGATGTAGACCTCGCTGTTCAACATTAGACAGCATTTGTGTTCTTAGAAGCGTGGCAAAAGCATACTTAGCCCAGGGAAAGAAACTCTATTCGTTCTTTGTCAACTTCAAGGCAGCGTTTGACACAATAGAAGAGAGGCACTATTTTATAAGATGCTCACAGGGGCATGTCGAGCAAGTTCAATCGAGTACTGAAAAATATCTATAATGGTGTCTAAACGCGGGCTGCTGTATGAAATGTAGAGGAAATATATCCGAACGGGTTTGGGGTAAAAACAGGTCTTAGGCAAGGATGCACTCTGAGTCCGAGTTTGTTTGCCCTCTTTTGTCAATGATTTGGCTGACTGCTTACCAGGTATGCAGAGACCTGCATTAAAAATCTCTTATATGCGGATAACATAGTTGTACTAGCGAGCTCAGCAGATAATTTAAGTAATTTAAGTATGGAGCGACATCTACAGGAACAGCTTCAAAAATCTAAAACAGCCATAATTACAACATGAAAAAAGTCTTATAGCAGCAAATACGATGTATTTCCGACAGTTTCAGAAGCAATATTGTCCAAAGCACCGCGAGTATAGGAAGGACAAGAATATGAAAGCGTTAAAAAACTGCTAAGATATTACATCAAAAGAACTTTCGATCTCCCAACAAACTATATCATTATGGTGGGCATAGGACTTTCTTCACTTCTCATTCAGACGCTTAAGGCGCAAGGCGACTATATCCTTGCATGCCAGATCAGCTTCTCCCAAAAATAATAGCTGTGCAAGCGGTACGAAACTGCATTGCTGGTATAAAAATTTGTTAAATCTGCCGCAGAGATTTGGAGTCGAGCCGCATTTGAATACAACGAACTTCACAGATAGGACAGCACCACTCTACGGATTGATTGAGGGAGCAGATAATTACTGGCTAAGGAAATACTCCGAAAAAGCTGAGGGATCCGTGAATAGACTAATTTAAACCTGGCTAAACCACAACTTAACGCAGTGTAATTACTTTCGGAACGAATGCAGCGTAGATGAAATAGGAATGATGGCAAGACTTAGAGCAGAGCTTCTTAATCTCAACTATAATACATGCCACATGGAACCAACTTACCATTTTTATGCAGATAGCGCAAAAGAGAGGACATTTTCTATTTCGTTGGCATGTATTCTTCGCGAAATAAGTCGTCTTATCCTTGAACCCGACTTTCTAATGAAAGAAGTTGTCATCTTACTGGAGCAACTGGAGGTCAAAAAATTTCACAGATACTGCAAGGCACCTCTTGCTTCACTTATTGCTATTATGAGAGTTTTTGGTAATTATTATCATTGAATCCCCGATCGATAAAGACTCTATGCGCGGGACTAGACTTGTCCAGGCAGCACTAGCTTAATAGCCATTTAACCAAGTTTGATCATAGAGAAAAGGCGTTAACCCGAGCTACTAAAACGTAGCCATTTACCTTCCCCCGCGGTATAAATGGCCAACCTCTCACACTATCGCCCAGCGCTATGTATGTGGGTCCATGCTTGATCCCAAACTTAATTGGATAACATCGAGCACAGGAATTAGGACGGCATCTGCCTTCTACGCCAACACATGTGGCAAGTTGGGACTTCAACTACAGATGTTCTTGAGGATGCTGTAGTACAGGAATACTATAGTACATGCTATAGTATACTACTATAGTACATATAGAATGCTGTAGTACAGGCTGTAGCACAGGAATTAGGAAGGCATGTGCTGCCTTCTACGCCAACACATGTGGCAAGTTGGGACTTCAACTACAGATGTTCTTGAGGATGTACGTAGCTGTAGTGCATCCCGATTCTATGGATTCAACCTCTGGCTCCCGCGTTGAGTAAAGCCCTTAGAAAATGGGTGGCGCAACAGCTCGAGGTGAACCAGGGCCAAATTCTCAACAATGTATGGTGTGTGTTGATTCCTTTACATACAGGAATAAGGGATCCGTACCGGCACTTTACGAAGTTTTTCAAGACAAATGTTACTCTCGGAGAGTTTGTCAGAGGAGGTGGGGACCAGGGAAAGAAACGTGTCCTTTTTTTAAGTTGGGGACGGGAAGATTCGAACTCCGACTTCCGGCTGGCGTACTTAGCACACACACTAACCACTACGCCACGGCACCCCACAAGCCCTGACGAAACTCAAAAGACTGCAAATAATAGCCAGCCATGCACCACTGGTGCACTTAAATCTGCCCTGGCATCTTTTGCCTCTCGAGCTACTCATAAACCGCACTATGCACTTCAGTAAAACTCGGGAATCGGAGTCTTTGACTTCAAGGCCTTATGCCCACAGCAACATCCTGGACTTGTTGCCAAATGGATTGGTTGCGTTTCCAACTGACTACACTTCACCTAAATTGAATTTAAGGAAAGGCTTCCACGTAGAGTTTTCTTCTTGAGCTGAATGTTAGAGAGAATAAGTAGGGAAAAACTTCGACACGGTCATATACGCCGACTGATCTAAAAGGAACTGTGATATGGGAGTCGTTGCCAACTTGGAATCACCCCAAATATCAATAGCACATCGCATTATGCCAACGTTTTTTCAGGCCGAATCATGGCTATCCGAGAGGCCTACACTTAACTTTGGGCGTGAGACAACGCACAAGCAAAATATTGCCACCATCTATGACAGCCAAGCTGCCATCAAAGCTATTGCTTCGGCCATCATATACTCAAAACTTGTGCGGGAGTGCCGTCACGACCACGACCTTAACCGTCTGGGCGAACGTTTTAGAAGCGAACGGGCAGGCCAGGCAAGCTCAGCTCTACATAACTCACTGGCAACTTGGGTTTCATTCCTCTAGGAGTGGTTAAGGAACAAATGTACTCATATTTCCTGAAAAAATGTATTTCCTGCAGCAATGTCTTCTACAATGTCTGTCTTAAGCAAGAACAATCTTACTAAGAGGCACAATACAAGTTTTTATCCGTTTTCTCAACTCCACAATTTGGGTAAAGACCTTGACTGCATCACAACCTCAACAAGCATCACAAATTAAACGTGAAAACAAACTGCTTGGGTTCAATCTTGAACCGACACCTCTATCCATCTTACCAACCATGCTGATAACTACGGTTTGAGAAAATCTTACAGTTGCAGCAATACTTGTCAATAATGGCCCGTTTTACGAGGTCTTGCCATATGTTTCGAATGAAAGGTCTTGGTTGATTTTTTTTATAAAGGTTCAGATTGTCTTCGCTAAACATTTATTTGCATTCTAAAACGACAGCTTGTACCAGAGGTAGCTTCACATTTAGACTGACTGTGGTCGTGTCTGTGGGTGGATCTGAAAAGCATTAACGGTTGTATTTCAAGATTTAACAAGAGGTTGTATTTGTAATTGTAATTGTATATTCCAAAGAGAGTCCACGTGTTCTGTAATGATAGTAATTCTTCAAATAAACGGTGTTTCTTAACAGAAAAAACTTAATTTTTTTATTTGTTTAAGGACTGCTAAGCGGTACGTGTAACCACTAACAACACTTTTAACCTACTTGAGTTACTACGCATGAACTCGGACTTCTGGCTTTTGTTAAAAATATAAATTATAAATTTTGTCTACATTATTATCCTTGTTATATTGAAGATAATGTTTTTTTGTCTCTTTCTTCATAGGTACTAGTAGGTAAGTTTGCTGACAACGTCCCGGCCAAAAAATTCATTTAAAAATTTAGCTTGCCATTTTTTTGGAAGAAAGCTGAAAATAATCGTAGATTAATTTTTTTCACATGCGCATCCTCAAATGTATCTCATACTCATTCATTCTATGGAAAAGTGCCATGAACCTCGGCACGAAAACTTCACTTTCATTTCTAAGAAGTCCATCTATAATAGCTTCAGCTACTTCTGTGCCAGAGATGCTAGGGTATAAGCCATCTATTCTGAAATAATGCAATTTTGTTTGCTGCAGATATTATTTGTTAATATAGTTTATGACTATTTAAATTTTACCCTGATTTTTTAACCATGTCCATGACTTTCGCGTTTGTTTTTAAGAAAAACGGAAAAACGGTTGTTGTTTTAATGAACTCACATTCTAGAGCGAAAAACTCCGTCCGAAGAGCAGACATGTAGCCACGAACTCCAAATTTCGTTGCAGTGTATTCCATTTGCCGGTGGACCGGAAAAACACCTACGAATATAAAGGATTGCATGAACTGTAAAGAAAGCCAGTGACCCGTGACAGATGTGGTGTTAAGGTGCTCTTGCATTTCCGTTTGCAGTAACAACGCCCTTATATCAATGTATAATATTGATCTACACTCCAGACTGATCGTAAGGCGGTTGAATGTACCAGCATGGTAAAGTCATTATAAAATCACCTTTTAAATTTGGTTTAAAATCGACTTTGATTTAAAAAAATTTTAATTCAACAATTCGGCTAATCAATAAGAAATATTTACCGCCCATTGAAGAAACTGCCACAATATGTCCCTTTTTGAGTTCCCTCATCCTCTTCATGAAAATTCTTACCGTCTGTAAAATATTAAATAGTGCAGTGCAAGATTATTGAAAAGTTTAATTAAGTTTACCCAAATATGCGCCACTAAATTCGTGTTGATCATATTTTGAATTTCACATGGTTCTGGGTGATCAGATGACGAAAAAGTCATGATACCTGCATTATTCACTAAAATCGTAACCGGACCCAATAGTTCTTCAACTTCACTGGAAAGTGTTACTACTTCATCGTATTGTGTTATGTTTATCTAAAAATTTTAACTTTTGTGCAATTTAAATTAGGGATTACGGCTTTAATACCTTAAATGCTTTTGCTTTGACATTATATGTGTCAATCAAATATTTTGCTGTGAGTTTAGCTGCTTCTTCATTAATGTCAACCACAGCTATGTGACATCCTTTTGCTGCCAGACCAATGGCGATTTCCTTTCCTAGTCCATTGGCACCACCTGTTACCTGTGTTTTTGTGTGTAAATTATTTTATTTTTAATGAAATGAAGCTTAGGTACAGTGTTAGTCAGAGATTTAGTACACTTTATGCTAAATTAGGTTTTTTACAAATTCAGTAATAACCCGCGTTGGATACCCCCCAGTAAAATAGACTATGCTTTGTCCATCTACGGTTCATGTCAAAATTAACTAAAAATATCGTCGCACCAACTTACCACCAAGTTGCTAGGAAAAGCCTAGGTGCTTTCCCAACCACACCAATCAAAAACATTTTAGCTTAATCCGGACTCCCAACTATAGAAGAGCGATACTTTGAAATCATCGCCAAACTCAACGTTAAGTTTGCCTTCCAAACTAACTCAGTGATAGACAAAGACTTTCCAAAGCGATTTCGCACATACGCAGTAGAAGGATCCCATCCGCAATACATCACGTTCTTGAGTCTCGTAAGAAGCTTCAATTATCCCTAACAAGATCTGCCAAATTTACACCATCGCAACCACCATGGTCACTTCCTAAGGTATCAGTCGTTCTCGATCTTCAGGAACTACAAAAGAGCGAGACCTCCAACACCATTTTTAGAGCTCGTTTCCTGGAAATCTCAAATAGTCTGAAAGATAAGGGCTGGAACTTTATTTACACAGACGGCTCAAAAACGGACTCGAACACTGGCTTTGCAGTCGTAGCCGAAGATGGTTCGATCATAGCACAAGGCATCCTCTCAAACATCGCCTCCATATATACAACCGAAGCATTAGCCATTCTTCAAGCTTCAAATATATACGTGTTAAATAAAGGAAAATGGGCCATCTGCTCCGATAGTCTGTCAGTGCTAAAGGCCATCACCAACCCAAGGAATCACACAGATATCATTGCTAAAATTCGTGATACTCTCTCAAAAGCTAAGACAAAAATTAAACTCATCTGGACACAAGGCCATGTAGGAATAAAAGGCAACGAATTTGCTGACGCAGCCGCAAACGCAGTACTTAAAGCCCCCACCCATGCTTTCAATTACTATTCTCTTCTTGACTTAAAAAGATACATAAATTTACAGTGTCATAGAAATACCTTATTTGACTGGGAACACTATAAACACCACTATAGTTCTCTCAACCCGCTGAAAATTCGGCCCAACTATCCAACGGACATCTTTAAATCAAGCCTCAAAACTTTCATCCGACTACGCCTTGGTCATACTGCATTCACCCATCAACACCCACTCAAAAAGGAACCTCCACCTACCTGCCCCAACTGCACAATCGCCATAACATCAGCCCACCTATTAAGTTCATGCTACCTAACTGCACATCTACAACTTCAAAACCACAACATCAACTTTAACAACATGGATCTTCTTAAAGAACCGAAACAAAGCAATATTTTAAAAATTATTGAAATTATAAACGTCCTAAAAATTACTATTTAGCGAATATATTTTATTTATAGAGCCGAAAGCCTTTGCTGCTACTTGCTCTTCTCTGTAATATTAATAACAATTTTAATTGTATATTGATGTACTAATAAATAAATAAATAAATACCCCATTCCAATTGATCAATGCCAAGCTCCGAATTGCGTCATAAATCTTGGTTGTTAAATTCTAGCTTTTATTAACTTTAATTGTATTTAGAATTTATCAGTTAAGAATCTGATTCCTTAATAAAGGAGCGTGGCATCAACCCATTATTCGATAACATCGTATTTTTTTTTTAATAATTTATCCGATGTGGTTTATACGCAATTTTATGTTTAAAATTCGGTTTAGGCTTAAAAAGCCTCCAAAAGTGGGCGTGGCAAAAGTTTATCTATTGAAGTTGCTATTATGCGCATACATCTGAACATGTCACCGAGCAAAACCGTTCATTAGAATGCGAATTAAATATGACAACGCCCACATAGGGGTGTTTTCGCTTTTTTTGAAATGCCAATCACAAAACACTCAATCGAAGATAAAAAAAGCAATTTTTAAATAGCTTTTGTTGTCAAAAGTACTGGTCTTACATATTGCAATAATAATTTTTTTTAGAAAAAATATCTCCAACAGTCAAAAACCCGTGGTCACAGGATTACCACATGGTTAAAAACACCAACCAAAGTTATGTTATATTTAAGAAAAAAAGAAATTGGTCAAAATTCACTCATGCAAAGTCGGGGTTAGAATAGCCTAGTTTGCCTGTCTCACTGAAAGAAGTAGGATTTCCTAGTGTCAGGAGTATACACTCCTGGTCGGGCCACCCTTGGTAGCAAAGTTAAAGCTGAAATATGAACCTCAAGGGTCTGACGGGTGTCAGCATGCGAGTGCTTGGGAGTCGGAATATTCCGCTCGAAATCCGACCGGGTTCAACGCGTAGAAGCTACGTGCAGCCCGGCAATAGTGACGCCATCCATTACGGAGGGGGTCGTCATTCTAGAAACCGATAACGGCACCAACACAAAATTAAAAATGGAACGAAATGAAATCTCGTCAACTAAATCTAAAGTTTCCGTAACCAGTTACTTCGCTGATGGGTGGAGGCTCTTCTGGTCTGGCGTCCAATATGACATGACTGCACAGGCGTGGTGCACAGGTGTGGGGATACCACGAGCTTCCGGCTGTCGAAAAATAAAGTTGATTTTATTTTGTTGTGAGAGAGGTTTTTGATTTTAAAGCTTGAACCTAGGCGATCGACTTTGGCTCTAGTGCAGGTCATGAACGCATTTTTTACACACAAAGACAAACCCAAGTCTGGTAACTTGAATATGGTGGTAAGGGTTTCAGGAAGCTTACTCTGATATTAAAGAACAATTTGCATGGCACGTTCGGAGAAGCTTTACAACTGACTTTTATAACAATTACAACTGACTTTTTCATAAAAATGCAGAGGAAGAATAGCAGTTGTTTTCTTTGACTCTGCAAGAAACGTTTGGGAAGTGAAGCTGCTTTGTGTGGTGGATGGTGCTGAAACAAGATTTCCGTTGTTTAAAACACCTGGAGTTCAAGAAGCCTTATTCTCTCTGAAAATAAAGCCTATAGGCTCTTATTCTCAGAGAGAATAACTGTTTTGAGAGAGAATAAGAGCCTATATAATTTGGAAACGATGAAGGAACGCAAATTCTCGAGTCCCAATGAGTCTGGCAGAACTTCCAATCAGGCGGTCAGAATACATGCATAGAAAAACTTTGGCGAGAAGTTAAAACACGATGCCACTTCGCCCACTCAGAGGGAAGAAGTTAAATATCATATAAGGGGTTAAAGTCAAGGACGGACACTTGTCTCAAATGAGAACGATGTCTGCAGATGGAGCGCACTTTGGAAGCACGCAGATGGAAGCACTTTTCGACCTTACTCAATTAGGGCATTGAATATTGCAATTCCACTGCTAACGAGATTAGGGTGTAGAATAATCCCACTGTATAAGAAGTCCCTGTTGCGATTAAATCGCTAAAAGTTGGTAGGTCTACGCTGGAGTTGATAAAATCCGGCCAAAAATGCTCAAGGCAATGGGTGGAAAAGGTGTTAAATGGCTAACGCGTATTATAAAGGTTAAAACAGGAGTTTTAGGCTCCATTTTTAAAAAAAGGTACTAAAAAAATTTTTCAAGTCTTCCGAAAATAAGTATTCGCGCGTTTCAGAGTTAAAATTGAGCCTTTATTAAGAAGAAGAGCAAAGCCAAACTGGTACGCGCGTTATGTCGATTTGGAAAAAGCTAACAACCGGGTTCCTCGGAATAAACTCTGGAGAGTTTGGCAGAACTATACGCTGATTGAGGGTCTACTGAGAGCCATTCAGTCTTTGTATGGGAACTGTAGAAGTTGTGTGCGGATAAATGGCGTCAAATTCTGCCTTTTTCAAATGGGCGTTGAATACTTATAGGCCTGTATTCTGTCGCTTCCATTTTACATAGCACTTATGGACTGGATGGTGAAACGCAGTCTAGGCGAGGTATGTTTCGAAATGGCTGGTATAAGGATAAGCCATTTGCTTTTCGCAGATGATCTAGCCATCCTTGCATCGTCCGAGGAAAACTTTCGGGGAGCACTGGATGGTTTTGCGACCATCTGTGGTAATGCTGGGTCCACTCAGCCGGCCTTGCTCCGCTATGAAGATGATTGATGATGATGGTAATTTCGGTTTTCTTTTATTCAAAAGAAATAGTGTGGCTATGCTATGTGGATATGCAGCTGTGCAAAATAAGCACTTTTGTGCCAGACTGGCTGAGCAGGACGCGTTTGTGTTATATAGAGGATTTCTTTTATTTCCTTTAAGGACTTTCGCCTGCAATATTGAAAATTATTTAATGTTATAAAAGAATATGGCTACCAGGCTGTGGTATAAGTGTTTGTTTTTTAAGTTTTTTAGTTTGTTCTCACTTAAAATTTGTGTTTTTCTTTGGTCTTTTGATGTTAATTTATTAAATTATTAGTTAAAGCCACAAAACACACAACTGACGAAACATGTAACAATTTGTAAGATATAAATTAGACATATTATAAATAAATCTTTTCCAATTAAGAAAATTAAAAAACCACTCATTATAGGTTTAATAAAAAAGCACACTTGAAAAAGTTGAAAACAAATCAACGAAACGTCGGGTTTAAGATAAAATAAAATAAATTGTCTTATTTGCATCTGAAAGGAACGATCTACAAAGTCCTTTTATCAACAGAACGAGTATAAAAGAACCATTAAAAGGTTTTAGATTCTACGTTATCATTTCACTATGTTACAATTTATTGCACAAAACGTAAAAAACCTAATAAAAAAAAGTAAACTCTTAGTTATTTTTAAAACTTGAAAGTATAATTGAAATTATAACTATTCTTTTATCTTTGACACAAACGGAAAAAGGGGTGGAGCTCGGTTTTTCTGGCCTTATTAAGCACTTAAGTACCTATACAAATCGTGACTGCACTTAGAGAAGAAAATTTTTTACTTTTTATTATCATGAACTAAAACTAAAAGAATGTTTTGTTCAATGGCATAAAGAAACTTCAGAACTAATTACCCTCTTATCATGCCAAACAGAGTCATTCATAATTTAATTTAGTGTTGAGAGTTTGAATTTATGTAATTTCTTTTTTAACACCTGTAAGCAATGATTTTGTGAAGCCCGCAAATTACAGAAAAAAACATTCTTGGAAGACATAACCTGTCAAATAAAATCAATTGTTCAAAGTGACATAAAACTTATTTAATTTGATTAAATAATTCAGCTTTTTCTAATTACCAATGCAACCTCCCCGCTGATGTTCTTATACTTTTTAAAGATTGACGTATAGATGAGGTAGACTATTGATGCCACAAAGAAACAAGGTCCAAGCAACAAAAGCGCTGCTATCGCAGCCCACGCACGAAGTTTCAAAAACCGTTCGCTCAGCATTGTCTTACTTTCGATTTCGTTCGTCTTACCACGGATAACTAAACTGAATGAAAGCCAAAAAGTGCCTCAAAGTCTTAAAAGTTCTATGAAGGTGCCAAGCCACACTAATTAATTTTCTAAGCATGTGTGTTTATCTTAGTAATTATACCCAAACTTTTAAGGGGTATTTTTAAGTTAATGAATAGTAACGTAACGTTTAGAAATAATTATGGTTGAATCCTAAAAGTATGTTAAATATTTAGGGATTTATAAGTTTTGGATAGTTTTTTTTAACGAAAAACAAAAGAGTGCGCTTAATTGGTGAATTTAATTTATTTGTTTAGTCATAATCTATGACACAGTTTCGCATCCTGATAATTGATAATTTTAGAAGTCGGTCACGTATCTCTTATGAATGAATATTATAGGCTGTCGTCTTGTCATTTACTTTGTTGTCGGTTACTTTGTTACTAAAGCAAAGCCTCTTAAGCACTTTTTATTTATTTAAAATTTAATTTCACTCATTATTTCGCGACCAATTATTTCATTTAAAAAGTTTGCTTGCCAAGCTTTCGGTAGGAGTCTGAAAGTTTACTTTTAGATTTTAATTTCAATTAGGCGCGAACTCAAAACTTACTGTATGAGCCTGTACACCAATGCAGCAACTGGCGGGGCAAAGACTTCCAAATCATTGTGCAGGATTCCTTCAACTATGGCTTTAGCCACTTCAGCTCCCGATTTGCTTGGATATAAAGTGTCCAATCTAAAAAATAGACATCGTTTAACACCGTGGATAAATTGGATTTTCGTTCTTACCCAGTTCTCTTAACCATGTCGTCGACCATAGCATTTGTCGTTAAGAACAAAGGAAACGCTGTTGTGGTATTTATAAATTCACAATTAAGAGCATAAAATTCAGTTCGTAGAGCGGACATAAAACCATTGACTCCAAACTTTGTTGCCGTATATTCTAGATGGCGATGCGCGGGCAGAAGTCCTGCAAAATATTGGATTAAAGTAAAAAAACATACACTTTTCACTCTGAGTGCATAATAAAGTTACCACCAAAGGAGCTAACAGCTACAACATGTCCTTTTCCCAGCTCTCTCATTTTATCCATGAAAATACGAACGGTCTAATGGAGCATAGAGAAAAGTGCTCAAGATTTTTGACTATTTCTTTTTTTTTTCTTAATAAATCGAACCCAAAAGTGTGCCACTAAATTTGTGTTGGTCATTTTTTGAATTTCGGATGGTGGAGGATTGGTAGAAGACGAGAAGTACATCATACCGGCATTGTTTACGAGTATTGTGACTGGACCCAATTGATCTTCCACATCTTTAGATAGAGTCTTGACTTCATGATATTCTGCAACGTTTACCTATAAGAATTTTCAAAATGGTTAAGCTCCTGGATTAACGCTCTTGGTGGTTGCATATAAATCCTACCCTGAACGCTTTAGCCTTAACGTTGTAGGTTTGAATAATGAGCTCAGCTGTACTTATTGCTGCCTCTTCGTTAATATCCACAACGGCTATGTGACAACCTTTTGCCGCCAGTCCGAGTGCTATTTCTTTTCCTAGTCCATTGCCGCTGCCTGTTACCTGAAAGTTCGTAGATTCTTTTTAATTTGCACCCAATCACAAATCTTTGCATAATTTTTGTACGGTTAGATTTCGGTTTAGTCTTTCAGTTAAATTTAAATAGGTAGGTAGGTACACTGGCACTAGGTGAGTAAGGAAACTAAGTTTTTTATGAGTCGATCAAAATTATTACCAATGCAACTTCACCGCGTATATTTTTTTCCGTTTTGTAAACTGATTTGTAAATGACATACAAAATAGCTAATGCAATTGTCAGCGGATATAGCAACCCTAATATGGTCACCTTAACACAGGCGCGAATCTTTACAAGTCTTTCACTCATAATTTTTTTACGTATCTAAAACTTGATAGGTATGCGCTTACAACTTGCACGTATGGGGTTCAAAAACCAACTGTGACACCTACATGATGTGAATAAACACATCAAATTAATTGTGTGTTCTGCCTACCTTTCCGGTCAAAAATTAAGTGAAAGCTGATTTCAATGTTATTCTTATTCAAGGCCGTAGCCAGGGTGGGTGATCAAAAGGGTTTGCTACCCCGCACGAAATTTTAACAAGTGCACATTTTAGAACGAGAACAGAGCAATTAGTAGGTTAAACGATATTGCGCCAAGAGCTTTGGCATTGATTTTTTGTTAAACTTGTTCTGCTTAAACATTTTGTTTCCATGCACAGTAACATTGTGTAAAATGTTGCAGTCTGCATTTGTGACCTTGTGTCAGCTCTCGACCACGTGAAGGAAATTTTAGATTTAAAAAAAAAACATATTTAAATACATTTCGGGGAAATGTTAGTGATGTTCAGTCTACTTTGTAAGTAATGTAAATGAATCTAAAACCTTGAAAACTGCACTGAAAGAATCAAAGCAGCATAGGGCTAATTTAAATGCGGACACTGAAGGATATTATAGGACAGCTGCTGATTCCCCTTTTGTTTAACTTCATAACTCAGCTCGAGACGCGGTTTTATGACCATTAAACCGTTCTATCGTTATTATATATTTCGATCCCGTCAATACTTGGAAAAGCAACAAAAAAAAATTAAAGAAGAACGTTTGAGATTTTATAAAAAAATTTTATTTTGGGATACCTTCGAAGAATGTGTTTCTTCTGTGGAAGAAAAAATGTCATGAACAACCAGAGTCACAGCGTCAAAAGAACGCCATAACAGCTTTAGCACGCAGTACATAATACTTTGACTTTTAAAAATGTTGGCAAGCTCACCAGTACCGACGAGCTCACCAGAGTAAATGTTTATGACGATAAAAACGTTTACAAAACTTTTTTTTAAAAAAACTCTACCGAATAACTTCCAGGATTAGCCTTTATGTCTTTTTATCGAGATATAGAAACAAATAGGTACTGACGAAATAATTGATGAATTCGCAGAAAGAAGAGCAGGCTTTTTAATTAAGTCTTAAAAAAATTACTTTGTTATGTTAGACATTCGCGTGTAAAAAAATTGCCCCAACTTGTTAACTTCAATCGGTAGCTCCCGATGTAGTTAACAGGCTTAGTCCTGATACTGACCTTTCATTTAAGTTCATTCCACAGATGTTCAATGAGATTAGGGACAAAGCTACTTGCTGGTCTCCTATAACTGGTATTATCACGTCTTGTAGGTATAAAAAAGCTGCTACGGCAGCATGTGATCGAGCCCGGACGTTGTGTCCAGCATCAGCGCATGAAATCTTCGCCAACTTTGATACCAGCAGACAGCATGAAATGCGACTTAAGCACATTCTGAAGAAGATACATGTTGCTCGGCAGCCAAAATGCTTTAGCGTGTCCCGGATATGAGCTCAAGATAAATTTTGCCTTCCAAGAAGTACCACCCCAAATAGTCAATTAACCTCCTGCTGCTCGTTGCTCCATACAAGCCTGTGTTCACGGTTTTCCAGCTCTTCGGCACACTCTTCTCCGCTCATTGTTTCAATGAAGATTCCTTTTGGGACTCATCCGAGAATAATACGAGCTCCGATTGATCCAAATAATTGTTTTCCAAATTGACCCTAACGGGATGGGCTAACCTTTTTGCACGCAAGTGTAGTTCCTTTCTTTTAACCTATATCTACTTTTTTATAATAACTAACAAATAAACAAATTAAATTTTAAATTTATGATAATTTTGTTATCCTCAATCGGTCTCAACCTTAACAATAAAAATAAAAATTTTAAAGATCATGCCCCTGAAATAGTTGTCTGGCTACGGCCTTGAATCGTTTATATTTCCCAATGTTTATTTGAAAAGTAAAAAAGATCGAACATTCAAATTACATCATGGAACAATATATTTATCTGGTTTTAAAGACCTGCAGAAGTCAATACGGGTTAGTTCAGACAGTTCCATTAAAAATTTAAAATGCAATTCCGTTTCAGACTGAAATGTATACTGAATGAAATTGGCAAAATATGTAAATTAGTTTTATAAGTTGTTTTCGGAATGTATGACCTCCATTTAACCTTCTTAAATATTAAAAAAACGATATAAATACAATTTTGTTCATCAACCTTTACACATTTTTACACGACATCCTATAGGATAGGAGGTGAAATAATGGTAGACCCCAAAGACTTAAAGAGCATACGATCGAGACCGAATTTTGAAACGAATAATCCAAGTCCGTCCGTCCGTCCGTCCGTCCGTCGGTCCGTCTGTATGTCACAAGTTTTTAGGTCGTAAATTTTGAGCTAGGGAGTTGAAATTTCCGCCGTAAGTACAAGAGTTAAAAATTTTTGCAATCCGCCCTCAGACACGCCCACAACCGTTCTAAATGTGCAACTAGACGGTCTTAAAAGGCTGAAATTTGACATTTAACAGCTCCTAAAAAATGTAAGACACAAAAGAGAAAAATTAATTGGTAAACCTCCTCCAGTGGGCGTGGTATCTATTTTAAGGGTAAATTTTCAAATGAATTTTACTCCATAATTTTGCTCTAAATTGAAAAAGTTTTACTTAATATATTATGCAGAAAACAGTTCTTAGTTCTTCATTTTGTGCATACAAGACTTTGGGCCACGCCCGCATTTGGAGGCAGAATTGAAGAAAAACCTAAAATTTTCCAGAAAAACGTAATTTCGACTGTCCTTAAGCCTAATTTGGGAAAGATTAAATCAAAAAAATTAGCAGGAAAGGTAAACAAGATTTCATTCCAGGTTTCGTTCATATAAAGTTTTTAGCCACGCCCCCTTTTAGGGGTCGATTTTTCTAAAATATTGGAGTTGAACCTTAAAATCGCATTTTTACATACATTTAAGCGTAACTTGGAAATATCTGTGTCAATATTGATAACAACAGCAATAATATCAGCATTTTAGAATGTGGGATAAGATGGGGTATTCAACGGACTGTAACTTCTGCGTACACACTGTTGCAGTTACTCACTGGTTATACCTACCCAATGTATATTAAGTTTGGTGTGTAGTTTGTAACGCAGTGAAATAATCACCGTCAGAGACCTTTTAGCGATATGAATGGGACCGACAGGAGCATCGATTTAGCCATGTCCGTCCGTCCGTCCGTTCGTATATAAACAACTTAAGGCCAACTTTTAAATTGTAAGCTAGAGAGCTTAAATTTGGTGAGTGAGCTGGAAATTCTGATCAAATTTCATCAGTCCTTCTGATAAAATTTCATCTCTGTTGTTCGAGGAGTACTTTTTCCATGCCTTGAATGCTTTCTTTTCATTAATCACTAGTTTCACCTTGTCCGACCACCACCATGTTTCTTTGACCTGTTTACAGTGGCCTTTTGAAGTCCCTATAAATGACTCCGAAAACTATTTCCGAAACAACCATTTTTTCCTAGAAGCGCCCCCTAAAAAAGGGTGGAACTCAAAACTTTCTCAAAACTCAGATGGAAAAACGGACGGACATGGCTCAATCGCTTCACCTGTCGGTCTCACTCATCTCTAAAAGTTCTTAGGCCCATTTAGGCCGGCTAACCGGCACCGGTGACCCGGTCATTGGGAGTACGTTCTTATGGGCGCGTTCACACCCGCAAGCCCGGTTGCCCATACAAAAAACCGGGTAGCCGGTGCCGGTTAGCCGGCTGCTGGGCATGTGTGAAATGGGCCTAAGGGGTCTTTCTTACTTACTTAGGCCCATTTCACACATACCCGGCAGCCGGCTAACCGGCACCGGCCACCCGGTCGTTGGGAATATGTTCTAATGGGCGCGTTCACACCTGCAAACCCGGTTGCCCATACAAACAACCGGGTAGCCGGTGCCGGTGCCGGTTAGCCGGCTGCCGAGTATGTTTGAAATGGGCCTTAAGGTGGTGAAATGGGCCTTCGTCAGCCAGTTCTGTCTCTAGCTAGCCGTCTCCAGTTCCGCACGCGAAGTTGCGTGCGCCACCTGAGCCTCGGTGCTCCTCTACCGCGCACGCCGTCCCTGCGGCGTGGATTCGAAGATTTTCCGGGCCGGGGCGCTGGTTTCCATCCGCTCTAGATGACCCAGCCATCGTAGACGTTGTGTTTTGACTCTTTTGGCTAGGTCGGTATCGCTGTACAGCCCGTACAGTTCCATGTTATATCTCCTCCTCCACTCTCCGTCTATGCAGACGGGACCGTAAATCGTCCGAAGAGTTTTTCCCTCGAAGCAGCCTAAAGTTTTTTCATCCGCCTTTGACAGGGTCCATGCTTCTGCACCGTAAAGCAGGACTGGGATGATGAGGGTCTTATACATGGACACTTTAGTTGCTCGAGAGAGGGCTTTGCTACTCAATTGCCTTCTTAGCCCAAAGAAACAGCGATTGGCAAGAGTTATCGTTCGTTTGATTTCAGCGCTGGAGTCATTGTCTGAATTGATAGCGGAACCCAGGTAGACAAAGTCCCTAACTACCTTAAAGTTATAAGCTGTCGATGGTGATGCTTTGCCCAAGACGTCAGTGTTGGGTGTCTTTTCTTGATAACAGCATATACTTGGTTTTGCCCTCATTAACTGCTAAGTCTTAGGGGTCTACGATGATTATTTCACTGTGTTACAAACTATGCAATAAAATTAATATACCCTGGGCGGGGTATAAAATATTAAAACGAGTAGGCAAAAGTTACCTGGGGAAGTAGTTGGCCTTCAGAGAAGGGTCGTTCTACCGCAATTTCGGTGGGACAATGTTTGGGTTGCAGCACTGTGATTGTTGCCTTCATTTATGAGCTTGTAAGGATTTTAAGTGAAGGTGACTCCACTAGCCAAGCGTTAACGCCGCAGTTTGACATTGCAATTGAGGGCCGAAGGTCATTTTTTACGGGGGAAGTACATAGTGTTTGGGTAATGTTGTTTTATACAGCCGAACAGATAGAAGCGAAGTTGCTTTAAAGGCAACTGATAATTGGCTTCAAGTACCTAGAAAGTGCAGCTGGAACGCCAAGAACAGCGTGTCTCACCAACATTAAATGGACTGTCAGTGCGGAGTCGTGAAGAATCCATCGTTGGGGGGATGTATTTTTTTCAGGCGAACACGAATTTGTTGCCTTACGCGGAATATACACTAAAAAAATTTAAATATAGTTTGGTCTTAGACGATTTTTCACAAAATTGGTAAGAAATACGAGAAAGCTTACCGCATGTTCATTACTTTCTAACATTTTAGATTTTTTATATCTGTCAATGGCAGATGTGAAAAGAAACACTTCGACGTGAGTTTACCTAGCAGTTTGAGGTAGAGTAACCAAGTTCACTCGATAGTTTGTAGGGTTTTTGCTTTGGGTTGATGTGCAAACTTAGGTTCGCATACTCGATCTTCTGGAATTTTATAAGCTAATTGTAAATATTCAAAAAATTATAGATTTGACTGAAAAACGAAAAAGTATTTCCGAAAACGATATGTTTTAAATATGTCTAGTTCTTCAATGGTTAAGACGATCTTGATTAAAAGAGGCTGAAATATGTAACGTTTAAAAGGCAAGCTAACTGCATTAAAAACGTTTCAAAATTGCCATTTTTAAGCGTTTCAACCTCAAGTTTTTAAACCTATTTAAATAAAACACAATAAAAAAACAGCATGTTTTAGCTTTTCCTGAGAAATCCATGTCCGCAAATGCTAGCGCAGGTGGTTATAAAATTGGGAAAAAGTCTAGCAGTAATTGGAAACAAATCGAAATTGCTATTTCATGCATTTTAAATTTAAAAAATGGTAAAAAAGGCCAAGAAAACGTATGTTCTTCCCACTATTTTGAAAGCCGTAAAAGCGATTTTATTTTAATAAATGACGTACGCAGTCCATCCTGAAAAAAAAGCTATAACAGCTTAGAAATAGTAAATGGTTTCCCAGATATGCTTGAAAACACTTTAGTTGACTAAGTAAAATGATTCTGCTAGCAAATATTTATATCGCCACAATAGATTTAAAAAAAAACAAGCAATAAACTTATAACAGTTTTCGAAAGAAAAAAATATAAAAAAAACTTTAGAAAAAGTTTTTCGCCAGCCTTTATGCTAGATAAACTAATCTAAAGAATCACGAAAAAAATACATATACAATAAATTGCAATGTTTGCTGAATTTTATACCCTACCTAGGGTATATTAGGGCGTTATCTTAGACTACAAACTTAGCTGGAGGGATAATATAGAAGATCGTGTCAAGCGGGCATACGTGGCATTATACGCCTGCCGGTGAACGTTCGGAAGCCTGTGGGGACTGCAACCAAACATGGTACACTGGATGTAAATTGCGGTTGTAAGACCCATCTAAACTTACGGTGCAGTGGTATGATGGAAGGATACGGAAAGAAAGTGTCATCTCTCTAACCTCACCAAAGTTCATGGGTATTACAGGGTCCCTAAGGACCTCACCCTCCGCGGCACTGGTGGTACTACTCAACCTCACCCCCTTGGACAAATGTGGTAGCAGCAAGGCAGCTAAAACAGCTGTTCGCCTAAGGGAATCCGGACTGTGGTCCTCAAGATCTTATGGACACGCCTCTGTGAAACTCAATGAGCTGCCTCCACAGATATTCTAGTCACGGATTTCCTCCCTATGACATTCGCTTTCAACAGGAGATTCGCTACCAGAATACCTGAAAGAGGTGCGAATGGGAAGAAAAGATCATTACAGGAGATGAAGAGATCGCCGGCGCGGGCATCTTCTGTGAAGCTCTGTTCTAAGTAAATCTTTTCGGATCAATGACGACTGCAGCATTTTTCAGGCGGAGCTGGCAGCCATAATCCGAGCTGCCTCCGAGCTGAAGAAACACAGCCCCGTAAACTAGCCCATCACCATATACTCTGATAGCCAAGCGGCAATTAAAGCATTGGAATCAGACGTACTGAAGTCAAGGGCTGTGAAACTATGCAGGGAAATTCTGGACGAGTTATCACTTGGCAACACTGTAACTGTGTGTTGGGTGCCAGGTCACACCGATATATCGGGAAACGAAGAAGAGGACAAACTTGCGAGACATGGGTATGGGATGAATGTATTTCTAGCCCTCAAATTTATAAGAATCCCGCTGAGTTTGATAGCACGTAGGATAGAAACTGAATCCTTGAGTAGAACCAACCTACGTTGGACAGATCTTGATACGTGCAGACACACAAGAGAGCTATGGCCAGCGGTAAGCAAAAAGAGATCACTATTTTTGATGGGACTAGCCCGCAGGAATATCCGAGTACTCACGGGAATCCTCACGGGGCACTGCGCTGTGGGTCTACACGCTGAGCGGCTAGGAATACCGCATAACGATTACTGCATAAGCTTCAGGGACGCTGAAGAAATTCAATCTGTTCGTCACCTGCTTTGCGAATGACCAGCCCTAAACAGCATCACCTTGAAGAAGTACTTCAACGAGATCTAAATAATGCATATCTAAAGGACCTCCTAAGATTTGTATACAGATCCGGATGGGTCCAAGAGGGCGAAACTCTGAGCTTCTATCAGCGGTTTATTTCTGTTTTCGTTAACGGTGTTGAGAAGGTTCCCAATGGACACAATGGACGCAACTGCTGGTCTAAGTGAGCCGTGACTATTGTCAAAAGGGCATCCATCAACCTAACCTAACCTAACCTAACCTAGGGTTTAAATGCATTGGTTGTACCACAGTGAAATAATCACCGTAGATCCTTAAGATCTTTTAGAGATATGATCGAGACATGGCAGATGAGTTGATTAAGTAATGTCCGACCGTCCGTTCGCCCAAGTTAGTCAAGTTAGACAAGGCGCAGGAACTCAAATTTTGGTTTTCGACTTGTCAGCTTTTAGTGTTTTGGGGTAATGAGAATGAACTTATCTTCAATGCGTTTTTTAAGAGTTTCGTGACGTTTTTGTAGCTCTATAGCGATTTTTCAATCTCGGTAAATCGCTAGACTGTCTTCCTCACATTTGGAGCAAACCGCTGGGGCATGCAAGCTAACGTTGCAATTCTTCGCGAGATACTGACCGGCATATTTTACGCATCTTGGCTCTTTCTTGGTAGCTTGGTTCTCATTTTGTACAAAGCATGAAAATTGATAACATTCGCCCACAGCCACGCCCACAAATGAATCGACTCATTTTTTTACTCGTGGTGGGGACGTTGCATTTGTCTTTGCTACGCCGAGTTACTTTTTTTCTGCTTTAAAGCATTTAATTGTCGCACAGTCCTGGTTGACCGGCTACCTCCCTTTTCCGGAGACATTCGATTTAAATGGGGGAGATTGAGGTACTCTGGATCTTTTCTAAAAGAGATTTGTAAGCAGTATAATGGCTCTTTCCAGGAGCCTACCTTACCTCAGAAGAGGGTGAATTTTCCAATAACGTGTACTTCGGGTATATTCTAACCCCTAACCAAAAGGACAGATTAAGATTTATAAAGGGGTACAGTGTGATATAGGCGCATAGAACTTAACTAATGCATGCGTCAGGCACGAGGCGTGACTTTTCGGGAAGCGGAAGCACTCAGTTGTAAAACAAAAAAATAAAAGCCAAAATTTATAATATTTAGCTTTTTTTTATTAAAGTTAAAATGACACCAGTAGACCCCACCCATCAAAGCCATAATTACACACACACGTGAAGATCACAGTAATCTTTTCATTTTACCCATTCGTTTAGAGAAATTGGACTCATTGGCCTTTTGTCAGATACACACAACTGAAAATAACTCAAATAGTGTACCTGCAAATTTCAATAATGAACCCACTCAACTCATTCCTCACTAATGGGTCGAATGGGAAAATATTGAATGGATTCTAATTTGACTTTATGAGTTGATTTCTGTAAGAATGCGAATTTGGAAAATGCATGGATGGCGTTTATTCCAGAAGGCAATGCTTTGCGTATAAGCAAATAATGGAGTGATGTTGTGGGCATTCTCTGGTGGGTTAGTGCAGTAGTGGGAGAGTGGGCCGTCGTAGAGCGATGTTCAGTGTTGTCAGCTATTATAAAGAGTTGTATGGGTTGTGTCGTAATTTATCCTGAGTGATTTAAACACAAGAATGCTTTTCCAAATGAGTCGAAGATTTGGAATATATTGAAATGCCTTGAAGTGATTTTTTGGCTACGGAAGCACTCATTCATCTCATTATATGGACGCTTCGTCCCTGGCATGCGTCCATGCGCTTTAGAGTGTTTGCCATCAAATTATGTCAAAACTATGTCAAAACTATAAGCCTTCATGTATCCTTTAATGTATTAACCATTTGTGTTAAACATTATTTTTTTATTATCAATTTAAAATCTCCACAAAACTTAATGTACCACAAAAAAAAATCACATTCATCACTCTCAGAATGCACAATCTCAATCGTTTGGAAGAAACATATACGAAAAAGGACTATAAATTACATTATATTCGTGCAAACGAATTTAATTTCTATGTATAGAACAACGTGTCACAAGGCTGGTGCTGTGGCTTTTTTTTCTCCAGGCTATATCTTGTAGTATACACTCAATTGAAAAATCATGATAAGTAGGTACCTCAGAAAATCAGAGAAAAAGTAAATATAAAAAAAACAACCGATTGTATTTTTATAAAAATACTTTTATAAAGTGCTGCCATGTCATCTCATGTAAAAACTCACCTCCTGCAGCCTATCATAAAGTAATTTCATATCAAATGGGATGACAAACTAAGAGAAGAGGGGGAAGACGAATTGAATCAATGGAAGCGAGAGATCCTAGCGCGGCTGTTAAAATGTTGTTTTTGTTAATTTTAGAGCAAGGGTTTATTTTTTAAAGATTAAATTAATGATTATTTCATGAATGTTCTGGGTGAGAATTGTGAAAAGGACTTGAATGTTTACATAAAAATTAAGATTTTATAGTTTCATATCTGTAGTAAAATTGCGTAAAATTTAAGTTCCCTCGGAATTTCGCTGCCAAGCTCAGCTACTAACAAACATTTTTAAAACGGCTTTTCTTGAAATTGCTTATGAGCCCTTAATTCCTGTCTGTATACATTGCTACTCCTCTCTACACTCGAATATAAATAAAAAACCTATTTGACAAACTGCAAACAAATTATTTTTTATTTATCATGTTCCGCATAACCGTCGGTCGCTTCTGTGTTGCTGTTTTATTTTAGATTTATTTTGAAGAACTTAGTTTATGAGGGGTTGAATTTTCAATCGAAAGTTGAATCGAGCTATAAAGTGTATGCAAGCATTAAAAGGAGCAAAAAAGATCCATATGCCACCGCTAGGATTTTTTTTCGTCATGAAAAAAGATATTTATAAATTATTGAAGTTTTTTGTTTTCAGACCGTTGTTGTTCTGACGCACTTCTTGCACGTGTTTGAATATGACATTCAGCGGGATAGGCCTTAGGCGCGCATATACGCACGTGTGACAAGTTTTGATGTTTTATTTTGGTTCCTTAGCTAAGCAGATAAGGTGCCAGGGCTTTTTCATGTACAGGAATTAATTGAATTGGTGGTGTAGTTAGAGAAACCTTTTTTTTTATAAATTACTCCGTTTCAAGGGTTTGGATACCCTTATGATGTGTTAGCATAACGCGAGCGGAAAGGATCAGAGGGGATAGAGGACAGGTACTGATGCACTTTGTTTTTAAACTGTTGAGGGCTAAAGTGAGGAGGAAAGATATTATGTGAGAGCCTGTTACACTTACGTGTCGTTTTGCTAAAAAAGGAATTCCAATATAACGCGGTACGCCCAAAACTAGGCTCCAGGGTGAACTGGTGAGCACTAGTTCTTGTGCGGGTGTTTCGGCTGAATTCTTTGAGCGGTGGAATACACCTGGCTATTTCGCTGGAACACTCTTTATAAAAGTAGCGATAAAAGAGTGAGAGACAGCAAACATTGCGTCGATTATCCAACGAGTCAAACGACTTTACTATGTTCGTGTCGCTATTAAGTTTAAACGCGCGTTTTTGTATCCTATCAAGAACATGTAAGGTGGTCTTAGGTGCACCAGCCCAGACATGGGAATTATACTCCAATTTAGGGCGTATGAACGCTTTGTAAATGCTATCTAAATCTGAAGGTGTAAAGTATTTTTTGCATCGCTTTAGAAATCCTAAGCATTTCGCGCGTTTTTAGCGACGTCAAATATGTGATCATTCCAGCGTAGGTTGTCATTCACACACATTCAGAGAATAGAAAGCTTTTCGATTTCAGCAATGCTAATGCCGTTCATAGATAACGGTGGCAAGTTACGGTTTTGCTTTGAGGACAGTAGGCAACATTGAGTTTTGCACGCACTGAATTCCACTCTGTTTGGAAGACCCCATGATATAATTTTATTGAGATCAGAATTCAATGACGCTTACATTCGCGATCTTTGCATTTCAACTTCAATAGAGCTAGGACGTTTAGCGGGAAACGAATAGGAAAAACTCAGATTGCTGTCGTCCGCAAAGGAATGTATTGGATTGTAAGTGGCGGATAAAAGGTCATTGATGAAGATTAAGAATAGTTTTGGAGATAATACTGAGCCTTGGGGCACTCCAGCATTTATGTGATGGATGTAAGATTTGTAGCCGTCTAGAACAACTTGGATTGAACGACTAGAAAGGAAATTACCAGTCCAATGAATTATATATTCGTCAATTCCCAATGCATTCATTTTGGACAGGAGAGCTCGTTGCCAATTTCGATCGAATGCTTTAGAAATGTCAAGCGCAATTGCCTTGCTTTCACCCTGAAGATGCAAGCAACGGTTCCACATTTCGGTAAGATAAGCCATCAAATCACCAGTGGATCGTTTGCTACGGAAGCCATACTGACGGTCATTAAGAAGCTTTCCTGACTCCTTTGAAATGATAGATGTTAGCGCAATTGGACGGTAGTTGGATGGAGAAGAAGAATCTCCTTTCTTGGGGACGGCCTGAACATATGCTGTTTTCCATCTTATTGGGAAAATACCAGAAGAGTAGGATAGGTGAAAGAGCTTACGCAGTGGTTTTGCTAGTGTAGCTGAACACTTTTTCAGAACTAAGGGTGGTATGCCATCTGGACCTGACGATTTGTGAATGTTGAGATTTTTAAGGACCCCTGCCCCTACAGAAGGAGACATAGAACAAGCAGGAAGTGTAGAGCTGGCAGCAAAGTGTGCTGCAAGCAAATTGGCCTTGTCTACGGATTTGACAGCTGGAATGTCATTGTCAGTGAGTGTTGGAATAGAGGATGAGACACTGTTTTTTATATTCTTGACAAATGACCAAAAAACCTCTTGCGGTATTGCACAATTGTGTCATTATGATGGAAAGACACTCAAGTAATACTTAACACTCAATAAAGATGACAAAATTTAACTTAAGCTTACAAAACTTACAAATTGTTTGTCCTGCAGTGGCCCATAAGATTTTCTGTGACTGTAAATTGGACTTCTTTTTAGCAATTTCGTTTTATGGCGCGAAGCTTTTGGCTTAACTATTTTTGGGTTGCTGTTTCTAACTGTGTCCATTTAGCAATAACGTAGGTACTCTTCTTGTTGTAGGTAGTTAGTTATTAAAAAATCTACATTGAATGATTGTGCAGCTAAAGCTTGAAGTACTTTCTGATCCGGCCATCAGGTCAACCTAAATTGTGTTCTGACAGCGAAATGAGCTCTAAGTGTTTTGTATATTGTAACAAACAGTAGACAGAAGGCATTTCAAAAGTTCATGTGGCCCTCTATGTTGCTCTACAAAGGTTATCCTTGGAGGGATGCTCGAAAACTTTTTCCAAACATATAAAAATCATTTGCACGGTTCGCACATTCATGTCTGGGATCGTTTTTTCAGATAGAAGAAACTTTTTTCAACCAAGTTTTAGCCTCTAATTTATAAAAATATTTTACTGCCTTAAAACCGAAACACTTCCGGCAACATTTCAACTCGATATGTCTCAAAACTCCTGTTCCTGTTCATACTAAGTGCACATTGTAACATTCACGGATCACGACTTTAGCTGACACACCTTGGTGATTAAGTGAATTCTAAAAGCCCAAACTTATTCAAAGGCATTTTTTTGGCTCTTTTTTCTTGACTCCATCACTCTGCGATAAATTAACTTTATGAAACTCTTCTCACAGTTTGCGCACTGAGCGTGACCTCGTTCTCATGTCGAAAGGTCACACACATCCGACACAGATTGCAGTCCTCCCCAGCAACAATCCATCATCTCCACAGCATATTACGCAACGGCATTAAATGCCTCACAAAGGGCCTGTATACAGTCGTTACAATCGCTTTCATTTTCTTCGATGCCAGTTCAATCCGTTTTCTAACCGCACAAAAGGAAGAGTGTGGGTGGACCTATAGCACACATAGGACTTCCCATTCAGTTGTGTTCATGTGACTATTTTTTTTTCATGGATTTCCAATTTCATCCCGAAGTCAATTTCGTTTTTTTGTCATTTTTCATTAATCTGTCATCACACATCCTAAGTGATTTCAGCAACAGCAGCAACTACCAAGAGCAGGCACAACCATAAAGCAAAGCAACTCCTCTAGTAACGATGCAACGCACTTGAGAAGGACAATCTATCCTAATGGAATCGATTGTGTCCAGATGGTGAACGAAGTGAAGTTTATGAAATATGTACATATAACAGGAGAAAAATGAACATCTCGTTGCTTATTTTGTGAAGGAACAAGAGTGTCCTTTGGCTTACATAATCGACATCACAGGTTGAAGGACTAACTACTGTTAGCTGCTGAAGGGAAAAAATTACATATGTACATGTGTTAATCATACCTCACTTTGTAACTGCAATATAGTGCACAGTACAGGGATTCTCTGTGTATGTCAGTAGCCAGACGGTTAGTCATATCGTCTTTTTTCCCACAGTGCTCTAAGGATACGAAGCGTTCGAAGTGACATGTTAAATGTCATAATTTACCCGACGAACAGTGGATAAACACGATCAGATCCAGCACGGAGAAGATGACACTTTTTATGCACGCTGTTATAGTTTTTTTTCTACTATTTTTTGTACCATGTGAACAAGGACGAAAAAGGAAGAATTTGTGGTTTGCCGTATAGTGGTGGACTCGGTTACGTGCAACAGTTGGTATCATATGGCAAAAGGATATGGATGAGTCCAAAGGAAATCATTCTTTCTTGTTGCTTCTTCTAATTATGTCAAGTTCAATGTCCTGTTTTTTTTACACTAGATATATACTCTTCTTTTATTGATTAGCGTCTTGAAGGTGGATATGTTGTGTAGTTTGTTTTAAAGGACTCTGTTTTTTTTTCGTTGTTGTGAGATGTGTTGGATGAGTAAAGAGGATAATGGAAAACATGTTTTCAAGCATGTAACAAATTATGATTGTTTCTGGATTGAATTAGTCTTGGGAAGAAAATTTACAAAAACGGTTTACCCAGTACTTTACAAGAGGTTAAGGTGATTTATTGAAGAATATTGAATTTTTAATAAGGAGACTTGGGCACTCTTCCATTATGGGTGCTACATAAATAGTAAAACAGTACACTAGTAACAGTACACTTATACTTTTTTTGTATATATCCTACCCCATGTAAGTATAATAAGTTTGTAGGTATAGATAATATGAATGACCCCCAAGATCTTTGGCGTATCATTGATACCGAGTTCTGAATCGCATAAGCCCTTTCCGTCAGTCCGTCAGTCTATCTGTTCATTATCATAAGATTTTTGCTACAAGTGCTTACATTTTTCAAACACCGCGATCCTTCTAAGGATAGGTGGTAACCGAAAATGATTGATTGATTAATTGATCCATAGACACGCCCACAAGCGGTGTGCAACAAACTCTAGTGCTTTCAAAACTGTAAGACGTCTTAAAGGGCTGAAATTCGACATTTGGTATATCCTGTTGATTAAAATCGCTAAACGTTCCTTAAACCTTTAAGGAAGCGTGGCATCGATTTAAAGGGTAATTTTTCAAATGCATTTTTATACCCGACCGAGGGTATACTAATTTTAATGCATAGTTTGTAACTCAGTGAAATAATCACCGTAGACCCTTTAGACCTTTTAGTGATATGATCGAGACCGGCAGGTAAATCGATTAAGCTATGTCCGTCCGTCCATCCGTCCATCTGTATGTGTGAAGGTTTAAGGTCTTCAAAATCAAGCTAGGGAGCTGAAACCTGATACACGGCATGTATCTTCTGCTGCACAGACAAAGTGTCAAATTTGGCTTAATCCGTCAACGGCCACGCTCACTACTGGCTTCAATGTGAGACAACCTCTATTTCACATTTTCTTTCAAAATACCTTTTGGTCAAGTTAGACAAGTCATAGGAACTTACATTTTGGTACAGAGCAATATTGTCCCAAGACCTTTAAGAAGGCGAAAATTGGACCGCCCACAATATCGACCATGCCCACTTTTGACATGTTAGATCTACTTTTCAGATCTATATTTCAAATTTTTTTTTCAATTTGGAGTAAACTTTTCGAGAAATTTGGTGTTTAAAGATCTAACATTGTAAAAGTGGCCATAGTCAACATTGTGGGTGGTCCAATTTTTGCCTTCTTAAAGGTTTTGGGTCATTATTGCTCTATACCAAAATTTATGTTCCTACGCCTTGTCTAACTTGACTAAAAGGCATTTTGGTAGAAAATTTGAAATAGAGGTTGTCTTACATTGAACCCAGTAGTGGGCGTGGGCGTCGGCGGACTTAACTAATTTTTACACTTTGTCTGTACAAAATAAGAACCAAGATAAACTCCAAGTTTGAGCGTCCTAGCTCAATTTTAAAGACCTAAAAACTTCACACATGTGGACAGACGGACAGACGGACGGACGGATGGACGAACATGTCTTAATGGACTCACCTTTCGGTCTCGAACACATCTTTAAAGGGTCTCAGGGGTCTATGCATCAAAATTAATATACCCTCGGTCGGGTACAAAAACTTCTCAAAGTGCCGTTCGGATTCGGCTAAAAATTGTAGATCCCCTTGTATGTGAAGAAATTAACACACCGGCATACATTGTTGAGAATTTGGCCCTGGTTCAACTCGACCTGTTGCGCCACTCTATTTATTGCATAAAGCATCTTAACTTAAGGACATATTTTTTATCCTACCCAATTTTTGGAGGCTTGACAATTTTCGTTAAGGTAGCGTATAGTATTTAACGATCCGTCGTTGACTGACAGAAGCTTTAACATACGCACTGTTGCATTTGTTTAAACTTCAAATCCATAAAAGTATTATTTATATTTTTTTCCAAAATGTCGTTAGACTTCTTTTCAACTCCCCGTGGCATTGGCTATTGTTCTCAAATCGTGTGATAACAGATTTGGGGGAACACCCTAAAACTTGCTGTTTCTCTTACTCTTACTTCATTTTAAATAGGCTTAACAACTGCATATCTGTTTCACGACTGCATATCTATTGTAGACGATGGGCTTTAGCAGGAGTCCTTTGATAGAGCACGAGGGTCCCCCACGAGGTCAATATACAATCGCCTCAGTCATACTTTGATTGGCGATAACTACTTCTGTGAGAAGCTTAATACCTCTGAGATTAGTTTAATCTTCAAAACGCGCACACAAATGCTAGAACTTAATTTCAGACCGCACCGGGATGACATGACCGAAGCCCTCTTCATCTCATAGCACTTTGCCCTATCCTTCAAGAGAGAGGTCCGAAGATAATTTTTTGAAAAAAGCTTTCTGTCCCTCGCGGAATGTCTTTCTTTATTAAATGGCGGACTTGCTAATCCAATTTTTGAGAGAAGCGATTACGTTTAGGAATACATACCAGCAGCTAGATGAATAGAAATCAGATCCCCTTGGGACAAGCTGAATTGTCCATTGCTTATTTGTCTAAGTCGAGCCTCCTTTTAACTTTTCTTTTTTGAAAATTGTTTTTGTTTTAGCTAAACTAAAAGCCCTTTTATATTTCACAGCATAACTTAAGCTTGCAAATGATTTCAGTAATTTAAACATTATTTGGATTTAATTTTAGTTGCTTTAACTTAAGTCCTTTAAGTACTTACTTAGAAATACTCTAAGAACCAACTAAATATGTTTGAACTTTTTTTTTCCCCTTTTTAACACAGCAGACAACACTTAGCCATGTTGTACTTAATTTTTATTTCAAACTTTTGTAATATGTCTTAAGAAAAGAAATAAAAATATATTGAATATTGAAATAGGCTTAAAAAATTTCGAACATTTTGAACCTACTTGCCTTGTAAATGCTTTATACATTAACTAATTTTAAGCTAGGTCGTTGTTATCTTAAGATGCAAGAAGCGTTTTAAAAATGTTTTCGAAACTGCGTTTTTGAGTCAATTATTATATCGGAAGCTTATGAATCTTCCAGCTTGGCTATAGTTTATCCAGCAATTCAAAAAATGGACTATCGATACTCATTATTTTGTTTTTATTATATCTATTAATAACCTTTATAGAGAAGGGTATATACTCTGGGGATAGAGGGAGACGAAAAACTTTTTTTTCTACTTTTTTTTTCAATTTTTTCAATTTTAAATCCATAAAACAGCTATTTCGATTTTTTAAAGTCACAAGTTTTTTTTTTAATTTTCCAAGCATTTTAAACTATTAAAGAAGCCGGTGGTACAACAGGAAAAGTGTCACGCAAAAATTAGAATAATAAAAAGTTTGCCCCTGACGGGATTCGGACTCGAGCCTGCGGCATTAGGGAGTACCGCTTTTTATTTTCGGGTTGAGTGTGACATACTTACGCACGTAAGGCTTTATTATGTAGGGGATCCGCTTAGAAAAGCTTAGATTAGTCTGTTTTATAAGTGTGCGCTGTGTGCTCAAAATCAGCTTTGTAGAGCCAGTAGCTCAGCGAATAAAGCCTATAACACCATAAAAACGTCTACTCTGTTCTGTCTAGAGATTTCATGCATTCATCGTTTGAAGCAATCTATGTCATATTTGCAGAACTGGTGAACAAACTGGGTGTCTCACAGAGCTCTGTTGTAGGTGCTGTATTGTTTTTGTTTTGTGTTAACTCTTTATTCATCCAGATTTTTAAGAAAAAAAAAAATCCAGCGTTTGCCGATGACACTAATCTAACTTACTTTTCTAATGGCATTTTTATACCCGACCCAGGGTATATTTATTTAATGCATACTTTGATCATATCTCGACCAAAAGATCAATTGATTAAAGCCTTTCCGTTTATCCGTCTGAAGTTCTGAGGCCTTTAAAATTGAGCTAGAAAGTTGAAACTTGAAATGTAGCTTGGTTCTCATTTTGTATAGGCAAAGTATGAAAATTGATAAGATCCCCCTACATTCACGCCCACAATCGACTTGAACGTCAGGCAACCTTAAATTTACATTTTATTCCGAAATGCATTTTTCTCAAGTTAGACTAGGCGTCATAGATCGGACAACTGAATTGAGTTGACTGAAATAACTTGGAGTTCACCAATGTATTTTCTTTCAATGTCACTGGAAATTTATGTATGTGCAATGACTTCCTCATCACAATTACTTTTGAACTTCTTTTCAGTTGTTTATGAAATGCTTACGGATCTAACCAAGCTTCCTACAATTTTGAACTGACCATATTAACAAAAGTCGAATGTACTATTACCGGATTTCTTTCAAATGAATTATCACTTTCCACATCTATATGCTTTGAAGAAACCACCTAAGGACGCTCGTATCATAAATGTATGCATGCGTATCGATAGTCATAAATAGAAAAGAGTTACGTCTTTGTCATTGGGAGCTGTCAAACAGACAAAAATAATGTCATTGCTCCAAATAGATCCATCCCTTTACTGAACATTTGCTACGCAATCACATAAGTTCAGCTTCTTTTCACTTGCTTGGAGTTTCTTTACATCGGCCAAGTGTTCAAATCGAAAACAATAAAGAAAGACATATATTCAAAAATATCTTGCAATGATCTCCTTTTACAATTTTTATTCATCCTCATAATTCCTATATAATTTTCTTTCAACTTGTCAAACGCCGAAATGAAATAAATTTATGATCTCTCGTTAGTAAAGTCGACGCAACAAAATAAACTCGAAAACATAAAAAAGAATTAAAAACCTAAAAATACCCATTTTCACCCCATACAAGGATTCCTTGATCACATCCACTATTTTGCTAGAAGTTCGTGCACTTGTTCCAACCCAATTCAAATCGATCGTAAATAGTTCATAGCGCATCGCGCACATAAAGACGTAAAGGGTTTCCCAATAGACGCACACCAGAAACCAGAAGGAGCGACCGTACAGAATGAGATGACTTTTTGATGATGACAACGATGATGGGTTTATAATAAGCAACAGCCATATAGATGACGAGGAGCTGTCTAATAACGTGCCACATATGTGTGTATACGTTGCCCGCCCAACCCCTTCAGTTTGTCGCCTAATCAGGAATGAGGTTAAGATGGTTTTTCATTTTCAAAATTTAATTTGACTAGCGTGTGAAACTTTGAAAACTCCACTTCGCTGAGGTGGATTATACCAGCGATTCCTGTAGCACCCCCAAACGAACCGAACGGGATGTTTTCGTTTCGCCTCGCATCGCCCAAATCAACAATGATATGCCCTGGAGAGGGCAGGCCAACGAATTAACGCCGCCGCACATCTAAGAATGTCACGTTTTACATCTCGTTTAAGTCATTTAAAAGCCATTTTCATCGTTGCTACTCCCGTTAGATATTCAAATTCTTTTTATCCAAATGGGAAATTAAGTGGTACTTCCATTATCAGTGAACCGTGCACTGAACTACGCTGCTGCACTAGGCTACACTTGAAGAGAGCGAGCACCCCCAGAGCTATCAAACTGAAAGAAAAAGAGACTCGTCGAAAACCCCTTTTGTTTTCAAGTGCGGTTTTGTGGACACCGGGACTGTGAACCCATCTACGCACAGCACATATCCTTGGAGCAACAGTGTCAATGGGGGTGAGATGCTTTGCAGCCACTTAAAAGCGATTATCGATTGTCTGCAAAGCAATTCTCCCATATCGAGCATGGGAGGGGTAGTGTAGATGCTATAATGTTTACCCACTCAAGAGTTTTCGTCTTCTTTTTAATCCATTTTTGGAGAAAAGTGGTTACAAAATTTCTTTGGTGACAGAAACTTTTATTGCGATGTCATCGATGCTCGCTTCTAGACTATGAAATTTCGAAAATGTACTTAAACGCACATTGACCTCATTAATCGAAAGCGAAGGGTGTAACGCTTAAGGGAATACGATGATCGGGTAGTAATCTTCCGGATTAAATTGATCAATCATAACAAAATGTTTCACTTTGATAGCATCGATGGGACGATTGTTGTTCATCTTATAATTATGAACTTTAATAAAGTCCTGAAAGGCTTGACTTCTTCTGGTGACAAAAGTATATTCGCAACGACACAGTACCATTATGGTTCTAGGGTAAAAAGGCGCTTAGACCCTGTAGTTAACCTTATAGTTTATTACAGATACATAAACTTTTAAAACCGTATTTTTTTTTCGTTTATAAGAGCTTTAATATTTTCTTCTCTTAAAGATTTTAATTACTTTTATGCAAGAAAATTGGTAAGACTACTAAAACTTTTTGAGATCGGCGAGGAAATTACAAAAAGGGGGCAAAGTTGGTAAAGTGGGCGTGCCAAAGGGCTGATTTTTAAATGTCTTACACTTGCACTGCTTCGAGACCCAAAAAGCTAAGATATGAGAGATTTGAGGTTTCAAGTTCCTTATTTAAGGAACTTGAAACCTCAAAATAAATGAACTTAAGATTACCCAACGACAGACGGACGGACATATAACAAATCGGTCTCGATCATATGTGAAAGCCTTTAAGGTTTTGGGGGTCTACGAAAATTATTTCTTTATGCTATAAACTATGTGCTGGATCGAGAATTACTTTTTTCTTCTACCTTTTCTCTTCTCAAATTTATTTCCGCTCGTCATGTGCTACGCATCTTAAGGGTAGTCATAACGCCTTGATCACGAGTTAATTATAAAAAAAATGAAATGTTTTTAACAGCTTATTTTAAAAACTTTTGCGGGAAACTACTAAAAATCGGAACTTAGGTCTAGCAAACATTGAACTTTTATGAAAAAAATTATCTTTAAAAAGTTTTTATAAAAATAAAGAGTTGAAAATAGGACCCGTTTTTTAAGGTGTTTGATGCTAAAAGTTTTTAACGGCTTCGTTCACAAAGCCGGTATACAAAACACGTTTAAAGCAACTTAAGTAAACCAAGTGTTTAAGTTATTTTGAAAGAATGCTTATATCGATTTTTTGTTTATTGAAAAAAACAACAGCGCTAAAATGCATAAAAAAGCTTCACGTTTTTCACTAGGTTATTAGTGCAATTCATAAGAAAATCAAGTGAGTAAGTGCAAGAGTCCGGACCCTATATACCGTGTAACACCAAATCTAAAAGATTTTTGGCCCGCAATCGTATATCACTTGTATTGGAAATGCCCCCAAATATGGGCGTGGGCTTAGAATTCAAATGATTAATTGTAATTTCGTGAGAATCATGAAAAAATTCGAACATTATATCGAAAAAAAAACAGTTTTTTCCTAAAAATGCCCCTAAAAGTAGGCGGAGCTGAAAACTTTGTATGTATCAAACTTAGCAAAGAGTAATATCTTAAACAGATTTTTTTTCGATTTGCAATGAACTTTCCGAGAAATCGGGTTTTTAAAGATCTAACATGTTAGAAGTGGGCATGGTCGATATTGTGGGCGGTCCAAATTTCGCCTTGTAAAAGGTCTTGGGCCAATATTGCTCAGTACCAAAATTTAAGTTCCTATGACTTGTCTAACTTGACCAAAAGGCATTTTTAAGTATTTTAAAATGTACAGAAGAACCAAGCGGTGTGCCTAGTTTCAGCTCTTTAGATTGATTTTGAAGACCTGAAACCTTCACACATACATACGGACGGACGGAAATATTCGTTGCTTAATCGATTCACCTGCCGGTCTCGATCATATCTCTAAAAGGTCTTATCTAAAACCTGAATCTTAGAAAGATGGCAGGCCACTGTCTGGTAGGGCGACATGCCAGAAGATTTGGTGTTCCCTTTAACGATTTCTGCAGAAGTTGTAGAGATGGGAGGAGGATGAGACCATGGTTCATCTTCTGTGTAACTGTCCCGCCCTATCGACCCTAAGAAAAAACTTTAGGTGAATACTACTTTGATGATATAGATGATCTTCGGGTCAAACTGACCGAATGCCTAATCTTCTAGCACGACTCGATTTAAAGAGGTAAAGAAGCTTTATATTCGGGTCAAACTGGCCGAATGCCTAATTGTAAATCACACAACCAATTTCTAGCACGACTCGATTTAAAGAGGATAAGGAGCTTTATCTTCGGGTCAAACTTGCCAAATGCCTAATTGTGAATCACACGACCCATTCTAACCACCATATGGGAAACTCTATGTGGAGGAGAGAGCACCCAAAGTGAAGCGCGAAATATCATCACACGAACCTACCCACCGCCACTATATCCGAGTTTTCCCAAAAGGACCGGCCTGGTAAGGGCTCATACCGCTTCGGTTGCCTTCACCTCTCCGCTCGTATGGGAACATATTCCCCCTGGTAGAGTTCTTAAAGCTTCGGTTACCCCTACCTCTCCCCCCCCTTACACCCCCAAGGTTGATTTTGATTTGAGTCGCCTGAGGTTCGGGCTTACACCGAAATGGTTACTCTGAATCAGCGTCTTAGCTAAGAATCATCCACCCTACCGAAATCGGTTACCCCCTACACTCTCTTACCTTAGAGAGGTAATAGATATAAAGAAGATCTAAAGATCTACTTAGACTCGAGATAAAGAGGAATAGTTACCTTATCCCCGGTTAATTAGTTAAACACCTAGTGGGTGAACGCTCAACCTGTCCCTCATGCCACCCGGAAACGGTATAGTAGTAGCCCTACAGAAATAGCCATTTTCCCCATCCTTCCCTCACCATATCCACTGAATAAGTGTGGGCTTATACCGCTACGATTGCCCTCGGCCCTGCATCCCTACCGCATCACCAACATATAATCCCACTGGTACGGGTTGATACCGTTTCGGGTACCCCTACCTATCCATTCCCCCCCAATTCTAACGTGAGCCTCTGGGTGTATGGGTGTACACCGAAGACTAGCCACCAGCTTCTTGCCTAAGAACTCCCCCCCCCGCTGAGGTTCACACTGATTTCAGTTACTCCTGCACAGTCCCATCCTCGAGGATGAATCTTAGTGCAGAAGCAATAGTCATCGACTTATACGAAATTGGTTGCCCCTGTCGTGCTTTTCTCATAAAGAAAGCACTCCTCATTGATCCACGATCTTGTTGATGAGGGCTAACACCGAAATTATTTATCGCTCGACCTCAAGTTGCTTCTCCTTATCCATATCAATCCCCTTCCCCTCCCATCGTCAAGGCCAATTTCCATCTGGAGTCCAACAGTCCGAGACCATCCTTTCTTCAGGAAGTCTCTCACTGGTCCCCTCACAGAGCTTCACACCGAAACGATTACCTCCAGCTTTCATTACATTCTGCAGGTAAGTTCCCAACCAATCAACCACAGGTTTACACCAAAGGTAAGGTAAACGTCACTGGTTGCATCGACCCCTCTCATCCAATTTATTTATTGTTATCCCTTAGTTACTCGGGCTGGTTACTCCGGTCCTACAAAGTGGTACCACATTGGACCTCCTTTGATCTAAGTGTGTCCCTAGCCAGCGGTTAGAGCCAGAAAACCAACCTTACCTAGACTTTTCGGGCACCGGTTTTGGTGTAAGCGGTAAAAAATCTCGTACTTCGTTTTTTAAATAAGCTTAGGAAAACGGAGGTTAGAAACAACACTTTTAACGTCTTTTAACCCAGCTTGCTTGATTTTTGTACGCTTTGTACTTTAAATAAAAAGTTTTAGTACAAAATTTTTCAAAAAGTTCGGCAGCTAGGCCGTCAGTTCCGACTGCTTTGTTGAACTTCAGGCTTCACCTCATCCAGGTTGGGTTGGTGGTATCGTTCGTATGCTTCGTCAGTAACTCACTCGCCCGAGTTGAATCTTCATTCTGCCTGACAGCGGGATGCGGTTCATCTTCGCCGTTATAATATTACAGCCTGCAGATATGGTTTTTCCGAATCCTCAGCACTGGCTTTGGATCTTATACTATGTTCTCGTGATCGCTTTTTCAGGCTTTGGTTTGAACTTTGTATCGTTTGCAGGACCTTTTTGTCCTCTGATAAAACCTTCGAACATCATTCCTGTTCTAGTATTTTTCCACCTCTTCAACCGCGCGCCACGTGATCTTTTTTTTTTCTTGGAAGAATTGGACCCTTTACTTTCAGATTATCAGTCTGAGGTGGTACCTATCTGCACGAAAGTCCAACTTCCTTCTCCGGAGTTTAAATGCCAGAATATTTCTGTCTGCACCGACAATGTACCGACAACAAGGAATGGGAATATTCATAGAGATTTTGAAGTGACTTCTGTGGGCCAAGAAGTAATAGAAAAGCTCGAAAGCTTATTGCTTGTCTTCATATTCATTGCAACAATAGAATAATACATACTCTTAACAGGACAGACAACGATCAAGGAAAACACACCTCTCTCATTTGGACTTTATTATTTTCGGCTTAGGTTAAAAACATTAAGTTCAAGATACACAAGATGTCCAAATTGGGTGAAACTGCCTACTAAAGGTTAAGACTTGTCCGAATAGGTCAATGAGGAAATTTTTATAATATCTGTCAAGATTTTGATTTAATACATTTTGCTTAGGTTATTACCATAACCCGGCTTTTGTCTGGATGCTCCATACATTCGTCCTTTATCGCATTACGTACAAAACCTGTGGTTGTGTTTATTGTAAAAAAAAAAATACTGGCCCTGTTGGTTTAAAAATTGTTGCACAAAAAATACAACAACCTCATCCTTATCCTTCTATACGTCTCACAAAACAACAACCTTTTTGAGGATGGTGACAAGGTTAACTTTTAATTGTTCACGCCTTTTACGTGCTAAACATTAGAAAACAGTCAGGAGGCATGTTGTCGACAACACATCTTGTAGTAGGTACCTACTTTGTTGGTGGAATGACCATCATCCTTTTTCATGTAACGTGTCACAACACAAGCGCTTGAATGGAACTTGCATTGTTTACTTCCATAAAACACGGCATAACTGCCTGCCTGCATTGCTTGCGTTTTTGTTTTTGTTTTTGAATTTACTCCGAGCGCTTTTAATCTTTTCAGCTCTTTCAAAAGTATACACAAGTGTCAAGGTTGCGTGCTTGCTACAAATTTTTACTGTAGCAGAGCAAAAAAAGGACTTCAAAGTCACTGGAGTATAGATAAACATAATTTTACCTTTTTAGGATATGATTTCATAAATTTTTGGAACACAAACTACATTCCTCAAAAGCTACATAACTTTTCAATCTCGATTTTAATTTGCTTTTATTGCAGTGCATTCTCGAAGAACATCGTTTTGCCGAAAGCGAGCAATTCCTGATATCAAATGTAGGAGTTGTGATCTATCCAAAAGAAGTCAAAACACATTTGGAATAACAGGGGGTAGTCTAGCAAGCGACTACCCAGCTTTCAGTTGTGTTTTAATAAAACTATGGCCGTTGCCACCGAACAAGGATTGAGTCCACATCAGCATGCTTTTCCTTTTTATGAGTGCGGGATGTCTTAATTTTTTTCTGAATTATTAAACAAATTATTAAAATATTTTATATACAACCATCCGTACATGTGTATGTTCATTATGCAGTACTATTTGGAAAAAGGATATGCAAACAATGGTGGTTTGCATCAGCATCGTTTCAGTACCACAGCTGTATACCAGAAATAAAACCATTTCGCCTTAACGTACGTACAGCTACTCCAAATAGATACACGCGAAATCAGGGATGCTCATCTTCAGGATAGTGCCGCTCCAGAATCTACAACTATGTAAAAAAGTTGATGAAACCCACGCTAGTTGGATGGCAAAACCCGGGACTAGAAAAGAGCATCAGCTGCAACAGCATGTGAGGAAAAGTTTTATTGTTTTTCAGCATCTTTTCGGTGCGCACACTTGGTTCAACAGATGAGATTTAATGAAATTTTTAAATCCGCGACCCATAAAAATATTTGCTGCTTCGCGGGATGTTTTTTCTGCCGGTCATTGCTTTTCTTCTTGAAATTAAAATGAAAATAGTTTTGCTTGCAAAGTTTCCTAAAACCTACACCCACACATTGACTGCAGAGTTGTGAGGAGGATCACCTCGGTGTGTCGGTTGTGCTTGCCTATTGTTTTCATTAAGTGAAGAGTGGATATAAAAAAAATAGAAAAACAATAGAGAGCGCTGTGCACTAGTTTCTGGTAGGAATAAGGTAATCACTGAAAGGATTGTATTTTTCTGCAGTGAAAACGGATCCTTTTGAAAATGCAAATAAAAGCTGTTAAAGGTGCAGCTTCGAGTTGTTCAATTTATAGAAGTAATCAGAGATTTCTCATCGTGTAAAATTGGATTTCATCGTTTTTTTTTCTACTTCTTTATGACACCAGAACGAGCAAATTAGAGCTCAGATTTAAAGTTTTATAGTTGTAGGCCGAAAATTGGAAAAAAAGGATCAATGGTAAACCACATAGACTTCAGTCGGTTGTTGGATCACACCTTCCCATGAGTTTTACCATTGTTGGATTTGTACATTTTGATAATGGGTTTTAAGGAAATAGCCAAACAAAGTGTGATGTCTTTTTTGTTGGGGACCGCAGCAGGTTAGGTGGAGGTTCCAAAGGCAAGTTGATTCAATAATTGAACTGGCTATAATTTGAAAAGTTTTTAACGGTCCGTCCAAAAATGAAAAAAAGACCTTTATGGTATCACTACGTTGTCCGTTCGTCCGTCCAATCGCGTTATAACTTCTGAACGATAGGTCGTAGAAAGACAAAATTTGATGTGGTTTTAATATACGAAAAAAAGGCCAGAGAATCCAGCGAGTACATTTTTTTAAGCCGAAGTAGCGGTTTAATTACAGTTTGCAATTTCATGGGCAAATGTATTAAATGCTTTTCAATACTTTTTTAAGAAGTTAAGCGGACAAGAACAAGAAAAGCGAAATTTTAGTTAAGTGTATACAATGAAAAAAAAAACAATATGTATTTTGAAAATATTGAAAAGTTTTTCAGAAATGAAGAGTTGAAAATGGGTGACGTTTTTCATAACTTTTGAACCCATTAGTGTACAAAGCCCATCTTGGACACACGTTTAAAACAACACAGGGTAAATCGAGTGCTAGAGCCATATTTTTCAGAAAAAGTTTTAATACTGCCGTTTTAACGCATTTTCGAAAAATAAAATAGCACAAACGCATGAAGAAACGTGTGCTCTCTCACACGTACCAGAAATTATTCAAAATTTTATCCAAAATCATAGCTTCTGAGATTTAACACAAAAACAGAAAAGCACTTTCAAAAACAATTTTTTTAAACTTTCTAGTATCTTAACGGTAAAAGCGATCTTGTTCAGATTTTGTTAAAATATAAAGTGTACAAAAAGAAAGCAGGCTGCGTTAAAAAAAAATTTAGTTGGTATTGGAAAAAATTTAATGGGAACTGCAAAAAAGCAAAAAAATTGTTTTATTGAAGTTTTTTTTTAAATTAAAAAACTAAAAAAAGGTCAAAAGAAGGTATGTCTTGAAACCTACAGTAAAGTTTTAACATTTAAAAACTTCGAAAATTTGACCTAAAAACGTGAAAACATTTTCGAAAACGATTTTTTAAATGTTGCTGGTCCGTTAACGGTAATTACGATCTTATTTCAGTTTCGCTGAAGTCGAAGTATGAAGCGTTCACAACGCAAGCTTACTGCATTTAAAAAGTTTCAAAGTTGCTGTTTTCAACTTCAAGTTTTTAAATCATTGAAAGAAACGAAACAGAAAACAAAATGTTTTAGGTACCGTTTTCTAAAAAAATCCATATATCCGCTGAATTTAATGGAACTCAACTGGTTGTAAAATTAATGATTACATAATTGAAAAATAATAATTGAAAAATAAAAATAAATTTGCGTCTTAAGGATTTTAAATTGTAAAAATGGTAAAAAGGCCAAGAAAATAATTTATTTATTTATTTACTTAAAGCAAAATAATTTACAAGAGACTAAATTTGTAAACTATTTAAGTTAAGACCACAGGGCTCAGGGCTACAGAGGCCATATGACAAAGAGGAAGTCGCAATACTTTAAAAAAAAACGATATAACTAAACAACTTTACAGATAAATTTATATAAGTTTTAGATTTTTTAAAATTTGTGGTGAAGGGATGTTACTTTTTTTTTAAGTGTGAATAGTTTAAGGGTTTCCAGAGTTCATCAGTTGTGACAGCTGTGCGTGAATGCTGACAGTATCTTCTTCGATTTGTTTTGAGAACTCAACAACATGATGGTTGGCCAAATTGTAAGCGCTGTTTCACAAATAAGGCATTTCTCAGGTGCTTCTCGGCTGTACAAGTGTCGAGTTGTAAAGAGGGTTTTACCTAACCTGGCTGGAATAATTCTGATACAGTCATCTCTATAAGTTTTGCAATATGGAACACGATTGTGTGACGGGTGCTAGGATCGCAGGAAAGTTTGGCATGTTCTCCATGCTACCGAAGCTTCCTTTTCTTGAGAGGCTGCAAAAGATCTTTTAATGAAACGATATGCATGAAGAATAGAAAATAGCTATATGTTTTTCCCTCTATAATCGAAACGGTAAGAGGCAAAAATTTAAAATAAATAACCAACGTAGGCCATCTATTAAAATGTAAAATAAAAGTGAAGCAGTTTTGAGGAAGTATATGATTCCGGAATGTGATTGAAAGTACTAACTAAAATGATGCTGCTAGAAAATAATCTCAACGTCTGCACCACTTATTCTACACAAAATTTGACGCAAACAGAATAACATAAACGTTAGCCAACGCAAGAACTTTGAAGAAAAATAAACTTATAACAGTTAATTTTGAAGAAAAAGATATCAACAAAATTAAAGGAAAAGTTTTATGCCACTCGTTTTTTAGCAAGAAACCTTAAACAATCAGCCAATATAAGAACACTAGACTCCACTACGAAAAAAGCCTACAACAGAATGAAAAATATTCATTTATAATAATAAACAAATAGAATTTTACACAAGCTGCACAATAAAGGTTAGCTTAACCTACAACAAAAGCTGGCGGACCACTATCCGCATATGTCTTCATGTTTGACGGTCACACATATCTGATCTCGTGGTAGTCTCAATCGAAAGCCTTTTCAAAAGCCTTGGCCAAAATCAAGCAGCTTCATAGCATGTGCAGATCTTTAAGGGCAACACGATGTTATTTCCATTATGATCCTTATCCTTGGGACTGCATCAGTGGTTGACTTGCCCACGACAAACAACCCGCACTGGCCGTCAGATAGAGTTATTATTATCGCAGTCGACTATCTAGTAACCGCTCGCCGATCCTCACTGTGTTTGACATCAGCCTGATGGAACGGTGGCTATTACAGCTTCGTTTAGGAAAGAGATAGTTGTGTCAGTAGTTTTAAGGCCTTAAATTTTGAGCTAGGAACTTGTAATTTCTTTCGAAGTTGTTTCTAAGTCCAGAAGCAGTACGAGTGTAAACATTTTTGAAACCCGCCCACTGACACGCCCACTTAACTTGTTAGTATGATAAATTAAAGTTATTGTAGGGTACCGAAATTCGGTATGCGATTTCCTCGCTTAAGTGTGTTGTAATTGGTATATAAAAAAAACGAAAACCGCCCCCATGCGGGCGTGGTCAAATATAATTTGCTTTCTAATAAAAAATAATAATCGGCTTTTATTCGATATATTTCCTTTATGAGCGGAAGATTTTCCGATATGAGCGTTAGCTATCAACTGAAATTAATAAATTTTTGCCACGCCCACTTTTGGGGACATTTTTAAGTCTAAACTAAATTTTTTATATGAAAATGCAATCAACACGTGTAGTATATACCACTTCTGATTAAAAATGCGAACAAAACCAGTGAGTTACCCTATTCCTATTATCCTTTCCATTCCTATAATCCTTTCCATTCTTATTCTCCATTCCATTCCTTTTCTCCTTTCCATTCCTATTCTCCTGCTTGTTTTCCATCCCGGTACCGTTACCATTTGCATCATTTTAAATAGAAAAAAAAATATTCATTTTAATTTTTGTTTTCTTTTTTTTTAAAAAGGGGCGTGGCATGTCCAACCCCTTAAACCGAAAATCAATATTAGCATAGAAATATCCAAGTTTGCGGCAAAAATGTACCTAAAAGTGTAATTTTTTGTTTCAAATTCAATAATTTTGTGAAATCGACCTCTAAGGATGGGCGTGGCCAAAAACTTTGTATTAACGAAATCTGAAATAGTATCAGGTGTACTTTATGTGCTAAATTTTATTTCTTATTCTATACTTAGTAAAGCTAAAAGCAGTCGAAATCCATGTTTTTCTGGAAATTTAGAGGTTCTTATGGAATTCTGCCTCTAAATGTGGGCGTGGGCCAAAACTTTGTATGAACAAAATGAAGAGTATTTTCTACATAACATATAAGGTAAAATTTTTTCGATCTGGAACAAAAATATTGAATAAGATGCATTTGAACAATTACTCTTTAATTCGATGCAAAAAATGCAATTTTTTGGTTAAAATTCAAGAATTTCGTAATATCTACCTCCAAACGTGGGCGTGACTTTGTAGGAACGAAATCTAGTATAGAACACGCTGAAGCTAATGTGCTAAGTTTTATTTCTTATTCTTACTTAAGTAAGGCTTAAGAAACTTAGGTCTTAGTAAGGCTAATGAAAGAAACTTAAAAAAAAGCGCTTTCTATGTACCCGACCATATATACCTTGTAACATCAAATCTTGAAGTTTCTTGGCCCGAATTCATATACAATTTGTATAGGTCACGCCGCCAAAAGTGGGCATGGGCTTAAAATTAAAATCAATTAATTCTAATTTTGTTAGAATCATGAGAAAATACGGTAAAAGCGAATTATTTCAGAAGAAAACAGTTTTTTCCTTAAAACGCCCCTAAAAGTGGGCGGAGCTCAAAACTTTGTATGGAGCAAACTTAGCAAATAGTAATATCTTTAATATTTGTTATAATCTTTTTTTTCGAATCGGGAGAAATCGGGTTTTTAAAGATCTAACATGTTAAAAGTGGGCATGGTCGACATAGTGGCAACCAATTTTGCCTCGTTAAAGGGACAATATTGCTCAATACCAAATTTGGGTTCCTACGCCTTTCAAACTTGGTCAAAAGGCATTTGAATAAAATTAGGTGAAATAGAGGTTGTCTCACATTGAAGCCAGTACTGGGCGTGGCCGTTGGTGGATTTAGCCAATATTAACACTTCGTCTGTGCAACAGAAGAACCATGCTGTTGCTGTGTACCGAGTTTCAGCTTTAAAGCTTGATTCTGAAGACCTTAAGCCTTCTCACATACCGACGGACAGACAGACGGACGGACGGACATGGCTTTATCGATTTACCTATCGGTCTCGATCTTATCTCTAAAAGGTCTTAGGGGCCTACGATGATTATTTCACTGTGTTTCAAACTATGCAATCAAATTAATATACCCTGGGGACTACCACAATGTTTCTTTGACCTATTTGTAGTGGCCCTTCCAAGTTCCTTTGGAATGATTTTGCCTTCTTTATGCACGTTCGCTAAAGGTCGTCCCGAATATCTTGTGCTCTGCTCTCTTCATTTTTTTTTTTTTATTTTTTTTTTTATTAATGATTTGATGGAGGTAGTTTTGTATCTTGTTTAAAAATACTTCGCCATTTTCCTTATCCAAAAATTTTTCTTTGATGCGTACCATAAACATAACGATCAGCAGCAGACAGTGTTGTGTTGTGAATGCGTCCTTTTACCTCTGCTCGTGTATCACCTGCTTGAGAGATATCAGCCGATCACTATTCACTTAGCCTTGACGTATTTAAGAGCAGATACCGTCAAGTAGCTCTGCCGCAAGGATGATACCGATTTTATTCTTAAAGCTTTATTCAGGATCATAGAGACAATACTCGAGCCCGGATAGCCAGTAGCCAGTAGCCAGTAGCCAGTAGGTCTCTAGCTATGTACACCCCTAGTGTATGCGAATAATACCATAGCTTTTCCCTTCCATGCATCTCTTTTGACACACAACAGTCGAGTGAATATGTCACCGCAAATACACTGGTAAAATGCATTTTTGGAGGCTTTTCGCGTATTTATTTGCTTTTGTACACTAATAATACATATAGTGGTTTTGTTTGCTTTAATCCATCCGTAAACCTAACCCTCCCTCCATTTCATGACTGCCATGCCTTTAATACATTTTTGTAAGATCAAAATTGTAAATCAAATTTCCTCGAATTCAAAAATGTGTTGCATTTGCATAGCGAATTCATATGACACAAAATCATGTTGCCTCCAGGAAATAACTGATCAAGTTCATGATGAAAATATTTATTTTTCAAAATAAAATCCAACACAAAATTGCAATGTGCAAACTTCACATTTTTATCCTTGACCTCCACAGTATTCTCTGACTTTCATTGTTCAGCAATATCCTTTCCAGAGCTTGGGTGCCCTTGCAATAGGAAATACTAAAAAAATAAAATTTCAGCCAAAGGCGTTGGGATATGCATAATACGATGTGTATATCTACTATCCTTGCTATCTGCCTGCATATTATGGAACTAATCTCACTGACGCCTTTAACTGGCAGCTGAAACAAAATGTTAAGCTAGAACAATCCTCTTTGTTTCCGATTTCACACGAAATAATCTCGTGATTGAAATTTTTGCAATCCTAAAAGCATAAATGAAACTGCTACCCGGAGTTTGTTTCTCATTTATTATTTCTAGTTTTAGCATACAGTTTACAGTATCCGTTATTTTTGCGATTCACACAAGGCGGGGAAGCATTATATGCTCCGCAGCATGCATGTCCTTGTCCCTGTCCCTGGTGTTGACTTTCATTTTGTGATGTACCAGATTCAAAAATTTTGTGCGTTTGGCATTAGTTTGGAATAAGGCAGGAGCAGTTCATACTTTGCTCAAAACCTTGTACTAATTTCTACAAACTTAAAGTTTCTGCTGGTACTTAGGCTGTTGAAGAGTTTACATTTCTTCGGCCACTTTAAGCCTAAAATTCTCAATTACACCAGTTGATTGAGGAGCGTGGGAAAAGCAATAGCGCATTGCAATGACACCTTAACCCAATAAAAGATCGATGCGCAGTCAATCGTAGACAGTCGTACACCGCAATAGATAAATAGATAGAATAGAAAAACAGACAAGCGTGGAGCAAAAAGAATCGCTACAATGAAAACAAATACAATCCCAGCCACTCCCAAGCGTTTCCAGTTCAGGGCACCACCGTACACATTTTCAACTCCTGAAGTGGCTGTGATCCTTGAAATAACAAATAATTAAGTAGCTCCACCAAAGTCACATAGATAGAAAATACTAAAAACCACCAAAATGAAATAAGCCCCGGCCCGGCATAGGTACATAATAGATAGACGGGTACACATTTGAAATGTACACAAATGCATTGAGTCCTGCGAGTTGTTTACTCACATGGCAATCAACGACCGAAACCCAAACATCAGAAATTATTTCACTGCTTCGCCCCGAAAAAAAAACCTCGATGATTTTGTAATTTGAGACTCCTCCGGACGAATGTGTGTCCTCCTGACGGGTTCGACGTCACACGACACAGATGAACGAAATGTAAGCAGGAATAAAAAAAGGATGAATCTGTTGAAATATCCTTGTACACATGAGTGCAACACATTCTAGGATAGGATACTCCAATTTCCCAGTGTTTTCCTAAATCAAGATTTTTTTTTTATGAGAAGGATTTTACTTTTCACTTGTTTGTCAGATTGAAGAAGGAATTTTGACAATTTTGAGATTTTTCGTTTTTTTTTTTTTGTGGATTCGGGGGTATGACCTTTTGACACATAGCAGACATCAATTTAAATTGACAGCCTGTCTGCCCTAGTCATGCACATCAGCAGCAGAGTTTGATTTTTTTATGCTCGTCCTTTTCATGGGGCAAAATGATTATGTGAGCTATGTTGATGTGGGTTTAAGGGGGACTTCTGTAAGTCGTAAACTTGCTGCTGGATTGGTCATTACGGTGGGTTGTTGTGTGTATTTTCTGTTGGATAGTTAAATTTAATGAGGTAGAATATGGAAGATGTGCCTTTGCTGGCCGGTGTGGTGTCTTCTTTAGCTGTCAGTTGTGGGTAATATAGTTTTCTTTTATTAGTTTATCCTTTTTTATGTTTTAATGCCATGTGGTGGTGGTAATAAGCGATCCAAGTGTCACTTGAGAACGTGATTCATATTGCCGGGGGGTGTATACCTTTATGTTGATATAAGTGCGTTGTTAAGAACTTAAGTTACTAAATGTTATAATGTAAGTTGGAGTTTTGGGAGACAATTATTTATTTAGATTTACCATGAAAACTAGATTTACCATGAAATCGATTTAAATGTGACCAAAACTTTGGGCAGAAAAAATTATATGGCATGTCATTTTTGTAAGGACAGTTTTCTGTCTAGGAATTAATTCCTTTATTTGCTTTGTCCTACATTTCACCAAAGAGTTATTTGTATGGCTTAAAAGATATTCCCTCCGAATAAATATCTTACGCACACGCGGTCGTGGTAATCTTTTTATGAGTTTGGAGTTCCGAATTTTGGAGCTACGGCCCATAAATTAATTTTTTACTCAATTTTGACTCGGGGCAATTTAGCGCGTTAAAACCGAAATAAACCCTGTAAGACAATTCTTAAGAACTTTAAGAGCCGGTTTTTCGGTGCTGAGTTAAGCCCAGCTTAAACTAAGATCTGTTAATCCCGTAACAAAATGATTTTGCAGTTAACCCAGCGAGCAGTTTTTCAGTGCACAGTTAACTCCATAAACAAAGTTGTTAAAATCTTCGACTCTCGAAATTATTGCTTCTCCCACTCCCAACTGTCACTTCATATTTGATACAGTGAAGTGAGAGTTGGGAGAAAAACACAGAAAAAAAGTTCGACTTATTCCCTGATCTCATTTTTGAATGACGCAAATCAACTGTCATTCCACACAGAAAAAAAAAATCAAAGAAGCTCATACTGTTCTCCAGAGTTGATACGAGATTAACCCTAGATACACGTTCACTGAAAAACTCATTTCTGGGGTTAATCTCAGTTTAACTCGGAAACTCTGATGATCTTGCACTGAAAAACCGGCCCTAGGAGATATTATCGGGACCAAGAGGTGAATTAATTAAGCCATATCCGTCTGTCTGTCTAGCCATATGTGTTAAGTTTTAGGTCTTTAAAATTTAGCTGGAAGGCTAAAAACTTTGTTTTCATAGCATCATATGGACTGGATGGTGAACCGCTACCGCAGTCTTGGTGAGGAATCTTTCGAAATGGCTAGCTTCAGGGTAGGCCTTCTGCTTTTCGCTATTTCGGCATCGTCTGAAGGAGGAACTTCAGCGTCCACTGGGTGGGTTTGCGGCCACATGTGGTGAAGCTGGGATAAAGGTAAACGTGAAGGAATCCGAACTGATTTTTATTTCCCGAACTCCTGCGCAGTGTGCCATGCACATTAAGGGAGTCCCATTGAAACAGGTAGAGAGGTTTAATTGTCTCGGGTTTTTTTGACGAAAGATGGAAGGAGTGATACTAAAGTTTACTTTAGGATTGGCCAAGCCGGAGGAATAGTAAACGAACTGTGCCAGCCGGTCATCAGGAAAGCTGAGCTTGGACTGAAAGCAAAGATATCAGTTATTAATTCAGTGTTCGTTCCAACCCTCATCTATGGTCATGAAACTTGGGTAATGACCGAAAGAATTAGATCGCGGGTACAAGCTGCTTAAATAACATTTATGAGGTGCGTTGCTGGTGTTACTCTTAAGGATAGAGTCAGAAACGTCAGTATTCGTAGAAATCTTGGTGTTGAGCAGCTGAACACGTGGTTTGCATGCCCTCCGACAGACTTCCTAGACAGGTTATGTTAGCCGAGATGCGAGCGCGTCGCCCGTCTGGGGATCGCGCCTGTGTGTCTTGAGTAGGTGGCGGAATATCGGGAACGATGGAAGGACCATTTAGCCGCCCTCGCTCGGCGACCCTTTTAAGGATAAGCGGTCAGCGAAAATGATGATGATGATATAAAAATCCGTATGATACGGTCACAAGCACGCACACAATTGACTTGAATCAAATCAATTGACAACATCAAATTTTCATTTTATTTTAAAAAACCATTTAGGGACTTAAATTTATGTTTACAATGCTAGTTTCCGGAAATCTAAACTAGACGAAAAATGTACCGTTCACACCATCGAATATGCCTACTTTAACCATGTTACACATTTAAAAAACTTAATATTTCTGGAAATTCATCCTAAATTGAAAAAAAAGTATCTTTGACAAACATTAACGCCACATTTAACGGGCGTTTTCATAAAAATAAACTTAGTTTTTTAGCACTATCTTTGGCTTTTAACACTACGAAACTAGAACTAAAGAATTTTATTTTTGTCCACGTTCGTTTTATATACCAATTGAGGGCGCAAAACTTTACATCTTTTATTGTATTCTAGGATAAATAAGGTATAAGGTATTTCGACTGTTAGAAAACTTCAAGGACTTCATTAAAAATGACTTCATTCAATGACTTCATTAAAAAAATGATGAAGTTAACTCTGTATTAAACTCTACTCCTTAAGTTCAATCTAGATTCGTTTTGGTTTCAGGGTGAATAGAACATGGTACAACCAGGGCTTGACTCTGCACTTCAAAATAGGCCGCAGGAGAACATAACACTCTAAGGTTAGTAGGTTTTTTTGAGAGTCCACACTTTTTTTACCACACTTTGTGTTAAACTCCTCCGAGTTTCTCAGGTTTGACACATGTGGAAGGCAGTTTTAAGGAGTCTTGAGTTCTGTCTATGAGTCAAGTCAAAGACGAGTGCAACAAATCAGACCTTTTGTGTGAGTTTTGTATAACTTTAACCGTTACTGTTAGTTATATTCCCATTTGAAATTCTCACGGAATTTCAAACCGTCAACAGTGCCAAACGCAGGTCCTGGCGCACTTTCTGTGCAAGCATTGAAAGTACAACAGAGTCAGCCCGTCTAAGGAAAATCCTATCTAAAGAACCAGCGATTCCAAGCTATCTACAAACCTCTAACGGCTTGTGGACGCAATCCTGTACGGAAACTCTTGAGCTTCTAATGGAAACACATTTTTCAGGCTGCCAACTCGTCGAGACTCACAGCCAGGAAATAACTAATCCTGTAACTGAAACTACAATTCCAGAAGACATAGTAACGGAAACTAAGCTAAACTGGGCAATTGACTCTTTTCATCCATACAAGTCACCCGGTTGTGATGGACTGTATCCTATTATCTTACAAAAAAGCAAGCCAATTATCTTATTTGTACTTAAAAAACTATTTAGCCGCTGTCTACAACTTGGACAAATTCCCAAAGTATGGAGAGACTTCAAAGTCATCTTCATTCCAAAAGCAGGGAAATCGAGCCACACGACTGCCAAGGACTTTAGGCCCATCAGCCTATCATCCTTTTTGCTAAAAACCTTAAAAAAACTAATGGATAAGCACATTCGCACTCAAATTGACCATAAATTGATATCAGCAGCCCAACACGCTTACATTAAAGGTAAGGGCGTTGAAACAGCGCTGCACAAAGTAGTGAGCGTGATTGAGAAGTCACTTTAAGACAAGGAATATACCCTCGCTGCCTTCCTTGACATTGAGGGTGCCTTTAACAATGTTAAGACCTGTGCAATTAAACGAAATTTAGAAAATCTAAACGTTGGCCAAGCCCTTATTAATCTGATTATAAATCTGCTTAAAAATGCTGGATTGATCACCCTAGTGATCAATGCATCCATAGGCGATAGTGTTGTTAAGGTGACTGCCTCCAGAGGCACGCCACAAAGAGGAGTCATCTCACCACTTCTATGGGTACTGGTAGTCAATGAGATACTTATAAGACTGGGCGTGGGAGGGATTCACGTGGTGGCTTATGCCGAAGACCTTGTTTTAATGGTCAAAGGTAAACTCCTACCCACCATCAGCGAACTATTAGAGAAGGCTCTAGAGAAACTTAGCTTGTGGGCAAAGCAGTGCGGTTTGGGTGTTAACCCACAAAAAACCGTCCTCGTGCTGTTCACAAACAAAAGAAATATACCGCAATTCCCTCTACCGACGTTTCAGGGAACCTGTCTTCAACTCTCCGATAGAGCATGCTACTTAGGGGTGATTCTTGACAGGAAACTAAGCTGGAAACTCAATGTTGAGGAAAGAGTAAGGAAAGCCTCAACCGCATTCTATACTTGCAGTCGCATTTTCGGGAAAAATTGGGGTCCCAAACCCAAAATTGTCCTTTGGATGTACACTGCATTTGTTAGACCTATTTTGACGTATGGGTGTTTAGTCTGGTGGCAAGCAGCTGGAAAAAACACGAACCTACGCTACATGACAATAATAGAGCGAGCTGCATGAGAGCGACACCAACCTCAGGGCTGGAGGCAATTCTCAATATGCTACCCCTCGACCTCTATATGCAAGAATCTGCTGCCAAAAGCGCCTTGAGGCTCAGTCAGTCACCTGAATGAATCCCAAGCTCATTTGGTAATGCGCAGATTCTTCACAGCGTTATGGGAACCGGTACCTCCTCCGACTACATTACCCCCTACCTTGATTTCGAAAAGCCTTTTACCTGCATGTTTCCTAGTAGGGATGAGTGGGAATCGGGGGAACCGTTAAGAAATTTATCGATAGCCATACACACAGATGGGTCAAAAATGAGCATAGGCACGGATGTAGGTCTCTACTCTAAGAACCCACTTATAGAAAAATCAATAAAATTGCCCGATTCTTGCAGTGTCTTCCAAGCGGAGGTCCTTGCAGTCAAGGAGGCAGCCAGCCAACTGTCAATAAGGGCAATACCACAGGATGATATTACCATATTTATAGACAGCCAGGCAGCCATAAAGGCAATAGCTGCGACTGAAATCAAATCCGAACTTGTTAAGTGCTGTCGCAAAGAGCTAAAGGTTCTTGGCTCACAGCACAATGTAAGACTCTGCTGGGTTCCTGGCCACAGGAGCTTTCGTGGCAATGAAATAGCCGATGAGCTTGCATTTAACTGACTCTGTCGTTACTAGTAGGTATACTTACTGGCCACAATCTTTTGAGACACCATGCTATGAAACTAAATCTCGACAATGACGACATCTGCAGAGGATGTGGCGATACGGATTGCTGCGAAGACACACCTCACTTTCTGTGCCACTGTCCCAGTCTAAGTCAGTTGAGGAAAATAACTTTAGGAAGCTACTTCTTCCACGACATCTCAGAACTTTCAAACGCACCACTAACATCTCTTTCCAGGTATGTTAAATCGACAAGGTGACTCCAGGAACTCAACACGGTGTAAGAAGGAAGCGGAATATCCACACAACTAGGATTATCCCCCATTGGGTATCACAATGGGTCTAAATAGACCTAAGTGCGATGAGGCGCGGGTCACCTCGCTCCATCAGCCCAACAACCTAACCTAACCTAGTTACATTCCCTACCTCTCACCGCCTAAATAGCCTGACAGGGGTCAATTGCGATGGTGTATCCAACGATTCGCCTAAGCGGATTGTAGCCCGCTCACTAGTTTTACGTTACAATCAATTCAACATGTCGAGCCCTAGCACGCGTTTTGACGTTTATACGAAATTGAAAGTGTTGGCAACAGCTGACGGTTTATTTATTAAGGACCCAGTGTATATTAAGTTTGCTGTATAGTTTGTAACGTAGTGAAATAATCACCGTAGAACCCAAAGACCTTTTAGAGATATCAATGGGACCAACAGGAGAACCGATTAAGCCATGTCCGTCCGTCCGTATACTGACGTCCGTCCGTATGTAAAAAACTTGCAGGCCTTAAATTTTAAGGTAGAGAGCTGAAATTTGGTGGGTTGGCTGGAACTCCAGTCTTTCAGACCAAGTTTGAAAATTAGCTGAATCCGCCTACAGACACGCCCACTACAGGGTTGTATGTGCGGATATCTCTAATTTAAAAAAAATACTTTTTCCAAATTTTAGCTATGATACAATAGCGCTGGCGTATTCATTTTTAGTATGTGAAAATGCCTTGTAATTGCCCAGTTTTCAAACTTTCGGTTTAGTTGTTTTTTTGCCTACACTAAGGCCAACTTTTTGCATGCATGAATAAAAAAAAGTTCTTAGTTCACAAGCCTGGATAAAGCAAAGATTCGGAAGAATATTTTTGTGATCACCTTATGTAGACGGATTATTTTGTTTGATCACGTTACTGTCACAAAATGTGAAAGTCAGAGATCACTTTAGCCGATGTTTGCGTAGCTATATTCTAAAGATGTTAGGTCAAAGGGATTTGGCAACTTGAAAAACAGAAGCATGGAACTCGTTTCCTCATCTCTGCCACATGAAAAACACTCTCATAATAGCCACTCTCATGAAAAATGCAAACTCATTTGTGTCTAACGCGTGCTTTGCTTCAGATGTGTGATTGTGTGATGCACCGAAACGGGTCTGAATTATTCAATTTTGTACATATGTGATAGCTACATGCACCATGTCAAAAATTGTTATACGCCTCAATCATTTAAAATAAAATGCCGCAAGGTAGGTCAAGGTTGTCAGTTTCAGTTTCTATGGGAATTAATGCCCGTCATAGCTGTCACTGTCAGTCAAACATCGCTTATTTCGCAGGTTTTGTCGCTCTTTTGAGATTTTGCCAGAAGCTCAATTCTCGCCCTATCAACACCTGTAATAACGCAAAACACGCGCACTTGCAGCTCACAGTTTTCATTGTCGAAAATTATGTGTCTGGTCGTTGCTCGCCAATAGTAACAACAAACAACCATGTAAACAAAAACTCTTGCTTCGTATTAGGGGAGCATATGGTCGTTGCCGCACCGAGGTTTTATGTTGCCTCAATATCGTTCGTGTAAAACACGGAATTATGATTTTCGAACGAGTGTCAAGTACCTTTCCGTAGTGTAAGCAGAATTGGAAAATACACGAATAAATACATATTTCAACGAAACAAACATGTGCGTCTCCTCAAACTCATAAAGGTCCTGACATGTCATTCTGATGCTCTGGGGGCGGCCCCTTATTCCCACACCGGCCGGCTTGCCATTATAGGTTTTCGAACTTTGATGACACTTGATGATGCCGCAGTTCTAACACAGAATAAATAAAAATGCAAGTAATTAATGGCCATTCCCCCACGCTGCCGCCTGGACTGATTTCCTTCGATTTATAGAAACATTTTCGAACTTTATGTGTTCAATATTGATCACTCAGAGCCGATACGCTTTGTTTACACAAACTTTGTGGGCCGGCTGCTATTTAATTAAACAAAACGATTTTCAATGATGATGCCGCCCCGGAGGCGGTGAAAAATTTTTATTCGATTTTACGAGATGCTGCAGCTATGTGTCAAGACGTTTAGTGGCTTGGTATCGTTTGGGAAATAAACACTGTCATTATGAGGTGCGAAACGATATGAGCGTCAGCCGAGGACGGGTTTCCTTCTGGGGTCGCATTTTGTCATGGGCATGAGTATTTCGATTTTGGAACACGATATTGAGAAACGAGTGACAAATTACAAAACTGTGTTCGTACATGTGAACGTGCTGCAATCTGCATGTAAACACTGGTGGCCGGGTTTAGTTTAGAAAATTAATTTTTTAATTTAAATTAGAGATGTGACTGTGCGGAGCGCGTTGGTGCCGGACTAGGATTTCACGCTGTCATTAATTGCGGTTGATAAATATTTTATTTGCGTTTGCCTTTGGTGCCAGCGACGGTGGCAGATGTGCCTGGTAAATTAAAATTTCGCTCTCGAGGTCCATAAACAAATTAGATTGGTAATTAATAGTGGATTTATACTCCTTGTCCCAATGAGTGGCGAATAGAATGTTGCGGTTGGGGTATATTAAAAACATGTACGGTATTGGATGTGATTTTGGGTAATTTGCGTCCGTTAGAAATATTATTCTTGGCTTTGTTATCTCAAATTATATTTTGTTGTGATGACCCAATTTTATGTAACAGCATTTGCAATTAATTAAAAATAAATAAGTGTCGGGGAATCTGTTGTGGTTATAGTGGCACTGGGGTGTGCTTTAGTTTAAAGTTATGAAGTTCGAATGTGGCCTAAAACTGCATGGGCAGTCTATTTAATTTGTTTCAACATAGGTGCATGCCTTTCACAGTGTGCTAAAAGCTGCATCGTGAGGCTTAATGTACACGCACATGGCCGTGCTTATTGACATTTTGAATATAGATTTATAGAGTGCTTACAGAGCCATATTCTTGCCATTTTAGACAGCCAGTCATTAGAGCAAGACAGATAGAATAGACTAAGTAGGTATTCCAAGAGGATTTTTCTTGCTGACTTCCAACGATCACGTCTACGTAGGTATTCTGATACAAACCTAGACGTGTGCTATTTCCTTTGGTGTTATTGACCTTGAGCTTGCTGATTTAACCCTGTTTTTTGCTTTTGCTGTCTAAAAAGACAAATATCGCACAAAGGTATGAGGCATTAATTTAAATGTGATTAAAGATTCGAACTTGATCTATTACTGCTTATGGGGAATGTTAGCCACTTTCCAGAAGAACCTTCTCCTAACCGAGAAGAAGTACCTGACACCATAGTCGCGGAGGTTGGGAAGGCGGTTAACTTCTCCAAAAAGCGAAAAGCGGTTGGGCCGGATCAAATATTCTCAGAGTTCTGGAAGAAAATAGGAGACAGCGGGTCCAGCTGGCTCACGACCTTCATCTCCAAACTAATAAAATCGGGTCGAATGCCTAATCAGTGGAGGGGAAGTGATCTCCTACCCTTTATTTAAAGGAAAAGGTGATACACGAAGCTGAGACAATTACTGTTCTCTCAAGCTGATGTCTCACACAATTAAGATCGTCGAGCGGGTACTTGACAGTAGACTGCGGAAAATAATAAGGCTATCAGAGGACCAGTGTGCAATCCAATGGATGCAATCCAAAGGATAAGGATCATAATGGAAAACCATCGTGATGCCCTTAAGGATCTGCATATGGTGCTGGTTGATTTTAAAAACTTTCGATAGACTTCCACGAGATCTGATATGGGTGGTGCTAAAAAAAACCAGGGGTTCCAGAAGCCTGTCCTTCCGGACTCACTGATGAGTTCTCAATTAAAGTCGGTGTACACAAGGTGGTCAAAGGACAGACATGTGCACTCAAGAGGATACAAGCATACACAGGTTTTCTAAGCCCACCTCTGTCTATCAACTCCTACTCTCACCTCCCCGTGATGAACACCGGGTGTCTAGTACCTCAACTGGAGATTGGGTTCCAACCCCTTTGGAAGGTTGTTGGGGGTAGCAGACGAGAGAGGGGGGGAGGAGTGTTCCCACTAAGGCACTTCTCTTTGCATCCGAATGGCAGCGGAGGAATTCCCCAGATGGAATCAACGGTGGCGTCCATAGTTCCAGTCAGACCGAACTACATAGTGAACACCTTATATGGGCTACTACGACGTATTCGGAGCTCAGGCCTATAAGGAGCGGGCTATCCGGCTCTCCGTCCTTAGAGCTAAGCAAAGGATCTGGTCCTCCAGGTTGGGGTTCGTGCCGTCGGAGTGACTTCCCGGCCACGTAAAGAACCACCAGTCACGAAGCAGAAACAAGCCTCGGATTCGGAGGGATCTACTGTTGACGACCAATGCAAACGAGAAAAGGACAACGAGCTCCAGATCTGCACGTGGAATGTTAGGTCCCTTAACAGACCACGTGCAGTCGAGCGGAGGCCCTTTAACGACTGCAAGGCAGACATTACTGCCATCCAAGAAATGCGGTGGGACGGGCCGGGGAAAAGTAGGATGAAAAACTGCGACATCTACTACGGCGACTGCTATCGGCATCAAAGACATCGCATATTTGGATGTGGTTTCGTTGTTGGAGGCAGACTTAGGCAAAAAGTCTTGAGCTTCAACCCTGTAAGCGAGCGCCTCGCGACGATCCGCATCAAGGCTAAATTCGCCAACATTAGCCTGATATGCGCACATGCCCCCGCAGAGGAGAAAGACGACGAGACCAAAGATATGTTCTACGAGCTCCTGGATAAAACTTATGAGCAATGCCCTAGCTACGACATTAAGATTGTCCTAGGCGATTTTAATGCCAAGCTAGGAAGGAAGGGGATTTTTGGTCGTACTGTCGGAAAGCATAGCCTGCACGACACGACCTCCGATAACGGATTCAGGCTGATCGACTTTGCTGCGGGGCGACACGTTGTGGTAGCTAGTACACAGTTTCCGCATCTTAATATCCACAAAGGGACATGGAGATCTCCCGATCAATCAACCGTCAACCAGATTGACCATATTGCGATCGACGCAACGCCCTCCTCCAGTATCATGGATGTCCGAACTTTCCGAGGGGTCAACATTGACTCGGATCACTACCTTGTTGTAGCCAAGGTACGGCTGCGGATATCCCGAGCAGCGCCAAGTAATGGAAATACTGTGAGGAAGTTTGACGTCGGCCGACTACAATCGCAAGAGATCGCCAGGTCCTTCTCCAACCGAGTCTCTCAAAACCTTCTACGAAGTCCTATGCAGCCAGCATCAAGTATTGATAGCCAGTGGCAACATTGCCAAAATGCCATCAGAGACGCCGCCTCTGAAGTGCTGGGTTTCACACGGCCACCACAACGAAACCCCTGGTTTGACAATGAATGCCGGCAAGCACATGCAGCTAAACAGATCTTGGAAAAAAAACCAAGGAATTCCAAATCGATACACACCACCTCTTCATCGATTTCAAGGCCGCGTATGACAGCATCTATAGAGACGAGCTATATAGCGCAATATCTAGTTTTGGCATCCCCGCCAAACTCATCAGTCTGTGCAGGATGACGATGAAAAACTCACGCTGTTCCGTCAAGGTCGGGAAAGACCTCACGGACCCCTTTGATGTCAAAAAAGGATTAAGACAAGGCGACGCGCTGTCATGCGACTTCCTTAACATCATACTTGAGAGAATTGTGCAGAACCCTCGCGCCAACACCAGAGGTACAATCTTTCAAAAGTCCGTTCAACTCCTCGCATACGCAGACGACATTGACATAATCGGTAGAACAAAGCGTGATGTCAGTGAAGCCTTCGTGAGTATTGGGACGAAAGCGGCAAATATGGGTTAGCAGTCAATGAGCAGTCAATGAGGGCAAAACCAAGTATATGCTGTCATCAAGAAAAGACACCCAACACCGACGTATTGGACAAAACATCACCATCGACAGCTATAATTTTGAGGTAGTTAGGGACTTTGTCTACCTGGGTTCCGCTATCAATGCAGACAATGACACCAGCGCTGAAATCAAACGAAGGATAACTCTTGCCAATCGCTGTTTCTTTGGGCTAAGAAGGCAATTGAGTAGCAAAGCCCTCTCTCGAGCAACTAAAGTGTCCATGTATAAGACCCTCATCATCCCAGTCCTGCTTTACGGTGCAGAAGCATGGACCCTGTCAAAGGCGGATGAAAACACTTTAGGCTACTTCGAGAGGAAAATTCTTCGGACGATTTACAGTCCCGTCTGCATAGACGGAGAGTGGAGGAGGAGATATAACATCGAACTGTACGGGCTGTACAGCGATACCGACCTAGCCAAAAGAGTCAAAACACAACGTCTACGATGTGTTTCGGGTCATCTAGAGCGGATGGACACCAACGCCCCGGCCCGGAAAATCTTCGAATCCACACCGCAGGGACGGCGCGGTAGAGGAGCACCGAGACTCAGGTGGCGCACGAAAGTGAAAGGGGACCTCAGCCAACTTCGCGTGCGAAACTGGAGACGGCTAGCTAGAGACAGAGCTGGCTGGCGAAGCTTGTTGGCTGAGGCCCAGGTCCACCCCGGACTGTAGCGCCACCTTAAGTAAGTAAGTAAGTACACTAGGGAAGCATCCTAAGTCCTTTGCTTTTCATTGTAGTCCTTGATTATCTGTTTGAAGGAAAACTAACGGTTGAAAAAGTTTAGTTAACCGAAAGTACATCAGTTATTCTTCAATGACGATGGAGCCATCATAAATGAAGATCATACATCCCTGCAGCGAGCACTTGATGTATGGGTGGATGCTTTAGAGGGGAATGGGTATCGTATAAGCCAAAAGAAGACAGAGAACCTGTGCTGCCCATATTCTCTGACCCATCCGAGCCGATTCCAGACATTAAATTGAATGCAAATGTACTTCCCAAGTGAGAAAAGTTCAATTACCTGGGGTCTATGATCAATAGCAAAGCAAACTGTGATGACTACATCAATCACCGCGTAAGCGTGGGGTGGACCGAAAAATGCCTCCTAAGCTGAAAGAAAGGCTCTACGCCGCAGTTATGCGTCCGGCGCTTACATATGGTTCACATTGTTGGACAGCGTATAAGAAATATGAGAGCAAATTAACGGCAGCTAAGATGAAGATGCTTCGCATGACAGCAGGAGTAACAAAGCGAGATAGAATTACAAGAGCGAAGATCCGAGGAAGCCTCCATGTAAAAGAACCTATCTCCAGAAAAATGGTGCACGACCGGCTCAGTTCGTATTGATCCTACGAGCCCCGTCAAAAAGGCGATGTCAATCAGCATTCCAGCGCAATCGAGAAGGAGAGGAAAGCCTTAACATCCATGGATCGATCACACAAATGCAAAGACAACAGCATTTATTTGTCTTCAGTGACGAAGAGATCCAAAACCGGGTGGCATGCGGGTATATTCTGAGGTAATTGGCGTACCCCACAAGCGGACCATTAGGAATGCAGTAGGGTGGGAGGGTTATGATCCATCACTTCAGATCATAACCTCGCGCCTGAATGGAAAAGAAGAAGAAGATGGGGAATGTTAGCAGCAACGAGGTACACTATCGGCCATTGTACATGAAAAGAAAATCCAACTGCAATTTTAAGCCGGAAAGGACTTAGCCATATATAAGGCGCAGTTGGTTTGATTTATTCATGCAGAAAAAATTTTAAAGATCCGGCCAAAAAGGGAATATGACCTTTAATAGAATTGCTAAATAAAATTGTTGTTCTCCGGCCTGAATTCGTATAGTGATGTCAATGTCAATACGCTTTGAGTAACTTGAACAAAAAGCATTTTAAAAGAAAATGTGAGATTGAGGTTGTCTCACATTGAAGCCAGAAAGGGGCGTGGCCATCGGCAGATTTAGCCAATCTTCGTACTTTGTCTGTGCAACAAAAGAGCCAAGCCGCGCACAGAGTTTCAGCTAGTCTCTAGCTTAATTTTGAAGACCCAAAACCTTCACACATAAAGACGGACGGACTGACATGGCTAAGTCGATTCACCTGTAAGCCTCAATCATATCCCTAAAAGGTCTTAGAGGACAACGGTGATTATTTGAAGCGATGCATTTAAACAAAATACCCTGGGTCGGATATAAAATATATGAAAAATTAGTTACAAACTTCATATTTGATTTGGGTTTGATCCACAAAGGTTTTGCTACAAATGTTTGCTACAATGGCCTAAAACTATACCTTCAAAATATGTTGTATTAATTACACATGACCATAATCAACAACATATGTTCCGCTTAATTGTCAAATCTGCCGGAATGTCAGAATTACCACTGTTAAGTCTCGGAAATGGCGCCCTCTCTCGGCCCTATGAGAACGTTGCCAAGGGAGGCATTACTCTCAAACTATTTTTCTAGAATCCAAAGCTAAGATTAAAGTACCTATTTCTGCAAAATTTCAGTTAACCTTATCCATCCCCCAAGATGCAATTCCAGTTTCCCCTTCTCTATATAACCGCAAACAACTTTTGCAAGGGTTGCAAATAAAGTTTCTAGACCTATTTCTATACTTGAAAAAAAAAAAATCTATTCATAACCCTCCGTATTCTAAGTAAATCAATCTTAGCACGTACAAATTTTACACAAAATTAAAAACACATTGTCACTCTCAATTGTGCTGCATTAAAAATAGCCAACAATAATAACAAACTCCACCAACAAAACACTACAAGAAAAAATAAAAATTAAGAACTGAAGTCAAGGAAAATCCTATTCGCCTGATCTCCTCTAACCTCACGCCACACATCTATGGATACAAAAGGAACAAAACAAAAAGTTAAGAAAGACAAACTGCAACTACAGCAACTTCTCTTTTTTTCTCCCTTTTCAAAACTCCGTACACCGTAACGCACGGAAAATATGTATGTTCAATTCAACACACTTGGACCATATGTTGTGCTCCTTGAGCAATAACAACAACGGCCCATATCGGAACGGAAAATTCATGGAGCACACGAAAATGCCCGTTTCAAAGACTCGCACTCCTCTTCAAAAAGTATCTTCCTTCTTAGTTTAAATACAGTGCATCATCGTGTCGTATGGTTTATTACAAGTACAACAGTTGTGCGTACAACAACGCACCCTCAACCTCAACGCTTAAACGCTTGCAATCTCCTCATAAGCCGCTCTAAGTAGCCGAGTGTATCGTTCGGATTCGTGTGGTGTGACACATAAGTTCAAAAATAAGTTGAAAACACTTTAAAAAGTAAAAAAGAACTCGCAACAGTTTAGTGAATTTCGTGAAAGCGGACGTGGATAACTCTGGGATCCCGTCCTACCGAGTGGTGGAGTGCTCCATCAGATAGAAAGATACATCAATTAACGAACCTAAAATAGACGACTTCTTGAGTCATAGGGTTTTCCCGCGCGAGATTTTCCTCAAAATTCGCGCAATCGTTGGCCGTATAGTGTTTCTAGTTTTATAGTCCGGACGTTTGTTTATATTTTTGGGCGCACGCCCCATTCAGATACTTGCCAACTGACGATCGCACAACAATGACGATAGTCTGGTGCTTTTAGTTTTTGAATCGGTGCGCGAATATTTAAGCGAAATGTCGCATTTAGTAGTGTCATCCGTAAGTAGTCATCATCACAGCATCATTCCCGTCAAACAAGTCGAAATGTTTGGACAGACGCCCACGACTTGTCAGTCGTCGTCTGTTGGGCCAGTATCGACGCCTACGTCTAACGTTCTAACGCCCACATCGCCTTACACAGGCTATCAGTACAATAGCAACAATAATTCCATTTATCAGCTGAGTAGCCAGGACCTCGTGACCACCCTCGACATGAAGACCTTTACAAGTCCGTACTCGGACTTCACCGATCCATTCCCATCGTGCGCTGAAACGCCCAGTTCTGTGTTTAGCGAGGCGTGCACTCCCAGTGGATACTCTCATTCGAATAACATTGGCTTTCGGGAGGACGTCTTCCGTTTCGAGCCCGAGGATATCGAGCGCTTGACCAAGACATCCCACTACACCGACAGCAGTCAGGCGCCACCGACGACGACAGCATCGCTGAACTTCGATATCGAATACTTTAATTACGACGAAATCAACTGCCAATCAAAGAACCAGTCGCCTTGCTCGTCCCCTCAGCTGATGGATCCTTGGATGACGCTAAACTTGCGTGACACCTACAACACAGCGCCAGCTACGTCACCTAAAATCAGCAACAACAGCAGTCAATCAGCGAGCTTCACGTACAGTTTTGGCTCCCAACAAACCAGTCAACCACAACTCAGCTTTCAGGCGCAACAATATCCAGCTTCTGCCCGTTCGCCGGACTGCGGCAGCATTAGGCCAAAGGACAAGTCCTCCGCCGATATGGCAATGGAAGACGACACGGGAGTGCACCGAGACGGGAAATTTATTCTTCAATCGTACAACAAATTGCCATCGATGAATGGCATCGGCTCGTTTGGAACGACCGCACAGTACTCACCCCGGAACTCCTCGTGCTCGTTGCATGTGGAAACGATTGCTTATGATGAATTGACATCGCCGCACCAATACCATCAACACCAGGACTACAGTCCAAAGAGTGACGAGTGCAATGATTCCTATGAACACCTGCCGGAGAACTACAATAGCAGCGATCTGATGATGCATGAGAAGCCAAATCGTGAGCATAAGGACATTTGGACAATTGAGGAAATCAAGGGGGAGTTGGACGAGGTTGTCATCACCTCGTTCTCATCATCGTCAGCCACCGTCCTGGATGGCGATAACAACAATTGTGATGATGATAATACCTGCAATGGTGTGGCTTCCACCGTTACCGTCGCCACCGCATTGACTGCTGCTGCAACTGATGACGACGATGATGCCACGAATGACGGTGGACCTGGTACTGTAGGAGATATCGATGATGATGACGACTCTGTGTTTATGGAAATTCAAGAAACGCCTCACATTTCATCAGTGCCTTCGAGTAGAACAACAATAGCCGAGGACGATGGACAATCGTCACCGTTGCCAGTCGCAGTGAATCAATTGGAATGCCAATGGACCGATTGCAATGAGGTGTTTCCCAATCAGGAGGAGTTTGTGGCGCATATCGAGAAGCGACATGTCGACGTAAAGAAAGGCGAGGACTTTTCTTGCTTCTGGGTGGATTGTCCGAGGCGATATAAGCCATTTAATGCTAGATACAAATTGCTGATACACATGCGGGTGCATAGCGGTGAGAAGCCCAACAAATGTCCGGTGAGTTTTATTTATTTTTTGTTCCTAAATTTATTTATGAGCGTTTATCAAAGTTATTTAACGGTGGGCCCAAAGGCAACAATGCTATGTTGGCTTTGTCGACGAAAAAAGTTTGTCTAACCGTACGACACAATGCATTATACCAAGTCAGAGATTTGTTTTTTATCGGTCCGTCCAATAATGGAAAAAGGACCGCTTAAAAATTACACCATGTTTTCCGTTTGTCAGAGAAAGCATACTAGGGCTTGCTATTGCTATGTGCTTTGCAAACGTTTAAATAAAAGTTTGAAGTTTCATGTGAAAAGGGATTATATTTTTTTCAGTGCTTGTTTTGAGAAGTTTTGCAGTCAAGAGCTAAAATAAACGAAGCTTAGATCTACAAAACATTGAATTTTTATGAAAAAAATTAAGTTTGTTGAAAAAAATTCAAAAATTTTGAGAAATGAAGAGTGGATAGATGCCGTTTATCAGGGTGCGTGAAACCATAACTTTTGAACCAATTAGGGCCGCTTTGTTCTTAGATCATCCGAGGTTCTGGGCTAAAATGAGATTTACCCCAGAAATGCATTTTTAGTGAATATTGATCCGGGATTAATCGCGGTTTAACTCACCAAATTCGGTGATCAATTCTGGAGAGCTTCTAAACTTCTTTGAATTTTTTTTTCTGTGAGGAACGTCAGTTGATTTGCGTTAGGAACTTCTCTTCCAGGGTTCTTCTATGTGGAGTAAGAGTTGGGAAAGCCAAAAATTTCGAGACTCGAATGTTTTGACGCCTTTGTTGACGGAGTTAACTTTGCACTGAAAAAATGCTCGCTGGACTAACTCCAGATTCGCTTTGTTACGCGATTAACAGATTTTGGTTTAAGTTGGGCTTAACTCAGCACTGAAACATCGGCCCTAAGGGGACAAAGCCCATATGGAGCTCACGTTTTATATCTTATAAGAACCAACAGCAAATAAAAGTTAACCAACTGCTCAAGTCATTTTTTTGTTAAGCACTTCTGATACCGCCGCTTTGGAGGATTTTCAAAAAACCTGATCTCCGGTGCTTCTATCCAGTGCTTTTTTATATCTTCTGAAATTTTATAAAAAATTAAAGCAAGCTTCGAATATTCAGAAACTTCGAAGATTTTCCTGGAAAACATTAGCATTTTCGAAAGCATTTTTTTTTTAATTTCTAGCATCTAAGCTATGACGATCTTGCTTAAATTTAGCTTTTTTGCACGCGTTAAAAAATTCAGATTTACTATTTTCAACCTAAATTCTTTAAGCTCGTTTAAACTAGCGAAATAAAAAACACCGTGTTTTACTGTTTTCTCGAAAATCTTTATGTTTGCAGAATTTTAGAAAAGTAGCCAAAGTTAGCGCAGGTAGTTTTAAAATTGAAATTCTAACGGCAGTTCAAAATAAATTCAAAAATTCTTTTTTATGGATCTGAAATTTTAAAAATGGTAAAAAAGCCAAGAAAACGTTTTAGATCGAAAGCTGACAGCGAATTTTGGAATCGGAAGTATAACCAAAATTTACGAACATGTATGTTAAGGTAAAGAGCCGTGATTTTGAATTCAATCGTCTGGCATGATTCTTTTGCCGCCGTGGTTAGGGGAGGTGGGTTGAAAACAGTACTTTTCCGATTTTTGTTAAGGAAGTATAACCACTTTTAAACGTAGGTATACAAACTAAAGTGAACTTCGCCTTAATTTAGAATATTGGGGTCTTTGACGATTTAAGTGCCGACATACCCAGCCAGACGCATCAAAAAAGTGCATAAAATCAATTTTTTTTTGTTTCAAAGGTAAAAACATATAAATTAAGTATATATAAAAGAAAAATCTCCTGATTACCAAAACCGGAGTCCCACACGATTTAAAAACCGCCATATGACGATAACGAAACCTTATTAGTGCAAGGTACTGAATACTAATTATAAAACCAATATTTATGGGTCCAACGTGTGCTGCTTACTTAGGTTTCCAACTTGGGTTTTGATCTTCGTTTAGATGGAGTCCAACTCCTCATACTTGCGCAAACTTAAGCGAAGTTGAATATCGCTCTCAGTGCAGCCTTCTTTTTCTGTCAACTGTGCGGCATTTTTAGAACTTTTAAAATGTGGCCAATTTATAGTATACGAGTTTTCATAAGCAGAGTCTCCGCCTCAGACCCGTTTCAATCAAAATAATGTAGGTAAATGTGTAGTTGAGTCGCACAGTTGAATAATGAGCCTTATAAAAGCCTCTTCTTAAACCAAAGCAACGCTCTTCTACATCTCTTCCCCATGCGATTGTCATAGAGCTTTTCAGCGACCACCGCTTTCAAGGCAGTAGAAGCTTTGTTTCTGATCTCCAGACTGTATTTTAATAACCAGCCTCTTTTTCATATAACCAACAAAATATAGAAGATGTATGTGAAGAAATTAACACACGCAGTAACATTGTTGACCAGCTCTGGTTCACATCGAGCTGTTGCACTACTCTATTTATTTATTTACAATACGATGTAGAAGTATCTCTTATTATACAAATTGCGGATTAGAGTAGTTAAATTATTTTGAATTCTGCTGCTAAAGATTTTTTTTAAGAATTTAACATGTTGCCATAAGCGGCTAACAATATCTGGATAATTAAAGACTTTCCATCAAATCTAACACCTCTTTAAGGCTTTAGCACATATTTTGTGTGTTCCTATTTGTCATTTATCCTATTAATAGTACTGAACGAATTTAAAAATTTAGCTATTTGAGACTTATTTAGCTAGGCTTAATAGCTAGGTTTAATTTCATGGTGCCTAAGTTTAGGGCAAGATAATTTTTTTGAATTATTTTCTACCTTTTTATGGAGTCCTGTTAAAAGTCCTGAATTTACATTAGACAAACCCCGAATTCTGCTTAAAGACGACCTTCTTCCTTTTAACATTGATGACTCTATGTCGTTCGGTTTCCAAGAACACGAATAGGACCTGTTTTTTTTATAAATTACTTCCGCTCAATAGCTTATGGCTACCCTTATGATGAGTTAACACAGCGCGAGTGGAAAGGATAAGAGGAGAGAAAGGAGAGGTTTTGGTGCACTTTGATTTTGAATTGCTGTGGACTGTAATGAGGAGGAAAGACCCCGCGTTGAAGACTATTCCACATCCGTGTTGTTCTGCTAAAGAAGGAATTCCAGTACCATGCAGTACCACCAAAGCTTGGCTCAAGGGTGAATTCACGAGCATGAGTTATAGCACGTGTGTTGCGGTTAAATTCTTTTAGATGGTGTTAAATACAGCTGGCGATTTCGCTAGAACAGTCCTTATAAAAGAAACGATAAAACAGAGTGATGTACAAATCATTACGACGATGATCCAATGAATCAAGTAACCTCGATATGTTAGGGCCCCCTATAAGTTTTATCGCTCTCTTCTGAATCCTGTCAAGAAGGTGCAGATAGGTCTTTGATGCACCTGCCCAAACGTGAGAGTTTTATTCCATTTTGGGGCGTATAAACACTGTTGCGGTCTTATATTGTTGCTAGATCTAATGGTGTGAAATATTTCTCACGCACCGCTTCTAGAATCCAAGACGTTTCGCAGCACTCTTCGCAACATCGTTTATGTGGTCACTCCAACTTTGGTTGTCGTTTACACACATACCGAGTACAGAAAGCTAGTTGGTTTCGACGATGCAAGTGCCGTCCATGGATATTGGCTGGTGAATCCTATTTTGTTTCGAAGACAGAAGGCAGCATTGTGTTTTCGAGGTGCTAAAATCCATCCTGTTAACAAAACCTGTTAAATGAGTCAAACACACGCAACCTTGCCGTTTCAATATCCGTGGGACTTGGACGTTTATTTTGGAACGTGTATGAATGACTAAGAGTACTGTAATCTTCAAATGAGTGAGTCGAATCAAATGTAGCGGATAAAAGGTCATTGATGAATATTACGAAAAGTGTTGGAGACAGAACAGACCCCTAGGGCACACCAGCATTAATTGAATGGATGTCAGATATAAAGCCGTCCAAGACCACTCTGGTGGAGCGCTCAGAAAGGATATTCCTAATCCAAACAACACGAACGATAAGTGTCGTATCGATTCCGTATGCGCACTGAGTTTTGATAGAAGGGCCTGATGCCAAACTCGTTAAAATATGCCTTTAAAATATCTAGTGCGAATGCTTTGCTTTCACCCACCAAATGCAAAGAGCGATTCCACTTTTCGGTCAGATAAGCCATCAAATCAGCTGAAGATCGCTTGCTACGAAAGCCATATTGACGGTCATTAAGAAGCTTCCACGATTCCAGGTATTTCGTCAGCTCATGGTTTATAAATGTTGACCTTAGAAAGTAATGATGTGAGCGCAATCGGACGGTAATTGGAAGGAGAAGAAGAGTCACCTTTTTTTGGAACGGGCTGTAAAAAAAGCTGTTTTCCAAATGCTAGGAAAGATAGCAGAAGAGAGGGACAGATAGAAAAGTTTGCGTAGAGGCTTAGCCAGCATTGCGGCACACCTCTTCATAACTATTGCGGGAATACCATCTGGTCCGGCGATTTTGTGGACGTTGAAATTTTTTAAAACTGCAGCCACTGAACGAGTGCTAAAGTGTATTTGGCGCATTGAGTATTCCACGCGCTCGAGTTCAGGTGGTGGCATATCACACTCAGGAAGCGTAGAATTGGCAGCGAAGTGGGCTGCAAGCAGATTGTCTTTGTCAATGGAGCGGACAGTTAGCGTGTCATTGTCAATTAATGTTTGGATGGAAGTTGAGGCAGAGTTCTGGTAAACTTAGAAATACAACAATTGTATAAAGCACTGCTCTCCTAAGCCTCGATTATCGATTTTATCGATAAACAATGTCAATAGGTAAAGTTTAGGAAGAAAATAAAATAGTTATTTACTAGATCTGGGGTAGGTTAAAATTTTGAGTAGTTGACGCCTACAGGTATCAGCAAAAAAAAACACATTTTTTAAACAAACTTTCATTCTATGAAAAGTATTCAAGCCTGTGTATACTCCCTCCATTGAGAGGCATCACTGACTGGGTCACCAGACTAACTCTATAAAAACGTGAAAAGTGCGGGACGCAAATTGTTTCCCTTTCAGATTTGAATTTTTATTTTTTAAATAATCTATGTCATTCGCCCCAAGCAATTATTTCATACTTTGAATGAAGCATTCTCCCGAAAGGATCATAATTACAAAAGCCTGGTAAAGTTGGTAGCTGCTAAAGAGTAAACTCAGTTGAGACTTTTCTTTTCCATTCTTCTACTTTTAATTGTCTCAAATATAGTTGAGCAAAAAATACTTCATTTTATCCTGGAATCATAATACCTAGGCAACCAACAAATCTTAACAAAAAAAAGTTCCAGGAAATAACATCCTTTTAGCGGTAATTATGAGCACAAATGAGCAATCCTTTTCGCAATGGAAGTCCTTCTGTTATTTGTTAAACTATCAGTGGTATTCATTTTGGATTTTTTTTTATTTTCTCTCTATATTTGCGTGTCTCCACAAGATAATAAATAAGTGAAAAAAAAAAAAAAAAAAAAAAAAATGCTAATTACTGAGTGAGTTTACTGGGTTACTCCGTCATTTCGTACTTATATTCTTGAAAGAGGCAAAAACAAAAAACCAACAAGCTAGATAGGTACAACATGGGATTGCAAACGAAGCCGGCAAAATTTGCCATTGTTTCGTTTACAGTTGTTATATGCATACTTGAACTGAAATGAAAGGATGATTTGATTAAGGAGAAAGCCCAAGCAGAAATAAAATTATGGTGAAAAAATGGTTCACCGGGTGAGGACAATACTTTTGTAAAGCACCAGCAACAGAAAATAACGAACTCCGCAGAGCAATAAGAATTTTAAGAATTTATCCCATTCAGTATACGACCAACGAATAAAGCAAAAAAAAAAAAACAAACGAGTTGTTATAAAAAATAAAAGAAGTTACTCATTAAAGGGTCTGTGAATGTTGCCCTTGGACCTTTTGAGTCATAAACTCGAAAGAAAATTTACGACCATTGCTCGTTTGCATGCACGTTTGTAGTTCGCTTTTTGTTCACTCAATTATGAGTTATGACCGCATATCGAAAGCGGAAGCATTCAAGCCCCCAAACACTCACCATAAACCTTGTCTCGCCTGTCACCATATATGTAGGAGGTATGATATTCTTATTAATGTTCCATAAATTTTTTGTTCTCATTCCAGTTCTCCGGTTGTAATAAAGCGTTTTCGCGTCTGGAAAACCTAAAAATTCATCAGCGATCTCACACCGGCGAACGACCATACGGATGCCAGTACAAAGGCTGTTTGAAAGCGTTCAGCAACAGCTCCGATCGAGCGAAACATCAAAGGACACACTATGATACGGTAAGTGCGATTTTTGCCGTACCGACGACTGTGTGTAATTATCCTTGAAGATCATTTTAAATGAGTTCGAAAATTGAAGATGCCAAGTGTGCGTTGAGTGCATGTATATCCGCACATGTGCCATAGCCACAGCAACGGCGCGAAATGCACTTGAACGGAGGTGTCCAGCTGTCCGCCCCGTTCAAGTGGCGCGCGGTATGCCTTAACGATACGACAATAACAAGTGCGTGCGTGTCGTGCAGTGCACGTTGCGTTGCTAGCAAAATTTGTGACACTTTAACCACATGTTGGCAACGATAAATCAGTCAGAAGGAGAGGAAACAAGCGCGTACATTCATAATGGAGACGGAGAGTGAGTGTTATGCGGAAGATGGGTTGAGTTGTGGGGACACGAAACCAACATCTATCTGCTAAAATTCGAAACAATAAAAAACGTGGCGGGAAATGATAGCCATGGTTGCCGTTTCCATTTCACGCTACATAAAATTATTCCATGAATAAATGAAAAACCATTAAACGGAGAATAAACAAATTGGGCGCCACACCGGCAGCACCGTGGGGTTTTTCTGTTCGAGGAATCCAAGGATTTGACTTTCCAATTGCTAACCGAAACAGGTAGATTAATTCAAATTAAGGCACCTTCTACACCCCAGAATCAGATTTTAGCAAAAAAAAAAACAAAAAAATATCAGTAGTTCACTAAATTTTTTTTCGTTGGTTAAAAATCGGTTTCAATTTCAATTACTTAATTGCAAAACTTAAATTATATCCTTTAAGCTCCAAATCTTAGAAACTGTTGAAGGATAACCAAAAAGTAATCATATACAGTAGGTATTATGTGTTTATTTTATGTTGTGCTTAATGTCTAGTAAGTTTGGCCTCTATTTTTATACCCGACCCAGGGTATATTAATTTTAATGCATAGTTTGTAACACAGTGAATCAATCACCGTATTCCCTTGAGACCTTTTAGAGATATGATCGAGACCGACAGGTAAATCGATTAGGCCATCTTGGAGTGTAACTTGGAGTGTAGCTTGGTTTTTATTTTTTACAGACAGAAAGTGTGAAATTTCTTTAAATCCGCCAACGGCACCGCCCATTACTGGCTTCAATGTAAGAAAAGACAACCTCTATTTCATATTTTCTTTCAAAAGGCCCTTCGGTCAAGTTAGATAAGGCGTATGAACAGAGCAATACTGGCTTAAAACCTTTAAGAAGGCTCACCTTCAATGACAAATATTGCTAAGTAAGATCCGCCCACTTTAAGGGGGCAATTTTAGGAAAAACGGTTTTTCCCGAAATAATTTTCGCTTTAAACTCATTTTCTCCTGATTATAACGAAATTAAAATTAGTTGATTTTAATTTTTAGCCCAGGCCCACTTTTGGGGCCGTGGCCTATACAAATTATTTATGAAATTGGTCCAAACACTTTAAGATTTGGTGTTACAGGTTATATAGTGTCGGCACTTACTCACTTGTTTCTTTTCTTTTACCCGATATTTTCGACTTTAATGGCATATTTTCAAATTCATCTCGAAAGCTAAATTGCTTCCCTAAAATTAACTGAGCATTTTTAGTTGGATTTTAAAAAGATGTTGTGTGTACGGAATTTTGGAAATGCTTTGAATGTAGTGTAGAATATGAAAGAGGAATACAGCTTTGATATTTTGCGCGAATTTCAGGTTGAAAATTACCATAAATATTTGTTGATTAATTTTTAGATATAAATACTTGTAATTTTTATTAAATATAAAATAATTATTTTTATTAAAAGACTACTTATGTTATTTTCGAAGAAACTGCAAATTACTTTTTCTTCAATTTGTTTTTTAAATGTTTAGATTTTCGACCCCATTTTGTCAAGGCTGCACATATTTTTTGGTTTTGTTTTTGATAAAATCCTTAAAATGACTGCCTTAAATTTCTTTTCAAATTTCTTCATTATTTGTCTCTCTCTGCCATTTGAAATCTCTCTGCCATAACTAAATCAAAAAGGTGATAAATAATTCACCCAACTACATAATTACCTCCATGAGTTAGAATCGCCAATAGCATATCCTCCGCCAATAGCATGTACGCCTTATAATAAGCGCAAACTAAATCTCTCGGGTAAATTCCAGTTGTAAAATTTACAGCAGTCTTGATGGCTGTTTGGACCAGGGTTACCGATGGGCGACATATGTCGCCAAGTGGCGACTTTACTGCTATCGGGACGCTTGGCGACCACATTTCGAAATAAGCGGTTTTAAACCCTTTTTTAAAAAACAGGCGACATTGAGACGCATTTTTAATTTTAAAATCAGTTTCACAAAACGAAATAAATGAGTTGAATAAACATTAGCCCATCAGCGACAGGGCTATTAAACTCCTACGCGACTTTCTTGCAAACAGACTTCAAAGAGTTGCAGTTGGCGATAGACTCTCCGAATCGAAGCCATTAAAACAGGGAGTCCCACAGGGATCCATACTGGGTCCTATTTTGTTTTGCATTTTCGTGAACGATCTTTATTTGGTGTGCAAATACAATTTTGTTTATTTTTTTGGGGATGATGCTCAAATACGTATTTCTCTACCTTTAAATAAGATTAGCAAACTTGTCTTGCTTTTAAACGAAGATTTATCTGCGATCAATGAATGGGCCATGAAAAATAGCGCACTCCTTAATCCTAATAAATGTTTAGCGCTGCCGATATCAAAAAGGTTCTTTGGCTTGCGAGTTGCAAAGTAAAAACAGTTGAATCTGCGACTTGCCTTGGCTTCGTCTTAAATCGTGATCTCTCTTGCTATAACCATACCAACCTCGTTATAGGTGGAATTTATGGGTGTTGGAGGAAACTGTGGCGATCCGCTAAATATATCCTCCTAGCTAATAAGCAAAAGATGGCTCGCGCCATTATAATGCCTTTGGTTACATATGCCGAGGTTGTTTATTCCAACCATTCACAAACTTCAGGTGGCGTTTAACGATATGGTTAGGTATATCCACACACTTCGCAGGTATGACCGAATTTCTGCTTATGCCCATAACTTCTTGGGAAGGACCTTAACACTAAATAAATGCCAGAAATTGTATTTTCCTTCATAAAGTTATAGTAACTAGGTCACCTCAATATATTTATGAAAAACTTGATTTTTCCCGTTCCCGTCGGACGATGAATATTAATGTTCCTTCTTTTAACTATCTTAACTCTTCCCGGTTGTTCTTTATACACTCAGTCAGGCTATGGAACTCGCTACCTTCTCGAATTACATGCATTAACAGCGTCACATCCTTCAGGTCGGCAATTCTGAACTACTATTCTACGCCTTAGCACCCCTTTTTTTACTATAATTTTTCTTCAAACTCAATTCTATTTTTCCTCTTCATCTCTATATTCTTTCCCAATGTCTTGCCTTTCGCTTCCATTTTCTTCTACCTCTCTATCTCTATAATATTAACATATATAATGTAAAAATATTTATTTAGGTTAGTTCTATAATTATGCTCGTTTTAAAATTCATATACCACATATTTTATATATTTTTAAAGTACTATAAGAGACCACTGTCTGATTGTACACCCGCATTTTGTTTCTCCAATAAATTGAAATAAATTAAAAAAAAAAAATTCTAGTCAGGCGTAAATCCGTCTAGTGTTTTCGTTGCGTAGCAGAAAGGTAACCCCTACGGGGCGACCCGCTACCTCAAGAAACAGATCTTTTTAATTACTTGAGGGCGGAAAGTGGGATAACCCCTCCTTAGGGCCGGTTTTTCAGTTCGTGATCATGAGAGTTTTTGGGTGAATTTAGATCTAGAGTTCACTTCTCCTAAACTCACTTAATTTGGTGACTTGATCCCGGATCAATTTTATAGAACAGTATACTTACTTACTTACTTAAGGTGGCGCTACAGTCCGGGGTGGACCTGGGCCTCAGCCAACAAGCTTCGCCAGCCAGCTCTGTCTCTAGCTAGCCGTCTCCAGTTTCGCACGCGAAGTTGGCTGAGGTCCCCTTCCACTTGCGTGCGCCACCTGAGTCTCGGTGCTCCTCTACCGCGTCGTCCCTGCGGTGTGGATTCGAAGATTTTCCGGGCCGGGGCGTTGGTGTCCATCCGCTCTAGATGACCCAGCCATCGTAGACGTTGTGTTTTGACTCTTTTGGCTAGGTCGGTATCGCTGTACAGCCCGTACAGTTCGATGTTATATCTCCTCCTCCACTCTCCGTCTATGCAGACGGGACCGTAAATCGTCCGAAGAATTTTCCTCTCGAAGCAGCCTAAAGTGTTTTCATCCGCCTTTGACAGGGTCCATGCTTCTGCACCGTACAGCAGGACTGGGATGATGAGGGTCTTATACATGGACACTTTAGTTGCTCGAGAGAGGGCTTTGCTACTCAATTGCCTTCTTAGCCCAAAGAAACAGCGATTGGCAAGAGTTATCCTTCGTTTGATTTCAGCGCTGGTGTCATTGTCTGAATTGATAGCGGAACCCAGGTAGACAAAGTCCCTAACTACCTCAAAGTTATAGCTGTCGATGGTGATGTTTTGTCCAAGACGTCGGTGTTGGGTGTCTTTTCTTGATGACAGCATATACTTGGTTTTGCCCTCATTGACTGCTAAACCCATATTCGCCGCTTCCGTCCCAATACTCACGAAGGCTTCACTGACATCACGCTTTGTTCTTCCGATTATGTCAATGTCGTCTGCGTATGCAAGTAGTTGAACGGACTTTTGAAAGATTGTACCTCTGGTGTTGGCGCGAGAGTTCTGCACAATTCTCTCAAGTATGATGTTAAAGAAGTCGCATGACAGCGCGTCGCCTTGTCTAAATCCTTTTTTGACATCAAAGGGGTCGGTGAGGTCTTTGCCGACCTTGACGGAACAGCGTGAGTTTTCCATCGTCATCCTGCACAGACTGACGAGTTTGGCAGGGATGCCAAAACTAGACATTGCGCTATATAGCTCGTCTCTATAGATGCTGTCATACGCGGCCTTGAAATCGATGAAGAGGTGGTGTGTATCGATTTGGAATTCCTGGGTTTTCTCCAAGATCTGCCGCAGTGTGAATATTTGATCGATGGTGGACTTTCCTGGCCTAAAGCCACACTGATATGTGCCTATCAGATTGTTGACAAACGGCTTCAGGCGTTCACACAGTACAGCAGAAAAGATCTTGTATGCGATGTTAAGAAGACTTATGCCTCTGTAGTTGGCACAACTCAGAGGGTCTCCTTTCTTCAGGATCGGGCAAACAATGCTGAGGTTCCATTCGTCGGGCATGCTTTCTTCCGACCATATCTTGCAGATGAGCTGGTGCATGCTCCTAACCAGCTCATCGCCAGCGGATTTAAAAAGTTCGGCAGCTAGGCCGTCTGCTCCGGCTGCTTTGTTGCACTTGAGCTTAGACACAGCTACTTTCACCTCCTCCAGGTCGGGTGGGCGGTATCGTTCGTATGCTTCGTCGGTAACGTCTTCGCCCGGGTTGAATGGTTCGTTCTGCCTGACAGCGGTATTTGGTTCGTCCTCGCCGTTATACAGTCTGCAGAAGTGGTCTTTCCAAATCCTCAGCACCGACTGCGATTCTACAACGATGTTCCCTTGATGGTCCTTACAGGCTTCAGTTCGAAGTTTATACCCTTGGCAGGACCTTTTGATCCTTTGGTAAAACTTTCTAACCTCATTCCTGTTGTAACATCTCTCTATCTCTTCAACCGCGCGCTTCTCGTGCTCTCTCTTTTTCCTTCGGAGAAGCCGGTGCTCCTCTCTCCTCCTCTGCTCGTAGAGCTCGCGAGCAGCTCTAGTCCTTCTGTGCAGCGCCGCTTTGTATGCTTCCTGTTTAGCTGCATGTGCTTGCCGGCATTCATCGTCAAACCAGGGGTTTCGTTGTGGTCGCCGTGTGAAACCCAGCACTTCAGAGGCGGCGTCTCTGATGGCATTTTGGCAATGTTGCCACTGGCTATCAATACTTGATGCTGGTTGCATTGGACTTCGTAGAAGGTTTTGAGAGACTCGGTTGGAGAAGGACCTGGCGATCTCTTGCGATTGTAGTCGGCCGACGTCAAACTTCCTCACAGTATTTCCATTACTTGGCGCTGGTCGGGATATCCGCAGCCGTACCTTGGCTACAACAAGGTAGTGATCCGAGTCAATGTTGGCCCCTCGGAAAGTTCGGACATCCATGATACTGGAGGAGTGCCTTGCGTCGATCGCAATATGGTCAATCTGGTTGACGGTTGATTGATCGGGAGATCTCCATGTCCCTTTGTGGATATTGAGATGCGGGAACTGTGTACTAGCTACCACAACGTGTCGCCCCGCAGCAAAGTCGATCAGCCTGAATCCGTTATCGGAGGTCGTGTCGTGCAGGCTATACTTTCCGACAGTACGACCAAAGATGCCCTCCCTTCCTAGCTTGGCATTAAAATCGCCTAGGACAATTTTAATGTCGTAGCTAGGGCACTGCTCATAAGTTTTGTCCAGGAGCTCGTAGAACATATCTTTGGTCTCGTCATCTTTCTCCTCTGTGGGGGCATGTGCACATATCAGGCTAATGTTGGCGAATTTAGCCTTGATGCGGATCGTCGCGAGGCGCTCGCTTACAGGGTTGAAGCTCAAGACTTTTTGCCTAAGTCTGCCTCCAACAACGAAACCACATCCAAATAGGCGCTGTCTTTGATGCCGGTAGCAGTCGCCGTAGTAGATGTCGCAGTTTTTCATCCTTCTTTTGCCCGGCCCGTCCCACCGCATTTCTTGGATGGCAGTAATGTCTGCCTTGCAGTCGTTAAGGGCCTCCGCTAGTTGCTCGGCTGCACGTGGTCTGTTAAGGGACCTAACATTCCACGTGCAGATCCGGAGCTCGTTGTCCTTTTCTCGTTTGCATTGGTCGTCAACAGTAAATCCGTCCGAATCCGAGGCTTGTTTCCGCTTCGTGACTGGTGTTTCTTTACGTGGCCGGGAAGTCACCCCGACGGCACGACCCCCAACCTGGAGGACCAGATCCATTATAGATATATCCATTATATCCATAGAACAGTATAAGCTTCCTTAAATTTTCCTTCTGTGTGGAATGGCAGTTGCTTTGCGTGTTTCTATTAAAAATGATCTTTGAAAACAAGTCGAACTTCTTTTCCTGTATTTTTCTATGGGAAGTGAGATTTGGGAGAGTTAATAATTCCGTGAGTCGAAGATTTTGACAACTTTACTGACGGAGCTAACTCTGCAATGTAACTCTCAGTTTTTTCTACTAATATCAGGTGAGCCGCCTAACGTCATGTCATGATAGGGATGATCATGTCTTGTGTGATTCTCAACTCAATATTTTGATATGTGTGTAAAAGTTGAAGGTCGCAATTAAAAGATTTTGCAACAAGTAAGTTTTTATTCCACATTTGACTCTTTGCTCTTTTTTGCTATTTGGTGTATCAAGTGAGCGGCGGGTCTGAGACTACAACTTTAAGTAGTTTTTTTTTGTATCGTGTCAAGAATTTTTTTCTGTAAAATGCAAGCATTAGTGTATTTTATTTAGTGGGACGCATTTTTTGGCTCGGGCGACATTTTCAAATTGTTCATCGGTAACGCTGGTTTGGACGCACAGGCAAAGAGAATTTGGACTCAAAAACTTCTGGTTTACTTTGTTTGGAAACGTCAAAACAAGCCGCCACACTTTAGTCTGGAGTTTTCGTTCGTCTTATATTTAGACGCAGCTCTCCATATATGTTGGTAAAACCAGTCCTTCAACTTTCCTAGCTACTTTCTACACTTGGAATCTTTTTTTAATACCTAATCCCATAGGATAGGAGGTATATTAAGTTTGTCACATAGCTTGGAACGCGGTGAAATAATAATGGTTGACCCGCAACACCTTAAGGGCATATGATCGAGACCGAGCTCTGAATCGAATAAGCCATGTCAGTCGGTGTTTCAAATGTTTTTAGGCCTTAAATTTTGAACTAGGGTGCTGAAATTTCGTAGGTAAGGTCCACCGCATGCGAAGCAGCAAAAATGAAAACATTTTGGAAATCAGCCCAAAGACACACCCACAATCGGTATAAATGTGCAACTACCTCCAGAGATTTGAAAACTTTAAGACGTTCTTAAAGGCTGAAATTTCACATTAAGCATCTCCTAATGAATGTAAGACACAAAAAAGAAGAATTAAATTGGTAAATTTTTTTTTAACAGGGTAAATTTTCAAATGCAGTTTATTTAATATTTTTGCTCAGAACTGAAAAAATTTTGCTTAATATTTTATGTAAAAAACACTTAGTTTTACATTTTGTTCATACAAGGGCCAAGCGTTTGGTACACATAGGTACCATGTGTACTTTTTGTCAAATCAAACTTGAATGAAAATTAACTCCACGAGCTCCATGATGCCAAAAAGAGAACTTCGGCAGCCCAAAGCGTCTAATTGGCTCGACGTATGAACAGTTTATAGCGGACAAAACCTCACTCAATCTCATTTCGTATATTATTTTTCGTTCCGTACTGAGGCTGTCAGCCTCATGAGATCAGAGATATATACTCAAGGCTCACGCCTAAGTGTATGCAACAAAAAAAATTCAACAAAACATAGTTAATAAATGTACAAAGAAAGACTTTTCGCAGATTAAAGCTTGCGTCACAGGCAGACTGAAGCCTTTATAAACGCTCTTGCATTGAATTTTAGATATTTAAATGTTATTCAAACATTTACTTAAACGCGCTTTTCATTTAAATTGTCAATAGTTAGTGGGTAGGTACCTAACCTACCAACTAAGAATATTTTTATCCTACGAGTTTTATTTATAATGCTTAAATTGTGTCCCTGACTCGGTCATATAACAGATTTGTCGTACTGCTGCTTTTAATCTTAATTTTAAGTCTGTTTCTCAAAAGCCATCCCATAAACACCAATTTATTATTCCCATTTTAATTCCTAACCTATATATCATTTCCCTTTTAATTTCAGAAGCCATATGCTTGTCAAATTGCCGGCTGCACCAAACGATACACGGATCCGTCGAGTCTGCGAAAGCACGTAAAAAATCACTCGCTGCGTAATGGTAACATAAACGGTCGCCGGAAATCCTCTAGTGCGTCCATAAATAATTCAATGACCACGGCAACGGCTCGTCTGCAGTCGAAAATACGTCGACATTCAGAGTCGTCGGTACCAGTGGGTCCCCTGAAAGTGCTGACAACAACATCGGCGGCAAAAACGATGACCACGCAGAACCCAAACTCAACCACGACCGCATCAATGATCTCATCAAACATTCAGTACAATAAGCTGGCCAGTAACCAGCAACAGTCAGAGAATTGCGAAAACCATTTCAGACATCAGAATGACCACCACGAGCAGCCTATTCATGCAATGCATTTTTTCGATAGTGATTACCTGTTTTTCGACGATGCATTCACCGTTGGTAAAGGCTGCAAATTATCCTCCTCAACAGAAACCGTCTCTGCGGAATCGAAGTCGAAAACCGCCACTGATGTGACTGCATACAACGGTGTCCACACGGATGATTATACGGGAGCCATTAGCGGGCATTACACGATTGGTGACATTAAATCACACACACCTTACAGTCATCAGGAGAAACATCAAGAGCAATGCAATCACTATAATAGTGGTGTTCCACCAGCAGTACAGATATCATTTCCAGCATCACCATCAAGGACAACGACCACAACCATTCTAAGCCACCCAGCATCAGAAGCAGCAGCTGGTAACAACAATTCAATGAACTTTAATGAGCTGTCTAATTGCATAGTTACAATCGAAAGTAATCAGAACGAGAATTCGATTGATGCTTGCCACATGGAATCGACTTATGTTAGCATGTACCATCAGGACACCAACGACGCGAGTCCCTCGTCCGACGCCAACTATGCCCGAGGCCAAGCATCACCATCAACGGACGAGCATGCAACAACTACCAATGATGGCATTACCGATATCGATAGTAATGAATTCGTCTCATTTGAATATGTCAAAAAGCTTCTGTCAGATACATTCGATTATGCCAATTCCAGTGGACAGCAGAACGGTCCGGGTGTTGATAGCGATGACGCTTCCGCCAACGCTGATGTGGACCTGGAAAACAACTTCGATATAGAGTATTTGAATAATTTTATTTAAATGAGGCCAAAAAGTTGGCATCATTTTCAAAATCGTGTGCAATTCGAGAGATTAGATATACATTATAATATTAGAATTTTTTACATCCGTCTTCCAGCAACAATGTATATAGTTAAGGAACCAATTATTTTTCCCAAAAAAAAAATGTAGCAAACCAGTGTGTGATTTTAAATGGCGGAATTTCTTTAAAAGACGAATTTTCAGTAATTTTACTTTTGTACTTAGAGCAAGTTATGAGTAGGAATGTCTTCAAAAGTCCTTCAAGGATGCAAAATTATTTTTACTTAAAATGTAGGTACGTAGCCTTTAATTTTTTAGCTTTTACTTTATAAGAAGATTAAAATTTAAGTAGTTTTTTTTATTTTTAAAGCAATAAAGAAGATGTTGTTTCACAAAAAAGGATAGTCGACTGCGACAAATCGTGTGCTAACATTTTGTAAAAGCTTAAAGTGATCGAGATTCGTCAGAGTTTTGGCATCAATGGGCTGCAAAATATTGAAGTCGAAAATTGGACGAGAATATTGCACCATTAGGTCGCAGAAAAATAGAAGTAATTTTGACTGTCCGAATAGGGGCGTAAATGTTTTTGCACGGGGCAAAAGTATTTACTGTCCCTTTGCGAGGTAATTAACGTTTACCCCTGCGAGGTTCTGCCTTAACCCAGAGTACAATATATTATAACAACATTCGTAATTGGTAAAAATTCGAAGGTCCTCTTTATATTGTAATGTCTTTGCCTGGGGTTCGTCGAATAAAATTCAATTTCACTTTAACAATTTCACAATGAAACACTTTATTTATCAAACAAACTTATTTAAATTAAAATCACACTGTAATTCAACTTTACTACTTAGCATTCAACACTTTATTTCAATTCAAGCACTTTTTACTTTAATACCGATTTTCACAAGTCCATCACGTTTAAAATATAACTGCCTCGTACGAGCCTATTACCCGTGTATTATCCGTCTTCCGCTGAATTCCAAGGAGGGGAAATCGAAATTCGAACTTCGAATATGACAGCTGCTGTCAGATGACTGGAATGACAGTTGGGTATGTTCGTTAAGTGAATCGATGGGTGCATTCAGCGACTCCTGCGTTATGTTTTATTTCTTGTCGCCACATAACATTGCCCCCGTCTTAGTTTTGTTCGTCCCGAACACGTACGTCATCATTGCTTCCGTGGTAGCGATGTAGGCGATCAACATGGACAACTTTCATCTTCTTGTCTCCTTTTTTTTGCTCTTGGTCCTTTTTTGGATTCGGAATACGACATCATAAATTCACGACGCAACTTGGAAGGGACCTTCCCAGTCCTTCTGAAGCTTTGGCGATCTTCCCTTTTTACGATGTGGGTTGTAGAGCCATACCAGATCTCCCTCGTTGAACTCGGGTGCCGTTGCTCGCGCATCGTATCTCGTCTTCATGCGGTCGCTTGCAACTCATTAATCCTTTCTTTAAGGTCAACCACGTAGTCCTCCTCGCATGTTGGGTCTTCAGTGGAAAAGCCGAATTTAAGCTCACTGGGTAGCCTATAGCAGTTCCTCCAAATAAAACTTCAGATGGAGTATATCCAGTTGTACTGTGAATAGAATTTCGGTAGGCCATGAGGAATAAAGGTATTCGACGATCCCAATCCTGTTGATTCTCGTCCACGACTTTAGAGAGATGTTCCTTGAGTGTCTTGTTGAAGCGTTTCACCATTCCATCTGATTGTGGGTGAAGAGGTGTGGTCCGTGTCTTTTGTAGTCCGATTGCTGCGCATACTTCCTGGAATATCTTCGACTCGAAGTTTCTTCGGAACTGCATTCCGACTAGGGAAGAATTCAGAATGCCTCGGGCCACTTGCTGAAGTAATCGGCAATAACCAGGATGTAACGATTACCGCTTTCAGTTTCCGGAAACGGTCCTGCGATGTCGACGGCGATCCTTTCAAAGGGAGCACCCACATTGTACTGGTGCATTTTACACCTGGTTTTTGACTTTGGGTCCCTTATTAGAAGCACAAGTAGTACACTTCCGACACCTGCTCTCAACGTCGCTTCTTGCATTCAGCCAATAAAACCGTTCCCGTACTTTTTCCATTGTTTTGTTGATGCCCAAGTGCCCACCAGACACTACATCGTGCATTTCCCGTAGAATCTCCTGGACTTTCGACCGTGGCTGCATTTTAAAGGATTTTCCATCCGGCATTTCCCATTTTCTTCGCAGAACGCCATCTTGTATATGGGGAGAGTCCCACTGCGTCCAATATGCCTTTAATGTGGGACTTCTGTCGGATATATCCCTTGCGCTCGGTTTCTCCATAGATTCCTTCCATGCAAGAATTGGCTCAATGTCAGGGTCTTCTTGTTGTGCGTTGCGAAGTTCCTCAGTACTCCAGCCTTCTGCAGGTTCGGCTCTTACTCTCTGGACAGTACATTCGTCCTTTTTATCTTGTCGCACGCAATGCTTACAATTGGGCTCACATGGTCTCCGGGATAATGCGTCCGCGTTGCAGTGCAGTCTTCCTTTGCGATGTTGTATCTCGAAATCATAAGCCTGCAATCGCTCGATCCATCTTGCGACTTGGCCCTCAGGATTTTTAAACTGCAGTAACCATTTTAGCGCGGCGTTGTCTGTACGCAAGATAAACTTCTGGCCACTCAGGTACTTCTGAAAATGTTTCGTTGCCAATATTAAAGCACGGAGTTCTCGCCTGGTAACACAATAATTTCTCTCTGGTCGGGTGAGAACTTTGCTGAAGTATGCTACGACTTTCTCCTGCCCATCGTGTAACTGCGACAATACTGCGCCAACACCCACATTGCTAGCGTCTGCGTCCACAATAAATGTCTTGGCGGGGATGGGGTAAGCAAGTACCGGTGCTCCGCAAAGTCGCTGCTTCAGATCCTGAAAGCTTCTTTCGCACTCACCTGACCATTTGAATTGTCTTCCCTTCTCAGTCATCTGGTGCAGACACTCGCAATCCCGGAGAAGTCCTTGACGAACCTCCTGTAGTACGTAGCAAGACCGAGAAAGCTCCTTAGCTGGTGTTTGTCTTTGGGAACTGGCCAACTTTTCACAGCTTCGATTTTCTCTGGATCCGTCTTCACTCCATCCGTCGATATCACATGTACCAGATACTTTACTTCTGCTCTGAAGAGCGTACACTTTTTCGGATTGAGCTTCAAGTGTGCTGATCGAAGTCGTAAGAACACTTCCCTCAAGTTGTCGTGATGTTCAGCGAACGTCTTTCCCAAAACGATGACGTCATCCAAGTAAACCAGGCAGGTTTTCCACGTCAGACCATGTAAGACACGTTCCATAAGACGCTCAAAGGTGGCCGGAGCGTTACACAGACCAAATGGCATTACTGTAAACTGCCATAGTCCATTGCCAGTTGTGAAAGCGGTCTTCTCTTTGCCTTCTGGATGGATCTGTACCTGCCAGTAGCCACTTTTCAGGTCGGAAGAGGAAAACCGTCTTGCTCCAGAGAGTGTGTCCAATGTGTCATCTATTCGAGGCAAAGGGTAGCTGTCCTTCTTTGTGACATCGTTAGGCCTCCGATAATCCACGCAGAATCGAGTGCTGCCATCCTTCTTTTTCACCAGTACAACAGGCGACGCCCATGGACTGAGCTTTCGATCAAACCTTCTTTTTCCATTGTCGATATCATCTCGGCGGCCTCATCCTGTTTCGCCAACGGGAGTCGTCTAGCAGGTTGGCGGATTGGTCTAGCATCTCCGATGTCTATGCGGTGGTGTACTAAGTGTGTTCGACCAAAGTCTCCATCCTGTGAGGCAAATATATCAGCAAACTCGCCAATGAGATTTTCCGCTATGGTTTGCTGCGCCTGATTTGGCTCATAGCCTCCGAGTATAGTCTTACATACCTCGGTCAATTTTGATGGAGAGACTGGACTCGCAAGCTCACTCTCAGCTATTGTCGAAATGGCTGCAACAGGCACACATCTTCCGACCACCTCTCCTTGTCTGAGCTTAACGGTGCGCTTATTTGGGTTCATCAGTCTTACCGGCACCATGTTGTTCTTGGGCTCTGCAAGAATTTTTCCCACGACGTAACTTTTAAATGCAATTTTGTTATCTGGCTCGATGAGATAGAATCGGTGGTTCCCAGGATCACCCTCCAAACGTGTCCAAAGGACTGTCTCTGAAGAGAGCCGCAGAACTTCATCGCTTCCCAGTATTGCTCGAAGATTCCCAGCGTTGTCGTTTCCATATACCATAGGAATTTCGACTGTTCGATACCTTAGCACTTGCATTCGAAGGTCTAAAATCACCTCGTGTGCCTTCATGAAGTCCACTCCAATGATGCATCGCATATGTCGGCTACCAAGAATGCACGTGAGAAGGTCAACCCCGCTAGATGTATCTGTAGAAGAACCTCTCCGTATACTTTGGCCGCTTCTCCTGTCTTCAGACTAAGGCAGCTGGTGTTATGTAGCCAGGACGTCTGAACAATGTCTTTTCGGATGATGGAGGCCGTGGCGCCTGTGTCATTAGTGGCCATACATTTTCTGTTGGCGATGATTGCCTCTACTGTCAGACTCTTTTTGCAGCGTTTTGTTTGCGAAACTTGGATGATGGTCCTAGGGGCGTCGTTGTCGCCACACAACAATAAGTTATAAGCAAAATTATCTATAACCTATGCACGATTGTAAAAGGTCAGGACATGACTTCTGTGAGTGGTATTTTAGTGCAGACAATTGATTTTCAAAACCACTTACAAGATGGGGTCCTATAAAAGCAACAAACGAAGGTAGTTATACGTGGTGAAAGAGCATGTTTGCCCTTCACTGAAGGAACACACCTATTTGATCCATTAGAGACTAGACGAACATATGTACCTTACTGTCATTACAGTAAACTGACATTCGATATTTGAGTATATCAAAATTTCCCTTCATTGCTCCAGTGGACAAATACCAATGAAAAATCAGCAAAAGCGATGTTTCGAGAAGTTGATGAATTTATATAATTACGCGGATGACAGGATTGTGCCCTCAATGGTATTAAATCTTTGTTCAAATAAATTTTATTTTTTTAAGTGAATGATTTGAAATATAGTGTTAAATTCTGCAGTCAAATTTTCGAATTTGAGATTTAACAAGAATATTTTTGAGATTTTTGTCATTCGAGATTTTTGCCGTTCCAGATAATGATGATTCTATTATAATCATGATCCCTTTAATTCTTTCCCTTCTCTACTTTTCTCTTTTTGCTATGATGTGAAAAGTCGCCTTGAACTATTTAGTTAAAACCTTTTGTCACCTTCTTGACAAACCTAATCGGGAAAGTCTTTTCGTTCTTTACGTCAGCTGTACCTGTACCTATCACACTCAATAAATTATGTCAACAAAAACATATCCACCTACAAGCTCAATAAACATGCACTCAACATTCCCTGAATCCAAGTTTCTTCAACCAAAAAAAAAAAACGTCCGTTGTGACTCTATCATTTGTCACCAATCCCAGTGATAAGGAATCAGTCACTCCGTTCTTTGTCCAATTTCCCGAGACCTCTTTTTGTCGAACTTTTCGCATGCATCACACATCCACATAGACATGGTGTAACTTGGCCATAGTTCCGGAAACGTAAAAGGCGCATTATCGTCCATCATCTGTGACACAGGATTGCAGGTTCCTTACAGTATATTTCTTCTCCAATTCTATGGTTCCTCTATATGGCGTTTCCTTTGGTATGGTTCATGTTCACACACATTCGATGCGCACCGTGCGCGCCGCTCACATATCCTTGTGCCGTGCCGATGAGGCGAAATAGTGAAAAAGTAGCTAAAGCTCAACGTGATAGCTGGAAGAAGTTCATCGTCTTGATTTATCACAATTGTCGGAAATTTATGGGCGGTTGGGAGCAATTTGTTCGCTGAATGCACAGCATACACTCTGATGAGAGTGCGGGGTTACACGACGTGCTATGCTTCTCCTTCTAAACCTCATCGTGTCGTCGTCGTCGGACAAAAGTCAAACGGAAAAGTGATGTACCGTGCTTCTGTGCCAGCCAAATTCCTAGGGCTGGGCGGGTTAGGCACTCAAACATCAGTATACCTACTTGTATACACAATGAAAAAGGCTAAGTATGGCTAAGCTGTGATGACTATCGTATATTTTTTTTCTCTGTGGTTTACTGTACTGCCCCAGGCGATACTACAACTGTTTGAGTTCGTATTTTCATGGAATTTTTTGATCGATGTCATAGTTACCCAGCACGAGATTAAGGAAAAGTTTCCTTTTTGAGGGATCTAACAAATAGTGTGCTTGTTGTCTGCGGTGTGTGCTTGTGTGTGCGGAAGGACAGCGCATATTTTTCAATTCCTCGCTAGGAATGTGGCCTTCACAGTCAAGTTGTTAATTGCTGTTAGACAAGTTTTTGCTGCGAGAGTGATGTGTATAGTTTCGGTGTCGTCAGGGTTATTATGTCATATCTTGGAAGTGTTAATATCAAAATATTTAGATTTGAGTAATGCTTTTAAGCTTAAAAAGCGGTTGTAGGACTTTTGGATATTCAAAACGTGTCCTGGATTAACTGTCAAAAAAAGCTTGATAAAATCACCTCATATCTTTGGCGATGTTGTTAATTTTCAACGGTAGGTTTGTATTGTTAGCTTTAGCGCATGACACGAGTGTTTGCGTAACACTGGCTGAATTAAAAAAAAGGGTTGGATGGATTTTTATTAAAAATCTTATATGTCTGGCGACTGGAAAACAGAATATTCAGACCAAGACAAAAAGTGGGCGGTCGCAAAAACCGGTAGTGTGAGTGTAGGTAGTGTGAGTGGACAAGCCCTCGACGGGTTTTCAACCGAGTAGGTATAACTCAGCAGCCGAACCCTCTTGAATCGATAAAAGAGGGTTTGGGTGCTCCTTTGACTTGAAACGGCTTTTCTTGGAGGAACGGACGCTTACCTCGCGAACAGAATTTGTCAAGAACTCTAGCCAAACGAAGTTGCTATTCAAGACTCATTAGCTCTCTAGTTGTCAATGGGGAAACACACGCTCTGAGCAAGTAACTAATATATATATATATACAAAAAGCTATAAAATGAAGTGTAAGACTTGTATTCATAAAATTGAAAGAAATGAACTTTAAATTCAGTGTTCTGCTTGTCGCGATTGCTTTCATGCAAAGTGTGTGAATTTGACAAAACAAGACATTGATTACTACAAAAAAAGTAATCATGACTTCAAATGTGATCGCTGTGTTGATTTGCGGAGAAGATCTTTCCTGCATGATCACATTCATGCGCCTGTGACCAATTCGAGTGAGAGTGCACTTAACTCTTTGGCTTGCAGTGCTGCTGCTGGGTCCACTCAGGCTTTAGTTTCAAGCGACAAACCTACGTCTATGAAGTCTTCCCTCACTCAACCGATTACTTTGGAGACACTTTTTGCTGAAATTAAAATATGTATTGCAAAAAATTAATTCCGAAGCGATCCTGAAAATTGCATCACTGGAGGAGAATAATAAAATGCTGCTGGTGTTGAAGATTTTTTCTGCTGGTGTTGGTGTTCCAATTGTTCATGACGAAATTTTGTCTTGCTACATAAAAAATGCAGTCAAGCCGAAAGGAAACAACAAAACCAAAAAGAACAACTTGGGCAGCTGTATTGTAGGCGTTCGATTCTCCTCTCTCGCATCTAATGAATAAAATGCGTTTGGACAAAATCAGACTCTCTTCAAACATCTCTGATAATGACGATGGCAGCGATGTTGGTGATGCTGTGAGCAAAAGGACCAGTAGAATTTTTTTAAACGACTCACTTACTAGCTACACGAGAGCTCTGTTTTTAAAGGCAAAAGAACTTAGGCTAAATAATAGATGCCAGTTTGTGTGGATTCGAAATTCATCGGTTTTAATTAAAAAGAAAGAAGGGGATGATCCTATCAAAGTGGTTAGTTTTGGGGACATATCTAAGCTTAAAAATACATTGTAAATCATTATGGTTAGTTTGAAAGTAAATAATTTAAGTCCTCTATATAACTCCCTTAATAACAGTTTTTCCTGTTCAACTTCTAACAATCTGAATTGCTTTTGCCTTGACCATCAAAACAACGTTTCTTTTTCTGGTTTTTCTTTAATTCATCAAAACATCCGGAGCGTGAGAAAAAATTTTGATACTTTCTTAACTTACCTTGCATCCTCTGATCATTTGCCGGGTCTTATTTTTCTTTCTGAAATTGGGATTTTCAAGGGTGAAGTTTCGAGATTTTCTAAGTGTATACCAGACTATATTTTTGATGCTACGTGTAATAATACTTACGCCGCCGGTGAAGTCGCTGTTTTCTTTAGAAAGGAGATGTTAGGTAAAATTAAAGTCAAACGCTTAAATCTTGATACTGCTGATTTGATAAGTCTTCATTTTTCGATTTCTGGGATTAATTATTGTTTTGTCTGCGTTTATAGATTCAACTTTTGTTCTGTTAATGCCTTTCTGGAAGAGTTTTCGGGATTTCTGCAGCTTTAGCTGCAGATGTAAAAATCTAGTTTTGGTTGGAGATTTTAACATTGATCTCTTGGTTTCTTCATCGGAAGTTGATAATTATTTGTCGCTGTTATCATCTTTTGGTTTTTCTAGCTTACTAAATGAGCCTTCCTGTATATTTCAAGATTCACTCTCTTGCTTAGATCATTTGTTTATAAGACTACATAGGAATAATGCAACGAGTTACAAAACAACTACTTTTGACCTAAATATAAATGATCACTTGCTAACAGCTATACAGCTTGATCACAGCATATCCAGGGCCAATAAATCTGTTTCCCAAGACTTTACAATTATTAAATTTGCCACTTTAAGATCTTCTTTAGTGCTCGAGTTTTGGGATGAAGTATATAACACCTCTGATCCATCTACTGCTTTTCATTTATTTCTTGTGAAACCGCATTCTCATTTACAGCTTGCTAGTAAGAAAATTAAAAAAATCAATAAAACGAAACATCTTAAGCAGTGGATGTCGGATGCGCTTTTAAAAAAAGTTCACAGGAAGAACTATCCTTATAAGTGTTATAAAAATCATCCCAACAACTTAAGATTAAAAAGAAGGTATGTAAACTTGTCAAAAGAATTGAAAATTTTTATACCTCTTGAAAGAGATGCTTACTTTTGCAATAAGTTTATTCAAAATAAGGGCAATTCAAAAAAAGAATGGGAGATCGTCAATCAAATATTAAATAAAAGCAAATCGAATGATGAAATCGTAGTCAGTGTAAATAACACAGTTGTATCTGAGCCTATGGAAGTTGCTACGATATTTAATAACTTCTTTGCTAATATTACAAATACTATTAGAGACACTACTTTGAATTAAAGCTCCTCTTGCCTGTGCTATGACGCAAGTATTTCTGATCCGTTTCAAAGGCAAAGTTTTTTCTTTGACATTTTTTCGCCTCTGAAAATACATAATATAATAAAGTCACTGAAAAAACCCAGCTCTAATTCGTGCGACAATATTTCAAGCAATATTTTAAAAAATATGTCTTTTCTTGTGTCCGATGTTTTATCTCAATATTCAATCTTAGCATACAAAAAGGTATTTTTCCAGATTTACTGAAAATAGCGGTTGTTATACCTTTGCACAAAAAGGGGGATGCTTACTTACTTAAGGTGGCGCTACAGTCCGGGGTGTACCTGGGCCTCAGCCAACAAGCTTCGCCAGCCAGCTCTGTCTCTAGCTAGCCGTCTCCAGTTTCGCACGCGAAGTTGGCTGAGGTCCCCTTCCACTTGCGTGCGCCACCTGAGTCTCGGTGCTCCTCTACCGCGTCGTCCCGCGGTGTGGATTCGAAGATTTTCCGGGCCGGGGCGTTGGTGTCCATCCGCTCTAGATGACCCAGCCATCGTAGACGTTGTGTTTTGACTCTTTTGACTAGGTCGGTATCGCTGTACAGCCCGTACAATTCGATGTTATATCTCCTCCTCCACTCTCCATCGATGCAGACGGGACCGTAAATCGTCCGAAGAATTTTCCTCTCGAAGCATCCTAAAGTGTTTTCATCCGCCTTTGACAGGGTCCATGCTTCTGCACCGTAAAGCAGGACTGGGATGATGAGGGTCTTATACATGGACACTTTAGTTGCTCGAGAGAGGGCTTTGCTACTCAATTGCCTTCTTAGCCCAAAGAAACAGCGATTGGCAAGAGTTATCCTTCGTTTGATTTCAGCGCTGGTGTCATTGTCTGAATTGTTAGCGGAACCCAGGTAGACAAAGTCTCTAACTACCTCAAAGTTATAACTGTCGATGGTGATGTTTTGTCCAAGACGTCGGTGTTGGGTGTTTTTTCTTGATGACAGCATATACTTGGTTTTGCCCTCATTGACTGCTAAACCCATATTCGCCGCTTCCGTCCCAATACTCACGAAGGCTTCACTGACATCACGCTTTGTTCTGGGGGATGATGCGGATGTGAATAATTATCGCCCAATTTCACTTCTATCTGTCTTTGCAAAGGTTTTTAAAAAGGTATCAAATCTAGAATGCTGTCCCTTTTGGACAAAACAAAGTTTTTTAGTAACTCCCAGTTTAGCTTTCGCAATGGAAGATGAGGATGCACTGTTGAAGTTGTGCATTGAAATTTATAACAGTCTTAAGGAATCCGAAATTCCAGCAACTCTGTTTGTTGACATAACAAAGGCTTTCGACATGGTAGATCATAATATTTTGCTAAGCAAATTATTTAATGCGGGATTTAGAGGATTTATTTATGATTGGTTTTCTTCCTTCCTGAAAAATCGTTGTCAAAAATTAAAGGTTGGTAGTAGTTTGAGTGATGTTAATGTCATTAACATAGGTGTCCCGCAAGGGTCTGTTTTGGGGCCAATTTTGTTTTTGATTTTTGTCAACTCTCTTTTCGTACAGCCCTTTTTGGGAAAAATAACAGCCTTTGCCGATGACACCGCCTTGACCTATTGTAGCAAGAATTATTTTAACCTTATTTCTGCCATGATTCATGACTTAGAAATACTCCGGAGATGGTTTAAACAGCATAGATTGGTCATTAGTGATAAAACGAAGTTCATGATTTTCAACATTAAGGGAATTATTTGTAACAGCTTACCTTTATACTATCATTCGCCAAACTGCATGAGATTTAGTCTTTTGGAAACTTGTATTCACAATAGCAATACAATCACATTTAACCCTGAAGTTTCCTGCAATAATAATTGCTTTGCAATCGAGCGCGTTGACTCTTTTAAGTACCTAGGTGTTACCTTAGACTATAAAATTTTGGTCAAATCATACTCTGATTTTAAAAAACTTTTCGAATAATGTTATAAGACAAATATACCATCTAAGCCAAAACTGTGGCTTGCCACTTTTGAAGTTGGTTTATAATGGTGTCCTAAAATCAAAACTTCAGTATGGTATAGCATGTTGGGGTGGGACTCACCTCAATAAAATACAGCCTTTACTAGTTAAACAAAAACATGCAATTCGTATATTGTGCAAAGTTAGTCGGCTGACTCCCAGTTTTGAGTTGCTTAAGAGGCTAGATGTTCTACCTTTGAGGCACCTGTATTATTACAAAGTTTTAAAAATTTTTTTTAAAAATCTGGATATAACTCCCCGAGAGTTTCTGAAAATCGTAATTTGCGGACAACAATAGAAATCTCGTACTTGTACCCACAATCAAAAAAACTATTTTTTCACAATTTTATAATGTAACTGCTCCACGGATGTTTAATAAGCTACCTCACAGTTTAAGATCTGTAAGGACAAAAATAACCTACCTTAAACATATCAAACATTGGCTTTTCCAATTTAGTTATGATCTGATTGAAAATCTTCTGAACCCATTAATATAATTTCTTCTTTATAAACTGTATCCTTTTTTCTCCTTAATTACTTCTTTCCTTGATCCTTTGAATTTTTATTTTCTTTCTTACCTGTTTATTGCTTTTTCTTTTTTTTTTTTTTAAGTTGTATATTTTGCTCCCCACCGACAACTAAATAAAATAAAATGATTTATACTTTGTAAAGTACTTTCGCCTCTTGTTTTCAAACCTTTGAATGTACTTAACTGTTTCAGTTTATATCTTAAAGAATTTTTATTATATCTTTTCTTTAACTTTGTTGTTATATACTACTGTATTAGCTTTAAGATATTTAAAATGAAATAAAGTTCTAAATAAAATGAAAATGAAAATGAATGACTATCTGCCATTCCTTAACTTATACATATATATACCTTAAAGTAATATCTATCCACCAATTAGTTAACTTCGTTGACAGCCTTGCCTGTCAGCAAACCTTACAAACCAATAAAGAATGTACTGCTTCAATCATGACTTACCGCAAAATGCTTTATATCTATAAGTAGTGTCTGTCTTTCACTGTCACTGTGATCAGTGATCACATACTAAAGAAGATCAAATAGTTCATGATGGTATTTCAAGTACATTAATTAAAAAGTTAACCGATCGAGAGAAATAGATCAAAGTCTACCATATTCCTCCACAATACAACACCTGTTCCAACCCGGAATTCAACTTCATGTGGATAGATTTCACCGTCCGTAGACAAACTATTCATTACATTTTTGTGTACAGAAGCCCAAACTTGGGCAGTGCATTAACATGTAATGAGATTGATGCACTGTCCGATTCCATCTTATTGAATTGTTTCCCTACATCCTAATAATGAAATCGTGATTACGGGCGATTTCAATATTCACAATTCTAAGTGGCTTCGACATTCTCGTCAGACAACACCCGAAGGAAGGTATGTCGTTGTCGAGATCTTTGCTGCGTTAAATAATCTGACGCAACTTGTAAAAGAGCCTACAAGCGTACGAGACATTGATAATCACTCCGCCAATACACTGGACTTGTTTTTAACTTCCCATCCCCATAAGTACACGGTAAATGTACGATCCCCTCAGACCACTGCATCATATCAGTCAAATTTTTATTCGGTAGCCAACCTAATAAGTAATTAACTCCTAAAAGAATAGTCTGGCGGTACGAGAAAGCCAATTGGGACGGCCTTAATAGCTTCTTCGGACGTTTCAACTGGTCCCTATGCTTTCTTGATAACAACGTGGATGCCGCTGCTATTATGATAACTTACACCATTCTCCTAGGTATGAGATCTTTTATCCCTAACAGGCTTAAGGGCATCAAACCTAAGGAGAAATCGTAGTATGGCTCGTTGTTATGTTGGATTGGCCTTATAGGAATAAGGCCAATCCAACGCAGGTAAACCGGAAAAAGTTTAAACAAGCCAGAAATGATTGCAATGCTCATATTAGCCGCGTTAAGTTCCTTTACGACCAAAAGCTGAGAGAATTCTACATTGTCCCAAGGGTAGCAAAAACTTTTGGTCTCTCGTAAAAAATGTGAAAAACTGGGCCTCATCCCCACACTCGTTTACAATGACATTCCAGCTGTCACCTCTTTTGACAAAACAAATCTACTTGCAGCGCATTTCGCTGCTAGCTCTACGCTCCCAGATTCTGCGATGTCCCCGCCTGTACTCGAGCGCGTCGATTATACCATGGGACAAATTCGCTTTCGCGCTCGTACAGTTAAAAGAGTACTTCAAGAAGAGGTGTTCTTCCACGCTGGCAAAACCATTGTGTAAGCTTTTTCATCGGTCCTACTCCTCAGGCCTCTTTCCGAGTAGATGGAAAACAGTATTTGTCCAGCCCGTCCCTAAAAAAGGCGATTCTTCTTCTTCCTCTAGCTATCGTCCAGTTGCACTTCTTTCTAAAGTCATGGAAACGCTGATTAATTTTCAGCTTATGAAATATCTTGAATCACGAAAACTTCTCAATGACCGGCAATACGGTTTTCGTAGCAAAAGGTCCACTGGTGGTGATTTGATGGTGAAAAGTGGAACCATGCCTTGCATTTTCTTGGTGAAAGGAAGATTGTTGCGCTTGATATTTCAAAAGCGTTTGACAGGGTTTGGCACCAAGCTCTTTTGTCGAAAATGCTTGCTTTTGGAATCGACGAATCTCTTATTCAACGGATTAGTAATTACCTTTCGAACCGTTCAATCCAGGTTGTTTTGGATGGCTTTAAGTCTGCAGTTCATAAAAAAAACGCTGGTTCCCCAGAGGCTCTATTTCGTCTCCGACACTCTTCCTCGTTTTCATAAATGATCTTCTATATCTGCTACTGCTAATCCAATCCACTCCTTTGCCGATGATAGTAACCTCAGTTTCTCATATTCGTTCGCGGTTCCTTGCCGAATGGCAGCGTATGTCAAACTCATTTAAGTCTGACCTTAACAGCATTGTGTCATGGGGATCCCTTAACAGAGTAGAGTTTAATGCTTCCAAAACTCAATGCTGTCTTCTGTCATTGAAGCAAAACCATGATACCCAGCCATTATCCATGAATGGCACTTGCATCCTCGGTATGTTTGTCAATAAAAACCTGACTTAGAATGGCCACATGTTCGACGTCGCCAAGAACGCTGCGAAATGCCTAGGTTTCCTTAAAAGATGCAAGAAATTTTTCATTCCCTCTGATTTGGCTATTTTATACAAGGCCTACATCCGCCCTAAACTGGAATATAATTCTCATGTCTGGACTGGTGCTCCTAAAACCGCACTGCACCTGCTAGATATGATACAAAAACGTGCGATAAAACTTATCGGTGATAGAAATATTGTACAGTCTATTGACTCACTGGAACATCGACGCAATGTCTCTTACCTGTCATTGTTTTATCGTTTTTTCTAACGGGTGATTTTTTAAGAGGTTGAGAACTTTTTTTAAAAAAAAACACAAAAAATTCGAAAAAATTAATGAAATATTTATTTGAATCTATAGTTTGAACCTTGCAATTTAATGTTTAAAGATAATTTCATGCAAATGTTGACCGCGGCTGCGTCTCAGGTAGCCCATCCGCTGAGTCCAATTTTGGCATACTCTTTCACACATATCGGCCGGTATCTCACGAATGAATGCATGGATGTTGGCTTCCAGTGCGTCAATCGAAGCGGGCTTGTCCCTATAGACATTAGCCTTGACATATCCCCACAAAAAATCGCACGATCTAGGCGGCCAATTGACCGGCCCGAACCGTGAAATTAACTGTTCACCAAACTCGCCCCGCAATCGCGCCATTGTTTCGCGATGAACATTTCGAACCGAGCACGAATTTTGATAGTAAAATTCAATAATTTGCAAGCGTTGCTCATTTGTAAGACGATCCATGGTTAAATTGCAAACCAAACTGAAGCTGTTTGACAGTGACACAAGGTACTAAACACACGTCAGCTGTCAAAACCAGTGTTGCCAAAGCCAAACCAGCTAAAAAATCATCCTTTACAAACAGTAGTCAATTGCATTCCGCCCCTAAAAATATTCAACCGTAATACTCGCCGGAGATTGAGCCCACTTTCGGATATGCTGTAAAGTTTAGAGGTTCTTTTATAAGCCGTACTACGCTTATGTGGAATGTCCTGCCACGATCGGTCTTTCCTGCGCAATGCAACCCTCAACTATTTAAAACAAGAGTGCACCGGTACCTCTCCACCTTTTCCCCTTCCTCTAATCCTTTCCGCTCTGAGATGTCAAACATTAAAAGGGTAATCAATCCCTTGACCACGAGTTCATTACAAAAAAAAAGACCGAAAACTGCAGCAGTATTATCATTTTTCATAAAATGCTTTCGTCATTGTCTTCCTTGTTTCTTAAGTTTGCAGTCGGTAGCTCGCAGTATTGGAAGCCAGACTTGTGTGTTTTGATACTATTTGTTTTTTTTTATTTGTTTTTCGAATTCTTGTTCGAAAAACAAATTTCTCTTATGGGAAACCGTAGGAAGAGTTGTCACTTAAATGTCAGCATCATTAATATATAAAGGTTCCTGACGATAAAGGTTCGCCTGGCAGCGTTTGAAACGATCATAAGGAATGGCCATTATTATAATGTTTGTAGAATTTTAAATTGTTGTAATTTTTCACTTTTTAAACTGTTTTAACTATTCAACAAAGTTTAGCAGAAAGTGCATAATAAAAATTAACTTTCAACAAATGTCGACGGAATGCTCCATGTATGACTTCATACTTGAGGGTTTTTTTGTTTTCAATATGTCTTGCCAACAAAAAGTTGTGAAGATATCTTCATAGGTCGGGGTATTCAGCCCCGACAGTAAAGCTAAGGCACATAAAGCAAATCGATTGTAAACATTTTGACAAATTTGTTTACAGAGTGAGTACCTCCCAGATGATGCGTTAAAAAAATAATACCAAAACCTAAGCCGGTAAAAAGAGTTTGAAAAAATTTAAACTACGCTTCTTGAATAAGGTGGCTTCAACATTTTGCCTCTTTCAGCTTTACTAAGCCAGTCAAATAATTTCGGAAAGTAAAAGTCTTGTCTTGAGCACCATTTCTTGGGTTCTTAGTTTGCATTCATAAATGTAAAAAGATTTAACATCTCCTTGGGCAGATGACGAATAAACTTTCCATCATATAAATTTTTCATGTCTACAACGTTTTATTCTGTCTACATACGCACACATTTCTCGAGTCAATGCGAAAGCCATGAGGCTGTAAAAATTTTATTTTTTCATCTTATATTTACAGTCGAAACTTCCAGACAAAGGTTAACCTAGTCTTTACCGAGTTTCTGACGTATTCGGTTCTAAAAAACAAACAGGTAAAATCCACACCAAACCTGTTCAAACAAACAATTCCCACTGTCTATACACAATCAAATATTATTGTATTTATTATGCCTAGTAACATCATGGGGGTATGTCCGTTTTTATGAGTCAATGCTGCAAAGGTTTAGGTGTTAACTAATCAAAAATGACACCCTCGTTGTTTGCTTATTGAACAGCAGTTTCATCGGCTAATCTCTGTGTGGATGACTTATAAACAAACAAACAGCTTACGCAATTTCACTGGCAAAGATTTGATTAGATCGACGTCACGACAGCATTGTGTAACCCACTTAAAGGGCATTGATTTTTTTTCTCTTTAAAACGCCCCGCAGTAGCTATCCTTCCAGTCCCTTTTGCACTCGACGTTTAATGACAATCTCCAACAAAAGATTCCGATAATCAATTGCTTTGCCAAAAGTCATTCGAATATTTTCACGATTATAGACAACACCACTTGGTCGCTCTGTTCCGCCAGTGGCAGCTGAGGCGGGCGGATAGGTGTCCTCCCATGTTGTCACCATCATTGAACGAACAATTGACCTCGTTATCAGTTCCCGCTCGAGTATGCCATCATCGTTGTCGGGGGTGTTGACGACAACGACGACATCGTTGTCATCTTGGTCCTCACCAATTCGATTCCTTAATCGAGTTTCCATCATAAAATCCGAGCTTTCATCTTCTGATCCTTGAAGGAGCGCTGAGGCGGTAATGCTACCCTCACTGGAGGACGCATAAGAACAAAAAAAAAAGGAAAATTTGTCAGGAAAAGTGTAAAATTGGGAAAAAGGGAAACTGCATTGCACAGCGCCCTATTTGGTGGTAAAAGAGCAGATTATTCTGACTATCATCGCATGCTCCCGTCCTTAAGCACAGAAGAATAACCACACACACCAGAAAATAAAGAACCGTTAATCGAATCAGGAATTAAAAGTCATTACCCATGTGTCCTTAATTTTATCCAGAAATCTTTTCCATCACATACGAGGAGCACGACTGCTGCTTCGAGTGGTGTCCTCAAAGGCAATGAGAGCTCGGCACTTGAACCGCCGTAGCATAAAATTGGTGAACAGTGATCCACTTTGACGTGTCGCTGTAGTGTTGATCCTGTGAATGGTAAATCAGGATATTAGCCGATAATTCTTTTCCTCGGGAGAATCTCGCCTCTCCAAATGCACAAAAACTCACCACTGAACTGGCTGCCGCATTTGCAAGGACAAAGGAAGATTGCATTTTGGTGCTGCTCCTCTAAGCAACAGGAAATTTGTATCCTTGGCACTGGTGGACGTACAGATGGAGTAAGCTGTAATCCATTCTCTCGATGTAACGCAGTTGCAACGCATTCAATTGAAGTACTCAACGAGGCACAGGACCGCTTTTGCTCCGCACCCAACTGGGCTGGCGAAGTGGGTGCCGTGGGTGGTGGCGGCAGGGATACAACCGGACAATGCGAGTGAAGTGAATTACGCTTCGACCGAATGTACTGTAGGCGATTCATCGAAGGACTATGCTCAGCGTTTATTAGTCCGTCGTTATCCTTTTTTGATAAATCGTATGCCGATACAGAGAGTTGCCTTGAAATGGTGGCAGGATGTTGGCTGTAGCTTGGGTTGACTAGATTTCCACGTTCCGAATGTTCGTCGAATTTGTCCTTGCTTTGACCGTCGCCATTGTCGTCGTCGTTGTCGTCTTCAGCGATGCCGCCCGGGAGATTTGTTGTACTTTTCACGGACAATAGCACTGCCGGCGGTCGGGATGAGTTCGTGCTCAGGTTATCCATGGAGTAGGCTTTGCCCAGCAACTTGGCAAGGAATTTATTGGCCGTCAGAGCCGAGGGTGGGTGAAGGTGCTCAGCAAATTTATCGACTTCATCCTTTAGACTGGTAGTGCTGGTGCTGTTGTTCAGTTGCTTTTCGCAGTCCTTTGGTGACCTTTTGTACTTGGCACCGAATAGCTTCTCTCGCAATTTGTCCTGGTTGCGTAAGTTAAATGTGTCCGTGATGGAATTGTAAATCTGTTCGGCTATTAACGAACGACCCGGGTAGAAGCGTTGCCTACAAACAGGACAAGTCTGCGAGAGGATGCGACATTTCACGCATAGAATATGGCCGTTCTGGCATTGCAGCACTGGCGGTGCTATTGTATCCAAACAGACGGGGCATTCGATTATTGCTAGGATTGTTTGCACGCACGCCGATAGGCGCTCCAAATTCAATGGCATCGGTCCGCAGCATAAGCTCTGTGAATGGATAATTTAAGATCATATAGCCGTGGGACAATACGAACTGACATGGGGCTTAATGCTCCTTAAAGCAACGCATAGTCAAAGGACAAACAGTGTGCATACCTCTGGGTTACATTTGGTGTCACATCCGGCGCTCCATAGCAGAAGAGAAACACTGTCCGCGGTCTCTATTTTAATTAGCTTCGCAATGTCGGAAAGTCGTAAGCCGAGCAGATCTTCCCCATTGACCTGTGGATAATAGGAGGTTATAAATAAGGATGAAAATGGCTAGGCGGCATTTTTCTTTAAAGCGAAAAATGAATTTTCAGCCATTATCGATTGTTCAAAACATGATTGATGTTATTTATTTGAATTTCTGAAACAAGAAAAACTTTCAGACTCGGTGTGGGGTAACTTATGAACGCAGAAAACAATCTGACATGTCGGTTGGGTATTGAAGAAAACTTGATATTGCCCACTATTGGAATAATTAGTACCTGCCCCTCAAGCGCTTATGTTACATCCACACTGAAGCTGAGAAGCAAAGAAGCCGCGGTGGTCTTATTTGAGTATTTTTTAATTAATGGCATCGATAGCCTTTTCAAACGAAAAAAAGTTATTAAGTATTAATAAAATCTAAATGAGAAAGTTATGAGCAGTGGCGTTAAATCTAGCATTGGCACTGAATTAAGCATTGGCATTGAATTTATCATTGGCATTGAAATTCGCATTGGCATTGAAATAAGCATTGGCATTGAAATAAGCATTGGCATTGAATCTAGCATTGGCATTGAAATGAGCATTGGCATTTAATTTAGCATTGGCATTGAATTTAGCATTTGCATTGAATTTAGCATTAGCATTGAATAAAGTGTAGCCTTGCAATTGGAATTGAATTGCTAAACTCAGAACCTTCCTGACTCTACCGTAAATTGTGAGTAACAGGTGGGGGCAAGAAACATATGCGCTTGCAGTTTGCTCTCCTTTTTATACCCCATCCCATAGGGTAGGAGATATATTAAGTTTGTCACATAGTTTTTAACACGGTGAAATAATAATGGTAGACTCCCAAGACCTTTAGGGCATGTGATCGAGACCGAATTCTGAATCAAATAAGCCATGTCCGTCCATCCGTCCGACCGTCTGTATGTCACATGTTTTTAGACCTTAAATTTTGAGCTACGGCGCTGAAATTCGTACGTAAGGTCCACGTCAGGCGAAGCAGTACAAGTGTAAACATTTTTGAAATCCGCCTACAGACACGCCCACAATTGTTTTAAATGTGCAACTACCTCCATAGATTTCAAAACTGTAAGACGTTCTAAAAGGCTGAAATTTGACATTTAGCATCTTTTGATGAATGTAAGACACAAAAAAAAAATAATTGGTCAGCCTCCTCCAGTGGGCGTGGCGTCTATTTTAAGGGTAAATTATATGCCATGTAGAAAACGCTTAGTTCTAGATTTTGCTCATACAAGACTTTGGGCCACACCCACATTTGAAGGCAATATTGTAGAAAACCTAAAATTTTCCAGGAAAACGTTATTTCGACTGGCCTTAAGCCTAATTAGGTTAGACAAACCAGACTTTATTCCAGATTTTGTTTATACAAATTTTATAGCCACGTTCCTTTTTGGGGGTCGATTTTTCAAAAATATTGAATTTGAACCAAAAAAATGCGCTTTTACATACATTTAAGTGTAACTTGGAAGTATCTGTGTTATAATCGATAGTTTGTAATTAAGGGCGCTTAGACCACGCCCCTTTTCGAAGTTCGCACTTTTTATAAAATGTCAAAAAATAACAATAACATCAGCATTTTACGATGTGGGATAGGATGGGGTACTCAACGGTCCGTTTTACAGAAAACACTGAATCTTAGAGAACCGACGCAGATTATAATTGTCGCCTGTGTAAAGGCTCTGGTAAGGCTCAGTGTACCCTGACCCGAAAAACTCAAAACCCGCAAAGAGCAATATTATATCTGAGGAACAAGCTTCGACCCTCATTATTTTCTTATCGTTTTCAAATTCGAACTTGATTTATCAATGAAGAAGCTGCGAATCGCTGAGAAAAAAATGCTCAGTATTTGAAAGCTCAGCATGCCAGAGTCTACAGAGAGCGAGCAAGGAAATGACTTTTCTCTTTGCATAAAATTTTTACAGGCATTAATTGGAATTGAGTCCTCGAAGTTTCCACCCTTCATTCGATGATCGTGTGTATATAGCAGATAGGTAAGCTTTAAGGATTAAGGCAATAAAAGGCGTATCCAAATTTCTTTAATTCAATTTGGTTTTTTTTAAGATATCCAAAGTTTCCAACTAGTTCAGTACTTGTGGTTGTAAAAACGAACCTAGGTTGAATTAAAGTGGGGACTTTTTTTTAGAGTTTCTCTTGAATTAACCTAAAAACTTAATGTAATAATAACAATTGTGCTCAAATATGTGACGCAAACAATGCTTAAGAAAAAAAAGTAATAATTGCCAACAAACAGCAAGGCAACTGTTTCGCAATTTCGAAAGTTATTTCACCAAAATTTTACTCAACGCAAAGACAAAGCTTCTGCGTCAGCAAAAAATTAGACCTCTTATTGTTTGCATTTCTTATCAGAAATTGGAAGAGACATTCGTAAGTTATTAAAACAACGAAGTTGTGGGGATAAAAAATTAATCCTAAGGTCATTAGGTTTAATCGAAAATAAACATGAGAATTTTTTCTAGATTCAATAGAAGCGTTTTATTTGTTCTAACAGCCAATCTCAAGACAAACTTGCTAATTGATACAACATGTCCCCAACAACGGGTGTATCTATGGTTAATTAAAATAAACTTGAGATGCATGCATTAGTGGTTAAACTTATTAAAAGTATCCTATTTTTGTGTCATTTTAATGGATGGCAAATAGTATTCGCATCCTTAATTTAATTCAATTATTCAGAATTTTTAGAATTACGAAAACAATTTGGCAAACCACATAATTTAATCTTTGGCGCTCTTAAGGAAGTGGTTAAAACATAGAAAAAATTTTTTGTATAAAATAAAACCCTGATTATTATTCCAAAGTTGTTTAATAAGTAATTTTTTTTTTATAAGTGTGACGTTACAACGAAAGTCATTTACATTGCAACGTATGTGGTCGATGACACTGTGCCACCCAACTAAATCAGCCACTGAATATTTAATACAATTAACATCGACAAAGTGTTATTATTTTCACCACAAGAAGAAGTAATAAAAGCTCACGAGACTTTTATTTTATGCGTGAATGTGTTATAAACTGAAGATGGTCGTTATTTACAAAACCCATCAATCTAAATGTTCTGTTAACATGTTTAGTTCTGCTTTTATTAACATTAGCAATGATTTTTGCTCTTAAATGAGATTTATAACAAGTAACATAAACACGATGTTAAACTTATTGGCATTTTGGATATTCATTTGGTTGTGATTTGGGCTTATGTGGGCACAGAAATACTCGTTTTCTTGTATACAATACAATTAATAGTTAGAGTCATAAATAATTTTTTTAAGGCGAAAATGTAACATATAGAAATAATATGATCAAGACCGAATTCTGAGTCGAACTAGCCATGTCCGTTCGTCCGTATATCACCAAATTTTAGGCCTTAAAATTTATTTTGAACGTATGCTCTCTGTCATCCGAAGCATTACAAGTCTTAAAATTTTTCTAATCGGCAAACGGACACGCCCACAATCGCTCTAAATGTGCAACTTCCTCCAGTGCTACGCTTTGCTAGGTTTTTAGCTTTTGCTTAAAGCTGAAATTTAACGTTAAGCATTTCCTAATGATTGTTAAATATAAACAAGTGAGTAAGTGCAAGAGTTCGTCTGTGACAAACTTCTATATACCCGACCCTACATACGGTGTAACACCAAATCTTAAATCAATTAATCGTAATTTCATTAGAATCATGACAAAATGCGCCGAACACGAAAATTATTGCAAAAAAACACTTTTTTCCTTAACACGCCCCTTAATCAAAAATTTGTATAGAGCAAATATCTTGAACATTTGTTATTTTTTTTTTTTTTCAATTTGGAGTAAACTTTCCGAGAAATCAGGTTTTTAAAGATCTGACCTGGTAAAAGTTTTGGGCCATTATTGGTCTTTACCAAAAATTGATCTCCTACGCCTTTTCTAACTTGATCAAAAGGCATCTTGAAAGAAAATTTGAAATAGAGGTCGTCTTACATTGAAGGCAGTAGTTGGCGTGGCCGTCGGCGGATTTAACTAATTTTTACACTTTGTCTGTACAAAATAAGAACTAAGATATACTCCAACTTTGAGCGTCCTAGATTAATTCTAAAGACCTTAAAACTTAACACACACGGACAGACGGACAGACGGAAAGATGGACAGACGGACAGACGGACAGACGGACAGACGGACAGACGGACAGACGGACAGACGGACAGACGGACAGACGGACAGACGGACAGACGGACAGACGGACAGACGGACAGACGGACAGACGGACAGACGGACAGACGGACAGACGGACAGACGGACAGACGGACAGACGGACAGACGGACAGACGGACAGACGGACAGACGGACAGACGGACAGACGGACAGACGGACAGACGGACAGACGGACAGACGGACAGACGGACAGACGGACAGACGGACAGACGGACAGACGGACAGACGGACAGACGGACAGACGGACAGACGGACAGACGGACAGGCGGACAGACGGACAGACGGACAGACAGACGGACGGACATGGCTTAATCGACTCACCTCACCATTATTTCACTGTGTTACAAACTTTGCATTAAAATATATATACCCTCGGTAGGGTATAAAAATAAAAATCAAAGTCGGTAGACCGCCCCTTGTGGGCGTGGCATCTGTTAAAAGAGTAAATCATTAAATGCAATTTTTTTCAATATTTTTGTTCCAAATCGGAAAATTTTTACTTTATATTACGTAAAAAATACTTAGTCCTACATTTAATTTATACCAAGTTTTGGGCTACGCCCACATTTAGAGGCAGAACTGAAGAAAAATCTTTGGTTTTCCAGAAAAACGTGGATTTTGACTGTTTTTTAGCCTTACGAAGGCTACTTTAGACGGAAGGTAGCCTTAGCTTTACTTTATTACGGAAGAATAAGTAATAAAATTTAGCACATAAGGTACGCGGAACACTATTTTAGATGTCATTCATTCAAAGTTCTTGGCCGCGCCCATTTTTAGTGGTCGATAATTATTGAATTTTAACCATAGAATTTAATTTTTGGTGTACATTAAAGCCGAAATCTTGGATATTTCTATTCTAATATTGATTTTTTGTTACAGAAGTTGGACATGCCATGTCACGCCCCTTCTAAAAATAAATTAAAAAACGTTAAAGGGAATAAAGTATTTTTTTTAGTTTATTAATGATTCAGAGCTGGTAACGCGAAGGCGATGGAAAACCAAAAATATAGGAATAGGAAAGACAATAGGAATGGAAAGAAGAATAGGAATAGGAATAGGGTATACCGCTATTGCATACACCCTGTTGCGCTTATTCACTGGTCTTAACAGGCATTTATATTAAATAAGAGTTGTGCTATGCCTAGTAGTAACTCAAAATCGTTGCCGTAATTGAAAACCAGGCGATACCATCAGAAGCTATTATTCCTAATTAGTATGCGCCCCAAAAGATTGTTTGAAAAAAGCCAAATTTATTCGTCGGTAGTCTGCAGATGAAACATTTTTTATTTGATTTTTATTTAACTTTTTTCTTTACCGCAATATAATGATCTCATTGATCTACACAGCCAAATCAGTTAATTTAACTCTTCTTTATATGCGAATTGTATGCTTGTATGTAAATCTAGTTTATATTAGCCATTTTCAAATACAAACAAAGACATTCTTATGTCTAAATAAAAGTTGCCATTCAACAACAGATTTGTTAGAATCTAATTTTAGTCGTCTTAGAATGAATTTATAACCAAATTTGTTTAATTCAGTTTGAACATTATATATAATTGGACATAAAGTGAACAAGAAATTATTTTATTTAAGTACTTAAAGGTTGACAATGATTTATCGTCTAAGCTGCGACTAAAAATACTTTTGGATTGAATGGCCAATGGTATCTATACCTACTGCGTACGCCTCTATAGGTTGGGTTTAATGGACCATGTGAATGGGAGTATTCAGACATTTAAATTTTTTTACTATTTTTAACACACGTTGGGTTTCAATTTGCAGGTAGAGCTCAAATTTGATTTGAGTAGGTTTAACTTAAATCAAATTTGAGTTATAAAAATTGAAATTGTCTAGTGACGACATTAATGCTGCTTTTTTTTTAAGCACGCTCTGCAGAATGACTTAATATGAACTTAATATATTCAGCAAAATTGACAAAGCTGCAATATTGTATGTTTTTGCCTTTTAAATGCAAATTAAACTGGTTCCCAAGGGATCGCGTTGGGCACGTTTTGCGTTAGTGTTTGCTATAATGTTGTGTTGTTTTTTACCTAATCTGTTATAGAGCGATGTAAATGAATGCATATGTTTTGCAATTGTATCGATAACTTGAAAAGCTTTACTCAAACGTATGTTCTGCCAGAGTAGTTAAGAAATTTTAATAATCTGAAAGGACAAGAATTTAGATATAGATATTTCATATGGAATAGCAAGAATATAGATATTTCATATGGTTCAAAATTAAATTATGAACGAGATTGCAAAAATTTTGTCTGCAGAGCTTTTTTTTCCCCAGTCTTAGAAGCAGGTGGGTATGATGACACCAAACTAACTTACTCATCCCTTCTTCAGGCAAAAATAGCATAAAAAATCTTTGTAGTAGAAATGTAAAAGTAAAAAATTCCAACAATATAAAAGCCTACAAACATTATGGCTGGTATGATAACCATTTCGGACGTTACCCAGATTCGTTTATAATGTAAATATAATGACATGACGTTGCAATGACATTAACTTACAAAAGGGAAGTGTCGGCAAAGCCGCACAATGGGGTAGAACCGTTTTTCTACTATGTTGTATGAAAAAAATTATTATATTTAAAAATTCTTAGTGGCAATTCGTTAATTTTCTATTTCATTTGTATAGAACACGTCAAAAAAATACTTTTTTTTACATAATGCTATTGTAGGTTCGTGGACAAAGTAAACTGTGTGTTTTTTGGAAAGAGGTTTTTAGCTATTAGAAGCTAAAATTTGCGAATAGCTTTATAGAAAGCATATCGACCAAAAGCACTCGTTTAATCAAAGAAATTTCAAGATTCCAGATAAGGTTCTAGTGGGATGAAATGAAAGCGAATGAAGGGGAACAAAAGCAAACACCCAGTATGCGATGAAGTAAGATTATAAAGTAAATTATGTATTCCTTGATGAAGTGCACCAAATACCCTGAGTGAGCCCACGAAGCTTGCGCAGGTTTTGAAGAAAGTCAGTACCAAAGTTTGAGATAAAGTATGTCAATTCCGCACTTAGACTGCATTTTCCACTTAAAAACGATGTTGAACGGCGTCTTTTATATGTATATTGCCCACATTAATTTTGAAAAATTGACATTTTTTTTTTTAATTTTTTATTTGTTCAACTCACCAACACAGGTGACCTAAAGGTACTTAAGTTACTTAGGCGAAAATGGTACACTAAAACATAAAATTGTTTGTAATGTTTAAAAAATTAAAAAATAAAATTGTTTTGGCAGCATTTTAAAGAGCTTGCGGCTAGCGGAGGCTGAACTTAACGCAAATTAAGTTTTACGTTAGTTGCCCCTGCGAAATCGGCCCATCGTATTTTCTGCTATTCTTATTCGGTTTATATTTTTACCAATATTTACTAGAAAGTGGAGTATCCTATACCCAAGCGACTAAAGACGAAAATGCTTCACAAGGGCTTAGTGACCCTTAAAAAACACGAACCGCACAATATTGGGACATTTGCTTTATTGACAGAAAAACCTTAACAACATTTTGTTAAAAATCATTGGTGTTCTTTTGTAGTTAAAAGGAAATTGCGGGGAAGAATATGGAGCATATTTGCGACACACATGATGGCGAAGAGCTGGGCCGCTGTATAGATTATTATTCCCGACTCATACGTTAGTTCCAATGTCTATCCATTTTGGAAATCCTTCCGCACATATCCTCCACGTAAGCTCTTTCTGGTGCGCTAGGGCTGGCTCCAGATTTGGTAAATTACGTGAAGATTCTTCTTAGACAACCAGAAGGCAAATATCTTAAAAGAAGCTCTGGCACCTCCCAGCACCTCCCCATATTTAAAAAGTGCTCCACTATATGCCCCTCCAATGCCTCTCCAATTACTTGAGTTAAAAAAACATTGTATACACGGAAACCATCGGCTGCGCTGTACTGGCCGCTCGTTTAAAACTTTCTTACTGGGCCCCCTTTTCATATCGTCTAGCTAGAGGTGGACTGGGCCCCTCAATATCTCTTTTGTGTAAAAATTACACATACTTCCTTTGGCATAGGCTCACACCGATCAGTACCGTTTGCCTGGCTCCTCTGCCTCTATAAAGCCTGCAACAGGAAGCCTTATACAAGTAAAAGCCCCCTTAAAGCCTGCAACAGAAAGCTTGTTCAAGAAATAGCTTCTATAAAACCTGCAGGAGGAAGCTTTATACAAGTAAAAGCCTCTAAAAGGCCTGCAAGAGGAAGCTTTTTACAAGTTATAGCCTCAATAAAGCCTGCAACAGGAAGCTTTATGCATGTAATAGCTTCTACAAGGCCTGCGGAACAAAGCCTTATACAAGTCATAACTCTATAAAGCCTGCAATCGGAAGCCTTATACAAGTAATGACCTCTATAATTCCTACAATAGGAGGCCTTATACAAGTAAAAGTTTCTGTTAGACTTGAAACAGAAATGTTTCGAAGAAAACTACATTTATACTTTAGTTTCCCTGCAACGGGAAGCTTTATAAAAGTAACAGTTTTGGTCATGGCTTTAACAGTGGGCCATATTTAAGTAACAGTTTCCCTAAGGCTTGCAACAAGAAGTTTTTTACAAGTAATAATAGCCTCTGTGAAACTTGCGACAGAGATTCTTATTGAAGTTTCAAGTTTGGTTACGCTTGCAACGGGAATATTGCAACATTACACTACATTCAAGCTACAGTTTCGATAAGTCTTGCAATCGGAAATCTTATAGAAGTAACAGCTTCGGCAAGGCTGATCGCAGGAAACCTTATATAAGCAACAGTTTCGGTGAAGCCTGCAACAGGAAGCTTATACAAGTAATGACCTCCATAATTCCTACAACAGGAGGTCTTATACAAGTAAAAGAGTCTGTTAGACTTGAAACAGAAACTATAGTTTGGTAAAGCCTGCAAGGAAAAGCTTTATACAAGCAACTGTTTCGGTCATGGCTGCAACAGGAGGCCATATACAAGTAACAGTTTCCCTAAGGCTTGCAACAAGAAGTCTTTTACAAGTAATAGTAGCCTCTGCGAAACTTGCAACAGAGATTCTTATAGAAGTTACAATTTCGGTTACGCGTGCAAAAAGAATATTGCAACAGAACACTACATTCAAGCTACAGTTTCGATAAGTCTTCCAATCGGAAATCTTATAGAAGTAACAGTTTCGGCAAGGCTGGTCGCAGAAAACTTTGTACAAGCCGCATTTTCGGTGAAGCCTGCGACAGGAAACCATATACAAGGAACACTTTCTGTGAAGCTTGGATAGGAAGCTGTTTATAACAGTTTCGGTAGTGCTTGCAATGGAAAACTTTATACAAGCAACAGTTTCAAGTATGAGCTTCGTAAATCTTGCAAAAAAATGCTTTGGTACAGGTACTGTGATACCGAAACTTCTATACGGGCTTTAAGCGGTAGTTCGCATTCTGCACTGAAATTCCGAAATTGCCTTCAGAGGAGATCAATAGAAATTGGTCGCTCTATATGGCCTAGTTGCAGCTGCTTTAAAGGTCTTACACTAATTGTGTCTGAAACGTCTACCTCGGAAATAATCCGCGGGTACTTAAGAGGCCTTATAGAAATAATAGGCTCCCAAAATCGAAAATTAAAGCCTTATCGAAGTAAAATTGTTACTTGTGTTGACTCAATCGAAGAGCTGTCATAAAGGTCTCCGGTTCTGGTAACACGATCTCATCTTGCTGACCAAGAAGATCCTCCTCTAACCAACAAACCGGAAGTAAACGCAAAAGCTCCATACGCCTTTTAGGGAAAGGCTTTCTAAAAGGGCCTCTTCTTTCACAGGTTCCTATGTCTTTTTCAAGAACTATTTAAGCATTCTCCTGCTAAATAAGTTCCAATGTTGTGTGGGGGAGCATCTAAAGACTAGAGCTACTTATCGGACGATTGGATAAGGTAAGATACGATTTTCCATGACTATTTCTGGAAAATGCCAATCAATTTTAAGTCGAGGTACACCTTCTTTTCATCTATGATTTCATAACTCACTTCAGATTCATTGTGGCGAGCTACATATACTTGGCAATCATCAAATTTTTATGGTATTCCAAACACTGATCACAGTGCCAAAGCCTCATTTAATAGAAACTACGACTAAAACTTAATTATATATAGTTAAACCCATAGTAGGGATCGTAATGGGTCCGTTTTGGTGCCTACTTTTTCCCCTGTTTAACTAAACCTAGTTTAATTGTAAACGAGGACATGACATGGTAAATGTTACTATTCTGCCCTTTTATTTAAAACCAAAAGAGGCAATAGCCATTCAGAAAAAGCATTCAGAAATAGCGACATGGAAAACTTCTACAGAGTTGCAATTTCACAAAGTTCTTATAGCCTTTCAACAAACGAAAAAGTAAAAAATTAAAATAGTTTACAATTCTACAAACATTAAAATAATGGCTTGTCCTATGATCAAATGCATCGTCAGGCGGCTTCAGATTATAATGATGCTTTCTTCTACAGTTTCCCATAATATACAAGGGAACAGGTATTTAAAAAACAGACGAAAGCAGTTACTTTTCATTTATTTACTGCTTCCCGAATGGAGAGAAACTGGATGGACGAGAAAAGTTTCAATCTCTGATCCGTGGATCGAGACGATTGGAAGGCTGCAATATCATAGGCCGACCGCTCTATGGGTCGGCTTCAGGTTTGGGAAGAAGCTGTAGTCAGACTCAGTGTTACCGATGGACAATTTGAAAATGTCGCCAAAAAAAGTCGCACGAGCCAAAAAATGCGTCCCACTTAAAAAAATACACAAGTGCTTGAATTTTACAAAAAAAAAAGAATTTCGTGACACGATAGAAAAAAAAAATACTGAAATTTGTAGTCTCAGACCCGCCGCTCACTTAATACCCAAAATAATAAAAGAGTTAAATGTGGAATAAAAACTTACTTGTGGCAAAATCTTTTAATAGCGACCTTTAATTTCTACATACATATTAAAATATTGAGTTGAGAATCAGACAAGACATGATCATCCCTAACATAACATGACGTAGGCGGCTCACCTGCTATTAGCAGAAAAAACTGAGAGTTACATTGCATTCTTACTTCACATAGAAAAACACAGAAAACGAAGTTCGAGTTGGTCTTCACCATGTCATCTTATGTTCATCTTCTGATATATCATCTTTCATAGTAAGTCTCAGTTTAACTCGGAAACTCTGATGATCTCGAACTGAAAAACTGGCCCTAGGAAGGGGTTATCCCGCTCTCCGTCCTCGACTGATTAAAAAGGATCTGTTCCTCCAGGAAGGGGGCAGTCCCGTCAAACACTGGAAGGATTTACTGCTGAGTAGAAAATTTACTCGACTCATTTATTTCGTTTTATGAAATTGGTTTGGCAAGAGGCAGATGCAATAAAATTTTTCAATTTGTGGTTGTTGTATGCACAACTGACTTGAAAATAAAAAATGCGTCCTAATGTCGCCTGGTCTTAAGAAAAGTGTTCAAAAACCGCTTATTTCAAAATGTGTTCGCCTAGTGTCCCGATAGTAGAAAAGTCGCCATTTGGCGACATATGTCGCCCATCGGTAACCCTGGTCAGGCTCCAAACAACTGTGGACGTAAAAGTCAGGAAAAGGCGGCCTGTAGAAGCCTGTTTCACATCTGTGTTGGTCTGATTACAACAAAACTTTATGAACTGCTTTAATCGTTTTTGGAATCCTAACTAGAACTAAACAAGCCCTTGGAAGATAAACCTGAAGATGTAATGCAGTCTTAAAAAGAAAAGGCCAAGTAAATAAAGTGGCATACAACTCAAACTATTGTATCAATTGTCAACCTCAATTTATAAGTAGTATAGCTGTTGTGTATGGGCTTATTTAAGCCTCATAAAACTAACTAGTCTTTGAGTATGAATAACATGTTTTTCACTCTGTTTTGCTACTTTCTGGAGATTATTTTAGCATAATTTCAAAATTTTTGAGTTAAACTGTCAGCTAGGTAGTTTTAAATTAAACTTTTTTGGCTTAAGGCAAAATCTAGACAGAAGCCTACAAAATCGTTTAGAACTTGCAAAAATAAGCCTATTTTATACAAAAAGTCAAAGTGATGTTGAACGATGGGTTTTCCTTCTAGGTTATTTAAGCCTTATATTGATATTGTACTCTAAATATTTGACTAATATCTACCCTTAGCGGGTGCTTCCCTATAAGATTTTTGCTGTGTACAACTTTTTTTTGTAGAAGATCTACTTATTGTATTTTGATTCTCATGTTTTCAGTGATAAACGATTTTATCTATTTTGTTAAGCTCATTCACCTGTCACATGTAATCTTGAGAAGTTAACATCAGACGCGACATGTTCGCAATAAGGTAAACATACTTGATTGCATTAACTTGGCAAACAAGTGCGACGAATTAATTTTTTCTCTGTATAAGTACGAGTACTTATATATTAAAAGCTTTCTGGCTAATAGATCAGTAATTTATTCTAGTACATAGAATACACATGGATGCAATTATAAGAAAATTAAGATCAAATCATATTGGTGTGCTTATAATCTTCCTATAGTGATCTACATAGTTCCTAGTCACAAAAATGTAAATGTTTAGTCATTCAACAGGCTGTACAGCAATTTTAATTTAATATTATAAAAAACCCTTTTTTTTTAAATGAGGGAGCACGTAAACGTTGAAGACTTCCTGCCGAACATCACAGTTTCGGAACATTTAAAACTAAATACGTATACTTCGTTGCTTTCAAATAATTAACACGTCTGTCATTAGTGATCGATCATGCTAATTATTTTGTTCTTTCTTAATACAAGTAAGATACACCTTTTGATCACGACTTATTTAATTTATTCGCAAATACGGAAGAGCACTTCTATATCGGCTGGAAATATCCACGAAGCCCAAGTGCATTAAGGAAGTAACTTTTACAAGTACCTATAATTCTCCTCTGTTGCGGTCTCAATGGTTTCTCAAGTATCAGTGCAAAATAAATTCACGTTTCATTATAATTGACATTCAAACACACACGCTGTCAATATGTGTCGTGTCAATTAGACATATGGTCTCTCCCTGCCCGGTCACCCGACTTGGTGAAAACAACCTTTTACCACACCTTTAGTGCACAAAGGTTCACTAATTTGTTGTACAATTTTTTTTTTTTCATAGCATGTGTAACAGTTTCAAAACCATTCACTTGAATTAACAAAAAAAACACACTAAAAATTTTTGGAAATAGCACACAACACTGACCTCTAAAACACAGTCTCCAGCTTTCAGGCCACTGTACTTGGCCGGTGTGTTCAGATCGACTGCACTGACCTGCAATTAAAATTACACTTTATTGATAGAGATCACTAATCACAGATAATTCAGAGACTATTTTAGATATGCACCCATGGATACGGATCCCATTTGCTGCGCGTCAAATGAAAGCCCAACGAACCGTTCGACGATCGTGGTACATGCAGAAGCCGTAAAGTGGGGTTGTAATGATCCGCAGGTGAGGAAGTGCCATCGCTATTACAACCAGAGCTACTGATCTCGCTACCAATTGTCACCGTGGTCGTTGTACTGCCGATCGAAGCACGACGGTCGTAAAACTTTTCGCTGTCAACTTTCCGCTTATACATAACCGTGAGTGCTTGATCGAACACCTCTACGAATCAACTGACAAGTGGTAATTTTTTTCGAACCCGATTAGTCTGTTCATCTCAGCGATACTGGAACAGCTGCAAACGAAGCTTTCATATGGCTTGACGAATGAGATTTAGTCTCTATGACCTTCACCCAAAATTGAGTAACGTACGGGTTCCAAGCAGAAAGAGAGTGAGACACACATGGAAGTGTGCCTTAAGACAAGGGTAATTGCTTCACACCACACTGTTGTTTGCAGAGTATGGTCTAACCGGCTCTGGGGTTTTGCTTTTTCGGGCTCTACTGTACGTGCCGTCCACTTGAGGGGGAAATACTCAAAACAGGGTGAGTATGTAAATTTCACTATGGATATGCTCTTTTCTTAAAGTCGCACCATTCTGAAAAATAACTTAAATAATTAAATTGCTGTCACCTGTCTTAAAGGCTAATCGTCTCTACCATTGCGTTCTGGTCAAGAAGACAGACGTTACGAGTATGACTAGAACGAGAAGGCTGCAAGCGCCACCTGGCCTTTAAACACTATAGGTGGCACTAAATCCGATGGAAATAAAAAAAGAGTACCTTTGTGGTTTAAAAAAAAGTTTTCTTATTAAATTGCGGCAAATTGTAGTTCGACTAGAAGTTCAAGAGTTTTTAAACTTTAATAAATAGGTCCCAAGCCAGCCGTGGAAACCCCAAAAGAAACAGTGTGACCTCTTCGTTTTATCGAAAAAAAAAACATAAAATTTTCTAATCAGCCTCGACTGGTGAAACACCACGGCGGCGCTGGAAAATCGTGCGGCAAATATGTTGTCGAAACTCAAAGCTCAAACGTACTTTAAACATTAAATAAATAGCTGACACACAAGCAATGGGAATTCTTAAAAGACATAAAGTATCGTTTGTGATTTATCGAAAAAAAAACATTACTTTTTCTGACCAACTCAGGCTAGGGACACACGACGATGCCTGAAAATCGTGCGGCAAATGTCGGCCACTAAGCTCAGACTCTTGTTGCCCTCACAAGCCACTATCTGGTAGGGCGACATGCCAGAAGACTTGGTGCTCCCTTCAACGACTTCTGCAGAAGTTGTACGGATGAGGAAGGAGAAGTGACCATGGTTCATCTTCTGTGCAACTGTCCCGCCCTATCGCCATTGAGAAGGAAAACTGTAGGTAAATACTTCTTTGATGATCTAAATGATCTAGCGCGACCCGATTTAAATAGGCTAATGAACTTTATCTCCGGGTCAAACTGGCTAAACGTCTAACTGTGATCACACAACCCATCCCTCCTCCACATGGAAACTCTATGTGGCGAGGGAGCACCTACAGTGGAGCGCCAAATATACCCCACCACACCTCCCCAAGGTTTTCCCAACAGGACCGGCCTGGTAAGGGCTCATACCGGTTCGGTTGCCCTCACCTCTATGCTCTTGTGGAAACACGGGTACTCATTCCCTCTGGTACTGGTTCAAACCGCTTCGGTTACCCCTACCTCTCCCATTCCCCGGTTCGGGTTCATACCGCTACCACTCCTACTCACCCCCCCAAGGCTAATTCTGACTTGAGTCACCTGAGGTATGGGCTTACACCGAAACGGTTACCCTACTTCAGCGTCTGAACGAAGAATCATCCTCCGGCAACGGTCTTTACCGAAATCGGTTACCCCACCTGCACTTTGCAGTTCTTTAAATCTAACTCTCACTTAGGGGAAATAGTAAACCAAAGATCCAAATCTAGTTAAACTCGACACAAGGGAAAGATACCCTATTTGTCCCTCACACCACACGGGACGTCATTAGAAGTACTCCTACAGTAATTGCCATTTTCCTCTTCTCTCCCCTCCCCACCATATCCCAGTGTTCTTCCCAGGGCTGGATTGGTGTGGACTTATACCGATTCGGTTACCCTCACCTCTCCACCCCAACGGGATCACCAGCACAGAATTCTCATTGGTATGGGCTTATAATGCTTTAGTTACCCCTACCTTCCCCCAATTCTAACGCGAGTTGCCTGTAGTACGGGCTTAAACCGAAGACGGTTACCCTACACTAGCTTCTTGCCTGAAAATTTCCCCCTGCAAGGATTCACATCGAATCGGTTACCCCTGCACCATCCCATCCCCGAGGATAATTCTTAGCAGGGAAGCGACAGGTTCGGACTTATACCGAAATCGGTTGCCCTGCCGGGCTCTAATATCTGAACTATTCCTCACTGACCCCCAAGCAACCCTCAAAACCCGTATCAACTAGGCAAATTACCATCTGGATTCCAACAGTTACGAGACCACCCTTTTTTCAGGAAAGTCTCTCACTGGCCTCCCTAAACTCTGTTGACAACGGTTTACACCGAAACGGTTACCCCCAGCCTTCATTACCCTCGGGCATGTCTCAACCAATCAAACTCTGGTTGGTGACCTTCGGTATACCTAGACCCTTCCCACTCAAACGGGTAGTCATCATTTAGGTCCGGGGCTGGTATAGCTCCAGTCCTACAAGTGGTATCACAATGGACCTCCTTTGGTCTAAGTGTGTCCCTGCCCAGCGGGAACAGCCACCCAATCTAACCTAACCTAAGCTCAGACTCTTGTACAGAAGACAACAAAAGATTGCGGGTACAACAGTTCGATGCGTGATTATCCCAGGCAGGATAGGAAGTTTGAAAATTTGTTTTTACGATAAAATGATGGTTTTCTTCAAAATTGACAGGACTTGTATCGCCAGGAAATTATTGATCGTGTCTGTGTTAAAGTTGAAATTTCTGAAAACGTTTTTTCATTGATGAAAATTACAGTTTTTATCGATATGACAGGAATCGCATAAAAAAATATTATTTTTCTTTGTGTGCTAAGTATACTGCGGCAGAAAATCGTGCGGTTACTTGCCGCTCGTCTTCCAAAAAAAAGGATGAAAATAAAGGAGTGTGGCTTCGAGTATGGCTCGAGGAGTGTGGCTTCGAGAAGGGGTCGACTTCACTTTTATAATTTTCTCCCTCTCAAGAGACTTTCTATGCTTCATATATACAAGTTTACTTAACGGATAATGCTCAGTGACAATCTAATAAAAGTGCACTAAGGTTTTGATTTGCTAAGGACTGCTGCAGTGAGAAAAGACGTCTGCAGCTAAATAGGTTTTGAAAAGCAAACATAAGAAAGTATAACACTTAGTCCAAATTTTTTTCTTAGAATTTTTTGTCATTGTGTGTGTGTGTTTTAATTTATTTGGCCAACGGAAAGGCATTCTCTAAAGGTTTTTTCTTACTCTTTCTTACTGAACTTTTAGCTAAATGGGATATAAACCAGAAAATCCATATGCATACCAGCTTAAAAGGACTTCTTCGAAAATAAGTATCAGACCATCAGGTTATATGTCTATATGCCAATGCATCTCATGCATGAAATTTCAATTTCATTTCTCAGGGAGGATATCATTCGCTCCAGGTGTCAATCCATCCTAAAATTCGAACCGTACACAGAGCCTGGAATGGTGGCTTTCAATTTGAGTTGACTTTTCGGGTTTTATTGTTGTTCCTCTGATCCCGATGCCTCATTCATTCGCATGAATGCTGCATTTCTCGCAAATGGCAAGCGCTGAAGCCGGAGCACCTGCTGATTTATTCCAATCCGATGCCTCCTCTTGCCGTCGTCGTCGGTTCATTGTTTCAAGCGCCCTACGCTGACTCTCGGAGTGTTGTTTGTGAAGAGGTGGAAATACGATTAAAATACGGGATAAGGATAGAGCTCTACTACCCTTGTCGAACTGTGTGCATGGGAGTGTAGATGCTAACTTATGCAAACATCAAATACGGCACCGGCGCGTTCCTGATGCTATATACCTACCTACACTATGACGAAAGCATTAAGTTGGCTTAACTATTCGATCGGTGGCCAGCCTCTACTCTACCTCCACTGTCGAACAAGAGCAGAACCAGCTTCAGTCAGATATTGTGAACTTTAAGGATTTTCTTGGCAACATCGAAGCATGTAATTGGATTCGGTGAATTTTGTGGCGATCCCAACTAATGGAATGTAAGCAGCAAGAGTCAAAAGAATCGATTTCGAATCATCAAGCTTTCGAGCGTAATTAATTAACTCTTGAGGGTGAAATAAAGGATTCACACCTACGAGATAAACATAAAATTAAAACTCCAAGTGGAAGGTAAACATTTTAACTTTATGCAGAGCTGCACTGGTGTAAAAGTTATACCAGCAGGGAATGGAATATGGACTTAACGTCGCGCCGGTCGGGCAAGACCGCAAAGTGTCATTCATTTCAAAATTACTGGCTCTTGATTGTCCCCTGTGAGTGATGGACTGTGACTAGTGATCGTCCATATCCATTTGTCCTGCAATGCATTCATTATATACGGCAACGTTCTGTGGCACACAAAAGGTGAGACCAGGTAGTCAAAGTGCAGGAGCAAATATGCATTTTGTTTGCCTTGCCATCAGGTTGATGTGTTAACTAAATGCACAGTCGATGCTGTGTCATTTGGGGCTATACCCAAAGCCTGTATAAAGTGGTTTAGCTAAGATCAAATCGATGTAAGGGATAACAGTGGCGGTCATGGCAAAGCGGCGAGATATTAAAAGGATCAGATGTCTTGCAGGATACTTCAAACTTCGTCGAGAACCAAATTTCAAAAGGTCAATCGAAAGTTTTGTTATAAAAGAATCTTTTGGTTTGACTGGCGATGGCAAGCTGGAGACAGAGCTGGCTTGCGAAGCATGTTGGCTGAGGACCAGGTCCACCCCGGACTGTAGTGCCACCTAAAGTAAAGCCACTAGCTCGCAGAGGCCCTCGAGGGCCTTTAGTGTCACCCTATATGCAGACAACCCATGACGGATGAAAATTTGAGGGATAATGATGATATTGATATGACATATAAATAAATAGAGTGGCGCAATAGCTCGAAGTGATCCAGGGCCAACTTCTCAACAATGTTTGCTGTGTGTCTTGATTTCTTCAACTACAATTTGATCTACAGTTTACAATTTTTTGCCGAAATCGAAAGGCGCTTTTGGGAAGTTTTTTAAGGCAAATGTAGCTCTCGGAGGGTTTGTCGTTTCATCTCCTCGCGGAGATTTTGACCGTGAAAAAGAACGAGTCTTTTTTCCAGGTGACAAACACGGTAGGATTTGAACCCAGACCTCCGGCGCGTAGTAAGCACACACACTAACCACTACGCCTCGGCGCCCCACAATATGATACTTAGTTAGTTGAAGTATCCTATGTTTTGAAGAGGAACTTGGCCCAGCCGGAGTCCCTACTGAAGTTCACAATATTCGTCACGGGTATATTTGCAAGGTCGTTTAACTTCTTCAACAAGATTTTCGTAGAAGTTGTAAACGTTGTCTGCTGCCCTTAGGCATTTAGACACTGGCAGAGGAGGGGTTTCACATACTTTTCTGCAGTTCCGCTTCGGGATCTTGACAGCCCCTGCAAATGTTGTTTATCTTCATGATTCTTAATTTTGCTGAGTTTTTCCCCAACAGGTTGCGGCCTATTAATTACTCTTGTGGCTATGGTCTGTGATGGCCTTTTCACTGTAAAGTATTGAATAGAAACATCTGGCAAACATTTGGATATTGTCCAATCTATTTGCATGTTTGACGGGCGCCTCTCCAGATTTATGCTCGAACCGCAATGTTGCGTTGCTGCGTGCGTACGTTAATGGCCTTTGCCATGCGTTGCCAAAACTTTACGATACTTTACGTCAAACTACGCACGCAGCAAATTTGCAAAACGAAATGCCGCTTTGCGTTTTGGGGAAGGAAACTGTAAAGTATCACCTCAAACACATTAAATTTCTGTTAAAAGATATTTGCAAAAGAACGAGCAGAAAATATGCTTTTTTAAAAACGAACCAAGTTGCCTAGCAATGAAAATAAAATTATTTCTGTTTATTCCATCACAAAAATATCCAAGGTGGTGTACTCGTGTCTTTTTGCATGCTAAAAACCAACAACTTGCGAGTTATCGCGACAAACTGAAATAATACAGAAAAACATCACATTCTCTACTCAAACCTCTCTATTCTCCGCAAACCTGTTTTTTTTATTCTGACCAGAAACAGAAACAACCCTTTTTCGTCCCCACACCACAACCTACTGACGACAAGAGCACTATACTCTCTCACCACACAATGAATGAGCACGAGGTTGTTCAACGGACGCAAAAGTAGAAAGTAGATCTACTTTTGCGTTGTAGATGCGTCTACGATATTTACGGTCAAACGTGGGGTGAAGTTTTGAAGTAACATTTCGTTTTGCCCCATATGCGCTCGTTGTTTCTACTCTGCTTGTCATCGAACGCACGCAGCAACGCAACATTGCGTTTTGGACTTTATGGAGAGCCGCGTCTCAGCGTATGATTTGACGTATTTCAAACAACCTGGAAAATGTTCTTGTAATTAATAATCGAGGTTACTGGGGTTAAGGTGTCTACTTTGGTCTACTGTTGGTCAAGGCCTGAGCTAACGCCGAATCGAGGTGCCGCAATAGTTACGAAAGGCTGTTCGTTTCGCATCTACTTACCATACCTACTTACTTAAATCTTAAAATCATAAATCTACTTATTAGTATTAAGAAACTTTTAATTAAGAAACTTTTGTTTTAATTGAAAAACTAACCGAACGTATCGTTGCTTATATTGGAGAATGGCCCCTACAAAAACTACAACAATTTACAATTCTACAAACATTATAATAATGGCGAGTCCTATGATCACTATTCGCTTGGCAGCATTTGAAATGATCATAGGACTAGTCTATGTTAAAGCTTGGTTTTTTTATCTAAAAAATCTACCTTGAAAAAAGTGATGTTAATTTCACAAGCAAAGCAATAGCTACCCTATACAAAACTTAAAACTTGCTACCGCTAACCTCTCCAAAGACACCACACAAAAATATGCAACAACAATCTTCATCCTGTGTAAAAAAGAAGTCCAAAAAAAGCTCGGCTTCATAACCCAGTGAGCTCAAACTAGTTTCAACATTTGGATCACTGGCACAAAGCCGTGATCTCACTCAATAATGTGCGTTCCACTCGGGCTAGTTGCCTAGCCAAGAGAATCGGTAAGCTCAAGTTGAATACCGTATTCGAGACTTATAGAGACTTGCACAGCACCTGTGTCCAAGTCAGTTAAGTCAGACGAATCCACAACCTCTCCGAGCGCGGATGTAGTCGCACACATTCGGCTGTCAAAATCGCATGGTATATCTTCTTCGACGGTACAATACAAACGAAGCGTACGGCCGGCCTTTAAGCGGAATTAAAAACCAGCGAAGTGGGATTACATCAAGAGTGACGCCTGACGGTAGTGTGGCTGCGGGTGTGCTATTCAGGTTATTGCTAGCGGTAGTGATGAAGTAACAAAGATACAGGGTATCCAACGCGCTGTACACTAAGCAGCAGCCGCAGACGATAACTCATAAGTTGGTCCGGGTTTCTTTCGACTTTGGTCCGCATGCCGAGCTGGACCTGTGTGTAGAGGCTTTTCCCAGTGTTTGTCTTGTCGTGTGATGCAACCAGATTTGTTGCTGAAATCGAAAGCTTTGTTCGTGTTGGTAATGTTTGTTTTGGTTTTTTGTGGATTTTTGCATTTTTAAGCGAAAACTAGTCAGTTGCTGTTTGTTTAAAAGATCTCCAACGGTATCGCGTATCGGCCGTAAGTGAGATTTAAGGTTCCGCGAGTGCTTGGTGTTTCGTGCAAGTGTGACGCATTGCGGACGAATCTAGTTTAGATAAACTTACAAAAGGATCAACATTTAAGACATTCGCTTCCATCATTAACGGGTAAGTCTAAACTCTAAAGTGAAAGTTGTTCTGGTGGTTCTTAAATTCATTCAGCTTTAAGCGAATTGCGAGTTTGACTTCCGGCAAGTGAAGGGTATCTCAAAACTGGTTATGAATTGTTGCGAGTACCGGGTCGGAACAAGGAAGGTCAAGAATAAAAATTGTATAAGGTAAATTCGCAGATGATTCTCTGTTGGATAAATTTTTTACAAGAGTGTGGGTATCGTGTTGCATGTCGGGAAATGATTTTGCAATTCCTGTCAATTATGTCACGCACCGACTAGTAGAGCATGACGCAGATTTTCGCAATTTTATTTGGCTATGTGCAAGTTTTCAGGGCAATAATTATGACAGTTAACAATAAAAACTAGAAACTTAAAGTCACTTAACTATAAAGAGTCTTTGTTCTTATGCCTATTATGCTTTCTCTACTGAGAAGTTGCACAAGGTTTTGCTTGCTCAGGAGGCCTAAGTAAATCGATTCTGTTAGCATGTTACCTTTCAGGATCGACCAGGTAGCTTAAGTCTACCAACCTACTTATGAGTAGAGTTGGAATTTTTAAACTTGCAATAGATTAACACTATTTTACGTACTTTATGTTCTATGGTCCAGAGCGAAATAGGTTCATATTTTGGCGTCAACCACAATGCCAATTTAGATGAAATTTGTTAGAACTGTTTTGTATCAGCGTGTAGGTACTTATTTTAAGATTATGCAGCTGCAGCCTTTAAAACATTTTTAAAATTCCAACTATCTTTCGAGTTTTGATTTCTGTCTTAAAATTAGCAAATTTAATTCGGGCATACCTGCCCGATTTCCACGTGCTAAAAAAAAACATCCATTTATGAGAGACACTATGCAAACTATAAGAACGCTAGTCATAGTAGTAAATTTTCGCTCTCTCATACTCAAATTTTCGCTCTCTTGACTTCAACTATGTTAACTTGACAAGTAGCTTCCTTAGTGTTCGTCGCGTTGGGTAGGTTGCTATCCAGTGAATGCACCTACTAAAACCGTCGGTTCGTGGGGCTTCACCCTACGTTGCTAGATCGAAGGGTCTTGTTCTTTGTAGTTGTCACTAAACGTTGCTTACATCGTTCAGAGTCTCGTTGAGAGTACGGATCATTTCATTGTTGCAATGAACATGAAGACGAGCATTTAGCTTTCGAGCAAAATTTTTTACTTCTTCGCTCACAGTGGCTATTACTAAATCTCTGTGAATGTCACTATTCCTAATATACCATGGGGCATTCACAACTGCTCTTAGTGTCTTGTTTTGGAAAGTCTGCAACATGGACATGCTGCTCAGCTTGGTACAACCCCAAAGTTGTATACCGTGTGTCCAGGACGGCTCTAACACCTGCCTGTACAAGAGCAGTTTGTTATGTATGCTTTATTTCGAAAATCTTCCGATAAGCCAATACATTTCCCTGAGCCTATCTCGAGCTCGTCACGCTTCTTCTTTACGTGTGGCTTCCACCTAAGTTTAGCGTCTTGTGTCATCCCTAGATATTTCGCTTCATTTGCATAAGGAATCTGTGCAGAATTTATGATCAGAGCTAAATTGTTAACCCTTCTGTAAGTAAAATTCACATGCATTGACTTGTTCTCGTTAAGAGCGATTTGCCAAGTCTTCGTACAAACACAAATTCTGCCCAATGCTCGTTGGAGGTTTCTCGTTGATGACTCGACTGATTCCAGATGGCCGTATCGTCCCCAAACGTGGCCACGACTGTCTCGTCATCTAGAGGTATGTCTCTTGTGTAGAGCAGGAACATGGTCGGACCGAGGACACTTCCCTGGGGTACTCCAGCTCGAATTCGCTTGAAACTCGAGTATTCAGTACTACACCAAACACGAAAGAGTCTGCTTTCAAGATAGTTTTTCAATATTCTTAACATGTCTTCCGGCAAGTTTTGCCGAAGCTTATATTTCAAGCCTTCGCGCCATACCTTGTCGAAGGCTTGCGATAAGTCGAGGAAAGTAATTGAACATATTTTTTCCCCTTCTAAGGCTTTTTCAATTTCATGCTTTATTCTCTAGACTTGATCTATTGTGGAATGGTTAGGTCTGAAACCGAATTGATGATCCGAGATCAAGCGTCTTTCTGCAATTATTGGTTGTAATCGCTTCAGCAGAAGTTTCTTGAATACTTTCGATATTATCGGCAGAAGCGATATGGGCCTATAAGATTTTTTATCATTTGCGCATTTCCCCGGTTTTGGAACCATAATGACTTCAGCAACTTTCCATTCTCTTGGAACGTATAGAAGTCTAAGAGAAGGGTAAATCTAGCTTGACTAATGCCTTTTTCGGTAGTTCTTTCAATATTTCGCCAGTGATCAGGTCGTAAAACGGGGCGTTATTATTTTTAAGTTTTTGACGAACCTTTTTTCATTCTAAAGCTATCATGTTCCGCGATGTTGTTTTGAACGTCAGCCAACGCCGGACCGCCGAAAGGCTTGAATGTTTCTCCTAAATGTTCAGCAAAAAAATCCGCTTTCTCTTTGTCTTCTTTTGCCGTTAGCTTTTTTTATTGGTGCCGAGTGGATTATAGGTTTCTTGATAGACTTATCTGCTTTCCACAGCGAGTAGTTTGAGCGCCTATCCGCCAACAAGCTTTCAAGGTATTCAGCGGTCTCACGATTTTTAAAATATTACAATATTTCTTTCAGTTTGTAAGAGAGGTGGTTTAAGAAGGTTTTGCCTGGAGGAGTCCTCGTGCCTTGCCATCTTCTACGCGCTCTTCTCATTTCACGAATCAATTCTTTGATTTTGTGCGTACATGCCCGTCGGTGTTAACTGCGTTCTTTTTGGACGAACTGTTGTTCCAAGCAGCGCTTTGAATTGCTTTAATGAGTTTGTCAACTGTGATTTCTAACTCGAAAGGAGTTCTCAATGGCACCTCCAAGCCAACACGCTCCTTACAGTTCTTTCTGAAGGCGTCCCAGTTCATGTTTTTGCTAGCTAATTTGGGAGCTCTTTCAATTTTCGCCAGTCTTCCACCCATCTTCAAGATTACTCCTGAGTGGTCTGAGCAAAGATCATAGCAAGTCGACAAGGTCAGGCTTTTTATTCCTGTTGGTTGGCCAAAATGTTAACTTTCCTGTGGAGAAAAATTCCACCCTTCGTTTCATACTGTTTTTGCACAGTAATATGCCTCTTATTGAATTACATCTTGAACCCCAAAAAGGATGCTTCGCGTTTAAGTCACCCCCCCAATAATATTTTTGGACCCAATGAAGTCATACATACGATCAAGACCGTCTTCCACCAGTCTATATCCTGGCGGGAAATAACAAGATGCAATGTTGTAATCTAAGCAGTCAATTTTTACAGTAACTGAGCTTATCTGCAAAGAGTTTAGCTCAACTTCTGTGTTCTTGAAGTGCTTTATACAGTTCTGAACGTAGAGGGAGGAACCTCCTCTCGAATTTTGCGAAGAGTGATGTGCGTGATAGTCATCGTTATACCCCATCCCATAGGATAGGAGGTATATTAAGTTTGATTCATAGTTTGTAACATAGAGAAATAATCACCGTAGTTCCCCAAGACCTTAGGGGCATATGATCGAGACCGAATTGTAAGTCGAATGAGCCATGTCCGTCCGTCCGGCTGTCGGTAGTTTTTAGGCCTTAAATTTTGAGCTAGGAATTCGAAAGTTGATATCTCTTCTTTCTAGGTCCAGAAGCAGTACAAGTGTAAAAATTTTTGAAATCCGCCCACTGACACGCCCACCTTACTTGATAGTATGAAAAATCAAGGTTGTCGCAGGAAGCTGAAATTTGGTATGCGATATCCTCGCTTAAGTGTATTGTGATTGGAATTAAAAAAAAGCGAATACCGCCCCCTTGTAGGCGTGGACATACTTAATATATGCATTCTAATAAACGATTTTAATTTGATATATTTGCTTTAAATCCAAAAAAACTTGCACCTTAAAATGTTCAGATATGGGCGTAAGCTATCAACTCAAGTGTATAAATTTTCGCCACGCCCACTTTTGGGGGCGTTTTTAAGTATAAACCAAATTTTTAATATGAAAATGCAGTCAACACGTGATACCACTTCTGATAAAAAATATAAACAAAAATATGAGGTTGTTAAGAAGGGGTGGAATCCACGCCCCTTTCTTAAGGAGAAGATTCTTAACTGAAATTTAACAAAAAAGATTTATGGCACAATTCGGGGCTTGACAGTGGTCAATTGGGATGGGGTATCCAACGATTCGCCTGAGCGGATTGTAACCCTCCCACTAGTAACCTTTAAGTTTGGGTCCAGACCCGTTTTTAAGGTTATTTTTCGTAATCATGTAAATATCAATATTATTTTTCCGTAGAAATATTTCTAGTTCGTCTATTTTATTCAGAAGGCCATTTGCATTCCATGTTAGTATTTTAAAAAACTGTTTCATGTTCATGTTCTCCTGTAATTTTTTTCGATGTTTAAGCTCGAGCTTGCTCAGTTTGTCAAATATAACTTTGATGACTTAAGTCTGATCGTCAAGTTTCTCCAAGATTACAGCGAGGATCTGAGACACTGCATGTGCTGTGGGCGAGCTTGCCTTGTTTTCAGTTGACGTTACCTGTGCGTATGATTTCGGTCTGACCAGTGGCGGTTTCTCCGCTGCACTTGACCTAGCGATGCTCTTTTGTGGAGCTTTTACGCCTTTTGTCGACGCCTCCTTTGTCAATCTCGCACTTTTGATCGGCTTTGGCCTCTTTGGAGTCTTTGGCTTAGAAGTTTCCGCAGTTTTTGGGCGTCCTAGGCTTGGATTCTGACCTCGAGTATTTTCCTTAAGAGGTTCTCGTCCCTTTCGCAGCTCTACGGCTACTTCGCATCCTCGATAGTTTGCGGGGTGGTTTCCGTTGCAATTGGCGCAAACTGCTGGAGCTGCTTGGCGCAAACATAAAGGCTATGTCAGCTTTGCAGTCTGTTGAGAGGTGTTTTCCGGCACATTTCACGCAACATTTAACGCTTGTGTGCGTAACTATATTTAAAGCGCATAGTTAAAAATAGCATAGAACTTTTATACAGTCTTTATAAAAAAGTACAGCTTAATACTTATGTGAAAAACCCAGTAAGTATTTGCGTTATTTTTCCTTTTTTGCAGTAGCTTCAAAACGCTAGTAGATGGGTAACTATAGCTACCTGGGTCAAATTTTCAAAACGTTGCAAAAAGAAGCTCTCCAATTCCTTTGTTTTTAAAAAACCACATTTAGTTAATATTTTCCCATGACTTCACTAGTTTTAAGCACTCTATTTTGTTAACAATCAATCTGGATAATCCTAACAAAAAATATTCAATTTTACCCTAAAAAATTTGAAAAAAATTAAACTACCTCTACAAAAAGTTTGAACTAAGGCTGTCTGTACCCACCGCAGTTATAATGCATACTTTTGTTTTAATTTAAGTGTTTAGTTTAGTTTAGATTAGCTTAGTTTATTTTATCAAGCAGACTAATGTGTAGTAATAATAATAAACAAAACAAGTGGGAAAGTGCAACAGTGCGTTTATAAAAACTTCGGTCCTTTTGCGACGTATTGCAAGATACCCTCCCCTTCCAAAAGAGGAAACTGCCACGCCTCCAGAAAGTGGGCCGGATGCAAAAATATAACTGTTGAATGCCTTATGCAAGGTAGCTGCATACATTTTGGACTAAGACAAGACATACATTTTGGTTTGAAGACAAGTGCATCTGACAAGTACTCTGCGCTTCATTAAAGCTGATATTTAAGCTTGAGAAATACCCAACCGAAACCAGGCTTTACAAATCGAGAGTAATAGATACCGGAAGGCAAAGCAACACTTAACTTGTGGAACTTTCATAATTAGTTTAGTTCAACTTTCCAAAAATAGTCGATGACCTTCATTTTTCATGCTACACACAAAAAGTAAAGAGCATCGTTGCTCCATTATGTATAATTAAACAAATCACCTTGTTCATGAAAAGAACTGCTAATGACTGAGGTCTTTTGGACTGGTCTTGAATTCAGAAAGAAAAATCTACTGATATACAAAGAACTCCCATCCTAAAGGACCACCTCATTAAGTTAACTCAGACAACTTGATGTGCCATTTTCAACCTTGAATAATTTTTCCAGTAGGAAATTTCCCTTATCCTTATGGCCTGTGTTTGGATGAGTTTTTAAATTGCAATTCAAAACCCGAGTGGTTAAAAATAACCAAACGAAAGAAAGCCAAAAAAAAACTAATCAAAGCGTTTCCTTTCAATCCGTGCATTCATTTTCATATGCATCCAGGCTTTAGTATCTGCCACATATGTTGGGTTCTGCTGCTTGCAGTGATGCTCTTTGCGGAGCTGCAACCTTTTCAGGTAAAGGAAAATAAATTGTTTTATATTTCGTGAAAAAGGATTCGTGAGGGGGAGTTCCCCGGCCCCCTTAAAAAACCGGGGAACGACTATTCGACGTTCAACGTTTCGCAAGTAAACTCGATGTAGAGGGTACTTTGCATCTTTTGTATCATGTGTGCTTCTTTCATATGGGAGCATAGATACCGACATCATGGAAATGGTATAAGTTTCGACTCTCAAAACTGAGCTGAAAATGAGTAAAAAAGATTAAGTTATGGTTAAATGTGATGAATCGCAGTGCGTATATCAAAGGGATAGAGTCATGTATGAAGGAAGGGCAATGTGTGCACAAATTGAGACGCAAAAAAGGATACAATTTCCTTTCAGGTATAATAAAGTGAAATGTGTTCTTGTATGGGAGAAGGAGGATCTTTTGAAAAGTGAATGCCGTCTTTGCAACTGGTTGAAAAGGAAGATTTTAAACGGCATATACCTCAGATAAGATTCAAAAGAGAGTTTGTTCGACACATAAGTAAATCAGAAAGTTTGCTTACGACGAAAAGCTTTCGAGTAATGGTGGTGCCTGAAATTCCGTTTGTGTATTTTAAATGAATGAAAAGCATTGAATTTAGTGAATTTATGGAAATTGAATGCACTTTTTTATAAACTAAGGGGTTTAACAAATATTTACGAGATTTTGTTGCTAGCGGCTTAAAATGTCTGGAAAAATTTTGCATAAAATCAATTGTTGCTCGTTTGAAAAGGTGCTGTTTTGCACGTAAGAAATGACATTTTGCAAAAAAAAACTCAATTTGAAAAATTCTTTTCAACTCGCTGTTGATTCTAAGGCACAAATGAAAAAATTGCGTTGTGGTAAAAAAATAATTTTAGTTAAAATTTAAAATTTTAAAAACTCTTTTGACCGAATACTTCTGGGATGGTATCCCAACCAAAAAACTTTCAGTGGAGAAGCTCAAAAGATATATTTCTGTAAAAAGTCCCTGCGGAATTAAATGAATCTTGAAAATATAAAAAATACTACAATGCCGCGAAACTACTTTGTTAAGAGCTAGAATTTTCGTCAAGCTATACTTTGGGCCTTTTAAACCTCACTTTGAAACCATGCATACACAGGAAAGCGTTGTCAACAGTGAGACCTTTTTTAAATGACTTATCTAAAAAAGGGTTTCGAGTAATAAGTTAACTGCGCTATGTAGTTTTATTTTATGTTTTGTTTATTGCATTATACTTAAAATTCAATTTATCTTTACCCATAAAATTTGTTGAATCGAAATTGCCACATATCTATCATTAGTCTCACTGGAACATACACCTACTCCAACAGTATCCTTCCCCAACAGTGAGACACCTTAAATAAATATTTTCATAAAAAAAACTTTTATTTGACAAACATTTATATATTTTATTATGCAAGAAAGTTTTATAAGTAAAACATGACGAAATAAAAATAAGTAACGAAAATAAACGCTAAATTTTTTTTCAGTGTCATATAAATAAATAATAGAAAAATATATTTATCAGTATTAGTTGAACAAAAATTAAAAAGCGCTTTTCAATTTGGTCAAATGTGATTCCAAAATGGGTCCTGGTTTGTTGCCGGCTCTGGGGGAATAATTTTTATGCCTTCATCGGCTACAAATGAAATATCTTCAACATTTGTATAAGATTACTTAAATGTTTTATTCTGCCGTCTAAGAAAAAATATTTCAACGTTTCCTCAAGATCCTTGTCCGATATCATTTTTCCAATAAAGTAATTTTTTATTCTGGCGAATGTTTCTTCAGAGCCATATAGGCAATGAGCACTGACTTGTCGCAGGTTCAAACTATCGTTCACCATCCTTCTTCATTGTATCCCCAGAAAATGTTCCATCTTCTATACGCCAATTGAGTTATTACTTAGTAGATAGGGATAGTATGTTGTTTAATAATTTAATAATGTAGGATGTTTTTGTTTAATAATTGACTAACAAAATATGTAACCAACAGTGAGACACTGTCCCACTGATGACAATGGAACTTTGTCTCACGGCAAATCGTCGAAAAAAATATACAAAAATACCAAAACAAAAACGCTATGCATGAAAATCAAGTTGATTGTTTTCTCTATAATAATCTACACAATATACAAAACTCACCTAGATAAAGAGTTATTGGTTTTTATTTTTGAGACACCTAAGATTTTCTGTTGCGTGTGTTTTTGCACTGCCCTCTATGGCGCGATTCTACTCATCATTAAAATCTGCTTACTTACATATAGAGCTGGTTCACAGTAGCCCTACCATCCTCTGTGATCCTGTGCAAGCTGCTTTCAATTGTCCAGACCAAGCGCTCTGGCCTCCGCGATGGCTTGGTCCTTAAAACGGAGGATCGGTTTCCTGGTCGTCTCGAACTCTTCATTGTTAGTAAACACAAAATGAACCATCCGGGCATCTGTTGCAAGATGTACGACAACAAGCGTGTCATTCGTATACGGTTCTTCGGAGTTATTCGAAATGTCTCACTGTTTGCGACGTTCCCCGTCTCCTTCCTCGGTCTAGGAATGGTCTGCGTTCTGCCTCTTTTCTCCAAATTATCACTTGTTCTTTCTCTGAGAAAAATGCAACCATTAGTTTCTGTCTATCCTGCCTATTCCTAAGAGCTTGCACACTTCTTGACAGAGGTGGCTCGATTTTCTTAGTTACCCTTTGTTTATATGCTACCGCGGATAGATTAATTTAAATTTATTTTTAATTTTAATTTAATAACACTGTGACACCGCTGAATCCAAGATACCGCTAAGGGCCGAATTTGCAGCAGAGTGAACTGAATTTTTTTTTTCTTTTTCTTTTGTTGGAGGTTGCTACTATCCGATGGCGCACTCAAAAACAACTACTGGTCCATTGTACTACCATGCAGACACCTTACATTAATGTATTTAGTTTACCCGTCTTTCGAAGAAAGATGAGAAGGAACTTCAGTGATGAAGAGCTTAGGTGTTCGGCACTCACCACGTCAGCCCCAAAGATCCGCCACCTGATGCGAGCAAAGGCAGGACAACAACAGAGAAAGTGTTCCGCTGTATCGTCGTCCTCTCCACAGGCAAGACAGGTGGTGGTTTCGCTTAAGCCTAACACATTCAAGTGTCTAGCAAAAGCTTGGTGGCCGGTAAGGACGCCTACAAGAAGTCTGCAATCGATTCACCTAAGAGATAGAAGAAAAGACGCTGACCCCTCGCAGATGTCCGGGTGTAGTCGTTTAGTGTGTCTACACCTATCGCAGTCACGCCAACGAGCCCTGTGCTCACGAGAAACCCAAGTATCAATGGCAGACGTGACAACAGATACAGGCAGGCCTAAAGCAGGTTCGGGTCCTGAGAAAACCTCTTCTGAGCCAAGTCTGGCAAGCTCATCAGAGATCTCATTTCCCTGGATACCGGTGTGACCTGGAACCCAAACAAGATTCACTGCATTTAGCCTTCCGACTAAGTTCAGCGAATTCTTGAGTTCTTGAGTTCGAGCACTATCTTGGACGAGGTAAGAGGGTTGAGCAACGCATTTAGAGCGTCTTGGCTGTCACTGCAAACGCATATGCTTCTTGCCCTCCACCTGTTAGTCACAATATAGCGCATAGCCATACAGACGCATATTTACCTAAGGGGTAGTGAAGTCTAATGTTCTCGCTTTCCACAAAGACTCCAGCACCAGACCCCTGTCCGGTTTTGGAGCCATCCGTGAAAATACGATGGCATTCTTTCCCTGGCTCAGAGTCTGGCCGAAGCCATTCCATTACCTGAAGAAAGTTGACTTGGTAATTTTGTCGCAGAAGGATTTCTGGGGTCATTGCGTCAGAGGGCATGTCCATAAGACGGGGGTCAAAGGACAATTCTCGAACAAGTTCTTCAAAATTCCAATGCGTGTGGTACCAAAAACCACCTCTCTTTAAGCGAAAGATGGTTTTCAGCGTACACCAAAAAGGGGAGGTTCATCAAAGCATCTAGAGCAGAGCCCGGCGTGCTAGGGAAGGCCCCTGTGCAGCCAAGACAAGCCGTTCGGCGTTTGGCAAAAGAGGCAGTAACACGTTTCCGCGAAAGCCTGTTCCACCAAACAACCGATGCGTATGAGAGGAGTGGGCTAACCATGGCAGTATAGATCCAGAGGACCCTTTTCGGAGATAAGCCCCATGTCTTACCAAAAGCGCCTCTGCACTGCCAGAAGGTGGACAATGCTTTTTCGGTTTTATAATCAACATGCTTGGACCATAGAAGTTTTCTATCAAGGATTACTCCCAGATATTTGACTTCATCGGATATCGAGATAGTGACACCTTTAAGCACTAGTTGAGTCAGACCAGTGACCTTCCTCCTTCTCGTAAAGAGAACAACCGTAGTTTTAAGAGGATTCACTGAAAGCCCTGCACCAATCATCGATCAAGTCCAGGGATCTCTGCGCCTGAGAGCACACAGTTCCTAGGTTTGAGCCGACAGAAAGAACGGCGACATCATCCGCGTAGGCTTGTGTGTAGGTTCCAGGAAGGTTGAGAGCCGATAGTAGAGAGTCTACAACCATGCACCATAAAAGGGGAGACAGAACACCACCTTGCGGGCAGCCCTTGTTTACCCCAGTTATGACGCACTTGCCACAATCTGCTTCGGTTATCAGCGTCCTGTTCATTAGCATTGCCCTAATCCATTGAACTAATGTTTCATCTACACCATGTTGTCATGAACTGAATTACTTACTTACGTATCAAACGCCCATAGCTATGGAGGTACTGATTTGCCTACTTTACAGTAGCCTTCTATCCTGTGCAATACTGAGCATACTGCCATCAGTTGTGCAGACCAAGCGTACATGATCCCTAAAACAGAGGTGCATCTTCCTGTTCATCTCGAATTTTGGGGCTAAGATTCGACAACCGTCTTGGTGTGAAGTTTCAGAGTCTTTCGAATTGAAATAGAAAGCTGAAACTTGGAATGTTGCAAAATTAAAGCCTTCTAAATGCTCTACTCTTTTCGTTCAAAAGCATCAAATTATAGACGTTGTACCTATGTGCCAACTATGTCGGGTTCGAGCAATTTTTACACTTTTGTCGGTGTAACATAAAAACAAAGCCGTAATGAAAGTTTTAGCTCTCTAGCTCATTCTTCAAAACCTCAAACCAAGAAAGTGTTGTGCCGTGCCCTACAGATATGTAAGTGTGCCTATTACATGAGAGGTATGGGCTGCATTTCCACCTTAAGGATCGCCACCTCCGTGAGGGTCTGGCAAACTACTACCCTAGATGATCTCATTCCATCGTTCAATATTGCTCAAAATTTAAAAGACAAAAAACTCGACATATTATTACCTATAAAGCTTAACGATTCGCTTCATTTTCATAAAATTTAAATTAAAGCGAAATTCACAGCTTCAACCGACTCATAAGACAATTTGTCTTTACGGATGGATGTAGTTGTCGTGAAGAGTTGGAACTTACACGTCTGACTGCAAAACTCTGTGACCTAGTTACGCGTACTCAGTGACTTGTCTCTTGCATGCTTCAACAACTTCTCCACATCCAAGTCAGACGTCACGTAGTTCCATTATATAATTGCTCCCATATACAAGGCTCTGATGAATATTGAAAATTCCATGCAAATAAAAGCCCTCAGCACCTGCTTGTTTGCGTTTACAACAAACATTACACTGGAGAAGGAAATGAGAAAACTTGTTCCGACTTGGTTACCCAATAATGGTCACACAGATGCCAAACCTGTTTCGCCATTCATAGATACCAATCTCAGATCAACAACGATCTTATATCCGATATTTCCCCGGCACACGATTTTACACAGCTCGTGTAATCATAACTCGCCACACGGAACACATAATACATCATCATACAGGGTGCCTCACCTCTAGCAATACACCTCCGTCTCGGGCCACTTTGACGAAGCAAAGTTGAGTGCCCTAAGGCTTGAGGAAACCAACAAACGGATAACCAAAGCTAATTACATAAAACCATTGATACACCCGGCTGTTGGCTAACACACTCAAGTGCCTACTCTACTGTATCTTATCGATAAAATGTGATTTCATCTGTCAGATACTCGTATAAACACCCCCGGGCTAGAAATGTCGACGAAATGGAATTCCAATTGAATCGTCACGTTTTACGGAATCGAGAATGAGCAGCATTAAAAAAGACGTTAAACACAACACTTGCCATCATCATAGAAACTGACTGGGGGGGAAGGAGATACAGCATTTTTGTGCACATGTATGTAGGTGCTCCACTCAATTCCGCGTACCGATATCCACGAACGTCTGTCTAGCAGCCAAGGTCAACGTCGTCGTCGTTGTCGTTGTCAATCCGGTTCGCAAACTCAACCAAAACCGATGAAAAATTCTCCGAGTCTTATTTGCTTTCTACAATACGGATGTTTGATATTCTCGAGGAGTGGGTGATGGTGGTACTCAACGAAGCCCACCACCCGCTTCGGTCGTAAAAACTTCAAAACTCCTTTGAATGGTAATTAAAGTGATGAACGACTCAGTTCAGTTGCCCACCCCTTGCCGGAGTTTTCAAGTTGATTTTCAATTCATTGTGGTCGGGTACACTTCAGAAACGCCGGCCGGACCAACTTGTTCGGCCCAAATGCTGACACAAAATTTATTCCAGAACATTAGCATTGATGGGAAATTTCAAGTTCTTGGCCAGAAAGCAAGGAGACATCTCATGTCGATACGATGAGACGTTAAACGAGCTGTGATGTTTACGAGACCGATGCGGATACATGCGAGTGTACAGATAGATGCTGTCATCATCTGCTAAAGATACTCTTATTGAATGTGAACGTCATGGTTCATGGTATACGGATACATATCCCCACATTTTGGTAACAGAAGAGGCCGGTAGTTTAGAGCGATTATGATGTTTGTCATCTGATTAGATTTGCTGCCTCAATTGATTGGTTAAACTATGTGTGCTACACTTGCCTAGTCGAGGCAGAGAGGGCTCGTATACAGAATGAAAAGTTCGAAACTTATTTGAGTAATTGCCCAGGCATGGCGAGGCATCGTCGTATCTTGTGGCATTAATTTGCAAGAGGCTCTTCTAACATTAATTGAAACGTTTCATCTATCGGTGGGTGCTTTGAACAAGCAAATTGAAACATTAAGCGAATGATTATAGATAATTGCGCTGCGTGGATGATGTTTAACAGAGCGCTACCAGAGGTTGGATCCATATAAACACAATTTGAAAGCACCGATTCGGTTAGTTATCGGTTGTGATTCAATTAGGTGAGAGGAGACGGAAAATCAATGAACTTGTTAGCCGAGGTAATTTAGATGTAAGAGCATATTGACCATGAACTCGTGGTAGGTTTATCGAATCAAGTTCGAATCGAACATTGTGGAGACATAGATTTCCCACTAGTTTGTGGGGAATCGCTTACCTTCTTCGAACCAATAATTTGGATAAAAATTATTGAGTTTATTCATGTCAGTCGATAGCTATACTGCGGAACTGCACTTAGGATATTCTTACATCATCGTTTATACAATGAGTCACACCTGCAGTATCAGATTTTTGGTAGGTTTACGAATTGCTTGAACTCGTCAGCAGATGCCTATAGTCTATAGTCATGACATTTTATAAACCTTTCTTGACAGCGTACAAGTTTTCAGTTGTTTTCAAAGTTGTCCATTATTTAAAATTTGCAAGAATTCTTGTTATCCAGCAGGTGAATTGGGGATGTCTTGTTATCCATTGGGGCGATTCTTACTTATAGCCGATTTGTAATAAGTGATTTTGCATAACGTTCGGAGACTTCAAATTCATTATTAAGAAACGTTGTCGATCCATCTTTAATCCGTCTGTGATGGTTAGGTCACAGGACCTGCTCCATTAAAATTAGGAGCAATAACCGATACCATCAAGGACGTCAATGCACTTTATAACTATCTCACTCATTGTGATTAAAGTAATATCACATTGTGCAAAACTTAAGCGGCACCAGTGGTCGGTTCAGTATGTTCAGAAATCTTTACATATTTTTTACATACACTGATGAGTGATAACATTGACCTTATCGTCATAAAGAAGCGAATCTATGGAATCTATTTTTCTATATGAATCTATTTTTCATATCGGGAGATTAGCACATCAGAAATCGGTGTTGATCGGAAAATCAATTGAAATCGTTTTTTTTTTGTTTGTCGCAACTCATATTTAAATAATTGTTCTTCGAACATCGCGCAAATGATAACTTAAAACCAAATGAATTATTTTGAAGGTGCTCTTCTATGCAGTGCATGAAACAGAAATTTACTTATTTAATTTCATGTCAAATACATCCTGGTATTTATTTTTTGCACAATCCACTTAATATATGACGGTTATACCAAGTCTCCACCGGACACTAAACCGCGATTAACATGGGTTCTAAACATATCTCCCTTATAATGGTGAGTTCCCAAGTTCATGGAAAGATTCAATGATTACACCGGTGCAAAAAGTAACGAATACGAATAAATGTGAGGAATTTCGACCCATAAACACACTTAAAACGTTAGAGAAAATTATTGAATCTGTTGTAAAACAACAAATGGTGAAATATCTCGAAGATAACAATCTTTTATCTATTTATCAATCTGGATACAGGAAAAACTATTTTTGTGAAGCGGCAGTTAACCACTTAGTTAACGAATGGAAGGACGACGGAAAGAGAAAGAAGATAATAGCTCTATTCTTGGATTTCAAACGTGCTTTTGAAAATATCGATCGGGATATACTTTTAAGGAAGCTGCATAAGTATGGAATACAGGGTACTGAGCTGGAATGGTTTAGATCTTTTTTGACTAGAAGACAACAACGCACTAAAGTTAATAATACCGTGTCCGGTTTCGTCGAGGTTGAGCAAGGAGTGCCACAAGGTTCAATTTTAGGTGCACTTCTATTTATACTGTACATCAATGATCTGCCAACAATTATAAAGTTTTGTAAAGTAATTTTGTACGCCGACGACACATTGATCTACGCTGAGGGGAAAGACGCTGTGGAATGCAGAAGAAAAATCAACAACGATCTAACGCAACTAATACTCTGGCTAAAAATGAACAAGTTGAAACTAAACGAGCAAAAAACTAAATTATTGGAAGTAAACCTACCGAGCGAAACCAACATCAACATAAACGGAAAACGAATTGAAAATGTAAGCAGTATCAAATACTTAGGAATGACGATTGACAAGGAGTTGAATATGCATGAACATGTCGATTACGTATGCAAAAAAATAGGCAAAAAAATTGGATTTTTCAAGAGGATAAGAAAACAAATGGATGACATGACTGCCGTAATAGTATATAACACCATTGTGAAGCCATTGAGTTTTGCGCTACTATTTTGTACTCCTGTTGCAATCAAAACCACATTCAAAGGCTTCAAAAACTCCAAAATTAAGGTATGAGAAGTATCCTAAGGTGCAATCGTTTCACCCCAATAAATTCTATGCTGGAAGCGCTAAGGTGGTTGAACGTCAAGCAAAGGCTGGAGTACAACACTTTGATAGCTGTGTTTAAAATCAAACATGGTGCAGCACCGAGGTATTTAACGAACGAGGTCAGAAGAGTAAGAGATGCGCAGCCGTACAATCTACGAAACATAAATGATTTTAGGTTACGAAATCAGTTTTCATCAACAGGTAGAAATACAATTGTATATAAAGGTTTTAGTCTGTTTAATAACTTACCAAGTGATATTAAAAATGAGCAGAATTTTAGAACGTTTAAACGTAAATGCTTAGAGCTTGTAAAAAGAAGAACATAAGAGAATTAAGACTGAATTAAATAAATTTGTTAAACTTTTGTAAAACTTATATTATAACTGTAAGAGAAATATGGATTTTGTAAAGTATTAAATTAATACTAATAAAGCTTACTACTACTACTACTACTACTACTACTACTTATATATCGAGATTTACAATACAAAGTTAAATCTTCTCGCCAAGTGATTAAAAATGTGTCCCTTCATAAATATTATTCACCCTATTCACAAATCATTTTTATGCCACATTTTAGCCTTGTTGCGCACTCTTGCTACAGTTTGACTTAATCGAAAAGAAGAGAAACTGTTCACGTGTTACATATCTGTCACAAACACGTTTTATATTGGGATTTTAACAGCGAAAATCCTTTTTCGCTTTTGGGCGATCTCATCTGCACTCTCTTTTCAGAGCCAAAATGACGAAACAAAGAGAGCTCATGTCAAATGAATCCTATTTTGTCCGGTGGAGCAGCTTCGAGATTTATTTTAAATCCTCTTCCGATAATAGCTGTCTTATGGCCGGTGAAGACATAGTAGGTATCATAATATGGAATGATATTTTTAAGGAATTTAAGTTTTAAGGAATCTATTGCCAATAAAAATTATTTAAAAAATGCCGGATGAATTTAGGTGTGTTTGGTTTGTTTAGGATTGGGTTCACATACATATAAAATCGTTGTCACAGAAATTCAGGCGTTATTTTTTCATGTTGACGGAACATAAGCGATAAATGGAAATTTTCAGCAAGTCACTACCCGGCTCTTAAAAAAGCTACTAAAATCTGGGCAATGTTTCAAATGTACTTTCTTAGCTGGAAAATCGGGAGAAAATGCAAGATTTTCGTATGAAATCGGGGCATCAGGAATAGCTCTAAGAATCGGGATAGAAATACGACAAACCGGTGTTTCTGGCAACACCACCCCTGACTCTCCCATCCATTGAGTAAATGCTTACATGAATATCGTTATGTACGGGCTTCTACCGAAACCAGTTAAACGGAGAAAACGTGACGCTAGCAAAGTTAAATTTTTACTCTGCTAAAATATGATTGGTTAATGTTTACCAACACTTAAATTTCAGGTTCTAAAATTATAAATAAATCAAGCAAATTGTTTGCTTTCAAACAATATCCGTTAACAAATTAGAATTGGCTATTATTTAACAACTAATTTGTAGGAGCTATATTAACTTATTCTATGCTAAAAAGCAAAAATTCGGTTGCTTTTAACCGACACGTTTTCTCAGTGTACCCGGTCTCATCTAAGATTATTTCTCAGCGGCCTACCATTATTTAGTTCTTAAGCTTACTTAAAAAATAGTTAAGGACAGTAACCTCCACCTCAATACCCTTTTCGGGTAACTCCCTTTCTAATATCCTCCAGAAAGACTGGCAGACTTTTAATGGCACTGTTTGCCTAAACTTTCCACCCAAATTGGTAAGTCAAGTTAGCATGTACATATGTAGCTGCCCGAATCATACCAAAAAGCCGCGTAACAATGGTCCTCTCTATGGTCTAAGCGTCTAAGTGTGTCCAAATGAGAAATACAGCCACCCAACCCAACCTAGCGTAAATGTCGATCTTTTGCACCATAATAAATGCACATCTTGAATATTAATGTCAAGAGATTCATTAAAATTCAATGAGTAGGTTCAACACTCCGTATCTAACATCTTCGGTCCATCTTTCACGGACGGCTGTATACCCTATACCTCTTCTCTTTCCCATTGCTATCTTTTCATTTTCCATACGCGCTCTCATTAATAAACTCAATCATTAATAAACTCACAAAATTGCCTTGACCATTATGCCTAAAAAATGTTTTAGTTTATTTTATAAAAATCCCTACTTGCATAGAAGTATCTCTGATGGCGGCTTAGTACGCTAAAATCGGCGCCTAAAAATGCTATCTATGAAAAAAATCAAACATATCTAGAGTTTGGTGAATGTACCAAATTTTACTTCGTATTCTTTATTCTAAATGACAGTCGAAATCAATGGTTTTTTTTGAGGCAAATTTGACATTTTTCTTAAATTCTTCATACAAATGTCACATAGGACATTCTTCCTAAAAAATGTAGAACTATAATTGTTTTCTACAATCAAAAATATCGAAATAAATGAATTTGAACAAATTCTCTGCACATCGATGCCACACCCACTAGGGAAGAGCTACCGGCTTTATTTTTCTTTGTATGTCCTACAATCATTAGGGTCTTAAAATATTGAAAACACTGGAGAGACGTTGCACATTTAGACCGATTGTGGTGTCTGTGTATGTGGGCGGATTTGTAAAATATTAGCTCTTGAATTGTTTAGATGCCAAAAAGCTTAAGTACAAAATTTCAGCACTCCGCTCAAAATTTTAAGCAGAAAAATTAGTGATGTACGGGTGGACGGATTGACGGGCCGATTGAAGGACGGATATGGCTCATTCGGCTAAGAATTCGGTCGCGGTTGTTATTTCCTTAAGGATCTTGAGGGTCTTTGTTATTATTTCGCTTTGTTACTTTTTTACCTTACTTCTTCGCCTATAAACTAATATACTCCCTCCTGTGTAGGGCATAAATAGCAGACCCGGTAAACGTTGTTTTACTCAAATTCGTTAAGATTATCAAATTAGTGGAGTTTAGGTGAAAACGCAGAGGTCCCTAAATCTTGCATTTTACATCCAAGCAATACCGAAAACTTATACAGGGTGTCCCGTAATTCAACCTCGAGCGGATACCGGGTCATAGCGGAGAGCTTACCCGTGCTGGGAAAAAACAATAGAAAAAATCTATCTCGCTTGGTTTAGTAATATTTAATAGGAATATTTAGAAAAATAATGAAAATCAATACCAGGGCCAATTTAGACACGTCATATTTAAAAAATAAAACGAAACTAAAGGACTTTTTTTATCAGTATGGGTAAAACTTCTCCTATCACCCGATATCGTTTTGACGTTCAGTTCCGGGACACTCGTACAATATAAATATTAAAACGCCATTTTTATATTCGTTCAAGTTTGTTTTTTTTTTAGTTTTGTTTGAGGTTTTGTTTCCGGGATTTTAGGTTTTTCTTTCCTGTTCCTGAAACAGTGATTCCGAGCATGCATATGCTGGTGCGGAAATTTTATTTTTCAGAATTCTGCTTTTTTTTTTCTTATTAAATCAATAGAATTTAGATAATTCTGCTTTCCAAATTCCTTTCTGCGGTATTCCCTCTATACATATTTCACCGTGTCGCTTTTTCGCATTTCCAGGATTTTGAAAATCAGGATTATCAAAGTAGAATTTTGACCCAACAAGAAATTTGACCCAAACATGCTTTTGAGAGGTATAAACGTTGTTTCAAAATTTTATTTTACAAAAATTCGGAAATGTCACCCATGTGACATCACAAATGTCACACGATATATTTACGAAAAAATCCATCACAGATTTTTAATTTTTTTTGTTTAAACCATTTTGCTAAAATTTAGCTTTTAGGTCTTAGAATAAGAAGAAGAGAGAAAATAAGTTTTAGTGAATTGTTTATTAGGCATAAGCCATTGCCTGCATTCCCTAGGTCTAAATACTTTAAGTGAATTGGCATAATTAAATCCGAAATCGTTTGGTTAATTTTTTTAAGTGCTGCTGTAAAGTATTTTAAATTCTTACCTAACAATTTGTTCGTGCGCAAAAATCGCTAAATGATGTGATAAACATACCTTGTGGAAGCATTTCCCACCAAAAACCCATCCTCTCTACTAGGATTTAAAAAGTGGTTTACGTCCAAAAAGCAGGAAAAAAAATGTCTTGTCTAAAACCGCAAAACAGAATTCAGAGCTTAGCTTTTTGGCAACTTATGGGTCAACGTTTCACTGGAATTTGTAACAATAACTCCTATAGCTAATTCGGTTTACTTTTGTCTATTTTTTCCATTCGAAAAATTTCCATTGACAAAAAAAATAATAAGCAGTCAATGTCAAAGCGAAGTGTTTCCAAAAATAATATCCCAATTAAAGCGTCATTATAAACTCCTATTTCAGGGGCATTGCTTTTATTTTACAAGATGATTTTGTTCTTTTAAAATGTTCCTTAACGACCGCTGTTGAGCGATATTGCTTGTCTTTAACAAAAAACCGTTTTGGAAATATTAAAACTGTGCCTTGTGAAGTAACAAATACAAACATCTTTGTTGAATATATAATTGCTCAGTAAATTGCTTTAAGTCGCACGATTCTAGGGCACCAAATATACTGAACATCTAACACCATTCGCCATTTGTGTATGACCCACTAAACCTGGTCTAGATTGCACTGAGCAGCACATCAACACCCTTAACCTATAACCATGTTGAACTACTTAAATAACTCATGGTGCTGTCACAAACACCTAATTCATCAGCTGAACTATATTCCGGTTAGGGGATCGACCTCTGTGAACCTCGTAAGGTAATAAACTGCCTTCAGCCGAACTGTTGAAACATGGCTCTCGTCAAGGTTATCGCCAACCATAAAATCGGGAGCTGCTTGCCAAATTGCCCACATTACAAAACCATTAGTATGCCGTGGCGGTAGCGCTCCCGCATATATACCCTTCAACCATTCATGCATTCACCTGTCTGTCTGCAGCCAACTTGCTCATAAACTATGAGTACCCGTGCCACCAGAACCCTCCAGAGCTCACAGCAACGCTTGGAGTATCTTTAAAGTTCCGTGCGTACACTGCGATGTGGGCGGGTGTACAGGGGGTGTAGTCACGTCTCACGTTTGACTACCTCTGTTATAAATTTACCGTCTTGCCATGGCACGGATACACACAAGTATGCGTAGCCAAAACTTTGGATGAACAGAAAATTACTAATAAATATTGACTCACTCAAGGCTTTTGTTGCTCGGCAAGTGACTGAGACGATAACACATGCGATAGTACAACTTTACCCAATTTTGTTGCCATTGTAGTCAGTTGCAGTAAACTTTATTTTTTTGCTCTTTCTCGTTTGTTTTAGGTTCGAAACTGCTGCAACTACGTCGGTAAACCCATGTGCACACAGTGCCCTGTGAGTAAGTGACGTGAAATGCTTAAATTGTGCAAGATACACGCTTGCCCGAACGGAACGCTTGGTCTACATCTAAGTCGCGCTCCATGGGACCCGTATCCTTGGGTGAGTGGTGTGCAAGATGGCTCAAACGCATACCAGGCTGGTGTGCGTAGCGGTGATGCGGTTTTGGAATTGAACGGATGCGATGTATTGGGTCAGAAAATTTCGGAGCTTGCAGCAAAGATACGTAACCACTGGGAACGAGGTGGCAGCTTTGTAACTGTGCTCATTTGGCGGAATAAGACTGAAAATAATGTGAGTATGGAATGAATGTCATATGGGTGTGGGTATAATAGGCTGCTTCACAGACGATTGTGGTGGTAAATTTAAATTTTATTTGCCCCAAGATATTCATGTTTTTGGCTATGAGCAACTCTTGTGTAACTGCTCGTTAAGTGATAAGTTAACAGGGTAAGGGAACTAGGGGCATTTAGCACAAATTTTGAAATAAGTGTGTGCATGCCTTATTTCACGTGAAGTTATCCCTGAGCTACGATGACCGGTTGACATACTTAATCAACGAAAAAATTGGGGGTGCTGAGCAAACAAGTAGTTTTAAACTTTCGACACTCTGTGATCCTGGGAGTTAATCTCTCGCACGCAATTTTGTCTATAAATTTGTTGTTATTAGAAGCAATCAAAACAACTAAGAAAATGAAATTTGGCTTTCCATGATTTTCCCTTTGGGCCGAGAAGCAAAACAAAAATTTTTTATTGAATTGGATGAAGAGATTGCAATTGACAGTGGTCGCCAAGAAATACAATTTTGCTTCAATACAAATAAATACAGTAAATTACTACGATTGCTACTTGGTATTTTAAGCCCATTTTTTAGCCATTACATGTTAAAAACTCTCCATTAAGTTTTGCAATACATGCACCTTGCATCCTATAATGGAGAATTCTAAGAAACCAAACTTGAAGCTAGAATTTTTGAAATGGAACATACAGCACCACCTTGCCCGTTTAGTATCAAAATTTTATCCTGGCCTCATTTTATTTTATGACAAAAATCTTGCTATGAGAGCATTGACAATATGAGGGTCCCTCAATTAAGGGTTCAGCTACATTGTTGAATTTAGATAAAAAAACAAGTTACTTCCGTTTTGCTCTTACTTAGGTGTATCAAACGAACAGAGAACACCAAAGTGTTTCCACCAAAAAAAAATATTAAGTTGACGTTGCTTTCATTTCTGACAAAATATTTCAGTCCAATTCACCTTAATTAAGCAAATCAATAAACAGAATATAAGACCTGTGCAGAGTGTTCGATGTTGATGGTGATGTGTCTAAACATGTGAGTCGCCGAAATTTTTTTTGATTCAGATGCAAACACAATAGAATGTTACTGCAAGATTCAAATGATAATTCGCCACCATACACCCACGCGATGAATATTCGTTACCATTACCAACAGCAACTTTTTTTTATAATTAGGGGTTATGACTACCCTTAAGATGCGTAGCACAATGCGAGCAGAAGAAATTTGAACATAGAAATTATAAAAGAAAAGAGAAATTTTCAATCCAACACAAACGCTGATGAGCCAAATATGAAAACTCTGCACAGAAACGAAAGCCCCGCAAGTGTTATGTCTTTACCGAGAAAAGCAATAGTGTAAACTGCAGAATATTTTATAAACGCATCTGGCATGCACCTAATTCTATAAGCATATTGGAAGAGAAAGAGGTGGTTAATATTCGGCCGACCCTAGCCTGGATAATAGTCGCCGACCAGGAGGCCGCTCATTTTGAGACAGACGCTCCTGGATTTTTCGTTCATTGCTGGTTTTTTTCCACCTGGATCTTTTTCATACCGGTTCCCACCATATCGGTAAGCATTCCCCTATCAGCCACCTGGAGGCCTAGAAGGGATGACCTTTCGAAAAAGCCTAAAGTAAAATAAAAGCCTGTAAAACAGGACTGGGCTGATGAGCGTCTTATAAATGGACAGTCGCAGTCGGCAATTTATTTGCTTAAGAGAAGGTTTTGCTACTCAATTGCCATTTTAGCCCAAAAAACAGCGATTGGGAAGAGTTATCCTTCATTTGATTTCAGCGTTGATGTCATTGTTTAAATAGATAGCGTGACCCAGGTAGACAAGGTCCCTAACTACCTCAAAGTTATAGCTGTATGGTGATGTCCTGTCCAAGAGGTCGATGTTAAGTGCTCCTCTTAGTTGCCTGGTTTAAGCAAGGCGATAAGTTTTGATCCTTTTGAGCCCAGTAATTAAAAAACCCGAGAAAAAGAGTACGAGTATTTTTTTGAGGTGCTGGCTGTCCACAGACCATCCAGTAACTGTATTATTTGCGATGACCTCTCGGCATGGTGTTTTTTTTAGCTTTACCGCATCATCCTTTCGATCGGGACAATTCGCTTGTAGTTGGAGGCTTTCGGGTTGATCCATTTTGTGTTGGTTACGTGACGTCCCAGATATTTCAAAAACTTGTCCTAGCAGGGTTTGTTAAAACTCCATCTTGGCAATTTCGATGCCGATTTCAGTGACAATAGACCTATGCTAGCAGGAACTTTGCAAGTTGCTCGGAGAGAATAAAATCTATTACAATTTTTGCACATCTCAATCCTGTTAGAATGTGTGTTTCTTTTTTAAACATTCCAAATTATCTTTAATTTCAGACTATAAACCAGCAGTCATTACAAAAATTTGCCAAATGCCTGCAGCACATTGCTCAATTACTGGAATGTCCCGTATGCCTTGAGGTAAATATATTAATTTTCGTCCAACGTTCAGCTACGTATGGCAGTTCACATACGGTCGACCGCCTGGCCTATATATATAGTTTAGCTTTGAATTTCCCTCATCATCACATCCTTGTTGCAATCACCATGTTTCATCACCCTTTCACTCATCTAAAGCTCGTCAAATTAGCTTCGTCTTCATGAGTGAATTTTGCATTGCTATAACCAAAAGGCTCTTAACCCAAATCGCTGTGGCCTGGATATGCCACGTCAACATCAGACATCCTGTGTAGCCTGTGTTGCAACATAGAACGTTATCGAAGTACACCCTGAAGGACACTACAGTATAAGTACCCAATTGTAACAGTAGCTTCATGTATAACAACACACAAACATTAGTATGTTGAGGTTATATACGAACGGAAGGATCGAGAATACCATCGAAGCAGCAAAGTGTCATTGGAAGCTGGTTGAATGCGTTGTTCTTACATTCGCCTGTAGTTGTTGAATGGTGAAATTATGACAATCGCCGCAGGAGATTTTTGTGAACGGCGGATGAGTAAAACATTATCGCAAAATTCATAACGCGATGTAGGTAAGTTAATTCGGCACATTCCCTTTTGACAAGCGGGCTACCAAGCATGATGTATTTTTTTGGATCATCGAACCACGTTTTTAAGTGCGTTGCTACATGACAAATTCCTTGTCGGTCAACCTCCGCGGAAAAAGAACTTTTAACGTCGAAGCTCTTGAATTTACTCAGTAACGCTTCAGCGGTATTTATTCCCAAAAATGTTGACCTTTAAACCCACGCACACAACACTCATGTTAGCATAAGATCTCATCCTGATTTACTCACAACCAGGGAGCAGTACAACTTTTCCCTTATAATATCCTTTCATTTCTGTCACTTTTTTTTCTCTTCCCCCAAACACAGGTCGTTAAACCACCCGGATGGCAGTGCTGTAATGGGCACGTACTCTGCAATAGTTGTCGGGGTCGCACAGTCAAATGTCCCATTTGTCGAGTCACACTTGGACCACGAGGAAGATGTCTGCTCTCCGATAAATTGTTCACATTACTTGCCGAGAGCTTTCCCTGCGATGGAGGTACGTACATTCAAAAATACAATGAACACACAACTATCCTCCTCATAAAGGATCTCCTTGAACATTATCTCTACGGCATAATGTGTGCTCTTTATGTGAGCACAATGCATGAGCTATGTCGTGTTCCCGATAGTAAACACGTAGTTCGGACAACACTGGACACACGACCGACGACGGTGTGTTTTTGGTTTATTCCATGTGTAACACAGACATATCTACAATAAAAATGTCCTTTGGGATTCCTTTCATTAATTTATCTCCATTTTTGCTACAATAACATTAGGCAGAGAGATAGGGACCCGAGAAGAGCCTGTATCTGTAGGTGCATGCGATAGCACCAAATAGTACTCCTTGCTTCCGTTCAAAGTCAAAGGTATAAAGGAAGAACACTGCGCTTAAAAAAAGCTTTTAGGATCTGCAGTTCAACAGAAAAGCAAAAGAGATATCATGACTTCCAGAAGAGTGACAAAGGAGATTGAAGTTAATGTGTGTTTCGATGGCAAATAGGATGGCGTCTTAATTTCTGCCACTAGGAAAAAGCTTTTAGGATCTGCAATTCGACAAAGAGGTTTTTAGGGAAAGTCCACACAAAAAAAGTAAACCGCACAGAGAGCCCAATACTAATGTGTCTTTGGAAGGCATCTCACTTTTGCTTTGGGTTTTTGAATTACCTATTACTGAAAGGGAAGTCATAATCGGATGGGCAAAAGATGGAGTCGTGCACTTCCCTAATGGAGTGTATGGGAGGCGTATTTTTTTTATCATTTATATTCTCGGAAAGCCCCATTTGGAAAAATATGAGGTAAAGAAAACGTCGATGAAATGTAGGTATTAGACAGAGGAATAGTTTGAGGAAATCATTTTGTTGAGAACAGTTCGGCTGTTGTTAAGCTTAAACTAATTTTAATTGGTGCTCAACAAATCGGTTTGTTTGAGTTTACCTGGTGTTCTACAAAAAATTTTTCAGAAAAAAAAATTTAGGTATAAATTAGGTAGGTTAAAATATGTATCGAGAGGCCGAAACAAACACCATGATGACCGAATTTTGCATGCAGATTCTAGCTTTAAGGGTTCGTTTATAGTGCAAGTCATACCCTATTCAAAAGCCCCCAAAAGGATATGGAGGGATACCTAGAAATACGACTTGCCTAGAAAATAATTAGAAATAAGTTTGTAGCCTTTTTGTGCGGCTTAACATATTGTGCGGCTTGTTGGTCAGCGTCTCATCCCAGAGGGACGGCTGAACTTCAAATAACAGAAATCCAGGAGCGTCTGTTTCGGAACAAGCGTCTGGGTCAGGATCGGCCGAATTTAAACCTGGCAGCTAGGTATAAAATGCACCCCCCCCCAACCATGAAAAGAAAACGAAAGCAGCCTCGGATATTTGCTGATCCTGGTAATCCAGGGCACCCTTTGGAGCTAGGCCTGAGGGGTGTCAGCATGCGAGCGCTTGGTGATCGGAAGGTCCTGCTCGGCATCCGACCGGGTTTAACCCGAAGAAGTTACGAGCAGCCCGTCAATGGTGCCGCTATCCATTACGGGGGGCGGAGGGGGACAGCGCCAAGTCAAAATAAGGGGTTAGGTGGAAACTCTACAAATCGGCAACGGCACCAACTCAAAATTGGCACGTGGAATGTCTCGTCACTAACGAGGAAGGAACTCGAACTGGTTGAGGAGGCCAAAAAGTATCAGCTCGATGCAACTGGCATCTCCTCAACTAAGTGGAAGGGTTCTGGAACCAAAGACTTCGATGATGGGTGGAAGCTCTTCTGGTCTGGCGTCCCAAATCACATGACTGCACAGGCGGGTGTGGGGATACTCACAAGCCCCCGGTTGTCAGAAAATGTATTCGATGTCATTCCGTTAGGGGAAAGGATTTTGATCTTGAAGCTTAAGCTTGAACGATCGACTCTGGCTCTGGTTCAGGTTTATGCACCAAATCGAGAGTCAGAGTATGAGTCCTTCTTGAACGAAGTTGATGCTGCCCTGGACAGAGTGGCAGAAATGGACTTCTTTCTCCTGATGGGTGACTTCAATGCACATGTGGGTACAGACGACAGTACTTGGAGGAGTGTGATTGGGAGGCACGGTGACCCGGATCAAAACAGGAACGGAGGGAAGTTGTTGGACTTTTGCTGTGCATATGGCTTGTCCATCATGAACACCTTTTTCCCACACAGAGACATTCACAAATACGCATGGTACAAGCACAGTTTAAATCAGAAGTCACTGATTGATTTCTTTGTTGTACCATCGTGTGTTCAAAGAATGATTTGTGATGTTCGAGTTTTCAGGGGAGCTGAGTTGTCAATTGACCACCACTTAGTGTTGTGTAAATTGTTTTTCAGTGACAGTATTCCTTTGCCACCCAGGCGAAAACCAAGACTGGTGACCCGCATACGGTGGGAAAGGTTGCAGGATGCTGACTCTCATTTCAGAGAGCGTTTTGCACAGCATGTTTCGGAGAAGTTTGAACAAATTCCAACTGACCTTTTGAATGTAGAGGAGGAATGCCAGCTGTTTTTATCGGCAGTCATTGCCTCTGCAGGAAATGTTTGTGGAGTGAACGGTACACTTCTTTCAAGTGAGTGCGATGTCTTGCGCAGATGAAGAGAGCACTTTTCGGAGTTGCTCAACCCCCAACAGGGCACTGAAGATGGTATTCCCACTGCTGACGAGATAAGGGCGGAGAATAGTCCCACAGTAGACGAAGTCACTGAAGCGATTAAATCGCTAAAAGTTGGCAAGTCTGCTGGAGTTGATGAAATCCGTCCAGAAATGCTCAAGGCAATGGGTGAAGAGGGTGTTAAATGGCTAACACGTGTCATTAAGGTGGCCTGGGATAGCGGGAAGGCACCTAGCGATTGGCAAACGGGAGTTATAGTGCCCATTTTCAAAAAAGGGAACATTAGAGATTGCGCCAACTCTAGGGGCATATCTCTCTTGAGTCTTCCGGGAAAAGTATTCGCGAAGGTGTTGGAAACGCGTTCCAGAGCTGTAATAGAGCCTTTGTTACGGGAAGAACAGTGCGGCTTTCGGCCTAGCAGAGGCACAACCGGGCTTTTCGCAGATGATTTGGCCATCCTTGCATCATCCAAAGAGGAACTTCAACGAGCACTGGATAGGTTTGCAGTCATCTGTGGTGATGCTGGGATGAAAGTAAACGTGAACAAATCGGAAGTGATGGTTGTTTCCCGAACTCCTGTGCAGTGTACCCTGCACGTAAATGGAGTTCTATTAAAACAGGTGGAGAAGTTTAAGTATCTCGGGGTCTTTTTCACGAAAGATGGGAGGAGTGATACTGAGTTGTCCTGTAGAATTGGCCAAGCTGCAGCAATAGTAAAGGAACTGCGCCGGCTGGTCATCAGGAAAGCTGAGCTTGGAGTGAAAGCAAAGATCTCAGTTTTTAATTCAGTGTTCGTTCCGACCCTCATCTATGGTCATGAAATTTGGGTAATGACCGAAAGAATTAGATCGCGGGTACAAGCTGCCGAAATGAGATTCCTGAGGTGCGTTGCTGGTGTTACTCTAAGGGACAAAGTGAGAAACGTCAGTATTCGTAGGAATCTTAATGTTGAGCAGCTACTTCTCCGAGTGGAGCGATCGATTCTTCGATGGTTTGGACACGTTGTTCGCATGCCCCCTGACAGACTTCCTAGACAGGTCATGCTAGGGCGAGCGCGTCGCCCCCCTGGTAGGCCAAGAAACAGGTGGTGGGATCAGGTAAAGAACCTCTCTGAGTCCCACCTGGGGATTGGGCCGGAGTCTCTTGAGTTGGTGGCGGAGGATCGAGAAAGATGGAAGGACCATTTAGCCACCCTCGCTCCGCGACCCTTTTAAAGGATAGGCGGCATTCGAAAATGATGATGATGATGTTAAGTACAAGGCTATAACATGTGCTTCGCAATATTTACTATATTAACTCAAATAATATCCCGAGTGTGTTTTTAAGGCCAAAATTGGAATTTGCAAATGCTTGCTTTCTCGGTGACAATTTTTTACCTTCGCAGTTCCCTGTAGGGGATTGAACAATTTACGAAGGTTAGGATAGGTTGGAAAGGGTTGTTCGCAACTAGTGCAATAGTTCACTCGCTGACCAGATTGGCCCATTGTGATTACCCTTGAGAGGTAGACAAACATGGTTGGCAATAAGTCTTACTAACTGAACCAGCCTGATCTTTTGATAAATCTTTTTAGGTCAAGTGGTGATGTTCCTGTATCAAAGAACTTGACTCCTAAAAAGGTAAGTCGTCGTTCTTGGAGAGATGGGCAGTGGCAGAGAAAGTGTTCTATAGACTCTTTTTCTTCTTCATCCCTACAGCTTCTGCAGAAGTCGTTGGCAAAGATTCCCATTCGTGTAGCCATGACACCAATGGTGCAGTGTCCCGTGACTATACCAACGAGTGTTCTTATGAAATTTCTACTAGGGTTCTAGAAGGGTCGTTGTTATTTTTATGTCGAGTACTGGCCATAAGCTGTGAGTTATGAGACAATCTTTAGACTGTTGCCAACGTTCACCGGCTAGTTTGATCCTGTATTGATCTATAAGACTTTTGGCTGTGTTGAAGGAGAGATAAATCTGTTGGTCAGCCATCGTTATGTCCATATCAGAACCTTTCCTTGCCAGTTCGTCCGCCAATTCATTTCCGGCCACGACAACGTGCCCAGGAACCCAGCAGAGTAGAACTGCGTGGAAGCTTATATCCTTTAATGCCATGAGGCAGTCCTTGACACACTTAGAGTATACGAGGTTGGAGTGCAGGGCTTTAAGTGCTGCTTGACTATCAACACATATGGTGATTTCCGTTGCTGGAAGATCCATAGACTGAATTGTCTGTGCAGCTCTCTTCACCGCATAAATCTCAGCTTGAAAAACACTGCCGTAGTCATTTAGTCGATATGACTGGTTGATTTGCTCCGAGAAAACTCCAGTACCTGTTCCATTCTCCGTTTTCGAACCATCGGTATAGATAGCTTTACCTTTGATGTCAACTTTAGTCTCTACCCAGTCTTGCCTACTTGGTATAATGACTTTGAATCTTTTGTCGAAGTCAAATTGAGGTTTCTTATAATCCGTACGGGTTACAGACCAACTTTGATTTAAGATGTTCAGAATGTTCGAGTGCCCTAGACATTGTGATTTCCAGAGGTTGTTCTCTCTCTTTCTTGTGAAAAGCTCCAGAGGTTGGAGGGCAAGCATTGTTTCCAGACCTGTTTGAGGCGTGGATCTTAATGCACCTGTGATACCTAAGCAAGCTTATCTTTGTACCTTCTTCAGATTATTGAGGTAAGATTTTGTTTTACACGCCTCCCACCATACCAGTGATCCTTAGGTAAGAATAGGTCTAACAACCGCTGAATAAAGCCAGTATGTTATTTTGGGTTGAAGACCCAACTTTTTCCCAATGGCTTGTTTACATGTGTACAGAGCAATGAGACCTTTTTTCATTCTCTCCTCCGTGTTCCTTTTCCAATTTAGTTTAGATTCAAACAAAACGATAAGATATTTATTTGGCTTCCAGTGAGAGTTTAAGATTGGTCCCATTTAATTTAGGAGTTATCCAACCCTGCAATTTGCGCTTCCTTGTAAACAGGACCATATGTGTCTTGTACGGGTTGACTTTAAGTCCACTGTTCTCTGCCCATCTTGATAAATCTGTTAACACAGATTCCATAAGTTCACTGATTGTTGGGAGAAATTTTCCTGTAATCAGTATAACTATGTCATCTGCGTAAGCGACTACTTTTATTCCTCTTTTAACGAGAGAATTAAGAATTTTGTTAGAAGGGGTGAAAGCACCCCTCCTTGTGGGGTTCCCCTATCAACCGTTTTCCTCCAGGGATAAGATAATGGTTTCTGTTTTTAGATTATTGAACGCTCCTTCTAGGTCTAGAAAAGTTGCCAATGTGAATTCTTTGTTGTATAAGGACCTCTCGATTGTACTCGTCACCTCATGCAGCGCCGTTTCCACGGATTTCTCCTTAGTATAGGCGTGTTGTGCACTGCTGAGGTGCTTATTGATTTCGAGGTAATTCCTTAGCCGCAGATCTATCAGCCTTTCCAGTATCTTAAGTAAAAAAGATGAAAGACTTATAGGTCTGTAATCATTTGCTTTGCAGTGGTCGGGTTTTCCCGCTTTAGTAATAAAGACCACACGCACATCTTGCCAGTTATTTGGAATATGCCTCAGAGTTATACACCCTATGAATATGTCCTTGAGGCAAGGAATGAGTGCATCACTCGTTTTCTGAGCCATGGCAGGTATTATACCATTCGGTCCCGCTGATTTGAGGGGTTGGAAGGATTTTATTGCCCAGGTTAGTTTATCCTTGCGAATACCCTCAGCGATAACTGCCTGTTCTTCGTTGGATAATGAAGGGTGGCAGTCTTTTGTATCGAGTGTTTGTTCGCTTGTTATGTCTTTGCACCCGGGGAAGTGTGTATTGAGCAGAAGTTCCAAGGTTTCATGGTTGTTTACCGTCCAAGAGTTGTCCTCTTTGCATAAGTTCCCCGGGATGCTTGGATTTTTGGCAAGGATTTTGCGCAATCTTGCCGCTTCCATTGAGGTCTCCATGTTGGTACAGTAGTTGGTCCATGATGCACTTTTCGCTAGTTTTTCCTTTGTATTCGTTGAAGCCGTTGCGATAAGTGTCCCAATCAGCATCATTCTTGGTCAGCTTAGCCTTGTTGAAAAGTTTCCTTGTTTACGAAAGGTTTTGCTGTATCTTTGATGTGAACCTTACAGTACCTTGCATTTACTCGAATCCTTTGCAGGGATTCATAGCCTTACTTCGTTAAAACAGTAAGGCTATGTTTAATTCGAGTGTTTGCTTTCTGATAACAGTCGTCTTTTAACATGGTAAAGTTCCAGACCCAAGTTTTCTCCTTCGTAAAAGACCTTTTACGAAGGGATGCCGTTGATTCCGTAAAAACAAATCTATATTTTTATTTCTTATAATTCAAGGCTGAAAAGTTCTTGCATTAAAAACAATGTCCTCATGAAGTCCCGTTTGCATTTCAGTTCAGTGATCCCATTAACTGGCTTCATTAAACTGTTGTCATAAGTTTCAATCTAGACTTCCCTATTCTTCGAGAACCCTCAGAAACAAGTGTTTTTCTTCATGAACCCACCTCAACCCCTAATCCTCTTTTAATTTCAATCTGTGTCCATTAAAAAAAAAGTTTCTCCATAAGTCAAGTACCCTCTCGAAAGTCATTATAAGAAAATTACTCCATTAATGCAAAATGTTTGCGGTCTTATATTCTCTTCTATACAGACTAATCCCCTAGCCATACCCCTAAATGGTACCATCAACACGATAGAAAAAAAACAATTTAAAAAATTTACTCCCACGTCATTATTAAGATTAATTGTTTTTTTTTTTTGTATTTTATTTCAGTCCGAAGTGGCAATTCATCGTCCCACTGCCCGAAAGACTTCAATGACTGTCATGAGACACCACTCATCAGCACACGAATCGACAGTCCTCCACCATCTGCATCGTCATCGCCAACTCTGGACAAAATCCATCAACGTAAGCAGATAGCCGGGAGTACAATTTTAGAACAACTCAAGAAACCAGACAACGAAGATGGCAACAATCAACTAACTGCTGACAATAGCTCACCCAGCGACAACGTTATCGTCCTTAAACTGAATCCAAAGTCAAAGAAGAGAAGCGATTGTGCGGAGCATGGTTCAAGTCATCACCACCACCACCAGCATCACCATCGTTATCATCGGCATCACCATCAGCAACAACAGCAACATTCTCCTACTGGGTCACTTGTCCTCGGACAACAACATGAAAGAAGATTTCATTGTCCAACTGGGAAATCATTTTGCTCCCCGCTGCACAATGGCACCAGTGCAAGCAGCAATAACTCAAGACCTGACCCCAATGCCAAGACGTTGGATTGTATCTGGACACAAGGCGACAGCCGTAAACCGAAAGGTGAAGAAAAGATTGAATGTTTGGGCAAATTTATCACCGAATGGGACGTCCTGTCCCATCTGACTCAGGTCCATCAAATTTCAGTTGCACAGCATTATACGACGTTTGGTCAGGCGGTCCGGCTGCATTTTCTGAATACCAAGTCGATGCCATGCATAACAATTCAATCGGATCGTACCTGGACTCAGAATAAGGAGAACTTCAGGAACAATGTTAATGTGTCAGTTGGTGGAGTTTTTATGCCAACAGTTTCTTGCGATGATGGCAGAGGCAGGGAAAATGTCGAAGGATACACTTCTTCGGAGAGAGGCTATAAAAATTCCCGAACGACAAGTGCTGCCAGGAATGTCCATCGGCCAAGTACCGAACTTTTCTTTGTCGCATGCATACCATTGTACGATGGCGATGAAGTGCCAGGGACCACTCCTGCAGAAGAGGGGGTACAACAAAATGGAATGCACGACAGGAATGCAGATACTGGGGGCTATTTGCCACCACCTTCGTTTCAGCAGTTTAATGGTTGTGCTGCTCTTGTTGGGAGTGAAACTACTGGGGCATGTCCAGGTTATTTTGGTCTTTCCACCGGACCAAGCACTGAGGCCATCAAAACGGCAACAAAATCAAACTATACCAGCAAAAGTACCTATAGTCAGACCACCGGTCATTCGATTCAGGATCCCGGATCAGAGTTGGTAGCCAGCGCTTTGCAACCTCAGGTCAATGGTGAACGATCCCCTACCAGTTATCGCAGCAAAAATGTCCTGGAGGTTGAAACTTGTACATGGTCTACTTCATCGTCGTCGTCGTCCTCATCGTCGTCGTCGTCCTCATCGTCGTGCTCGTCCTCCTCGTTATCCCGGTCATCGTCCTTGGCATCCTTTTCGACATCCAGCTCGAGCTACCATTGTTGCTCCAACACGATGACAACGACGGCGACCCGACAGCATGCAATTTTCATTTGGCATTTCGGCAACGATTGCGATGCGAAAAGCTTTCAAACTGTGATCGAATGCAAACGTACCGGACTCAAGTGGACAGGCTGCGTTCACCCACTGACGGAGAGTTGGCCGTCGATACGACGACAACGACAACAGCAGTTTCTTGTACTGAACTCCCTGCCAGATGGCGGCGACAATTTTTTCGATATTGTCATCAAAATTAAATAGCTGCTCCCCATAGAAGTATACATATAAGCCCTGGGTATCTTTCAGGTACGAGTCCTGTGTCAGTAAAGAGGATAGAAAAAAATCGTCCAAACATAACACCGACAGCATAGCAGTCCTACGGAAGAGAACGAAAACACGGGGTCGTAGAGTTGTATTTCGCCATAAGATACCAACTTCTCATGAATTGTGTGTACGCCCACCTAGCTAGCGCCCACTTTCAATCAGAAATGGCATGGTAAAGGACATCGAACAAGGAGGAGTAGTTTTTTTTTTAATTTTTATTTACATTCAGTTTTTTTGTTGGAACTGTATCTTCTCACGTGTAGAGGGGGGGTCGTCAGTTTTGCCTCTGGAACCCATGTGGGTGGATGTTTTTTTACAATTTGGTTTGAAATCAAAATTGGAATTGGAATTTCTTTTTTGTTAGTTGTTCATAGTCAAGGAAGTGCTCGATGCCACTCGGGGTAGACTGACAATGGACAGACAGTTGATCATTGTGCTGAATTCCCCAAAGGACCTCGAGCACAAAGACTGAGGTGATACATAGTGTTGCGTGGGTGATACTTGTTGTTTCGATGATAGGCTTAGTTGCATGGTTTCTAGGTTAAGTGAACAACAACTAGAACTTTGTTCTTTGTGTTAGCAAAATGCATCCTTAAAGATTGATTAACTTCTTTGTTTTACGGGATGTTGTGGCAATTTTAGAAATGATTGTTTAAGCGATGCTTTTCCTACACAGGTTACACAAATTCAAACTATGTAATAAAGTATTGTTTGCCAAAGATAGTATTCATGTTTTACTAATGAAAGAATTTATATATTGTGGATACGTCCTAAGGAGGAAGGAGTTATATGGTAAGGCTTAATGCAAATGTTGGCTGCGTCGCATGTTATCGGACAAATTGTTTATTGATTTTTTAAGAACTATGTTAGGTGATTACCATAGTTCTATGTTGTTTTTTTTTATTTAAGACTCAAAATCAAAATTTGTCTCCAACCAATCATCTTACTGCGTTCGCGGCGTAGTTTTCTATTGCTTATAAATTGTCCCAAGTTTTAGATAAATATTTTTAAAGTGTTCTGCAGAGTCAATGTTAGGATTTTAAGTGTAACGATATCAAGTGCATACAAAAAAGAATTCTTTCTTACACTAACTGATGATTGGGAAGGTAGCATAGGGCTACACAGAAGTTTTTTTCCCCCGGGGAAAGTATGTTGAGATATGTGAGGCTGCCTCACTAAGCTAGCAAGCGTCTGATAGTTGTTATCTTGTACCTTTTTCTTTTTTCTTCTTCGAATCTTTTATCTAATAGGAAACGCCTCCTAATATAAAGGGCATGCTTAATGTCCTCTAAAGAAGTTCAGTATCTATTTCAATAAACAGGAAGCAAGATGAAGGCTTAAATACTGATAAGGTCTGAGGAGTCTGCAAATTTACGGCAGGGGTCCTATTGGGATCGGTTGTAGGATCATTACCTAAGTGACGCGCGGTAGCCCACTAAGGCACTTCTCCTTTCATCAACGAGGCATTCACAGCTCGAGTCGCCGTATTCAGAGTTGAGGTCTATTAAGAATGGGTTATCCCTTTCTCCACTCTTGAAGTTATTGAAAGGATCTGCTCTTCCAGGTTGCATACAAAATTTTCTTCTATGCTGTGTAAACGTCTAAAGCCGTTTCGCAACATTATATTGGTGTGACATTGGACCTGGAAACATTTACACTGCTGCTGATACTGGAAAAATTCACAGAATACATATCGATACCCACCAGCTTTAGGAAAGGTGGTGGGTAACCACCAAGGAAAAGGAAAACGTTTTAGGCTGCTTCGGGAGAAAAATCCTTCGTGCTATTTTTGGCCTCATCTATAAGGACAAAGGATTGATGAGGCGATTGCACACAATAACCTAGCCGGAAATTCAGAATCGGAATTCTCGGAATTCTCTTTGCAAAGAAAGTTTCTTTTATTTCAATTGTATATTCCTAGACGAAAATTTAGAAGTTAAAGTGAGGCAGTTTTTATGTAAAAATTAAATTTTTTATAGCTAAGATTTTTTAACTTAATGAGACCGACAGCTTTGAATAACATATTCGCAATCAGGATATGTTATTCGACATCAAATACATGTATACATATTTTAGCAAACAAGAGTAAAATAAACTCCACTTAGACCTACAGCTACGGTAAAATTGTTCCAAAAACGTCAGATGTCCTGGTGGTAAAATAAGGCGACAAAACTGATTTCGCCACCAAGACATTTCTTCAAACTTAAACGTTCATAGAGTTAGTGCAAGTGCTGCATCATTGCAGAGGGTGACATTTTTTTAGACCTGCGTGCCACCACAATAGACTTTCAAAGAGTTTTGTTATCCGACTTTAATTTAACTACTTTTGTTAACACTTCACATTGTATTTTACTATTTACTTGTTTGTGCATATACCGCCTAGATATATGCAGTTAAAATAAAACTTACATTCTCCAAATTAAATATGTAGGCATTCTCTCATGCAACAGTGCTTGGATGGCCCGTTTCACTGGTTATACGATTTTTGCCTTTAATTTATTTTCCAAACTAAATGAGACGGGAAATTAAAATAATTCGGGAAAAAGATCAGCAGAATTAAACTTCTAAAGTCAACATATTTTTAATATGTTGCATATTTTTCTGCAAAAAAAAATTGTTGCGCTCTGAACTATGCAAAGAAAATTTTAGTACATTTAATGCTAGGGTGCCAATCAGAGGCAGTGCTCATGATGAAGTTTGGCTGCATCATTCTGCGTAGGACAGAAACGCGTGATGAATTCTGTTCTGGACAATGTTCAGTTCTGCTAAATTAGACAAAGTTTCTGACTCTTTTGAAATATTCTCGAGAAAGAACTGAGTGTGTAAACTCCTTTTGGGACGCCCATGTACATAGTTGAGTTCTTTCAGGAACTCAGTTTAGCTGAAACTTTTTGAAAGAAACATTACTTAGCTTCGGCTACGCATTCTGGTCAATCCTGACTGACAGAATATGACACTTTCACAGGACATTGCGATTAATTTCCAAACAGTCAAATGTTTAGGTACAAGCACAAGGTAAAGTTGCTAAATTAGAAGTTGCTGAATTATTCCCGGTACATTTGATAACATTGAAGAGGGATTGTTAGATGTTTAAGTAAAAATCTTGGGACAACGGTCTTAGCCTGGCAATGTATCAGTGTCAAAATAGCTTAATTTTCTTTCATTTAACCCTTCCATAAACAGCAGATATAAAAAAAAAACCTTTAAAAGAACTTCATAAAAAAATTATATTTTTTTGAATACCTATTAAGAATATTGAGAAGCTTTCGAGATGCATTTGAAAACATTCATATTATGGCAAAAACTATCATAGAAATATGCATGTCATACTATAGTTTAACCATAAGTAAAGGTTATGCAACCTCCATGTCTTTAACGGAGCTTAATATTTGATAGTTTTTTCTATTGCAGAATTCTGAATAAGTAAAAAAACGTGTGAAATCAACTAAATTATGCCCAAAGACGGATTTTGCACCTGACCTCGAAATAAGTGCAAATAAAATCACAAAAAAAAAAAAAAAAACTGAACAAACCTTCCCTTATCAAATCCATAAATTATCGCACTCTTCAACACAACCCGCGCCGCCATCAGACATAAATTAAAAAATAATTTATGCATCACCAGACCTGCCGCCCCTAGAAACTTTTCCAATATTAGCGACGATGAAAAAAACAAAACGTAGAAACCGAATTCTGTCACGAAAATACGCACCGAAAAAATCATTCAACCCATCGATGTTTAAAAACTTTATTCAAAGTTACAAACTCAAAAGTATTGTAATTAGTGCACAGATGGACACAACGAAATGAGACTCATTTCTGCTACTTCCCAACTGAGTTATCAAAACTTTTGAACCAACACGAAAAAATAAAATTTAAACACGAAATTAATTTCTTTCAACTTTTGACTAAGGCTACGAGGAATAAAGTTACCCATACGCCCCCGTAAACGATTCGAAATCGATTTCATTTAGTGTGTTTCCTTGAAAAGAAAAAGTAATATTAAACGCAAAATGGTAAAACCATCACTTGGCATCTTCCGTATACAACACCCGTTCTCTCAGTGAAATGGATTCGAAAATCTCTCTCTTTGAATGTGACATTAACAAAAAATTGCCGGAAACGAAATGCAATTTTTCAATTTGCGAAAAACCACTGGATTTCATTTCACAAAAAGAAAACCCCGCTCACTGATAGCATTCTATTGACATGCCATTAAATATTCCCAACTGCCATAGCATGCAAGTGCGCGGAATTAATTTCAAAAAGAAGTTTCCGTAGTGGAAACCAACGCGAATCTGTTTTGCAAAAAAAAAAAAAAAAACCACAGAAAACTCATCCTCTCATCTACAGTGCGATTTCGAAGGACACCCTACTGTGCGTTCTGCGGTGCTCCTGTTTGCTATAGTTGGAAAATAAAATATCAGAATCAGGACTCTGCGACTTAATCATTTCACTTTAGAAGTATAAAGAGGGACGAAGCACCATACAAGAAAAAGAAAATTCCATCAGATGGCACTTGTAGGAGACATTTCAATATTCCATGTCAAAGTGCAAGGATAAGACTTTTACAGAAAATAACTAGCAAGCAATGGTTACGGGTATCCCGCGTGCATTTACATGTTTTTCACAACGTGTTACGAGAAGTTTTCCTCCATGGCAGTGGTAGTTCCTAGAGGCAAGAGCATTTTTTCGCCCACCTGGTCCTCCTACCCCCCTTAGAACAATGGAGTAGTTGGTTGTCATGTCCGCAGATGCGATCGAAACCCTTAACCATTAAAACAACTTGGTTGTTTGTTTATATAAAATAAGGTTTAATCAATACGTTTACGAGAAAAAAAAATTTATGCTGGGCAGGCTGGTTTCATCGAGATGAGCCCTTTTACATTTTGCTGATTTCTGTTTGTATGCTGAGCGAGACTGGGGATGGCTAAGAATAGCAGCACTTAAATTAATTACTTATTATATTATATTGATTCTAAAAGCCTCTCTTAGAATCAATATTATATAAATTCATCTATTAATAATTTATTATATTATATTAATATTATATTTATATTATTGACCACGCCCACTTTTAATAAATTAAATAAGTGCTTAAATAAGTGTTTTCCCATAAATATATGTATATGAAATTTGATTAAAAATTATATGACAAAAGTTGTAGACATAATCATTTTTTAACTTTTTTGTAGATATTGTATATGCCTTCGCCCACTTTTGTGGGCATGACGTTTAAAAAAGTGATTTTTGAGTTAAAATGGCGAGGTTTAAGGCCTAAATGTATGCAACCACCTGGTATAAAGTGTTCAGCAGTTATATTTTTTTATCCTGTCCACATTGGAGGCGTGGAAGTTTCCTTTTTTGGATGTAGGCATATATATATATAGGTAGCCATATACAGGGTGTTTCCAAATTCGATGCAAATATTTTGACACAAGATTCTTGGGTATATTTGAAGAAAAAAATTGTTTCACAGTATGGGCCTATCTCAAATTTTGATACCACTTATTGGGAATTTAAGAAAACACCTACTTTGAGGTACCTTGACCCATACTAACACAAATATCTCCGCTAACACTTACAACAGGTACTTCATTTAGGATTTATATTTTAGAAGAAATAGTACTTCTTTTAACTGCATTAAAATAAAATTGATAGCTTTTTCAACTTTCGAGATATTTGCTTTTAAGTCGGATCCTTTTTCCCTGCCCATGACATTTTTTTGACTTTCAAGACACATTTCTGCGAAAAATGCGTAATAAACATATCGGTAATTTTTTCTTTCTAGTGCACCCAACAATACTTAATAAAAATTTTTAAGACAAGTTACCCGAAAAACCCACAGATTTTATGATACTTGGAAAATTCCATAGCAGGTAAAATTATGAAAAACAAGATTCATAGTGTTCAATTCCTATTATTCTGAATAAAAATGCTTGTGTTAGGTTTATGTTTTTTTTTATTTCATTAAGTTAACTTTACAATCAAATAAGGTGTTCAAAGTGTCCTCCTCCATTTTGTATGCATGCTAGAGCCCGTTTTTGGATTGCGCTGTCAACGTTTATTGAGGATAACTCCTGCCTCACTTGTGACGAGGCTTGGAGAATGCGATCTTCTAAATCATTTAGAGTTGATATTTCTGTAGAATAAACAAGTTCTTTCATTCTCCCCCATATAAAAAAAATCCATAATTGTAAGGTCTGGAGGTCTTGCAGGCCAGTGAACTGGTCCATTTCTTCCTATCCAACGACCAGCGTACTTTTCATCCAGCCAATTCTTAACCTCGCGACCAAAGTGGGCTGGGGCTCCATCCTGTTGAAAATATGACGAAGCTCGTTGAGTGACCGGAACATCCTCCAGTAGATCTGTTAAATCATTGCGCAAAAATTCCAGATAGTTTGCAGAATTCAGTGTGGGAGGCAGTTTGAAGGGACCAGTTAAGTTGTTTCCAATAACACCTGCCCACAAATTGACGCTAAATCTGTGTTGAAATGATGACTCTCTCCTTGTGTGTGGGTTTTCCGCAGCCCATGTGTGTAGATTGTGAAAATTTGTAATCCCATCTCTAGTAAATTGAGATTCGTCCGTCCATAGGATTCTGCTTATAAAACCGTTGTCATCCAAGTTCCGCTCTAACAACCAGTTGCAAAACTCAAGTCTCGGCTCCAAATCACTCTGAAGCAGTTCCTGCACAGGTGTATGATGGTATGGATACAAGTTTTCCGTATGCAGGAGACGAACAATTTTATGAGTTGAAACATTAAATCGCAAGGAGAAGCGCCTGATGCTGATTGATGGATCATTTGCAACCGCTTCCAGTATTCTTTCATCAACTGCAATTCTTCCTGGTGAAGCTCCTGCGTTAGGTCGTCTTGTTGAAACAGATCCCGTTTCCCGAAGTCTTCGAATCGAATTTGTAAATACGCGGGGATTATGTACTCTTCGGTTAGGATAAAGCTGATGGTATCTTTGTTGTGCTCTAATAGAACTTCCGTTGCACATCCCATAAACGTAGATAATATCGGCGTATTCTTCGTTAGTAAAAGATGGCATTTTAAGTAGGGTTTCTTAACAACTGTTGTGTCACCTCGGCTTCAAAAATGACTTTGATGGATTTAATTTTGTTTTCTAACCTTTTATACAATTTACATTAGGTAAATTTTCCAACTAGGCGACCAACCTCAAACTTAATCCTTTTTGGGATTTAACAGAAAAATGATAGGGAAATTACCTTTTTATCAGGTAGTCTAATAAAAATGCATGCTCTAAAACCTACGTAAATTATTAATACATAGTCAAAAAATCGTTCTTGTTGTCAATCGCGGTTATAAAAGTAGGTAACAAATAATATTTCCACCTTATACCTGTCGCGGCTTCGTGAAAAGAGTTTTTCATAATTTTACCTGCTATGGAATTTCCCAAGTATCATAAAATCTGTGGGTTTTTCGGGTAACTTGTCTTAGCAATTTTTATTAAGTATTGTTAGGTGCACTAGAAAAAAAAATACAGATATGTTTATTACGCATTTTTCGCAGAAATGTGTCATGAAAGTCAAAAAAATGTCATGGCAGGGAAAAAGGATCCGACTTAAAAGCAAATATCTCGAAAATTAAAAAAGTCATCAATTTTATTTTGATGCAGTTAAAAGGAGTACTATTTCTTCTAAAATTTAAGTCCTAAATGAAGTAATTGTTGTAAGTGTTAGCGGAGATATTTGTGGTAGTATGGGTCAAGGTACCTCAAAGTAGGTGTTTTCTTAAATTCCCAATAAGTGGTATCAAAATTTGAGATAGGCCCATACTGTAAAACAATTTTTTTCTTCAAATATACCCAAGAATCTTGTGTCAAAATATTTGCATCGAATTTGGAAACACCCTGTATAGAATGTAGGCATATATAGGTAATGTTCAATAACATTGTAGTAGAACCTTTACTGTACCCCTTCAGAGGGGCTCCTCAGATAGCAGTCTATATGAATCGATCGGAGTCATGCAAGGATCAACTCTATGGGTAAAGCGTGTCTATTTCCTGGGTGAAGTGTGCTTACCAGACGGAAAGCCTTTAGATGAACGCCACAAGGTGATGTCCTCATTCCTGAAGAAGGAAGCCTGCATTGTAATTTCATATTTAGATGATGTCGCCTTTTATTATTGATGGCTTTGTTGTTAACTAAAAGAAAAAAACATTTTCAACTTCCAGGACACCAATATTGGAGGAATTGTGCTGTTGATATCAAATTTAGTTAGCGGTTAAGCTTTCATCGAGTCTGTACGGTCTTTGTTACGCTCTGTTTTTGACTGCATGACTTTGACGTCGGAGCTCTTCCCAACAGTTGTGCATTGTTCTGTTTAGGTCCTCCAATATTCGGCACTATCCTAGCCAGGGCAGCTATTGTTTTTACCGCTTTCTCTGCTGCGTATTGCAGATGTTGCTCAAAAGCTAACCTAGCGTCAATAGTGACGGCTAGGTACTTCAACTCTACTTAAGAAACCATAAAATAGTCGCCAACCATCACTCTCAACGTTTCGATTGCGCGACTGCTGCTGGTAAATACCACCTCCGTCTTTTCCTCTGTTAGACGTAGATCCATGCTTAAAATCACTCTCTAGCTCTTTAAAAATTGGCCACTACAATGGTTAGGTACAAGAGATCGCACAGTAGAGGCCCTAGTATAGAACCTTGGAAGACCTTGGAACCTCCCGTCGTCGGTGTTGTAGTACAGTATTCTTCTGTTTCTCCTCGTAGTCCGTCATTACATTCTGCAGGTAGCCTGGCACTCTTTTGGCTGTGAGTGCTCGCTGAATTTTTCTCCAGTTTGCGGGGTTTAAAGCGTTTTTGACCTCCTGCTTGATGATTACACAATACTATGTTTACTCCCACTCTGCTGTATTTAAAACTTCGTCGATGGCAATCTATCGTAGAACGTGCCTTGCAGAAACCACACTGGTCATCGGCGAGACATCTTACTTCATCGATCGCCCTCTCTATTCTTATTATGAGCTCCAGTAGGTACACATACCTCATAGAGGTCTATTTACTATTTTCGCTTTCAGTATCACATTAAACCCTCGATTATCAGGAAAGAGTAAATGGAATACGCAGGAGATGACGATGAAGAGATCACTGTCTAAACTGACATTATTCTGCCAGTCAAGAAGCCTTTAAGGCCATGGAGTCTGGATGTTGTGCAGCCAAGTGCTGGAATCCTATGCAGGCAAATTCTAGATGAGACTGGCCAAAGCACGCCAGCGGACAAGAGTACGAGATCTGGGTTAGAGGTTAATGGGAGTTATTCTGCATTTTATAACCCCATCTCATAAGATTGGAAGTATATTAAGTTTGATTCATTGTTTATAACATAGAAAAATAATCACCTCCAAAATAAGTAGACCCCCAAGGGCAAATGATCGAGACCGAATTGTAAGTCGACTGAGCCATGTCCGTCCGTCCGTTTGTCGGTAGCTTTTGGGCCTTGAATTTTGAGCTGGAACTTGAAACTTGACATCTGTTCTTTCCAGGTCTCGAAATAGTACAAATGCAAACATTTTTTAAAACCGCCCACTGATACGCCCACTTTACTTATTAGCATGAAAAATCAAAGTTGTAGGAAGCTGAAATCTAGCATGCGATATCCTCGCTTAGGTGTATTGTGATTGACATTAAAAAAAAGCCAAAACCGCCCATTTGCATATATCTTTGCCACGCCTAACTTCCGTTAGGCTAAATAAAATTTTGGAGGCGTTTTTTAGTATAAACCAGATTTTTAATATAGAAATGCAAAATCAACACATGGATACGAAATCTGATAAAAAATAGGGACAAAAAGAATTGAGTAAGTGCAAGAGTTCGTCTGATGACAAACTTCTATACACCCGACTCTATGAACCGTGTAACACCAAATCTTAAAAGTTTTTTTTTTTGGCCCGAATTCATAATTTTTTTGTATAGGCCATGCTTCAAAAGTAGACATGAGCTAAAAACGAAAATCATTTAATTGTAATTTCGTTAGAATCAGGAGAAAATACGGTAAAAGCGAAAATTATTGCAAGGTTTTTCACATTTTTTTTTCAAGTTTGTTCTTAGAAACGCCCTCTAAAAGTGGGCGTAGCTCCAAACTTTGTCATAAAATTTTTTTTCGATTTGGAGTGAACTTTCCGAGAAATCGGGTTTTTAAAGATCTAAAATGCCAATACTGTGGGCGGTCTAATTTTTACCTTGTTAAGGGTCTTGAGCAAATATTGCTCAGTGCTAAAATTTGAGTTCCAACGCCTTGTCTAACTTCAGCAAAAACCATTTTGAAAGAAAATGTGAAATAGAGGTTGTCTCACATTCAAGCGAATAGTGGGCGTGACCTTTGACGGATTGAGCCAATTTTCACACCTTGTCTGTGCTACAAAAGAACCAAGACGTGTGCTAAGTTTCAGCTGTCTTTCTGGATTATGAAGATCTAAAGCCTGCATACATACAGACGGATCGACAGACATGGCTTAGTCGATTCACCTGTCGGTCTCGATCATATCCCTAAAAGGTCTTAGGGGCTTACGATGATTTTTTCACTGTGTTACAAACACCGGGTCGGGTATGAAAATGACGTTATTGTAAAGGGGTTGATGCCACGCCTATTTTTTAAGAAATAAGATTCCTAGCTGACAATTTCTAAATACAATTAAAGTTAAAAGAAACTGAAATTTAAGAACCAAGTTTTATGACGTAATTCGGGGCTTGAAAGTGGTCAATTGAGATAGGTTATCCAACCCTCCCACTAATTTGAGCAAACTTTTGACTGTTTTGAAGTAGAGCAAAGATAAAAAAAGAAACAGACAGGGGCCCTCATGCTTATTTCTTTTGTCGGTTTGTCTAAGCTGCATATCGAGAACTTTGTAAAACAGAATTTTGAAAAGGAGAATTATGAAAGTCGAAGTCTTGAAAAGCAGAATTTTTAACCGCGGTAGAATTTGGACTGCAACCCGAGATGAATGTATATCTGTCCCTCAATCAAACCCATAACAGTACCTCTGAGTTCGATTGCATGTAAAGTAGAAAATGAGTGTTTGAATAGAACTGATTTACGTGGGACAGAACTTTTTACTTACAGACAATTACCTATTCTGTATAGGTATAGGTATAGACAGACACCTATATAAAACCAAGGAAATAGGTTACCCTTGCTCAATTCAATTTCAACAGTTCCTTATAAGTTCCTTCGAGCTATCGAAGTATGCTATATATTTCCTTAGCATAAGGAACTTTCGAACGGCGATAGTTCATTATGCTTGAGTCCGTTATAAAAAGTGTATATAAAAAAAATTAAAATTCTCTGTATTGCAAAAGCATATTGTAAACGAAGTGTTCTTATAAAAGTGGAATCATCAACTAGTAAAGTTGAATGTTCAAGCAGTATATTCATGGATTCACTTCTTCTCTAAGCCAAAAAACGATGCTCCTGAACGCATGCAAGCACTCGGCTTTAATTATTCTATTTAGTATGCATGCCTAATAGACAAACGAAGTCCATTAAACTATACCATCTCCCTGATGTCGAGTTCCTAACTCAAACTCGGAATAAAGGACAAAGGGAAAAAGAAACACTCTCAACGAGAACATCCGGTAACCTCCTCGTTTGTCCGAATAAATTTTATCTACAAACATTTGAAACGCAAATAATGAAATTTCTAAGGAACAAATTAAGAATTCCAAACTATCAATGTCCAGCAATCTAGTAGATGACTTCGTCCCAATCTCCTCGGTCTAATTCCACTAGATTCACCACAGAGACCAAAATTATACCACAGGACAAACTTTTTCCTATGATAAACCCATAAGGCTGCACCGAAACTAATTCACTTAAATCTATTTAAAAAAAAAGGATTCCCTCTTCGACTGACCAATCGGCGATCGATTTCAGGACACGTTTTCACCCTACATGGAATTACGGTAATAGCTTACCGCGTCCCATGGTCGAAAACTAAGATTGCATTAGAAATTAGGACAGCAAACAATCCTTTTCGCCCTTTCGGTTTTGTCCTTTCTCTCCGCATTATGAATTCGTCTCTTCTCCGAAGACGATAATTACAGACGAGAAAATATCCCCCAAGGATCTCATTTCCCTTAAATATTCGTGTATGCATATCTGGGTTAGACCTTGCCGAAAGAGGGATCTATTTCCACATTGAAATAAATCCTTGGCGTATCTTTGAATTGTGTTAAGATGAAAAGAAAAGGAATTAATTAAGAGATACCACATCCTTTATCGACAAAGAGTTCTTGAATTTCTTCCTATATAAGATGGAAAACTGCTAAACTATAGACTTCATTCAGCATGTATGCAACGCTATGTATTCGTATATGTCTAACACGCCCAGTCGTATAGTCCTGTGCACGACTTTGTGCTCATAGAATTCGACGCCATAAAATTTTTCGAATATTAATGGTTTATCGGAAAAGCTCTTCACTTTACGGGTTGGTTTCTTTGTCGATGTGGTACTAGGGGCATTGACTGACGAAAATTGGCATTAACGAGAGCATTCTACGGATGATGCATAAAATATGGAAGTATTTGCTATCCACATTGTAAGCAGATAAAATAGCTTATCCTTTGGAACCTAGGTGCGCTTCTACAGTATATAGCGCATGTGTGTGCTGAGAAGCTAGGGTTGCAGTTAAAGGGGGGTGGTGTATCCAATTATATGTATATATCAACACATGCAAGTATGGTTGCAAGATGCACCATCGCTGGAAGGAGTGAAAGTTGTTTGTATGGGATGAAAGATGTTGGTTTTGTATAAATCTTCTCATTTCATTCGAGAAATTCGATCAATTGCACGAAGAATTGGAAACGATTTTAGTGCGGCTGTGAGTGAACAACAAGGATAACACGAAATCTCTCATCAGATAAGGATTAATGCATGAGCATGGAATAATTTGTTCTGGATTAGTTCGAGTTCAATGAAACGAATTTGTGTGGTTACCTGTAGTGAGGCCGAGACCGAGACTTCTGCAGTTGTGCCTTTGGGAATCAATTGTATGGATAAGTTTAATGGGCCAATCGGGTCTGTTAATGGGTTCATGTGTGGGCTGAAGGCAGCTTTAAATGTTTAAAAACTAATGGCCTTAACATGGGAAACAATATAAAAGCAAACTTTGAGTGGATGCAATTGCTCCTCGTAGGTGAATGCGTCTTATGCGCTGGTTTACTTTACATCTGTCAAAACAAAAATGACTGTTGCCGACATTATTTGTTAGTGCTATGGGAGTTTTCGAGAGGGTCGAGGATTAAACCTGGATGGATTTCAACAGCTGCTCATAAGAACAATGGTTGTAGGTGGAAATCAGTGGTATATTATTATAACCAGAAGTCTTTTAAGTTTAAGCCAGCTATACATTCAAAGACATCTCCTTTTATGATTGTGAATGTTGGAAGGAAAAGAGCTGCTTGATTTTATTCGCCCGATCCTGGCCTGGATATCAGACGTCCCCTAAAAGCCACCTCTGGCGGGTTGTATTTTGTCGTGAGTAATTTCCATTCTGGTAAACGGAACATATTCCGGTTAGCATTGTCAAGTAAAAATTTTACTTCGGTAAGGCTAAAGTTATGGATTTTGGGAGGCCTCTATAGTATCTGCATTCCAATCATTTCCGAGGCAAAAATTCCAGACACAACTTTTATAAGACCTTCAAGAAGGTACAACGTGGTTTTATCGCGTAAAGATAGGATACTATTTCTATGAGGCCTCATAGCAGCTTCGGGATTTCAGTACAGAATATGAACTGCTACTAAAAAGTCGTAGAATGGATCACCATACTTGTTAGCAAGCCTTTTGATGCAAAATTAAACAAGTTACTACTTGTATTATGTTTCTTGCTGAAAGGCTTTAAGGAAAGTATTTTGCCTGTATAAAATTTTCCATGGGAAGCTCTAGCAAAATGTCGCAAACTTTACAAAAGGTGTTACTTGTATATGGCTTCCTGTTGCAAGTCTTATCGAAACTGTAGCTTGATAGTGATATAGTGCTCAATGTCCCTATTCCACCCATAATCGAAGCTGTTACTTACATAAGGCTGCCCGTTGCAGTCTTGCTGAAATTGTAGACTAAATGTACTTTTCTGCTGCAATATTCCTGTTTCAAAACTAACAGAAACTGTTACTTGTATAAGGCCTCCTGTGGCAGGCATACCTGTTAGGTGTTAGCAGTTTCGGTAAAAGTGCTAAAAAGTACACCTTTAAAGCCTTATACAAGCCATTTTGAGAGAGGGCAAACAGCCTCTATTGAACCTCACTGAAAAAAAAATTGTTGCTTGGGTTTCCTGTCCAGATCCACCAGGAAAGTAATATATGTGGCCTGGAGCAGCCAACTAGAAAACTAAACCTTAACTAAGTTAGTCTAAAGCCTCAACCATAAGAGACTTAAGAGGGATTAACCTTATGTCAAAATACATCGAAAATCCCACTCAAGTTCTGCCAAATGCTCACGGTGCCCATAATAGACTTCAGCAAACTTTTCGGAACGACTATTATGGCCTAGCTGCCGAACTTTTTAAATCCGCTGGCAATGAGCCGGTTAGGAGCATGCACCAGCTCATCTGCAAGACATGGTCGGAAGAAAGCATGCCCGACGAATGGAACCTTAGCATTGTTTGCCCGATGCTGAAGAAAGAAGACCCTCTGAGTTATGCCAACTACAGAGGCATCATTAGTCTTCTTAACATCGCATACAAGATCTTTTCTGCTGTACTGTGTGAACGCCTGAAGCCGTTCGTCAACAATCTGATAGGCACATATCAGAGTGGCTTTAGGCCAGGAAAGTCCACCATCGATTAAACATTCACACTGCGGCAGATCTTGAAGAAAACCCAGGAATTCCAAATCGATATACACCACCTCTTCATCGATTTCAAGGCTGCATGTGACAGCATCTATAGAGACGAGCTATATAGCGCAATGTCTAGTTTTGGCATTCCTGCCAAACTCGTCAGTCTGTGCAGGATGACAATGGAAAATTCACGCTGTTCCGTCAAGGTCGGCAAAGACCTCACCGACCCCCTAGATGTCAAAAAAGGATTTAAACAAGGCGACGCGCTGTCATGCGACTTCTTTAACATCATACTTGAAAGAATTGTGCAGAACTCTCGCGCCAACACCAGAGGTACAATCTTTCAAAAGTCCATTCAACTACTCGCAGACGACATTGACATAATCGGTAGAACAAAGCGTGATGTCAGTGAAGCCTTCGTGAGTATTGGGACGGAAGCGGCGAATATGGGCTTAGCAGTCAACGAGGGCAAAACCAAGTATATGCTGTCATCAAGAAAAGACACCCAACACCGACGTCTTGGACAAAACATCACCATCGACAGCTAAAACTTTGAGGTAGTTAGGGACTTTGTCTACCTGGGACTTTGTCTACCAATGACATCAGCGCTGAAATCAAACGAAGGAACACTCTTGCCAATCGCTGTTTCTTTGGGCTAAGAAGGCAATTAAGTAGCCAATTCCTCTCTCGAGCTACTAAATAAATGTTAAAAGCTTTGGGAACCGAAAAAAATTATCACATTTTGATGAGTCGTTTGGCTGGTAGGGCGATTTGTTTTTGAATTTTTCAAAGGTTTGATTCCTAAGGTTTGATTCTCATTTACTTTGAGAATCAAACCTTGGGAAAAGAAAGGAACTCGTTTTTTCCTTACTTATTAAATGTGGTAAACTTAATACATAACCATCAGTGAGTAAGTGCAACAGTGCGTATGTAATAGCGGTATACCCTATTCCTATTCCTATTCTCCTTTCAATTCCTATCTCCTTTCCATTCGTATATTTTCTTGTTTTCCATCCCCGTCCCGTAACGATTTTCAGCATCAATTTAAATAGAATTTTTTTTTTTATTCTTTGTTTAAAATTTAATTTAATTTATATTTTTAAGGGGGCGTGGCATGTCCAACTCCTTTTACAAAAAATAAATATTAGCATAGAAATAACCAAGTTTGCGGCTAAAATATACCCAGAAATGTAATTTATTGGTTCAAATTCAATAATTTTGTAGAACTGACGTTTAAAGATGGGCGTGGGTGGGAGGTTCTCATCCCTGATTACTACCAAATCAAATTGCTTGATGTTTTGTTATGGATGCTTCCATTTTCTTTTTAGTGAAAAACTTTTTTCATAATGCAAAAATCCCCCGATTTGAAATATGAAATTAGCCCCGAAAAACGCGTGAAATTAGTCCCCAATTTTGGGGGTTTACTTCACATGAAATAAATCCCTACCTCCATACAGATTTAGACGAGTTATTTCATTTTTATTTGAGGGAATTACTTTCCCGGAGCCAACCCCCGTCTTCAAGCTCCTTATAAATTTTTAGTTGATAAGACAGTTATTGAATTATTGAAAGTACGCAGTATTTTATCTTTGAACTAAGCGGTATTAGAGTTCTCAAAACACATTTTCTTATGTTTTCCAATTCAAACAAACTTTGCTCGCAAACTTAGTACTCGACTTCGCGGACATTGCAACAATGAAATTATCCGAACTTTGAATCAGACAAATCTTACGTGCCGACTACAACGAATGAAACCGTTGGATCTAGCAGCATAAGATGAAACCGCATAACTTGACGGTATAGTAGGTGCTTTTGTTGGAAGGCAGCCTGCCACACGCGATTACTACAGAAGCTTGAACTACTTGTTAAGGAAACTTAGTTGTAGTCTAACGGAAAATGGGAGGTTTTTTAGTGAGTAAGAATCTCACACTACTATGAGCACGCGCGGCCGGTCCTCGTAGTGCCTATGAAAGTTTTTCCTACCCACGAAAAAAAAAAAAAAATGTTTTCCAATTCGAATTCCAATTTATTTGCAATTTTCGCTTACTTAAACAATTTCAGTTCTATTATTGAGTGATAGGTAGATCTGCTAGCCTTTTTATTGAACGAATCCATTATCCTATTAAAAATTAATCAGAAACTTATATGTGTTTGCTTTAATCACTTTTTACCAATACAAAGCAAGTATGTATAAAAATAAATTAACTGACCAGAAAAATAAATGATTGCTTACCATGACCACACATTTGATTTATGAGCGATGCGTTCCTAATTGGTGTAATCTGCTTATACTGAAATCACGATACAATGGTGGGCATAAATAATAAACGTCCACGTTGTGTAGATAGTGAAGGTATGCGTTTAATTATCAGCCGTGATAACAATACTACGATTAAGTGCATATAGATGACGTAGAAAAACCAATGATTATACCCTGAAATGATAATTAAATAAAATCATAGATTAAAATACACATTACCGAAACGGTATTTATAGGATATAGACTTCATCAATGACAAAGACAACAAATTGAAGTATTGGAAGGAAAGGTGGGATTGTGGGAGCAGAAAGTAAATTAAAGAATAATTTACGTACCTATACGAAAGACTTTAAACCTCCCGAAAAGTCCCTCTCTTTAGGAACCCCAGAAGGACCGACTGGGAAACTTACAACTCAAAGTTGAAAAGTCATCTTGGAAACCTTACTCCCACTCAGCCGCAATAACCGTCGGAACTATGGTGGATAGGCTTACGGAGGCAATGAAATTAGCAGGCTTCGAAGAGAGAGCATGAAGCTCTTAAATCAAGCAAAACGCTCTAGGAACCCAGTCGACTGGAACCTGTATAAAAGCAGTACAAGGAAATTTAAGACGGAGATAAGGAAATCACGAGGTCTCGGAATACTGAGTCCTTGGCTCCACACTATTTTACGGGGCTGCCTAAACCTTATCTATACACCCAAATCCTGGAGGAAGGCAAAGGTGGTGTTCATACTAGTGTTCAGCTGGTAAGATCTCCCATGCAACTTAGCGTTTCTTCTTTTCTATTAAAGACCCTAGAGAGACTGATCGACGCCCACATCAGAACCAACATAGACAGCAGTCTCCTCTCGTGCTCCCAACATGCGTATCGCAAGGGAAGATCGGTAGAGACGGCCCTACAATCGTTCGTTAGCATCATTAAGAAAATCTTTGAGAATAGGGATTTCACTCTAGTATCATTCCTTGACATTGAAGGAGCCTTCAACTATTTCAGAACGGAAGCTATTACAGCTGCACTCCTTAAGCTGAAGGTTGACAACTATCTCTGCAATTGGTTCGAGGAAATGCTTAAAAGCAGACTCCTCCATGCCGAGCTGGGGAGTTGTCTAGCTGACAGGTCCGTGTGCAGAGGCACCCCACAAGGCGGAGTATTATCGCCACTACTATGGCTCCTCTTAGTTAACGAACTACTATCGATCGTAGAGAAAAACGGCCTTAAAGTTATAGCTTATGCTGACGATATTTCGATAGCGGTAACAGGCAAGTTCCTCCCCACTATTAGGGACATAAGGCAATTTGCACTTAACAAATTAGCTAGGTGGACAGATAGCGTCGGTCTCGGAGTAAAACCAGCAAAGACTGAACAAGTAAGACTGTTCACAAGAAAGTATAAGATACCTTCCATCACTCCACCAACACTGAAAGGCGTTCAACTGTAAGCAAGGGGGTTCTGGCTTAAAATTTGGCGAAATTTTTCCAAGTCGCTTATCTCTTAATATTTTGTCTGCGGGTACGTTGCCTTTAAATGGAATTGTGTGCGGTTGGTTAATAAGAAATTTGAGTGTGGGACCTTTAATGTGGGGTTGTTGGATGGGGGGCGTTCACAAGGGGGGGCGGTTTGAATTATGCTGTGGAGAATGATTTTTGTACCTACGGGGCTAAATAAATGCGGCGACGCTGATCACTGGCGAGTATGATGGCGGGACATGAAACCGATTCCCTGTACTGAACCGGGCTGCTTGGAACCGACCTTGTACGGAACCGGGCAGTATGGAACCGGCCGCTTGTATAGAACCTGGCTGCTTAGGTTGCTTATCTACTAACTGTCACTCGCAGATCACGCTAGATACCTGGGAGTTATATAAGAAACTCAGTTGGAAACTGAATATACAAGACCGTGCAAGGAAAGCCTCTATTGCCCTGTATTCCTGCAAGAAAATCCTAGGCCCAAACTGGGAGCTCCAATCCAAGATTGTGCACTGGATATACACGGCAGTTGTCAGCCCCGTACTTATGTACGGGGTACTAGTCTGGTGGAAGGCACTAGACAAGAGTAGCAACATTGCTATATTAGAGAAAGTTCAAAGACTATCCTGTATTTACATCACAGGTGCTTTTAAAACAACTTCCTCGGCTGCGCTTGACACAATGCTCCATCTTCTTTCCGTTGACATCTTCGGCAAAGATATGGCATCGAAAGCAGATCTTAGGTTCACGAATTTTAGCTAGCAAATCAACTGTGTTTGACCTTGTAGAAAAGGTCTTGAGAATTTTGTTTTGGCATGTTTTGGCTACACAGTCAAGCCAAATAGGAGCGCCATATAAAATCAGCGATTGAAAAATAGTTTTGACCAAAATCAACTTGTTTTCCGTGTTCAAACTTGATCGTCTGTTTATGAAAGGGTAGAGAATTCTCTTAGCTAAATTTATTTTGTCGATTGTGCATCGTTTTTGAGCCCTGAATGTTAGTTTTCTGTCTAAGACAGCTCCTAAGTACTTAACACTGTCAGACCATTCTATTTGTTTGGAAGATAGCTTAAGCTTAGCATTTGGAAGGTAACAACGTTTTAAGCGGGGTGTAAACCATATTGCCTGTGTGAAATAGTTTTCAATCAAGCTGAGAGCATTTTGCAAAAGTGACAGGTTAAGAAAAGTTTACTGATGTTGCATTTCACGTCGTAGTTTGATCGGTTGTGCCAGGATGTTGAATTTGGTAATCACTAAGAAAAGACCCTGGCTATGTGGCTTATGCGTCATATGCGGCTTAAGAGTCTGGGAAAAAAATGTGTGTTTCTGCTTTAAATTGAATTGTCTTTTCCAGGATTTGTATTAGTGTGAAGTTTTTGTCTAATGCCTATGGTCAATCTGCCGTAATGGAAGCCAAACTTGTATGTACTTTTCTGGGTATGTTCTCTTCTGGGTACTTTTCTGGGTATGTTTTTTTCCACCCACACAGACACAGGGTTGATGATTTTGGGCATGCCCCCGACCAAAACATCAGCTCCCAATTAAAAGAGCTCCGCAGGTAAGCCATCAGAAGCGGCTCTTTTTAAGTAGTGGATGAATATCCAAAGCTGATTCATCCACTCTTTTCATAGTCTCACGGTACTGGCGCGACTAGCCTGCTAACGGCCGGGCATTTTGATTGCAAAGCGAAAAGACTCTCACACAAGGTACTTTATACTCCGGCCTGGTCCTTTCAACCCTTTCTATCTCTTTAAAAGTGCCCTTTTCGTGCTCTCTCTTTTTCCTTCCGATAAGACGGTGTTCTTATTTCCTCCTCTAACTCTTAGACTTCACACAGCGAACAGCTCTAGTACTTTTGTGTAGAGCCAATTTTTATGCTTCCTGTTTAGCTATGCGCATGTTTGCTGGTATTCATCGTCAAGCCAGGGGTTTTATTTTTTCCCACACAGGAGCTGCATATGGATGAGGGCGAAAAAAAAAAAACGAAATCCTTACCTGTTCTATAATTATGTCAGCAATCTAAACACGACAAACCCAAAATGTCTTACACGCTTCTGTAGTATAATCTCAAAATAAGTTCAAAAAGTAAGCAACATTTTCCAGATCCACGTAGTACCACAACGGACCTACATATATCTAAGTATGCCAGTTTCTTCGGATCCGACTGCCACTTAATTTAAACCTTACCAAACCTGAAGGGGTTTTATTGTGGTTGCCATTTGAAACCCAGCACATCAGAGGTCACATCTGCGGTGGAGTTTTGGCAATGTTGTCACTGGCTTTGAAGACTTGATGGTAACCCGACTAATATCCTCTTGAGAGTTACACTCTATAAATGTCAAAATGGAACTTCTCTTGATACTCCTCGAGTGTAACATGCTGTTATAAGATCCAAAAATGATTTTGTAGCACTCTTATTAAAGGAGTATCACTCCTATAGCGCTTGAATCTTATTACAAGAGTATATTTGGCTCTTATAAGACTCTTGTCATAAGACTCTTGTAGAGTTTAAGTTTTGTTATAAGAGTCTCATTAGACCTTTAATCTAGTAACAGGAGTACAGCTTTTGCAAGGAGAGAATTGCTCTGATAATCAAATCTTATGACTTATTAGACAACTTTATTTCTTTGGCTATTGCCTGCAAAAAAGTGGGGTGCCGTGGCGTAGTAGGTAGTGTGTGTGCTTACTACGCCGGAGGTCTGGGTTCGAATCCTGCCATCGTCACCTGAAAAAAAAGACTTGTTCTTTTTCACGGCCCCCACCTCCGCGAGGATCTGACAAGCCCTCCGAGAGTATCATTTGTCTTGAAAAACTTCTCAAAGTGCCGTTCGGATTCGGCAAAAAATTGTAGGTCCCCTTGTATGTAAAGAAATTAACACACCAGCATACATTGTTGAGAAGTTGGCCCTGGTTCACCTCGAGCTGTTGCGCCACTCTATTTATTATTTATTTATATTTATTGCCTGCAAAAAACAGTCCAACTTTTTCTCCCTTAAAGGGTTACCAAATACCTCTTACCTAAAACTAAGCCTGATGATGGAATAATACTTCCAAAACGCGTCGTTTTTAAATAAATATTGATTGTGAAAAATCGTGGACAATACCAATAAAGATTGAAAAATGTATTGAATCCTTTTAATTTAATAAAGTTTTAGTGCACCATACCACTTTGAAAAGTTAATAATGTAGTGATGCTGTTGCCATAATGAGATATAAAACGCCATCGCATAAATCGATTTTCATTTTTTAAAGTATTTAATTATTCTATTTTCATCTTTATGTTCTTATCAAAATATAAAAAAAATGCTCTTGCAGCTTTATATCTTCTTCTCTTTTTGGCAGGGCAGCAATGAGAATACAGCTCTTACAACAAGAAGTTTCGTTATCTTAGTTTAATAACTCTTATAGTTAGACCATTTAACGCTTGGAGAGTTTTATACGCTTGTAGAGTTTTATACGAGTAAAATGTTAGTTGGAGAAGCTGTGAAGGTATTGTAGAAAACGGGTTTTGAAAGCCTCGCCTTACATGGGAAATGGAGTTGGTGAACTCTGGTGATTGCATTCTTTCGACGTCAAAATTCCTCAAAGAATTTCCATTTCTTGCCGTTCTGGGTTTCTTGGCTCATTTCCAACCACTGTCGTCTGAACAAAAAACACTCGTCGATATTCACTAACCCCACCTCAACGAGGGTCTGACAAACCCTCCGGAGTAAAATGAAAGGTTAGCCCTGGTTTGAATCAAGCTGTTGTGCCACTCTATTCTATACCATGGCTAGAGAGAGATACAAAATCCAGGTCCTTTAGTAGATTTGGACATCCATTATATGTGCGCATGCCCATGATTATGCGTATTAAATGCAGCAGTTAATCTGGTTGGGCGTATAGATTTACCATTTGGCAAGTGTTTCGCAATGTTTGCGTAATTGTTGACAATTTATTACCTTTAACATGCTGTTACCAATTCAGGTCAGTGGATTAATTGTAGAAATAGTCCGGTAACGACCATCTTTTTTTATACTTGGGATAGACCCTTTCTTTTTATTGCTATTTTTTTCGGACGCTAGTTTGCATTTGCGGGTTAAGGTGAAGTGCCGCCATGGGCCAAACATTTTGGGCCAACCCTATATTCCACCACCATTAAAGAAAACTCAAAAAGCTTTCTGATTGATGAGAGTTTGTAGGTACTAACATTTTTATACGTTAACAACATACAATTAGGATTATTTTTTTTCGTCATTTAACTTTGCTAATTCATTTTTAATTAATTTTGTTAATTTTCAGTTAATTTTGTTCTGATTTTGTACAGACAAAATATGAAAACTGATACGATCAGCCCTCATCCTCGCCCAAAATTAACTTTTAGTGCAAGGCAAAAGTTGCCCGAAGCCTTTAACTAAACAAAAATTGGACCGCCCTTACCATCGACCATGCCCACTTTAAAAATGCTAAATCTTTAAGAGTTTGATTTTACGAGAAATCCATTCTAAATCGAAAAAAAATTAGTGCGAGGGCTACAATCCGCTTAGGCGAATCGTTGGATACCCCATCTCAATTGACCACTGTCAAGCTCCGAATTGTGTCATAAATCTTGGTTGTTAAATTTCAGTTTCATTTAACTTCAATTGTATTAAGAATTTCTCAGTTAAGAATCTTCTCAATAATAAAGGGGCGTGGCATCCACCTCCTTCTCGATAACATCGTATTTTTGTTTATATATTTTATCAGAAGTGGTATACACGTGTTGATTGCACGCTTTGCATATTCAAAATTTGGTTTATACTTAAAAACGCCCCCAAAAGTGGGGGTGGCGAAAATTTATTCACTTGAGTTGATAGCTTACGCACATATCTGAACATTTTACAGTGCAAGTTTTTTGGATTTAAGGCAAATATATCAAATAAAAACCGTTTATAAGAATACATATTAAGTATGACCACGCCTACAAGGGGGCGGTGTTCGCATGTTCTTAAATGCCAATCACAAAACACTTAAGCGAGGATATCGCATACCAAATTTCAGCTTCCTGCGAAAAATTTGATTTTTCATGCTACTAAGCAAAGTGGGCGTGTCAGTGGGCGGATTTCAAAAAATTTTACACTTGTACTGCTTCGGATCTAGAAAGAACAGGTATCAAGTTCCAAGTTCCTAGCTCAAAATTTAAGGCCTAAGAACTACCGACAGACGGACGGACGGCATGGCTCATTCGACTAACAATTCGGTCTCGATCATATGCCCTTAAGGTCTTGGGGGTCTACGGTGATTTTTTCTCTATGTTACAAACTATGAATCAAACTTAATTGTTCGAGCTCCGCCAACCTCTAGGGGGAGATTTTTTTTTGGAAAAAAACTGTTGTTTAAGCATTAATTTTCGCTTTTAACGACTTTCTCATGATTCTAATGAAATAAGAATTTTTTCATTCTATTTTTCAGCTTACGCCAATTTCTGGAGGCGTGGCCAATACAAATTATTGGCAGAAAATGTATGAATTACCTAAGGCCAAAACTTTTAAATTTCTTGTTGCAGGGTGAAGAAGGTCGGGTAATATAGAAGTTCGTTACAAATGAACTCTTGCACTTACTTACTTTTATATGATTTGGGAAGGCATTTGAATATTTAGAAATATCTTCGCCTATGAATTTAAGCATTTTTTACTTATGTTATAGCCTAGCGTTAACTTATGTTATAGCCTAAGTTAGTTCTAGCGTGAATAACTCTGAGGTTTTCTCGGGGGTCTGCTAGCGTGTGCGATGTATAGGTCAAGAAAGATTTTGTGAGCTATCAATGAAAAGATTACCTCCTTTTTCCGATAAGGTGTAAGCAAAAGAACGTGACAATACGATCGCCAGTTGGGTGCCTGTCACGAACTGCCCAAAACACAAAACACAAGTGCAAGAGTTCGTTACAAACGAACTCTTGCACTTACTTACATGTTTTTATATGATTTAGGAAGGCATTTGAATATTTGGAAATATCTTCGCCAATGAATTTTAGCATTTTTTACTTATGTTATAGCCTAGCGTTAACTTATGTTATAGCCTAAGTTAGTTCTAGCGTGAATAACTCTGAGGTTTTCTCGGGGGTCTGCTAGCGTGTGCGATGTATAGGTCAAGAAAGATTTTGTGAGCTATCAATGAAAAGATTACCTCCTTTTTCCGATAAGGTGTAAGCAAAAGAACGTGACAATACGATCGCCAGTTGGGTGCCTGTCACGAACTGCCCAAAACACAAAACACAAGTGCAAGAGTTCGTTACAAACGAACTCTTGCACTTACTTACATGTTTTTATATGATTTAGGAAGGCATTTGAATATTTGGAAATATCTTCGCCAATGAATTTTAGCATTTTTTACTTGTGTTATAGCCTAGCGTTAACTTATGTTATAGCCTAAGTTAGTTCTAGCGTGAATAACTCTGAGGTTTTCTCGGGGGTCTGCTAGCGTGTGCGATGTATAGGTCAAGAAAGATTTTGTGAGCTATCAATGAAAAGATCACCTCCTTTTTCCGATAAGATGTAAGCAAAAGAACGTGACAGATCGCCAGTTGGGTGCCTGTCACGAACTGCCCAAAACACAAACAAACCTACGGGCTTAATGAAAAATAAGAAGAAATTATGGTAAGTATCTACATTACTATTGGCTTCTTTTTTTTTAGCAAAACACTGAGACTGGGGTATGTACCTATACTTCATTTGATAGAGCAGATGTACTGCCAAAACAATTGATATTCCTAAAGTCATCCCTATGGTCTGCACTGCACAATACTGACACATTAGCTGCTCCATCATTTATATTTGCTCGATGCCCTCACATGCCTTGTTGAAAGCACATAATATTATGTATACGTATGCGTAGATACATTCTGAATAACCGATTAATCAAGAAACTTTAATCAGTTTGACTCATAACAAGTTTTCAAACAGCTGATAGTTTCCCACGTATAGCAAAGTGGAATTTCTCTTCACATTCACTTAACCACTCCAATTGTACAAATGCTTGGCAATTAAATATTACGTATGTCTGTCGATTGCAACAAAAAAAAAAAAATCTCAATAATTGAGAACCATTGGCGCGTAATACTAATAGATAACGAGATACTACAAGTTGGTGGGCCCAAATCCATGAAAATATGCCGCATTTCAGTTTGAGAGAGCCAAGATAAACTCGAAAACGGGAAGAGCTTCTACACTTGGAAGTCGTTCGGTATTCAGTAACAAGTTCACTTCAGCGTTTATGTTCGGCACGCGGTCAAATCGTCTCCCCTTAGTGCTCACAGTTAAATCAACATGTTTTCGATACATTTTTAATTAATCGGCGTTGAGTGGCAATTACTAACTAACAGTAGAGAGGCTTTGACTGGGCAGTTTTGCCCACTGAGTGAATAACAAGCGACGCAAGTGATTACGTCAATTGAGTGTTTATTTCAAGTTTAACAAGTCAACTATATCAAAGTTTTTGAACGATTGAGTCCATTAGTGACCCCATAGCACATTTGGCCCAAGCCATCGACCGACGTCGTTTACAATGAACAGAAACTCAAACCCGAATCGCAAAGGTAAATGGTGTGATGACGAGTGCTATTGTACCTTGCATTCGAGTGTTTTTGTGTTTATTGTGCTCATTTCTGGCAGCTTTCCTAGTCAATACTTGAACTGTCAAAGTGTTTTCAAGCAAAATCATTCACCCTTTTGTATATTTCAATATTTTTGCATTCATAGTTGCCAGCGGTGGAGACGGTGGCGATAGAGCTGCTGCTGGTGATGGTGTGACGACGGAAGCCGGGGGCAGTGTTGACAGCACCGGCTCAGTTGGGAGAAAAATTGTGAAGCACTCAGGCGGAAATGAGGCTCTTGATGGTGAAGAGTTGGAACTTCTACTAAAGGGCCAACAACAAAAACAACCACAATGCTCTCGCGTTAATTTTAAACAGCAGCAACAGGAACATTTGACGAAGGAGAAGCAACAGGGTGAGTGTTTTGTTTCATTTTTCTTACGGACTACGTAGGCTGTAGGGGTACTTAGGCTATGCTAACTTTTGTAAGTGCTGTTACGGCCGTTGGGGTGGCTTTGGACTCATTGTCTGCACCAAGAAATAAGTGGTTTTTATGTAAAGTTTTTACAGCCGGAATGGGTGGACAGTCAGGTGCTTGCGGATTTTTATAATTGGAGAAAGTTTAACTTAATTGCAATGCACCATTATTGGGACGTAGACGTGAGCGTAGACCATAGATGCTAAGATAACAAGAACTTTTTGGTCTACTCTTTTCTTAAGTTTTTAAGTTTATTACCTACATTCAACTCTAACAAATTCGCTTGAAAACGGTTATTTTTGTTAGGGTTACCAACATTTTCGCGAAATATAGAGAGAACTTATTGGCCTGAAACCTTGAAAGCTCTCGAAAACCTCAAATTATAAATTACTATTGAACATAAAAAATACTATATATGAGGAGGAGGAGATATGAAATAAGTTTAAATTGATTCAGTGGTCCCGGAATAAAAAATAATTCCTGGAAGGATAATGGGTAGGAATTTTCAGACTCATGAAGAAAACTATTTGACCTATTTTGTGTCATATGACGAGGTATCTTGTGTATCTTTTGTTCATGAGAATTTTCTACTAAAACTTTTATCTGAATCTAGTATTATTCAGATTTGCAGGCCAGAATCTAGTATATGAAGAACTTTTGTATGCTGGCATGGAAAAAGGGAACTAATCCCTTAAAAGTTAAAAAGTGCTTCCGAAAAAGAGCTGTGCTACGTTTCAGATAAGATCCATTTTTTAGCCTTTCGGCTAGGATCAGCGAAAAGCCACAAGGGCGCATCACTAAGTTAAGGTAATGGGAGTGACAACACCGTGGACACTTGTTTGTATTCGTGATATGCAACCCGAACCCGAAAATCATCAATTTCGCAATTTCACAATTTTATAAATAAATGCAGAACCTTTATTTTTTTCTTCTACAATTGGGGTTGGTATTTGCCAAAACCTACTAGCTGCCTCTTTAACGAGTCCCAATATTCGTTTATGAAAAAAAACAAGCTAATCTAGGGGCTCTTTGTATTCTTGCGGGTGCGCCGAACTGAGCGTGAGTGAGGTACGACTCGGGATACTTCTATATTGCTGATCGGTTGCTGATGGTAGAGTTTAGCTTTTAGTTGTACCTGACTAGGGGCAGCTGAAAAGGGCAAGGAAGCAGCTGACTAATTCGCTGTGCTTGGAAGCTTTACTAGCTGAGGGCGTAAGCAGTCCGGTCAACTCTTCGGCGATATCTATCTAATAGGACAGGTTGGTGGAAGTCTGACCATATAAAAAAAACCTGTTCAATGTATCAAGCACCGCCCTACGCTCATTTTCGAATGAGAAGAACAGAGTTTCTGGGGCGATGAGTACGAACATCTTACTTAGAGCAATATTTTGGGAGAGGTAAGAGACTTGGAGCAGCGCTTTTAGTGCAGCTTGGCTATTACTGAAAATGCATATGATGCTCGTTTTTCACCTTAGTCAGAATACGCTTATGAATAGGTGAGTAGATACCGAATACCCTGGCTGAGTATGTGGCAAAAGCCACTGCATTGCCTAAGGCCAATAGACGTGGTAGCTTTGCCGCAAAATTATTTCTGCTGTCTGACGCAATCAACCAGCAGAAAAAATTAAAAAATAAGAGCTCAAGTCCTTCGAAATTCCAACGCTCGTGATACCAAAAACCACCTCTATTAAAGTGAACGACAGATTTTAGCGTACACCCTATGATTAATCATCTGAGCATCCAAAACAGAGTCCGGCGTGCTAGGGAGGCCCCTGTGCAGCCCAGAGAAGCCGTTTTTTGGAATTTGGCAAAAGCGGCAGTAACCCGTTTTCGCAAAAGCCTGTTCCACTAAACCACCGACGCATATGAGAAGAGTGGTATAATCACCATGGCCGTATGGTTATCACCATGGCAGCAAAAAAGAAGTCTTTGGAATTTGCCAAAAGAGGCAGTTAAACATTACGGCGAAAGCTAATGCAACAAAACAACTGGATGGATCTATAGACCGTTTTTTGGAGATAAGCCTCAAGTCTTGCCAAAAGCACTGCTACACTGCCAAAAAGTGGACTGTGGTGTCTCGGTTTCGGCTTCAAGCTGGCGTGGACCAAAAAAGTTTTCTATAAAGGACTACTCACAACTATTGACTGCATCGGGTATTGTGATTGTCACACCTTTAAGCACGAGATGATAAGCTTCCCTTCTTAACCTAAAGAGAACAATCGTATCGTTTTAAGAGAATTAACTGAAAGCCCAGTGCATCAAATCAGTCATCGATCAAGTTTTAGAATCTCTGCGCCTGAGGGAATGCTGCTCCAAGCTTTAAACCGCCTGAAAGAGAAGCACGAACCGTCTTAGTTAAGGTATAAAGGTCCCACTTTTTTCAGTTTTTCAAAATTATCAAGGCTCACAGTGAAAGAATTTCTCCTACTTTATTGATCCACTCAAAAATTTCAATAAAAGAGTTCTAATATTTTTGGGTGAAATCAGTATTTTAGCTTCATTTTTGGAGGGGTGTAAAAGATTGATTAAATTTTATTTGCAATACCTTTTTTGTTCAGTGCCTGTGATAGCTCTCTGGAATACCGGATAAGCGCTACTGCTGGCAACATTCTTCGATGCGTCTGAGCGGTCTTTCTTACAGAGGATGCAGGATCTTTTCCTGTAGCAAATTGTCCGCTATGTAGTCTTGTGTCTCAAATTTCCAACCTACAAAGCTTGTATCGTTTTTCGTTCTATAAGCTTTGGCTAAATTGTCAAACTTCAATCATGTTAGGTCCTTGTTTTTTCTCGGATTCAGCATAAATAACCCAGCCGATTTTGATAAAACCATAGTCTGGGTTTGGGTTTTTTCGTGGTGAGTGATACTTTAACGTCTGCATCGCTTAGCAGATATCCTCTTTTTTTGTAAGAACCTCGTCGAAATTCTTGAGGTCAATGGCGGTGTAGTGGGTAACGGTCCTTGTGATCGGTTTTTGCTGAAAGATATTTGCATATAACTATCTTTAATTTACAGTATTACGTCCAGTCTCCTAAAGCTGCATAAAAGATGCTTGGTTTTGCGTTCTCTGCATTCTGGATACATCCTTGTCCATACCTTTTAACTTTGCAGCGAATTAAATATTGCGAGTTATTTTTGCATGAGAGAGTTCACATTTTGCTTTTATAACTTTTTGCATCTCTGCTTGTTTGTGCCTTGATGTCAAGGGCTACTCGTTTTTTCTAGTTTTCATGGCTAATGCTTGACCATTCACTATTATCGAATCGCGTTTTTATTTGAGACCAGGAAGTCAGGCTCTGTGGAGTTTTTGTTTAGTTGTGAGACTAAGAGTCCGTGGGGTTTTCATTTTTGCTCTAACTGAAAATACCTCTTTCTAGCACTCAGTTTCTTTTACCTTTCTGGTGTTTTGATTTCTACAGTCAAATCTTGAGAACCCTGGAAATACGTTCGCTCGTGTGCTTGTGTCAGCACTGTTTTTGTTTTCAGTTTCCTCTTCCTTCCATCCAAAGCTTGCTTCCTTCATATAACAGAGCTCGGCCATAACCAGGGTGATTCTAATGAGGTAAATACGCAGCTTGTAGAGATGTGTAGAACATTATAATGAAGCATCATAATGTGCCGAGGTACTCGTGGTAGACACCAGAGTGGGTTATGCCTAGTTTTCAACACCCCCGCAGTGCAATTAAGGCATGAAATCAGCCGGGCATCGGCATTATTCATACTGATCATTTGTCACTGTGTTTTTTGGCTCTTATTGAGCAGCCTAATTTTGTAGGCAGTCCGGGGATTGCGAAGCTCGCTTGTCTTATTTGTTAGAGCATTCAGACATATCAAAATTTTTTAAAGAAGAACATTATCTTAGCCAAATTTGATTGCGCAACGTACTCCGCTCAACAGTCTTGGCCTTACTTGGCCTTACTTGGCCAATCTTTGGCCTCAGTTTACATCGACTGTTAAAAAACGCGATGATTGCAGATCATCTAAACAGATCTCACCCCACTTCTTCTCAGCTATTGATACAAAATGGAAAAGAAATTTCATTTTAATTTCTTATAACCCCCAGCCAACAAATTAATTAGGGATCCGTTTGGCGTTCATGATGCTCTAAATATTATATAGGTACCTATCTTGTGTGTCACCTTTGTAAAGTCTCAAATTCTCTATGGAAAAATCTCCTCCAGATATGTTATTAGAATCTGCAATAAACTTCATCGGCATATGCCAAAATAGTGTTCTGAACAAAATCATCAACAAATATTCTTCAATACCCCTTTGGCTTCCCTTTCATAAGAAGCTCAATGTAGAAAACATACGCAAATGGTTCTGCCTTTAACAAGCACTTTTTGTAAACAAAATGCATTTCAATGCCCTCATAAGCAGTTCCAGTTCTATATCTCTTCTTTTCCGCACAAATGCTGAACTTCTGGAAAGAACTGGAACATCACGAGAGACTAATGCCATTTATTGAGAAACAAATATGCACATCCTTCTTGCAAATAATCCTAGTAGCTTTGTACACTTTCGACAAGCCCTACAGCAAAAAAAAAACGTTCTCATAATTTCACCGATTCAACTTTAAGACCCTGTTCTCATTTTGGCACAGGAGGACTCACCTTCGGCACCTGTATTATATTCGTCTTCAAGTTATATTGTGATGCTTTTGAGCAGCAACATGCATACCCACTTAAAGGTGAAATCCTCACTCGGTAAGTCAACTCCATTCTATAAGGAATTTCCATTTGAAATGATGCCATGCCATGCCCTTAAATGATCACTTTGCAGAAATACTTTGCACAGAGTGTTCACGTTGAATGGTGGAGTTGAAAAATACGACTCTTCTTTTCTGTGCAAATAAAATGTTTACAGTATCTAGATAGCTTTCATTCGTTTACCTACCCCACCTTTGGTTGTCACACTTTCCATACCCACCCTACCGCAGTAGGGAGGATTCGCAGCCTCCAACGAAGACACATTTAAACATCTGACTCGGTAGACGGTCCAATGAATTATAAAACGACACCCATGATGCGAGCTACAAACCACTTCACCTTTGTGCCGCGCTGATGGGAATACAGGGTTGGGGCTCCTCTAGATAGATAGGTTAAGTTAAGCTAGGTATGTGTGTATGACTAAAGAGCGGTTTCGGTATTAGCCTCGAAACGTGTAAATACATTTTCCATTCTCCATTTCAATGGGTTATGTCATTTGAGCAGAGCGATGTGCTTGAATTGTGAGGCTTAGTTCTGTTGTGTGTCCCGGATCTGGTGGATCCCTTCTATGAGAACTTGAGCTCCTATTTGCGTAGGCAAATCGCATACACCGCATATCCACACAAACCGAGAGGGGGTATATGGTAAGGCTGCTGAGAGGCAAATAAAAATATCACTGAAATGAGTTCACGAGATTACGAATATTAAAACGGATATAAATGAGTGCTTTCCAGAATGCATTCACTAGGGCCATCACCCGGGATACACCGTGTGTGTATGCTGCGCCCAACCTCTATTTGACGCTGTTAAAACTTTTCCATTTCCTTTTCATTTAGTCCTGAGAATAGTGTTTGTGAGAATGTGTTTATTTTTTTCCCCGTACTCGGTGAATTGAAATGGAAACATTCCCTCTGTGGTACTTAATGTTCTCCTTTTGAAAGGTTGAAAAGATACCTCACAGAGGGACTGAAAGTGATGAGCTGTGTATTGCATTAATGGTTTTCAAAATCTGTTTTTTTTTTGCTGGTTTTTGTTTTCGAAATGAGTTTTTCAGTAATGAAGCACTAGTAACGTGTTGCGAATTTTACGTTTGGTGGATCAGGAGGAATGCTTTTCATTGACTTTTTCCCGATGTTAGGTAAGGCTTTACAGAATCAGGACTCCTGATTGAAAGGTGAAAGGTTTACAGGACTTTCATTGTTATCGAACGCACACAAAGCGAACGTTTGTAAGGGTAAAGCTTTACTTTTGTCAGAGGCAGGAGTTTTTTTTACATTTTATTTAAATAATTCCGTCTCTAGGACACGATTTTTAGAGTCCAGGGACTGGTGATGATGAACGATGGTCATTTATTTGAAAACTTTTGTCATCACAAACTAACTTAGCTTTCGCAACTTTTAAAAAAGAAGGTTGCTTATTGCCGTGCAGGATCGTAGCTAGAGCTTAATTTAAGATGGGGTGGCATTAGGTAGTGCGAAAGTAAATTTTACTTGATTTTATCTATGGTTACGTGAGGGGCGATAGATGAGCAAAAATAGCCTCTTAATTAAAAACTAGTGGGAGGGTAACATCCCACCTACGCGAATCGTTAGATATCCCATCCCGATTGACCACTGTCAAGCTCCAAAATGCGTCAAAAATCTTGGTTGTTAAATTTCAGTTTCTATTAACTTTAATTGTGCTAAGATTCGTCAGTTAAGAATCTTCTTTCTTGAAAAAGGGCGTCGCGTCAACCCTTTTTCAATAACATAACACATTTTTTTTATCATACTGGGATTCACGTGCTTGTCGCAGTTTTATATTAAAAACTTTGTTTTTCTTCACTTAAAAACGCCCCCAAAGGTGAGCGTGGCAAAATTTTATTTATATGAGTTGATAGGTTACGCACATATCTAAAGATTTTATAGCGCAAGTTTTTTGGATTTAAAGCGAATATATCAAATAAAAACCGTTTAATAGAATGCATATTAGATATGACCACGCCTACAAGGGGCGGTGTTTGCTTTTTTCTTAAATGCCAATCGCAATATACTTAAGCGAGGATATCGCATACCAAATTTCAGCTTCCTACGACAACTTTCATATTTCATGCTATTACGTAAAGTGGGCGTGTCAGCGGGCGGATTTCAAAAAAATGTACATTTGTACTGCTTCGGGACCTAGAAAGAGCAGATATCAAGTTTCAAGTTTCTAGCTCAAAATTTAAGGCCTAAAAACTACCGACAGACGGACGGACATACAATTCGGTCTCGATCATATGCCCTTAAGGTCTTGGGGGTCTACGGTGATTATTTCTCTATGTTACAAACTATGAATCAAACTTAACATACCTCCTATCCTATGGGATGGAGAGTACGCCCCCAAAAATGGGCCTGGGCTAAAATATCAATTCAATTAATATCAATTCATTTTAATTTCGTTAGAATCATGGCAAATGCGTTAAAACCGAAAAATATTTCGAAAAAACCGTGTTTTTTTCCAAAGTAAAAACGCCCCCTTAATGCGGGTGGAGCTCAAAACTTTGTATAAAACAAACTTAGGAAATAGTAATATCTTTAATATTTTTCATATAAATTTTTTATTCCCGATTTGGAGTGAACTTTTCGGGAAATCGGGTTTTTTAAGATCTAAATTCCTAAAATGTGGCATGGTCGATATTGGCGGCGGTCACATTTTTTGCTTTTTCAGAGGTTTTGAACCATTATTGCAATTTATCAAAATTTACTTTGAGCTCCTATACGCCTTGTCAAACTTAACCAAAAAGAGTTTTGAAAGAAGTTTTGAAATAGAGGTTGTCTTACATTGAAGCCAGTATTGGCCATGGTCGTTAACGGATTTTACCAATTTTCTCACTTTGCCTGAACGAAATGAGAACCACGATACACTCCAAGTTTGAGCATCCTAGCTTAATTGTGAAGACCTAAAAATTTCACACAACCTGTGAAGCGTGCTGCACCTGATCCGGCGACCATCTTTTAGCCGTCAGTATAGATGATGATCTCCGTATATGGCTTGCAGAGAAAATTCTTTGCATTAAACCCTCCAATAAAAGGGAAAAATTCAAACCAACTTAATCGCGGATTGACCTTGTCTGGTAGACAAATACGGTTCTAAAATGGAGACTGGGACAGGGTCTGTTATACATGGAGAACTGCACATGGCGGGCTATATATTTCCCTTGACAAAAACTTATTCATTTTCCAAGCCTAAGTGCTTGCCATCCTCTATTTTAGAATAAATCTGTTGATCTTGAAGTTCTAACACATGATGAAGAGCTGTAATCTTCTTCTCGGATAGCCACAATCAGCTCTCAACGTGCCTAGCTCACCTGCAATAAAATCGAAGCTTGTTTTGGAAACAGTCATGGCCATCCTAGACTAGCCAGGAGGTCTTGTTAGACCTACCCAGTTTCAACATCCTGTCGAACCTGGATAGGTCTAACTCAAAACTCTTCACGGGAATTTTCAGCGGCCATCGCATAGCGAAGAAACATCTCCATCGCAGGCTTTGTCTAGAAAGCGGTGAGTTCTCTCTTCTTGTTATAATGGATTGGCCAGCACTTCTTTGTATGAAGAAGAAATTCCTCGGCGAAGAAATTATTCGAGCTGATATCCCTTCGGAGTGACAATTTGGTTCAAGGATTTCATCAGAGAGCACATAATAGAGTTGGTGCTTCAGTTAACGAAGCATGAAAATGGAAAAGCACGAGATGTTTCCAAAATGGGTGGGGAGCTGGCGTGCATTTGGATCGAACCTTATATAACCACAAAGCGATGACAAAAGCCCTAGTGTTTCTGGCAGAACTCCATAGCCATAAGGAATGCTCCAACCATCTTCAACTCTGGTTTTAAAGATTCAGATGCCCATTTATTCATGAAAGGTCAAGTAGCTCCAAAAACCCTTAACTCGCACATTATTGACTCCAAATTAGAGAGGTACTGCTTTAATACCTGCTAATTTACTTATCGGGTATCCTGATCCGTAGAGTGTCTCTGATTTACAGTAGTTTTCTATCCTCTGCGTAGCTATGCACGCTGCTCCCAGTTGTACAGACCATCTTTGACTTTTATGAAGGGTGATCTTCCCAGTTGTACAGAAGCTTCTTAGTAAGAGCGCTGTTGTCCATCCGCTTGATGTGACTGAGCCAATGTAGGTTCATGTTTTTAAACTACATCCACATCTTGGTATAGCGCATAGGCATTCTCGCATGGGCCCATGAACGCACCGTAAAACTCTCTAGAAAAAGTCGAGCATAATTTTTCCGTCTCTCTTTTCAGCACTTGGCACCAAGCAGAATTGACAGAATAAAGGTTTTGTAGGGCTTACACGTTGCATTAAGTGAGAGAAGTTTTGATAGCCAATAGCCAACCGTCATAAAAATGGTTCCTATACTTTTCGAAAAATCTTAACTTAGACATAATTTTAAAGGTTTTGGGATGTACCGCGTTAAAATAAAGTATGAGTGCAAACCGTACTCACCCCGAACGTTTCGCTTAAGTTACATCAAGCGTGGTCACCGGGAAACTGCCTAAAAATGCTTGTGGCGATTAGCACTACGCAAGTTGTAGCGGTGCGTAGGCGGTAATGCTGTCTCGTTCTCTCGTTGTTGTGCATCAGGTGGCTGAGAGCAAACAGTGCTCACTGTGTCGCTGAGGCTGGTTAGCCAATTCGCAATCGACGGTGATGAGCCGATTATTGGATCCCATGTTCGCGACAATTTGAAACTGTCGTCGCGATTGAAATTTTTGGGGCGTTTTATCTCAATCGCTTCGATAAAACGATCGATAAAAACGATCTTCTTACCGCCAAAAAAGGTGATAAATTATCTACAATCAACCAAAGATCGCTTTCCTTTCCAAACTCCCGGTGCTTACGCAGTCCCTTGTAACTGTGGGTCATCATACTTTGGACAAACGCGACGAAGTATTTCGACCGGTTTAAAAGAACATATAAATGCTGTGAGTAATCAGCAGCGAGAAAAATCCGCTCTTGCCGAGCATGTCTTAGTCCATCCCAACGAACACCATTGGATCAGATTTGACCAGGCTAAGATACTGGCTTGGGAGTCGCATTACATCCCACGGCTTGTTCGTGAAGCGATTGAGATAAAACACTTATGAACCGCCACCTCTACCTACCTACCTACCCACCCAGCACCTCTTTAAAGTCTTTAAACAGTTGACTCTCCACAATGTCGACTTTTTGTCTCTTTAGTTCGAGGTGCGGAATATTAAAAGGGGATCACTGGTCTGGGGTTATAATTCTTTGTTAATGTAAGTTAGGTAGGTAAGGTACACGGTTTTAGAGCATCTGGACAAAAAAACCAAAAAAATTACATTCAGTGGGCTTTCCTTCAAATCCAAAATAAAAAGCACTAAATTGGATCACACTTCATCAAAGTTGAAATGCTTTTAGTTAAACTGATTGTGTGCGTAACTCGTATCTATTAATTTAAGTCATCTATCATAATCAAGTTTCGAAATATTTTTATTGATTCTCGATGATATACGATAAACCAGGTTTTTCCAGGAATCCTCCATTGTCCCTTCCTGAAGCTACCACGTAACATAGTAATCTACTCTCATTTAAAAGCTCAAGGCTTTTCGCTTTTCTATTTCCCATATAGTTGCATCTTACTGTCTCTGAGAACGACAACTTTATCTATTAGGAAAGCAAACCCACTTCGAAAGTCCTTTTATAAACTGAGGCTTACAACACTTTAGCGCCATATCACCTGGGTACCAATTTGCATTGCGTAGAAAACCGCACGAAATATTTACAGGCACCCACACCGCGTGCTCAGTTGTGCACAATAAATTAAATTAAATTTATTTTGCTAAAATTGCCACTCTATTTGAAATTTATTGCAAAAGTTTCGGCTGTCATAACAATATTGCGCCCAACGAGTATGTTAGTACGTTAGAGATACGTTACCCTGGTAAATGCGGTTGCAGGCATTCTTCGTGCACCGACGAGGCCAAGGCAGGCGGGTTCGACTCCTGCGCTGCATGCTATACATCCTTGCTGCCAATCTCTTGGCTTTCTATCTCGAGCCATGCACCCATGGCAGCCATAGCAAAACGAAATTTCGGTTGTCGGAATTTGTTTTAATGAAACCGGCAATTTAACTTTGCAAACATCGGGTATAGGGCGGCTACCGTTGGCGAAGACTACAACGAAGGCCAAGTTGCCACAACTTTTCTGGGAAGTATTTTTTTTTTTCATTTATTCATTTGGAAACCTATGGTTATGCATTTATTCACACATGGACCACCACACACATTTAGACAAAGGACTCTTACCACTGAAACAAATGCAGAGCTGGTGGGTTCGTGTACTCGAAAGTTTCTTAATTGAAATGAACTTAGACGAATGCCCATGTGTTACTCTGCACAGTCCGTCTGGAGGAGAAGTGAATCTACAACTGTCGGATGGGTCTACCTATCTTTTGATAGACCGACAAAGTGTATCTTTGCTAGCTGTTGTTTGTGCTTCCCGGCTTGATGGCCTATCATCATCATCATCAGGCATTGTCGGTATCATTACGTTGGCATTCTATCCGCACAAGCTACACAGCTATATCTGTGCGAGATAAGGGAAGACGTTATGCTGAATGGGCACAACCCTTACCCCATTCCTTGGTGTAATACAGGAAGCATGATTGCGGAGGAGTCCATTGCGATGGAGAAGAATTCACATGAGGAACTCTACGTTCCGTTAGGGTATATGCATGCATCATATACTTGCACCGCAGATTTGTTTAAGGCTAAACAAATAGACTTTGAGCTGCACACAAATATCGGCTTCCGCAGGATATGTCTAGTGAATATAAAGGATAATGCTTGTACTCCTATACACATTCTTGTTATTATGAAATTCAGTTATGATAACAAAAATAAACAAACCATTCCCGAAGGCGTCGGGTAGCTGCATGTGCCAGCAACTTGATGAAGAAGCTTTCAGCTTAAAATGCTGCATTTGACTTGAATAATGTGCCCTTCATTCGTTTTTCTAATTGAGTGTGTCTGGTACAGCTTTGCCATTAATTCCGTTAGTAGAACCCAAACGTGTTAAGTTCAATTCAAAAGGTTTGCTATGAACAAAAAAGTTTTTATACTCTTCATTATGAGTGTCTCTCACTCTGTAAAAAAAAATCAGAAAGAATTGTCAAGGTTCCTAAAAGTCGGTAGGATGGTGCCAAAGGGCAAGGTTTTTTGTTTTTCAGTATAATCGTTAAAACTGTCTGGATATGTACTTTAGCTGAAAATCAGTGTAATACAGTTAAAGCCATCAGTACTATCCAACAAATTGATACAGTCAGGCTAAGCATTTTATGCGGCACTGATGGACACAGGTAAATTGATTTGATAGCTTCCAAAATGGTAGAAGTAATTGCCGTTGCATTGAGTTTGCAGAGTGTGCAAAAGAGGCTTTTTAGTTGCTGATATGGAAGTGCATTGGACTTAAAATAGGAGGTCAATGTTTCTGAAACCAGATGAATCAATTTTAGTTTTTTTTTCTAATTATTAGCGGGTTGCTGGTAGCTGATAGGGGAATGCACACCAGATATGGGGGCCACCAGTGTGGTAAATATCTGGGCGGATTAAAATCTGCAACAATCGAAAAATCCAGGAGCTTCTGTCTCTGAATGGGTGGCTTTCTGGTCGGCGTCTGCTATCCAGGCTAGGGTTTGCCGAATACTAAACATTCTTCCAGCGTTCAAATAGAATCGACTAACAGTAAGATCCATGATGTTGTTTTATAGGATCTGCTGGTTATATCATTGCTTTTCTGTCTGGGCAGAAAAGGCAGCTGAGATAAAGATGCTTCGCAAGACCGCAAGGATTAACAAAGTGAGATATAATAAGAAGTACAAAGATCCGAGGAAGCCTCCATGTAAAAGAAGCTATTTCCAAAAAAATGGAGCATCAACTGGTTTTGCCATGTTCAAAGGAGTGATCCTATGAACCCTGTCAAGAAGGCATGTTAATCCACATTCCAGCGCAATCGCGAAAGTGTGGAAGGGCTAAACAATCATGAATCACACAAATGCAACGACAACAGTATTTATATGGCCTCAGCGATGAAGAGATCAAAAACCGGGTTGCCTGCCGGTATATTTTAATTTCAAATCGTCGGCGTACCTCACAAGCGGACCATAAGGAATGCAGTAGAGTGAGAGGATAATGATCCATTACTTCAGATCATAACTTCGCGCTTAAAAGAAAAGAAAAGGACGATATCATTGCTTTTCTTCGTAAAAGCATATAACACTTGCGGAGGTTAGTTTTGGTGTTTCTGTGTAGGGTTGTTTATGTTCCGTGCTGGCTCATCAGCGTTTGTGTTGGATGGAGAGCTCGCATTTTCTCTTTGGTCATTTTTATCCTTACTTGCTTTCTTCTCGCGATGGGCTTCGCGTTTCAAGTGTTTTAACCCCTTGATCATCGTTACCTTATCATAAAAATATCCGAAGAATCTCGAAGCTCTTAAAACTCATATAGTTCTCTACAACATGAATATCTAATCGGAAACCTCAGACCAAGATCAGTGGTCGAGCAGTTGTTTGACATGTCCGGAAGTTTGTTTGAACGTACAGGAGTGAATAAATGTTCAGGAGTAAATATTCGTGAACGCCTCTACAAGCTTAGGGGGAGGAAAATGTGAAAGCTGGTGGTACTGTCTTCTAGAAAACTCATCAGTGAATGTGGCTCTCTGAAATTACGCCAAAGGTTTTTACACCAAAAAATGTTTTGAAAAAAAGCCAAAAATTGGAAATATTTTTGGAAAAAAAGCCAAAAACAAGGAGAGAAATTTCGCCAGAGTCAAGGCAGTTAATTTCAGGAGCAGCCGTTTTGTTGTTATAATTTTTTCGTTTCTAGATAATTTTTTTTTGATTTTTGATTTCTAAATTCGGTTTTCTAGATATTTGGAACGGAGAAGAGTAATGCAAAAACTCTGGTAAAAACGTCGCCAGCTTACCAAAAGTGCTAGGCCAAAAGAATCAAGGGAACCGAGCAAGGCAGTTAATAAAGAAATCCCCACAGTCTCCCCTTCCTTGACAATGTCTACCAATCCTTGACAAAGTAGCAGCTGGCCTTAAAAATTAGAAATGTAATCCAGGCTAAGCTTTTAACTGCAAAATCGATGGGAATATCAAAAGAGTTGGAGCACCTGCAGTGTTGAAAGGTTGATGCGTTAGGCCAAGAGGATCGCAATGGGCCCTTTTTGGTGCTTAGTGTTTGTGTGTTCTTTTTTACCACACCCCTGTTTAACCTAACTTAGGCCAAGAGGAGAACCGACATCAAGACATATGAGATTAAGTTTCTAAACTTTAGTTACTTAGCTCCATTTGGTGGGGCTACAGTTCAGGGGGCATACTGGGTATTAACCAAAAAGCTTCGCTACTTTTGTGTTTCTGGCTAGCCATCTTCGGTTTTGCACGTAAGGTAAGCTGACGCAAGAAAAGTCTTGGTGCTCCTCAACTGCGCGGTCCCTATGGTGTTGATTAGACAACTTTCTGACCCGGAGCTTTGAAATCCACCCACCCTAGATGGCCCAGCCATATCACATCCTTTGTGCTACAATCTTCTTGCTAGGTCGATGATGCAACGCAGCATATAAAACCTCCTTTCCCACGTTTACCGAACACCACCTGACGGTTTTTTCTCTCGAAGCGCACACATCCGGCTTTGACAGGTTTGAGCCCAATAAACCAGACATTGACAAGAGTTTAACCCGAGTTCTGGTGTTGTTGTCTGCATTTATAGTGGAGTCTAGGTAGACAAAGTCCCTAAATGGGACTGCATATATTATTATGTTATGTGTAAATGTTGATTCTGGGTGTCTCATCTTGATGAAACCATAAGCTTGGTATTTTTCTTATTGACTGCTAAACTTATATTCGCCTCTTCTGTCTCAATACCGATATCACTCTGCGTTCTTTTATAATAACAGTGTTGTATGCTTATACGAAATTGAAATATTGTACCTCTGGTCCGGGGAACTCTGCACAATTCTTTATAGTTGGATATCAAAGAAGTCACATTACAGCGCGTCGCCGTGTCCTAATCTTTGTTTTATCCCCGACGAAGGGTATATTCATTTTAGTGCATAGTTTGTAGCACAGTGAAATAATCACCGTAGACCCCTAAGACCTTTTCGAGATATGATCGAGACCGACAAATGAACGATTCAGCTTTTTCCGTCCGTCCATCTTTCCGTCTCTCCGTCTGTCCGTCTGTCCGTCTGTCCGTCTGTCCGTCTGTCCGTCTGTCCGTCTGTCCGTCTGTCCGTCTGTCCGTCTGTCCGTCTGTCCGTCTGTCCGTCTGTCCGTCTGTCCGTCTGTCCGTCTGTCCGTCTGTCCGTCTGTCCGTCTGTCCGTCTGTCCGTCTGTCCGTCTGTCCGTCTGTCCGTCTGTCCGTCTGTCCGTCTGTCCGTCTGTCCGTCTGTCCGTCTGTCCGTCTGTCCGTCTGTCCGTCTGTCCGTCTGTCCGTCTGTCCGTCTGTCCGTCTGTCCGTCTGTCCGTCTGTCCGTCTGTCCGTCTGTCCGTCTGTCCGTCTGTCCGTCTGTCCGTCTGTCCGTCTGTCCGTCTGTCCGTCTGTCCGTCTGTCCGTCTGTCCGTCTGTCCGTCTGTCCGTCTGTCCGTCTGTCCGTCTGTCCGTCTGTCCGTCTGTCCGTCTGTCCGTCTGTCCGTCTGTCCGTCTGTCCGTCTGTCCGTCTGTCCGTCTGTCCGTCTGTCCGTCTGTCCGTCTGTCCGTCTGTCCGTCTGTCCGTCTGTCCGTCTGTCCGTCTGTCCGTCTGTCCGTCTGTCCATCTGTCCGTCTGTCCGTCTGTCCGTCTGTCCATCTCCTACATCCGTAGACAAGGCGTAGCAGCTCAAATTTTGGTATAGAGCAATAATGACCTAAACCCTCTCTAAGAATTCAAAAATTAGACTGCCCACATTATCGATCCTGCCCACTTTTAACATGTTAGATCTTTGAAAACCCGATTTCTCGGAAAGTTCATTCCAAATCGAAAGGGCTTGGCCTATACAAAATAATATATGAATTCTGGACAAAAAACTTTAAGGTTTGGTGTTACACGGTATATCGGGTCGGGTATATAGAAGTTTGTCACAGACGAACTCTTGCACTTACTCACTTGTTTTCTTTTTTTACATCTAGCGCAGATGGATGAATTTTGGCAGGGATGTTAAAACTCTTAATAGTTCGTCTCTATAGACGCTGTTATACGAGGCCTTCAAATCGATGAGCAGTTGCAGGGTACCATTTTGGATTTCGCAGGATTTTTTTCATAATCTCCTGCCTTGTGAATATTTTACCGACGTGACGGCCTAAAGTGACATTATATATTTGAGGCTATCAGGGTGTCGACATATTGGCATACTTAGTTTCATCGCACGGAAAAGATCTAGAGGGACTGATGGTCAAGAGTCGTTTGTAGGCGCAATTCAAAGGGTTTACGCTCTTGATGGTTGAGCACACATAGATTGCTGAGATTTCATTACCCGTAATAAAATGATCGAGCTTATTTATAGTATGCTAACGCTTAACTTAAGAATAAACTGCACAATAATTTGGGAATATGAACTTTATTTATTTGATATGATGTTTTATTTGAAAAGTGATAACTTTTCAGGTGCTGCACCCATATTATGATTTAATGCATTGTTTTTCAGACTTGTTTTGCCAATTCGACTGGAAGTGAATGAATAGTTCTAGTGGAATCCTGAGTTATGGAAGCATTTAATTTTAAACGGGTATGAAGACTTTAGCCCAATGAATCCGTTGCATCCGTCACATCAAAGTACACAACTTATAACCCATTCAAATATAATGGGAGCCGTGGTAATGGGAGCCGATGTACGTCAACCACTTTTTCTATGGACCGCTTCCTATAAGAACGAGTGTATTTGATAAAGTTGCAAGTTGTCTACCTCAGCGAGACGGATGCAACGAATTCTTTGAGCTGAAGGCTAAAGCGCTGCCATTCATTCGTTGCCTGACAAATTGTTGGATAATTTCCCACACCGACTTCTTCCCAGCAAAATCTCGTCATCATGCTTGATGCCATATTACACAAGTAGGTATTGCTTAAAAAAAAAAGTTTAAACAATTTTCGTAGTCTAGATGCTCTAGGAAAGTTGTTAAGATACTAAAAGTCTCCTCGTGTCGGTAAAAGGAACCAGGAGCCTTTTGTAACTCCCAGTTAATTAAACAATTTTGTTTTTAGAGAATTACATATGTATGTAAAATCAATTCAAAAGCTAAAAATATTCACTGAACAAAGTTAATGTTAAACTTTTCAGTTTGAAAAAAAAGTGTGCATAAGTTCAGGATTGATATCACGGAATACGAACTGCAATCTGCAAGTTCAGTATTTGACTAACCATTTACCTTCTCAAATAATGTTTTGCAATAAAAGTTTCCAATGTCGGCTTCCCAGTTGATTTCACAACAAATCACAAAACCAAACATACTTTTGCCAAGCATAATTGCAAAAACTTCCGTACACAGGGTATACTTCACCTCGACCCCCAATGCTTAACTTTTGCCAAGTTATTCGCTCAAGTTTCACAACTCGGCACAAAAACACACTCGTGCTGAAGCAGTCTCTCCTTGTTTAGCGGCAGCAAAGGTGAGTTGAGTCCTATACCTAATGGCGTGCAATGGATGACCTGCACTGATAGTATACCGCACAACACACGAAAAGCACTAAATTGAAATACTATCCAACTTTTAGGTGATATAAATTATTAACAAAAATATTTCAAGTTCTTGTGGCAGACAGAGTGAGCACAGCACAGCTCCTATACTTGCTGCTGTACTGCACAAGTTATATTGTATAGGTACGAAAACGAAGGACGCACACGTTAGCTCCTCCAGGAAACGGAAATTCATCATACATAACAGGGCTGAAGCAGAGGGCTCCTCACACAGCCCAGAGCCCAGACCCGAACCCAGACCATCAGTGCAGTGTGTCGAGAGGCAGCAAAACTTCTCAAAAGCAAGAAATGAGATAAGATTTCCTTCGGTTGTGTAGTAGTACAGTGTGTGTGCGGTGGCCATATTTCAGAATAGTTGCTCAAGTTTTTATTTACTCTTCAAAGTGCAAGGTCTGCGCAACTTGTGCAATGAGCTATGATAGCACTGCAAAGTGAGTAACGAGGGTAAGTGAAATTTACCCAAGTTAATTTGCTCAAGAGGGCAAAAGTTATGCGAAGTGTGTTGGTTGGGAAAACACTTTTCTGCTCATGATACCCAATCAAAAATTGATTTCGTTGGTTGTCCTAAAGGTGGATAAATTCAACAATAATAACAAAAAGTCTTTTTTTTCCTAAAACAAAATTCGCTTTAACGGAAGCTTAGCACGAGTTCAAGAAGTGTACGTATTGAAACAGTAAGATTCTCCCTCCTTCGTCTAAGCTTTGCCTTTGAAGCGCAGCCTCTTGCGAACTAATCCTTGCAATAAAGTTTGACAATCTTTTACCCAATTATCAGCCGAATTATGCGTATTTATTTGTGGACATTGCTAATTAAGCAGAAGATGTTCGGCTTCCTTGAGGCATCTGCGTTCCCTAAAAGCAAACTGCTTATTTATACAAAATTTATGGTTGTAAAGTTTTAAACAAACATAATTTAAAATTTGTCCTTCAGGAGGTATACAAGTTAGGCGGATGCAACAACACCTCCAACAACGCCCATCTATGCCAGCCCAACATAATCAGAATTAACTCGGCGTGTTTCGTCGCTGCGCGTCTGATGTGAAAACTGAAAGCCGTGGCAAATTATAATTAGGCGGCATCATCAAATATACGCCTCCTGCACCACACTGACACTCCCCGTTTTGGCTAATTCCAAAGTCGGTAATTGAATTTTCCAAACACAAACACTGTAAAATATTAACAAAGATAAATATATGCCGAATGTTTTTGAAAAACTGAATCGCCTGGTGCGTGTACCTACTGCGTATGGAACAGCTTAACACCGAGCACAGGGAACCGTAATTATTATGAGCCAAACCATGGGTTTTGACTTTTATTGCGCGCTTATGTTGCTACTTCCAGCTATAGTAAAAGGGAACTTTAGACTTTAGGTACCTATGTGGAAATTTCCCTTCATTTTGAAATTAGCATGTAATTGCTGGATTTTATTCAAACTCAATTCGTAAATTATTTTCACACGGGGCAGAACAAGTTGGAGGTAATAAAAGGAACCCCTGGGGGTAAAGGGAAAGCTTTTATTCCAACTTTGTTTTGAAAGCATTCACAAGTTTATGAATAAGGATGCAACACTTCTCATCTTCATAAACGAATGAAATTTTAGGGGCGGAAAGACACCGTGTAATGGAGAGCACAATGTGCTTGATTTAGCAGAAAGACTAAGACGAAAGTGTGTTATCTGTATAGACTTGATCTAAGCCTAGATAGACAGGTCAATTGGGGTCTTGCCGACAGTATTTTCTTTTCATTGTGATCGGAAATTAAAAATTAATTTCAAGCTTATTTTCAAATCCTACTTATTTTCTTTTCTATGGTGCCGTGGCGTAGTGGTTAGTGTGTGTGCTTACTACGCCGGAGGTCTGGGTTCGAATCCTGCCATTGTCACCTGAAAAAAAGGGTTGTTCTTTTTCACGATCCCCACTTCCGCGAGGGTTTGACAAGCCCTCCGAGAGTATCAACTGTCTTGAAAAACTTCTCAAACTGCCGTTCAGATTCGGCAAAAAATTGTAGGTCCCCTTTGTATGTGAAGAAATCAACACACACAGCATACGTTGTTGAGAAGTTGGCCCTGGTTCACATCGAGCTGTTGCGCCACTCTATTATTATATTAAAACTTATTATCTTTTCACAAGACAAAGATGATTCGATTTTAGTGGCAGTGTTACATGATTCCAGGATGTTCAAGGCTAAGGAACTTTGAACGAACGTTTAATGGTCTGTCGAACAATATCTTACTTACTTGCGTTAGATATCATGATTAATTAAAATGTAACACACCTTATAAGACCACGGGCAAACAAAATTCTGTAATATTTTTGCCTGGGGTTCGTCGGATAAAACTCAATTTTACTTTAAGAATAACACAATGAAACACTTTATTTTTCAAACAATACCCCCCATCCCAAAGGATAAAAGGTATATTAAGTGTGTCACATATTTTATAGCACGGTGAAATAATAATGGTAAACCCCCAAGGACCATAGGGATCGAGGCCGAATTATAAATCGAATAAGCCATGTCCTTCCGTTATTCCGTCCTTCCGTCCATCCGTCTGTCTGTATATCACATGTTTTTAGGCCTTAAATTTTAAGCTAGAAAGCTGAAATTTGGTGCATAAGTTTGCTGTTATCTGTTATTATGAAGCAGTTCAAGTGTTAAAATTTTTCAAATCCGTTCACAGACCTAGAGACTGTGAGACATAAAAAGAAAAATTAAAACGATAAATCTTCTTCAGTGGGCGTGGCATCGATTTAAAATATTAATTTTCAAATGCGTTATGAGGTTTTTCTCCAATTTTGCCTCCAAATGTAGGCGTGGCCCAAAGTTTTGTACGAAACAAATGTGAAGTTATTGCATTTGAAAATTTACCTTGAATATGCCACGCCCACTAGAGGAGGTCTATCGATTTAATTTTTAATTTTAATTTACAATTTTACAATCATTAGGAGTCATCTCCTAAGCGTCAGATTTAAGCCTTTACACTTTTATGACGTCTTAAAGCTTTGAAAGCACTGGAGGTAGTAACACATATAAACAGATTGTGGGCATATCTGTGGGCGGATTTGAACGGATTCTATATGATGGGGTATAAAAAAAGCTTTGTGGCGCAGTTATTAGTCTGGCGCAGTCTGTTCTACTGAGGGAATTATAAGTAAGTCAAAAAATGCTCAGACATATAACATTCGTATGATTTTCAATGATGAGTTTGTTGGATTCCTCTAATAATTATAGCAAGGACCTTATATCTGTAAAATGTTTGTAAATGATTGTTGTGATTAGCCTCAAAAACGAAATCTTGAATGAAGTCTCGTTCATCTTACCTGCTAATTTTTATTTTTTATTCTTTTCTAAATTTGGCATAAGGCCAGTCGAAGTTACGTTTTTCTATTAAATTGGAATCGATCAATTTAATTTTTATATATTATCTTAAACAATCACCAGGAGATGACAAGCGTCAAATTTAAGCCTTTTACGACATCTTTAAGTTTTGAGAGCACGGGGGTAGTTACTCATATAAACCGATTGTGGGCGCATTTGAAAATTTTAAATCCTTGTACTGCTTCGGATGACAAGGAACCCATGTAAAAAATTTCAGATCTATAGCTCAAAATTTAAGCCCTAAAATCTTATGACACACTGACAGACGGATGGGCGGACACGGCTAATTTGATTCAGAATTCGGTCTCGATCATATGCCCTTGAGGTTTTGGCGGTCTTCCATTATTATTTCACCGTGTTACAAACTATGAGACAAACTTAATATACCTCCTATCCTATGAGATATAAAGGGGTATAACCAGTGAGTAAGTGCTACAGTGTGTACGCAGAAGTTACAGTCTGTAAAACGGACCGTTGAATACCCCATCCTATCCCACATTGTAAAATGCTGATGGCATAGTTATTTTTTGACATTTTAAAAGTAATGCAAACTTCGGAAAGGGGCGTGGTCCAACCGCCCCTAATTACAAACTATTAATTATAAGATATTTCCAAGTTACACCTAATTGTACGTAAAAATGCAATTTTTTGGTTCAAATTCAATATTTTTGAAAAATCGACCCCTAAAGGGGGCCTGGCTAAAAACTTTATATTAACTAAATCTGGACGGAAGTATTGTTTACCTAACCTGCTACTTTTTTTGTTTCATGCTTTCCTAAATTAGGCTCAAGGGCAGTTGAAATTAAGTTTTTCTGGAAAATTTTAGGTTTTTCTTCAATTCTGCCTCCAAATAAGGACAGGGCCCAAAGTCTTTTGTGAACAAAATGTGGAACTAAGCGTTTTCTCAATAAAATATTAGGCAAATTTTTTTTCAATTTCGAGCAAAAATACTGAGTAAACTGCATTTGAAAATTTACTTTTAAAATAGATGCCACGCCTACTAGAGGAAGTTTACCAATTAAATTTGTCTTTTTTGTGTCTTATATTCACCGAGAGATGCTAAATGTCATATTTCAGACTTTTGCGGCTGAAATATGACATTTTCAAAACTGTATGAACGTCTTACATTTTTAAAAAATCTGGAGGTAGTTGCATATTTAGACCGATTGTGGGCGTGTCTTTGAACGGATTTCAAAAATTTTACGAAGTTTCAGCACCCTAGCTCAAAATTTAAGGCCTAAAAACATGTGACATACACACGGACGGGCGGACGGACGGACGAACACGGCTCATCCGATTCAGAATTCGGTCTCGATCATATGCCCTGAAGCTCTTGGGGGTCTACCATTATTATTTCACCGTGTTACAAACTATGTGACAAACTTAATATACCTCCCATCCTATGGCTCTCGATTTACTCAAAAAACTCGATTTTTTGTAACACCAAATCTTTAAGTTTTTTACGGCCCGAGTTCATATTTTTTTTGTATAGGCCACGTCAATCGATTTCTGAAAATTATTTCAGAAAAAACCGGTTTTTTCGTAAAAACGCCCTCTAAAAGTGGGCGGAGGTCAAATGTTTGTATGGAGCAAACTTAGCAAATATCTTTAATATTTGTCTTAATTTTTTTTTCGATTTGGAGTGAACTTCCCGAGAAATCGAGTTTTTAAAGATCTCTCATGTTGAAAGTGGTCATGGTCGATATTGTGAGCGGTCTAGCTTTTGCCTTGTTAAAGGTTTGGACCAATATTGCTCAGTACCAAAATTTAAGCTCCTACTAACTGTCTAACTTAACTAAAAGGTATTTTGAAAGAAAATTTTACATTGAGGCTATCTCACATTGAAGCCAGTAGTGGGCGTAGCCGTTGACGGATTGAGCAAATTCTTACACTTTGTCTATGCAACAGAAGAACAAATCCGCGTACCAGATTTCAGCTCTTTAGTTTAATTTTGAAGACATAAAACTTTCACATATAACAAAGGACGGACGGACATGGCTTAATCGGACCATGTCGGTCTCGATCATATCTTTAAAATCTTAGGGGTCTACGATTATTATTTCACTGTGCTACAAACTATGCATTGAAATTAGTAGACCCTCGGTCGGGTATAAGAAAATATGAATCCAATTCTTCATTTTTCGGTTCAGCTTTCGGTCTAACATATGGCATTCTATGGCCTGAACTAAGAGGGGGCATGTAGTTACATTTTTTAGTCAAAGAGATTTTGATTAAGTTAAATTCATATAACAATAATGCTGTGCGCAATGCAGTTACACAAATTTTGGACTGAAAATTTTCAAACTTGGTCTGGTCCAATGATCTTCCAGATCACATACCAAATTTAAGTTCTCTAGCTTGATATTTAAGGCCAAAAAGTTTTTTATACCCGACCCATAATATATGTGTGTATATTAAGTTTGATGCATAGTTTGTAACGCAATGAAATAATCACCGTAGACTCCTAAGACCCTTAAGAGATATCAATGGCACCGACAGGAGCCATTATATATATATATATATATTATATATGAAATTTGACTAAAAATTATATAACAAAAGTGTTAGATATTAGCATTTTCTAACTTTTATGTACATATTTTTATGTGCCTCCACCCACTTTTGTTGTAGCGTGGCATTAAAAAAAAATTAATTTTTTAGTTAAAATACCGGAGTTTTAGGCCGAAATGTATGCCACTACCTAGTATAAGGCATTTAACAGTTATATTTTTATATCCCGCCCACTTTTTCGAGGCTTGGCAGTCTTTTTTTGGTATCGTCGGGCCTTTTGCTATCCGTTGTAGATTTACTGAAACTTTTGCATACGCAATGTTGCTTTTTCGCTTTTGTTTTTTTATAATAAACTTGCAAGGGATTGCGCTATATAGACTCGAAATAGGGATTGCGCCCTTTTAATGATTAACATCTCACAAGCGGAAAAGATATGAAGAAGAGGAAAAAAAAGAAGAGGTGCCGCTGAACTCTTGCTTTGAATAGCTGCATGTTGCAATGAGAAGGAAACACTGATGTTTACATACGAACGGACGGACATGGTTTAATCAATTCACTAGTCGGTCGCGATCGCATCTCTAAAAGGTCTTACGGGTATACGCTGATTATTTCTATGCATTACAATCTGAATCTTTGCATTCATTAAACTTATTGTACCCTGGGTAAGATTTAAAGATCATTGTGTTGTTTCAGCTGACTGATTAATCTCCGACCTGCTTAATTGACGCCATTGTTTTCACTTAATGACATCAATGCAAGTCATTAAGCAAGTCAACATTCTTAGTCTTAAGACATTCACCCCTTGAGATCGTAAAAGCCTTCCAGAAACTCTATAAAAACAAAATATGTAACAATACTAAATTACATGAGAAAAATCTCCCTAAATTTCATCATAATGTTTTGGGCAAAAATGTTACACATACGCCCGAGTGAGCGGCCGGCGGTTGATATTACACAAGTTTTCCTTGTTTTCATATTTACGTTTGAGGTTCTAGGCGTTAAATCAATGAATGAGTTCTGCTTTATTCTGCCTGTTGCACAATAGTTGATAGCCTCCAATCATCCCGTCAAGCAGCTAAAAGCGCGTGAACTCGAAATCAGCTGAACTGTCTAACTTTTTTCGTCTCGTCCAAAAATAAACCCATGCGTACGAGTCAAGTAATATTAGAAAAAAAAAAATGTATCCAGGGAAATGTGTTAGAAGTAGCTCCGCCAAAAATTTCCAACGCACAGCGCATGCCACACCAAAAGTCACAAAATGTCAAACGAAGTAAATTCACTCAAAGCGTTTCTGTGTTGTTACTTGTCAATTAATTAATTTGTTTTACAAACGTTTTAATTTACTTAATCATTCGTTTACGGTACGGGCTTGATAAATTCCTACCAGCTATCTGAATGGCTGATGGCAATAAGACCACCAGCGCTGTTGGTGAGTAATTAAAGTGCTAAGCCTCAAAAGGTAATCAATGTCGTAGACATATGACGTCATATCTGTGTGTATGGTGCCGCGGTATTGACTGCGTGACCGAAATGTTGACATTGAAATGCGTGTGAATAGATTTGATGTAAACATCACTGGATTAGGCGGCATTCTTTTTGTCAGAAAATAGGGTATGTATTCTAGTGTTTGCTTTTAGAGTGCTGTGCAAACACTGCCGGCATAATAAAGTCTCGGATTAAAAGTTCTTAACCGCACATACGATGTTCTTTGTAAAGATTCGCGTATTTATTCGAGTTTCTTCCGATTTAATTAAGTTATTAACACCAATTTGCACTTTTGGTGGGGTTAAACAAAAGTAAAACAAACAAATAAACTAACCACACTACACGAGATTGCTTGGATCATTTGAAGCACATGCATTTAATTAATTTCACTTTAGCTCATACCACGACTCAGTGATATGTTTCGGGTAAACACACCAATACTATGCCAATTGCAAAAGATCGTTTGAGATAACAGAATCGCAAGTTTGTTCGAGATACTGTCGCAAAGGTGCGAACATAAGCCAAAATGTTTCACCAAACGCTGAACGAAATGTGTTTATCCAGTGGATAGTGTTTGCTTAATTCATTTTGTTGTTCATATTTATTTATATATATATATTTTTTTTGAATATTAATTAGTACCGCCAATCGAATTGTTCCACTCGATGACAGGGGGAGAACTGATTTTATTGTAGTCCGGTTGCAGTCTCAGAAACGATTCAAGTTCGAGCGGATTATGGATTCAAATTTGCTCTGATTGTCGGTTTTTCAAGTTATTGTGATCAAAAGTGTGTGAAAGCTTAGAGCCCTAAGGTCTTTCGCCCAAGGGCAGAATACTTTGAAAATTTTGCTTGTAAGTGTGTTATTTGTGATACAATACAGTACGTGTGTTTTCATTGTAATAAGATGTTCTGGATTTTAACTAACATATTAGGAAGTATGTACGCTGAATAAACATTGAACTTATTTCAATCATAGCACATCTTAAAAAAAAACTAAAATAGTAAAATATTTATATTGCTTTACAATGGCAATAAGTGATTTAATTTCAAAACTTTGTATTTTATGAAGCGATCTTTACTCCTTCGAAAATTGTCTAAGAGTCTTTTTCAATTGATTATGAAAGATTATCTAGACCTTCGTAATACAAACGCCTAAATCAGTGACTCAATCAATCCCCCTGTCAGTCTCGGTTATACCCCTAAAAGGTGACTGAGTCACAAACTATACATTAAAATAAATTTACGCTAGGAAGAGTAAAAGTAGTGAATGATGTGCCTAATTTTTAAATGGAGAACCCTTTATTGGCAATTGCCAAAATCCATCAAAAGTCTTTTTAACTACGGCCGGCCCGGACATGTAGGTATTCTAGGGGCCCAATGTTTTCGCTTATGAAAAAAGCTACTCATGTGACTCTTTGTCCGTCTCGCTTGAAAAACTGGACACAAATGGGGCTCTTACTCAATTCACTGCCGCTGATGTAACAGTACGATCTTGAGAAAGGCTTCGCGGTATGACTCAGGGTATACCTCTATAGTTTAACATACTCTGGAAGATCTGGGCCTTGCGCCGCTCTGATTAAGGGGCTGTCAAGGAGAAAATTGAAGCACGTGATCAATTATTGGCGTCACAGAAAAGATTTACTGGCTGTAGCCCCAAGCACAAGGTTGGCACCATATTTCGGTGGTGTCCATCAAATAGGATTTATTAGTAGTCCCTAATACTCTACGTAAGAGCAAGTAGAATCCTGTTTCTGAGTGTTGGAACTATGCACAAGTTCCCGTGTTTAAATCACGAAGGGAAAATAAAATTCTTTTGAGGATCGTACCTCGCTTTTAAGACCATAACTTTTAAAGTACATTTTATAATAAGCTGGAAACACAGAGATAAAACAACTTAAACGAAAACAAAAGAAAAAGTCATTTTTTTCTAACATGATTTTAAAAATGTGTTTTTAAAGTACTTCTGAAAAAAAGTTTAAAAAACCGTATTTCGGCCCTAATCTATGACGATAAAAAACGATAGATTTGAAAATAGTGGAGATTGACATAAAAAAAGGAAACATATAGCGAGTTTTAAACGTTTCGCGAATTCCGAGATTGAACTCGAAATTTTTAACAAAAGTGAATTTTTAAAGTTTCTTGTATGTGGGTTATATCGAGGCTATGATCTGAATTAAGGGATCATGACACTCCCTTTATCCTATTGCATTCCTAATGGATCGCTTGTGCAGTGCGCTGGATGTAACCTTAGAATATACCTGCAGGCCACCGGGTTGTGGACCCATGTAATTGCTGATTTCTGAATATCTAGGCCCTGCTCTCTTTCGCGAATATGTTGGAACGTGCGTTGATTGACATTGTTTTTATGACAAAGTTCGTAGGATTTCTCTTCTGAACAAGGAAATACCAACTGAGCCGATCGTGCTCAATTTAAGATACGTTTTTTACGTGGAGGCTTACTCCGATCTTCCTACTCCTTATTAAAGCCAGGTTTTTTACTCCAGCTGTCATTGAGGCGTAGGGCCTTCCTTTTAAGCTAACTGGCAGTGCTTGGTCGCAGAGGACAATTGGAGCTTTATCTTCATTAACGCGATGTTTGACGTCGGCATCACTGCTCGCCTTCGCTATTGATCATGGATCAGTCAGCCACGTACTTAAACTTTTCACACTCAAAAGGCACATTTCTCTTCAATTTTATGTTTGGGATAGGATCGGGTGGATCAAAGAATTTGAAGCTTAGATATTAAGCTTAATACATTACACCTTCCATTCAAAAATTCTAGTCATATATCAAAAGCCCCCTGAAGGAATGTATGATCTTCACCAGTGAAGAATAACTGATGTACTTAGTGGTCCGTCAGTCTTCCTTCAACAGACAATCAAGGACTACAATCAAGGACTCCTGGCGTACCGCTTTAATTGACATCTTACTCTTCTTTTTGCCCCATTATACATGACCATTATCATCCATACGTAGACTTCTGGACTCGTTTTCTTAGCGCCAATCATATCAGATCTCTTGGTAGTCTATCCAAGCATTTTTAAGATCAACTAGCACCATATATGCAAGTCTTTTGGGGCATCACGATGCATTTCCCTTATGGTCCTTATAGTTTGGATTGCATCATCAGTAATTGACTTGCCTGCGACAAGCTTGCATTGCTCCTCAGACAGCCGTATAATTTTTCGCAGATGACTATTGCTTACTTTCAGCCACTCGCCGATCTTCATTGCATCTTTTCCATTATCTCCATTATCTTTGCTTGAACATGGGCGAAACTGCTGCGGTGCCTATATTTAAATTCCAGCCAAAGCTTTTCATCTTTTTAATCCGACCCAGGGTATATTAAGTTTGATGTTTAGTTTGTAACGCAGTGAAATAATCACCGTAGACCCCTAAGACCTTTTAGCGATATGAATGAGACCGACAGGAGAATCGATTAAGCCATGTCCGTCCGTGCGTCCGTCCGTCAGTATGTAAACAACTTTTAGGCCTTTTAAGGTAGAGAGCATGAAATTGTGGGTTGGCTGGAAGTCCAGTCCTTCAGATTAAGTGTGAGAATAAGCTGAATGCGCCCACAGACACGCCCACTGTATGCCTTTATGTGGACCATCTCTAATTTAAAAAAAATACTTTTTCCAAATTTAAGCTTTGTTACAATGGCGCTTGCGCATTCATTCTTGGTATGTAACATTGCCTTGAAATTGTCTTTGAAGTAGCTAAAAAATTTAGCTTTTGCATTGACCACGCCCATTTTTTAAGGGATTTTAGCTTAAAATGACTGTTTTTCAACAATTTGTCAAAAAATCATACCACAAAAGTTGTAGATATTAGTATTCAAACTTTTGTGTGTATATTGTATGAGCCTCCGTCCACTTTTGTGGGAGTGGCGTTAAAAAAAGTTATTTTTTTAGTTAAAAAGGCGGAGTTTTAGGCCGAAATGTATGCAACCACCTAGTATAAAGCATTAAACAGTTATATTTTTATATCCCGCTCACTTTTTGGAGGCGTGGCAGTTTTCTTTTTGGTATGATCGGGCATTTTGCAATCCATCGTAGATGAGCTAAAGCTTTTGTATACGCACTTTCCCACTTGTTTTTTAAGAAGTGGACGAGTTTTAATACCCGATCCAGGGTATATTAATTTTACGGCAAACTTTGTAGCATAACGAAATAACCACCGCTTTTAGAGATGTGATCGAAACCGGCAGGTGAATTGATTAAGCGAGGTCCGTTCATCTGCATGTGTGAACGTTTAAGGTCTTCAGGACCAAGCTAGAGGTCTTGAGCTTGGGGCACAGCATGTTTCGTTTTTCGCCCAGCCAAAGTGTGAAATTTGGTTGAATCCGTCAACGGCCACGGCCACTATCAGCTTCAATGTGTAGAAGCTCAGATTTCGATGCAGAGCAAAACTGGCCAGAAACCTTTAATAAGACAGAAATTTGACCACCCGCCCCATCGACTATGCTCGCTTTCAACAATACCCCACCTCCACGAGGGTCTAAAAACTCTGCAGGATCATCATTTGTCTTGAACGATTTCTCAAACTGTTGTTCGGATTCCGCAAAAAAATATAGGTCCGCTTCTATGTGAAGAAAGCAACACAAACAGCATACATTGTTGCAAAGTTGGCCCTGGTTCAACTCGAGCCACTTTATTTATTTATTTAATATAGAAGTTCGTAGCAGGCGGATGCACTTTTCACACTTCTTTTCAATCCCCATGCCGTTTCTTCTTTTTCTTTCTTACAACGCAGGTTTAATCTTACTACCTCCACAAACTAACATTATGTAGTAGCTGGCTTAGCCTCTTTTAAACCTCTCTACTTAAATTCCAGAGTATTTTTTTTAAATTAAAACAATGAATTTTCCAATAAGTTGAACCATAAATAAGAATCATGTTTTTGCACAGAAAGACAAAAAATAATTACGCTGTCGATGGCAAACTTAACAGAACACCTCCTTTTCACATTTACCCAGCTGTAATTGATTGTATGTATAAAATCCACGTGACTGCAATCGAAAACTCTGCTTCCAGGCAGTTAACACTACTTCACATCTGATTAACGTCAATTTTCAGCCTTAAGGGTGCAAATTAAATCCGCTGTCCACTCGAAACATCATTTCAATAAATATTTATCCATCACTCTCGTTTCAATGTCATACATCATTTATCACCTGAGTAATTGAGTTAAAACGAAGTAGCACCATCCCGCTTGCCCCAACGTAAGGCACTGTTCCATTCAGCGTGTAAGACCACTAACGAAGCACATTCTCCTCGAATTCGCGAACGACTTTAAACTTTAAGTGTGTTTGCCCCTTACCAGTGTGTCGAGGTGCAGCATACGAAAAGCACTTAACACCTTATTTTCACTTTAAGGATATTAACCCTAACTAGTTCTTAGTCTTGCATGAGATTCCTATGCAATTCATTTACGTTCAAGGAGTCTCCTTTCAACAATTACCATTGTATGACGCGTATTTGTTTTTTGACAATCACCTCCTTGCTTCGTTCCAGATAAAAGTGACGACAGCGAAATGACAACATACAGTCCTCACAAGATCCAGTTGAAGTATGAAAAGTCAGGCTTCCAATTAGACGGCGATCCCAAATCGCTGGGCCAGGTGCCGAATACAACAGCCACAACGAACAACGGCTATGGCGAACAAACAACCGGCGTCGACGATGACGACGCCAACCGAGAACTCAAGACGTTCACCGATCCGAATGGCAAAACTACAATTACTCTGACGTCGCCTTCATTAAATCCAGCATCACACCCGCCGCAATACCACGAGGAATACAAAGGACCAAAGATGTAAGTAAGAAACCGAGATAACCGGGTCGACGACGAGACAGAGCGAAGCCACTGGATGTCATGTAGACTCGTGTGAACCCCATAGCTGTCTGTGCAATGGCTGTTCTTTTAGTATGTTTTCCCTTGGAATTTCCCTCTGAGGGAGCATCTTCTAAGAAGAATCCATGCAATGCTGCACAAGGAACAGTTGAAAGCACCGCCACAAGGAGTATCGCAGCTCACTTTCTTGCTTTGTTCGGGACTCATAGAGAATTGCTGCATGCATCCGTGGCTTCATTCAATTTAATTGTTATATCACTTTCGTCCTTTATCCTTCTTACGTTCTGCTTGACTGGGCACGTGGATTGCAACAGATGGAGGAATTTCGTTAGGGATTGGCCAATTATTTCACAGCCCTTGGCGATACTGGTTATATTTCTGCTGCTTTGGATAATGGGATACTCGCTTGCACCCAAGTATGCCGTACCCGAGACGACAATTATGAGGATTGCATTCCTGTTTGTCGGTGCGCAGATATCTGGTATTCTGGTGACATTTATGCACCTACCCGACATGTTGGGAATGTTATTCTTTGGTGTGCTTTACACGAATCTCGGCTGGGCGGATTTCAGTGGCTACGAAGAGCTAGAGGCGATTTTAAGGTGAGCAGCAATGCACTTTTTGGTTATTTTTGACTTAAGCAAAAATATTTTTTTTTTTACAGAGAATTGGCTCTCATAAATATAATGCTGCTGGCTGGATTTGGCCTTGACGGATCAGCATTCAAGAAGCTTTGGATGATGATCATGCGGCTGACATTAATTCCGACTATTGTCGAAGTGGTGGTCATATGTGTAATGGCTCACTACCTGCTGGCGATGCCATGGTTCTGGGGGCTCCTCTTGGGGTAAGTACAAGCCACAAAAGTACAAAACTATTTTCCAAACACATTCCTGGAATAACTTTTCTGTTGGATAAGCATTCACTTGCAATAAACCGACACAGAGCTATTCCACCGAATTTAATAAAACGAATAAAGTATCCCTGGTACAGTGGAAAAATTCAATTATAAGAGTCGAGATATGTGTGTGCGGAACTTAATTTTTGAACGGAAATTATAATTAGACTTCATTAGAAAATACTCAGGTATAAAGCATCCCTATCTGCTATTCTAATCAATAGCAAATTAATTAGTTGCTGAACAGAAAATTGAATTTCAAATTTACAAATGGCGAATAAATTTTGTATTGATAACAAAAAGTTTTGCAATATTGACTCTCTAAACTATAGGATGTGCATCAATATGTAAGCATATACATTGATTTGAGATTCCTTATTCCGGTAGAATTTCGTGGCAGCCCGTGAGCACTGGTGAACAAAAAGTACAGTCTTTGACATCTTATTTGATTCTTATACATTATTTCAAGTGTCAATCAAGCAAATTTGGACATATGTATGTTACTCTGATGAGCAGCAGAGTACTTGTCAGACGAGCTCAATCTAAAATTTTGAATCCAAGCGGGTTTTTTCGTAATCAGACAGAACTTGAGAAAAACCTTTGTTGAAGTGAATGAAACTATTTGTTAAAGCGATAAAAATTTTGAATGGACTCAAAAATCGTTTTTAAAAATCTCGAAAGACACCATTTCAAATAAAATTTGGAACACAAATTTTTTTTAATATTCTCAAAATAAGTGAATTTGCTACAAAATAATAGTTCTATGTACCTACCTAAACTCGTACCCCCAATTTCTCCAAGCAAGTGTTTCTATACAAATTAAACTACCTATAGGTAAAAAATAGCCTTTTGAAATAATCAGGGTGAAAAGCCATTCTAGATTTTCAGTGATCGATATTTTTTTTAAACGCCATGTAGTTTGAAAAGGTAGACCTCTAGTACTTTAAGTAATTATGATCGAGACCAATTTCTGAGCTGCATAAGCCATGTCTGTTCGTTCGACCGTTTGTATGTCAAAAAGCTAGAGATATTACATTTTTTTCGTAAGGTCTTTGACATTAAAGTGTCAACATTTTCCAAATTGTAACGTGCATAAAATATTCTTGCTTTGAAGCTTGAATCTTGAAGTTTCGCATAACCCTACCACACCTCAATCCACCCATAGGCCCAAAAGTTACAAGGCAGTTCGGCCCGTCCGGGCAAAGGTGCGATAGAGGTGTCCCGAACAGTAGGCCGTCAAAGGCCTGCTTATTGTTGCGCAAACTTGCTCGTTTCGCATAACCCTACCACACCTCAATCCACCCATAGGACCAAAAGTTACAAGGCAGTTCGGCCCGTCCGGGCAAAGGTGCGATAGAGGTGTCCCGAACAGTAGGCCGTCAAAGGCCTGCTTATTGTTGCGCAAACTTGCTCGTCGTTTGGCACTAAAAATGTCATGATGGAAAGTCGGATAGGTGTTAGCCGATCAAAATACAGAAGAAGGAATAAAAAAACCTAGATATAAAAAAATGAGATCCCGAATGTCCTGCTCTTATTCTTAAGAACGGAAAAAAATCAAGAAAGAGGACAGAGATGACATTGTCCATGGAGTAACCTACCCTCCGTATACCAATTGGTATACGCCTGGATTGCAACGTCTCAATCTTTGGTTACAAACCCCAAAAGCTAATAGGAAGAGCTCGATCCTATAAACCTACCGTAGGCCATAGGATACTGTAGACCATCTTGATTCTTCACACATTCACATGCTTTTGAAGGAGTCTTCACTGTTGCATGTTAGTTTCAAAATAAATTAACCACAAAAAAAAATCGACATGAAAACTCAAACATCTTCAAAAAACTTCCCAAAACTTCACCAGAACGGACAGCAAAAGAAACTAAACTCACAAATTTTCATAACTTGGAAACAACAAGTAAAAAAAATTCGAAACGGTGCTTTAACAACAGAAGTGTATCTTAGGTTTCTAAATATTATTCATTTGAAATTTAAAAAAAAAAAATCTAAACGACTTGTTATTTAAAACGTATCTATCAAGTACAAAAAAAAAATCTTTAGCAAATCATCAAGAAATCAGTTAGCAAAACTATCAAAATTATATTCTTATATAAATCTTGTTAATATAGGAGTATATGATTTGTATTTATGTGTTGTTCTTATTAAAAATAGAATCTAAAAAAAAAATTGGTAGCGGCACAGAAAAAAAGTAAAATGTATTATTAGAAAAAACTGCTTAACTGCCGAAACAAAACGAACAGATAACTATAAGCGAATTCTTTAAAATTGTTCGCTATTTAACTATGCTTCGGATACCACAAACATTTTAAAATAAAAAAAAAAATTATCAGAATCAATTCAATTTTTTTTTAACTAAATTGACGAACTCAATACTTTTTTCTAAAAAAAAATTGTAAAAAAAACCCGAAGCGACTATGCTTGTGTAGCAAACGTGCGAATCAACAATATAACACGAAAGGACAAATAACTCTACAACGCTTGTATAGATGATGACGCGAATTACAGATGAATCCTTAATCCTGTGCACAGCATCCTTCTGGTTCTGCATCCACTAATTTTCTGAAACAATTTATTGTTGCAACAAAAGAAAATCAATTTGCACGAGGGCCTAATCGAAAAAAGATTTTTGTACTTTAAAAATCGAATCGCGAGACTTAAAATTTTAATATTCGCGCAAACTTTTACTTTTACAAAGATTTTACCTTTTTTGACCCTCTAAATTTCCTGCAAATCGTATTCACTTTAATTTTCATTTGTTCACGTATACAAAAAAAAAACTTCGCAAATTTTTAACTTCAAAAATTGATGATTAATATTTTTTTCTAGCTTAATGAGTCTGCTTGATTTTTGTTTTGTTAATTTTTTTTAACCGCACTGGGAGATGAGGTAGGAATAAGGTGGTCAAATCTGAATCACGGGGCTTGGTGGCTTTGATGGACGATGGATTCTTGTTTAGGCCATAGGACCATGATGCTATACTCGGATCGCAGACACCAAAGCTTAAGAAATCTTTCATTGCGGCGATCAGCAAACGTGGACAAGAAAACTTAGGCAAATTTTAGGAAGAACTTTAAGAACTTTAGAGACTTGTCACACACAGTCTAGATTTTTAAGAAAAGTATTTAGTTTTCTTGTTCTTTTCCGCGCTACCCGTCACGACAGCAGTCTTTGCTGCAACAATCTGCTCCCGAACCAAAAGCTGACTGACTAATCTAGTGAACTGCACTAGATTAGTCAGTCAGCTGATCAGCTTGGCTCGTTTGTCCTTTAATTTTGGGGTTTTCCCTCGCGCGATGAGTCCAAAAATTTCCATCGTCTTATAGCCAATCGGTGTATCTCTTTTTTTTCATTACCGTGGTATTTGGTGTTACCAGGAACCTTCTCCACCGAGCCCTTGACGGATTGCCCAGCGTTGATGGTCAGAGAGTACATATGATTTGACTAAGCCACGCCCAATTCGGAGGGCAAGTAGGAATTAGGGGAGGTTGGGTTTATATGCTACCCTGATGTCATTGGGTAGTGTTAACTGACATGGGCATTTTTTTTGTTAAATAAGTTTTTGCTCAATTATCCCTAAGCCTGCTAAAGTGGTTAAAAATGGTTTCCTACAAAATCCATTCACAGACACCCCTACAGTCAGTCTTAATGAGCAACTACCTCTGGTGTTTTCCATAATGAAAGACCTCGTTCAAAGCAGACATTTTTATTGTAATGTGGAGGACCGTTGTGCAGTGGGACGGGCTACTGTTCATGAGACCCTACATCAACATAATATTCATCAAACCCTCCAAGAGTATCATTTGTCTTTGAAAACGTCCCTATTCGCCGTTCCAAATCGGCAAATATTTTAAGGTTCCCTTCATTTGTGTAAAAAGATCTGAAAATGCTCACAGCATTTGAGATGCAAGTTTCAGTTATTATGAAATTGAAAAAAAAAAACCAATTAGAAAAAATGCAACAGTACGTATGCAAAAGCTTCAGTCTATCTACGACGGATTGCAAAATACCCAACTATACCAAAAAAACCTCCACCGCGTCCAAAAAGTGGACGGGATATAATAATATGACTTTTGAATGCTTTATACTACGGGGTATTTTTAGCTAAAAAAATCACTTTTTTCACGCCACGCTCACAAAAGTGGGCGGAGGCACATACAATATATACATAAAAGTTTGAAAATGCTAATATCTACAACTTTTGTCTTATAATTATACCCGACCCAGGGTATATTAAGTTTTATGTATAGTTTGTAACGCAGTGAAATAATCATCGTACCTAAGAACTTTAAGAGATATAAATGGGACCGACAGGAGAATCGATTAAGTCATGTCCGTCCGTCCGTTCGTATGTAAACAACTTTTAGGCCTTAAATTTTAAGGTAGAGAGCTGAAATTTGGTGGATTGGCTGGAAGTCCAGTCTTTCAGATAAAGTCGAAAAATTAGCTGAATCCGCCCTCAGACACGCCCACTACAGGCCTGTATGTGCGACTATCTCGAATTTAAAAAAACACTTTTTCCAAATTTTAACTATGTTACGATGGCGCTACCGCATTCATTCTTGGTATTAACATTGCCTTGTAATTTTCTTTGAAGTAGCCAAAAAATTTTGGCCTTTTCATTGACCATGCCCACTTTTAAAGGGATTTTAGCTTAAAATGACTGTTTTTCAATAAATATATATGAAATTTTATAAAAAATGTTATGACAAAAGTTGTAGATAATCGTATTTTCTAACTTTTGTGTATTATGCATCCCTCCGCCCACTTTTTTGGGCGTGGCGTTTGAAAAAGTGATTTTTTTTAGTTAAAAAGGCGGAGTTTTAGGCCGAAATGTATGCAACCACCTAGTATAAAGCATTTAACAGTTATATTTATTTAATCCCGCACACTTTTTGGAGGCGTGGCAGTTTTCCTTTTTGTATGGTCGGGTATTTTGCAATCCATCGTAGATGGACTGAAGCTTTTGCATACGCACTGTTGCACTTTCCCACTTGTTTTTCTCTGGTTGGGTTTCGATTTTCGAACACGGGACTTCATGCACAGCATCCCGACATGCTTAAATACCATTGCGCACACGCTGCTGATACAGTAATTTATTCTTATTCTTATAATAACCACCTCAGTTCCACTGTTAAAACTATTTTTAAACACCGAGAAAGAACAAAACTTGTCAATTTAAGAAATGAGGAAATTTCGGTCTTACCCCGTCACTTTTTATTTATTTCCTGACATTTTGAGCGTATTACAACTTTCGGGGTTACGGGTTGAACTGCCTCGATGAGCTTTATTGCGTTTAACGCACTCGAAACGTCGGAAAATAAATAAAAAGTGACGAGGTTAGTCCGAAATTTTATCTTTTCTTATAATGTCAAACAACCCTGAAAACAGTCTTAAATCTAAAAACTTGTCATTTTGAAGAAGTTCGGTTAAAGCTGGTAAACCATCCAGAAACAAGTTTTGCTAAACCACATGTTGCGAAATTGTTATCATTTTCTTTTACAAGATTCGAATGATGTGAATACGATTCACATAAAGAGCAGCTGACTCTATTTTGATAATGCACTGACATTCTCTATGATTTGCACTCTACAGCCATTTTGCCTCTGTGCCAGCTTCATGATTTGACTAAAAAAAAAACGCTCAAAACTTTCAAAAGGTTACAGCAACCTCGCATCAATTTGCATAGGACCAAAAGAAATTACGTATACGGTTGAATGTGGAATACAATCAGAGCTGTTCGCTTCGTTAAGTGTAATATAGTTTTCCATGGAATATAGAGGACATCATCAACTAATGCACATCGTTCCTAGTTGCTCCAGTTATACCACTTCCGCGAGAAGGATGCTTCCCGGCATACAGAAGGCCCACCGCTGGCACTGCTTACCCCAGAAATACCCTCTCGAAAACTTCAACAATTTTGTGTGTGGCTACAGGAAGGTGCATAAATCAGCATAAAATTTCAACTTGAAATTCGGCTTCAACCTACACAGCCATCTACAGTCCTCACACCGATACTAGATCCTTCTCTGATCCGTGTTTTGATTGTGCTATACGACTATGGACTTTTTGAATGGTGCATATTGTGAGCGGTGCTTGCTTTGATTTTAAATTATAACAGAAAACCACAAATTACGCTGATTCTCGTCGCCTTCACCACCGCCTCATAAGAGCCTCAAATCTGTTAACCAAACAAAGTCGTTATGGATAGAGGAACTCAGAAGGCCTTTGTCGACGTGTCGTTGTTGTTGGACTTCCTACCTCCTAACTGAAAACAGAGCCAACACAAAAGACCAATAAGCAGCACCCGACATGTGCACAGGTGGAAAAGCATTACTGATTTTGGCTGTCCCATCCCATGTCCCATTCCCATCGTGGCTATTTTCTATTTTTTGGCAAAAAACTTTCAAGGATTTTTTTCTTAAATTAAGCCATTATTGTAGCCCTTCGAGCGGACACAATGTAACTTGTGCTTAGTAATCCTAACTGGGCCAGTTGTGTGGTGGCACCACACTATCATTAATGCACATGCACATGCACACATATGCAACACTTAAAGCAGATTCATTAGTTGCCGCTGCAGGTAGCTTGCGCCAAGCGTGTAATTAAATGCACGATGCCAAATGGAAATGTCTCCCCGCATAAGCTGTGCAACCCATATATAGCTGGAATAAACCAGCAGGAGTCGCAGCCTTTCTTCCTTGCACTTTCCATAGCCAGGAGAGCTTTCGGATGGCAGCTCGAAAGGGTCGAGCTTAACAATTTTTTCTTCGCTGCTTTTTTGTTCCTTTTTTGGAAATCTTGTTCAGTCTGTGTTGCGGTTAAATCTTTGGTGGCAATTTCGCACTGGAATTGCATATTTTGTGTACCATACCGTGCCTTTTTTTTCTCCACCTTCGTCCTTTGCAGCCAGACCGATTCTTCATCTCTGAAGAGTTTTTCGTTAGCAAAACGAAGGAAAAGGGCTTGCGGTCGGTTTAAGAGCGGAACATATGGCACTGTGAGAGCTGTAACAATGCTTAATGCCAGCAGGTCCTAAAGCAAGGAGTTAAATGGTTAAATCCTTGTATAGTTGTTGCATATACGATAAGTAGGTTGGCAGTAGAATAGCGACCCAAGCACCATGTGTGAAGATAGTTTTGTAAATTATTCAATTAAATTTAAGCGCAATTCTGCAAGGATCTACTTAATTGTGGTTTATCATGAGTGCTGGCGCTGGGTGAGGTCTTTTTTTTTTCTTCATATCTTTTATTCAGATTTGCTTTTTGGTTTCTTTTAAGTATTTATTTTCTAGTGAAAAATTCAAGTGTGCTTATTCATAGAAATGCATAGAAGAAATTATACGATATGGAGGAAGGCAAGTAATTTTCATGGGGGTATAATTATGCTGTCAAGAGCACATTTAGGTATTGTTAATTTTATGTCCTCTCCTAGACTTCTAGAGTCCGACAGCATCCTAAGTGTGGAATTGGAAACTTACCATTTTATGAAAAAAAAAAATACTTTCTGTGTCTAAGGTAAAAAGAAGATCTTTAAGCGATTGTAGTTTCATTAAGGAAATAAAATTTGAATGATATGAGCACATACACGCCCCCTACTTACTAATCGCTTGTTTTTAACAATTTAATAATTAATACTTTAAAAGCACTGCTAGATGGCTAACTCACAGTTTGGCATAGCCTTGTATTTCTTGTTCAAATATTCTTAAAAATGAGGTTTACATTGTCTTGATTTCATTTTTAGGTCCAAATTTTGTTTTTGTATTAAAACGCCCAAGTAGGCGTGGTGAAGTTTAAAAAATTACAAGGGCAATCGATTGACGTTAAACTCACCCGTTTGTAAGAACTTATCTATATGACTCACACATTCTCGATTGAAACTGATGGACGAAAAACAAAGCCATTTTCATTTTGCATGATCACCGTCATGTCGACTGCTGATCAAATTTAAATTGATGTTGATTTTAGAAATATTTTAAAGTGGTTTCTACGGAAACTGAACAAAAAATGTTAAGTTTGTGTCAATTGATTGATCAATATAAATAAAGGGTGAGTTCAATCTACAAGTGCGCGACGCTTGACGTCAATCGATTGACGCTGCAAGGTCCACATTTTTTAAAATTATCTGGTATCTTAACGGTAACAAGAATTGTGATAAGAATTGGTGCGAAAACAAAACGTGTTTTGTGCATTCCAAAAATTAAATTATATATTTTTTTTTATTATAATTCTCTCTGAAATAGTTTAAAATTAAGTCTAAGAAAATACTGTGAACTATGAAGCCATACATCAAAGCGGTCTGTAGGCTTTTGCTAAAGTTTTGGCGAGCCATATTGGAGTCCTTTAATAATTAACGTTAAAGGTTGTTAATTGAAGTTTGAAGATGTCAAGGGTAATTAGATGGAAGAGGATATCCAGTGCTGCTGAGGCAGTGGTGCGAAGTGTTCTGCTTGTATAGAAGCAAGCTGATCTTTGGACTTTACTCAACTTGTCACAATTCAGCACTTTGTCTTAAGCGGTTCACCCGACAACCGCTCCACACGTCTAGTATCGGTCTATTTGAGGCAGAGTTTAGGAAAAACTTTAAACTTGCGAGCGAAAGGAAGATTTTGACTGCCCTTAAGCCTCATTTACGAAAGAACAAGAAATAAAATTTAGCAGGTGAGGTACACAGAATCTATGCAAGATTTTCGGTGGACTTTATTTTTATTTTTTATGACTTGTAATCATAAGAAGATGCTAAATAATAAATTTCAGCTTTTCACGACGTCTACAGTCTTGAAAGCACCGGAGGTTGTAGCACATTTAGACCGATTGTGGGCGTGTCTGATTTGAAAAAATTTAACACTTGTATTGCATCGGATGACAGAGAGCTTTCAGCTTCCTAGCTCAAAATTTAAGGCCTAAAAATTGGTGACATTCGGACAGACAGACATACAGACGGACGGTCATGGCTCATTCGACTCAGAAGTCGGTCTCGATCACATGCCCTTGAGGTCTTGGGGGTCTATCGTCATTATTTCTCTATGTTACATTTTCACCTGTATAAAACTAATTATACTCCATTCCTGTGGAAGAGGGTATAACAAGAACATAGCAATGGTAAGTAGAATGTGAATAGAAAGGAGAATAGAAATAAGGTATACCTCGTTTCGTTACAAGAGGACCGAAGCTATTACACTGTTGCCTCATACCAAAAATGAACGCTTTTGACGCAATGTAAACACAGCTTAAATTTCCCCCTGGCTAAGAATTTAAGACCTAAACAGTTTTAGATACAGACGGACATAGCTTAACCAATTCTCCTGTCAGCTTTTAGGAAAACCCCTTTGCACAAAACATTATCAAAAATTTCACTAAAAATATTGAAATTTGAAAAGGAAACAATATTGAGCTTTCGAGTTGCGTTGGAAAATTTGCTGTGAAAGTTAGAAATTCTCAAATTATTATAAGTTTTAAATATGTCAAGCAATAATGTAAAATTAGACACATGTTAGCCTAGACAATTAGATAAGTAGCAAAATTTTACGCAAAGCCTTCAAGAAAAGAAACAGAAGATGGTTACTTCCTAAGGTCAACATAAATTTCCTCCGAAGAACGAACAGCAAAATTTATCTTTCTTGGCAACACCCAGTGAAGAGTATTCAGAAGATTTTTAAACGAAACACACATCGACCATAAAACTGGGGTTAAGACCAAATGATCTTAATACATAAAATAGAATTTTATTGACAGATACTTACGGCAGCGAATGCTAAGGGGGTTGATGAGACATAGCTGAGTGCAAGCTTTTCTCAAAACGTTTGGTATTTTTATGTTCGTAATAACACTTATTGGGACAAAAAAAAAAAGAATCAACAATGCAGCGTTTTCAATTAGCATCTTAATGAAACTCCTTTGACTATACGTTCACCTCACTCAACGACAAAGTCAACTCATTTTCAATTATGTATCTGCAACAAACTTGTCCTCTCATCGCAGACGACAGGCTCATTAAGTGCAAGAAAAAAAAAAATAAAACCCCAAACGCAACGCCGACACCTGTCTAATTGAAATTCTCTCAACAATTTAATTAGCAATGTTGCAAACACAAGTTAAATCCCCCATACGAAACACAACTTCACACCCTCGTATGTCATCTACCAAACGCAATACCCTTCAAAAGTGTGTACTGCACCGAAAAACTTATCCTGACATTCCCATTTAAATTCCCGCAGAAGGAAAACTGGAAAAACAACTTAACTTTTAACTCGCAATCGTGACGCAAGCTGAGTCTACACCCTGTGTAATTGCTTGCGTGCGTATAGAAGCAGTTCATCATCAGGACCATCTAAGTTATTCTTCTTTTGACTTTTTGATACAAAACCGAAGAAAAAAAGGAACAAAATAAAAATTTGTAGGAGCAACTTTTACTCGTTTCTCCTGTCCGTTTTGTTTTTTAAAAACTTTCACCACTAACGTTGCGCGCTCACGGTGTGCCATAAGGAAGCGTTAAACTTTTTCCACACCAACAATATAGTAAAAAAGAAGATAAACTCATTAAACAACAAAACGCCTTTAAATTGTACTTTTGGTGTCCTTTAATCCCGCCTTGCCATTACCACAAAATATTTTAGTATTCCGGCGGTTTGCTCTTAAACTTTCAGACTTGTGATCACAGCCGTCTCCCCGAACGTTGTTGTTACCGTGATGTTGAAACTTAAGGAAGAGAAACTTGGCCTAAACAACGGCATTCATACTTTAATCTATGCGATGACAACCTGCAATGACGTGGCTTCGATATTTACGTTTGGCTGCATCCTTGGCGTCATTTTTAATCAGGGTGAGTAAAACTAAGTTTTAAAAGTTTAAGGGCTATAGAACTTTTTTTTTTATTTACAGGTAAATTCTCGGATCAGGTGTTGCAAGGACCTGTTGGCATTGTAGTGGGAATTGTGTACGGCTATGTGTTTGGTCTCATTTTGGTCTATTTACCTTCGTGGAAATCGGTGAGCATATTTATTGTAATTTTATCGTAGTGAAGTCATATTCAGCTTCGCACTTTCTGTAACCCGCACTTAACTCAATTCTCATACTTAGCAATTCGATGCCAAGCAAATAATGCCGATTCATCAAGTGTGAAACAGCTTGAGGCAAACTCCATTGATAGCATCCTCAAACAGAAGCAAGTGCTTTAGTCTATACTTCCAGTCGCCCTATCGGGGTTATACAGAATATGCAGATGGCTTTATCCTCTTTCGATTGCATAATTTATTCCAAAAATATTCGTACCTTCAAAGCCCTATCGCTGCCATCCCCTGTAGTTTCACTCAAAGTCGGATACCTGCTGCAACACCTTCGCTCGTGTGAAGTGAGAAGGATTTCAGTTTGCAGCTAGCGCATCACATTCACCCCCAACCTCTTGTTGTGCTTGTATCTGGGCCGGAACACAAGACACAAGGAGAGCAAGACGTCAGCGCTGTCGACATGGACGAATAGATATTTGCCGTAGGGAGGGTTTCGGTTGATGGAGCAGATGAGTATTTATTAGTCAGTTCACAGGGGAGTTAGAGTTGTGAATGTGTCCTCAGGAGGTGGCATCCTCTTATTAAAAATTATTTATTATTCACTGGCGAGAGTGCCATCCCATGGTGTCTGCATTGGTATGGCAGTGGCAGGACTCGAGGATATTCGTCTTCTTGCTTACAATCCGGGCGCTGCAGATATTTTGGTGTAATAAATAAAATCTATTAAATATGCGAACAAAGAGCGACTGGGAGATCAGCTGGCGCTTCACAGGAATAGAGTGGATGGTGCGGGACACTTAAACTATTGTCGTGGTTAGGTGCACAGATTGTGAATGCAAGATTATTTTATTGTTTGGTCTCGAATATTTTTGAAATTTTGCTAATATCGCAGGATCATGACGCTGTGGTTGTGCGTCTTCTTATTAATGCAAGGTAATAAAAATGCCAACTTTGTTTTGACATAATTTTCTTCTACTTTTGTTTTTTTACATAAAAGCTAGTTGAGGGGCTTGGATGCATGGAGCAGGTTCTTAGATGTTTTTTAGGCAAATTACTTTAGGTCATACAATGCCTTATAGCTCTCAAATTATAAACAATAACTTCTTTTTAATAAATTTAAAAAAAAGTTCATTAAATGTTACCCTCAAAAAAATTATTCTAAGAAGTCCCTGTTCTCAAGATTTTTTTTTTAAAACCGTCTTAGAGCTTTTTCACTCTCCTGAAAAATCTTAAAATTTGACTTAAGATAATTTATCTTTTCAGTCGAGAGTTATGTTTGCGAATCGGTAATCGAGAGAAGGACCAGCACCTAATGTGTCCGTCGTATATATAGACAGAAAGTGTTCTGGCACTTACTTTGAATATTTTTGTAGTCAAAAAGGAAAAAACCAAAAATTTAACTTTAATATTGAATTTTTATAAAAAAAAATGAAATTTTCCAAATATATGGAATCTATTTCGAGAAAAACATGTGACCGTTGGCAATGTGTTTAAGGTTATAACTTTTTGACGGCTTTTTTTTTTATCACAAAGCTGATATTGGGCACACAACTGAAACAGCTTAGACTTAGACAGAAACTGGATTCCAATTTAGTGAACCAGTGAGTAAGAGCAACAGTGGGTACGCAGAAGTTACAGTCCATAAAATGGACCGTTGAATACCCCATCCTATCCCACATTGTAAAATGCTGATGATATTTTTCTTTTTTGTTATCCTGCCATCGTCACCTGAAATAAAAGACTTGCTCTTTTTCATGGTCCCCACCTCCGCAAGGGTCTGACTAGCTCTCCGAGACTATCATTTGCCTTGAAAAACTTCTTAAAATGCCGTTCGGATTCGGCAAAAAATTGTAGGTTCCCTTATTTGTAAAAGAAATTAACACACCAGCATACATTGTTGAGAAGTTGGCCCTGGTTCACCTCGAGCTGTTGTGCCTCTCTTTTCATTTTAATGTTATTTTTTGACATTTTATAAGTAGTGCAAACTTCGAAAAGGGGCGTGGTCCAACCGCCCGTCATTACAAACTATCAACTATAACACAGATATTTCTAGCTTAGTTAGTTTTTGGTTCAAATTCAATATTTTTGAAAAATTGACCTCTAAAAGGAGGCGTGGCAAAAAACTTTGTATGAACAAAATCTGGTATGAGATCTCGTTTATCTGACTTTCTAATTCTTTGTTTCATGATTTCCTGATTTAGGCTTAAGACCAGTCAAAAGTAAGTTTTTCTGCAAATTTTTAAGTTTTTCTACAATTCTGCCTCCAAATGTGGGCGTGGCCCAAAGTCTTATATGAACAAAACTTAGAACTATGTAAGAGTTTTCTACATAAAATATTATGCAAATTTTTTTCAATTTGGAGCAACAATATTGGGTAAACCGCATATCAAAATTTATTCTCAAAATAAATGCCACGCCCACTGGAGGGGGTTTACCAATTTTTTTTTTTTTTTGTGTCCTACATTCATTAGCAGATGCTAAATCTAAAATTTCTGGCTCTTAGAACGTTTTACCACTTTAAAAGCTCTGGAAAGGTAGTTGCACATTTACACCAATTGTGGTCGTGTCTTTGGGCGGATTTCAAAAATATTTACCCTTCTTCTATCGCTTCGCACGACATGAAGCTTATGTACGAAATTTCAGCATCCTAGTCTAAAAATGAAGGCCTAAAAACATGTGACATACAGACGGACGGACGGGCGGATAAGGCTTATTCAATTCAGAATTCGGTCCCGATCATATGATCGAGATATGATCTCAAGATAGGATCTTAAGGGTATATGCCCGTTAGGTCTTAAGGGTCTTCCATTATTATTCATGGAAGAAATTCATGGAAGAAATTCATGGAAAAAAATTTCAAAAAATCATTTTGTTTGATAGTGATTTGCGAGACACATTGTTAAACTTTTTACTGCCGTTTTTATACTGTTTTCAATTCGAGCTTTTGTCGTTTACCAGCTAACCGTCATTTGTCATGCGACCTGATTCAGACTTAATTTCTTATTTATAAGTTTTGTTTTGTTATGATTATTTTCAAGTTTTGATTTTTATTTGTATTTAATAAAAAATCTCATTTTTTAGAAATACGTAAATGGCCTAGGATTCACAATGACGATTCTGGGTGGATGCGTTTCAGTAATGGGGAGCAGAGCAATGGGATATCCCTCAGCTGGCGCCTTGGGCTGTGTCACACTTACCTTTTGTTCTGGTACCCTCTGGAGGAAACAACAAAAAGGAACCGAGTTTGTAAGTTGAAACTTAATGTGGAACTAGTCTGCCATTATTTCCCAAATTATATTATTCCAAATTTCATTTCAATTATTATTTCAAAATCATTATTTAGAAATATTTAAAAAGTTTTCCTATGGTAATCCTATGGTAACAAGTAGTCACTAAACAACTGTTTTGTGTGATTCCATTGTAGCAAATCCTGTTTTGTTCATTTTTAGCAAAGTGTGACCACCCGTTTAGATTTACTATGGAAGTTCCTAAAGCCAGTGTCATTCGCACTCATCGGTAAGGAAATTAATTTCGCCGTTCTGGAGGGTAAAATTGTTGGCTACGGTCTCGCTTTGGTTCTTGTCGGAAGTTTGGTATGTACTATAACTGTTTAGATATCTTTTGTTACATTTTTGTTCTCTATTTACATTCAAAATAATTTGTAATTATACTTTCCATGCTTGTATTTACAGTTCCGTCTGACTGCGGCTTATTTGTCAACTGCTGGAGCTCAACTGACAATCAAGGAGCGTGCGTACATAACGGTATCTGCTTTCCCTAAAGCAACAGTACAAGTGAGTTTTGTTATTTAAAATTGCTGGAAGGAACCAATGACTGGATTTGCTCTGGCTGTTGGTTTTTAGTTTGCAAATCATTTATTCTTCTTCGGCTAAGTTTAATTGAGTTTGTTTAAATTAAAAAAGGACTTCAATTAAAATAGACTTTTATACCAAATTAATGTGGTTGAAGGAATATGACATGCCATTAAATGGATGATTTATTTATATAAAACTTTCAGCATTATTATTAGAGAGGGTTAATCATTTTTACGGACAGTATTATTATTTCGTAGCAACGAATACCCGTGATCGAGGCACATAATATTTTTAAGCTGGTGCACTTCCCCTTTAACCAATCAAACTTGCTGTGAAAAATAAGTAGCAACGTAGGTACATCACCCACTGTCTAATTTTCATCAGACTTTCAAGGCATACTTTCCCCAAAAGGATGATTAAACTTCTTGCTTGTTCTCTGAACAAGCCCAGAGAACTTGTGAAGAAAAACAATTGTTTAAAACTGTAAAACAACAAAACCTTCCATGTTCAAACTAATTTAAACCTGCCAACCGTACTGTGTGAAGTAAAAATAAACTCTTCATCGAACGAAATTCCATTTTAATATGACTTTCAAGAGTTCATCAGGTCCGAACCTCTCCACAAAGCCGGCTGCTGATGGGGTTTGCAAGATAATAAATGTTCGCACAATTTTAAGGGACCTTTAAGTGTATAACCGAAAAAGGACGAATGAATAACAAAAATTATTCCAAAACAAAAGAGATATTCAACCCGAGGACATATTTTATTTTAATCTACAGATAAACACTGAAATCATTTAATTTATTTCCATGACTGTTTTATTATTATCCTTTCGTCCGTTTTTTTTTGTAAGATTTTTGTTTCTCCCTTCTCTCTTGTGTTTTATATTTTTCAATGCCTAAAACTCTCGTTGATGTTGTTTTCTTTTTATTACAGGCAGCACTTGGTCCAATCGCACTGGATTTAGCCAGACAATTAAATTCGGGACAAGAAATCCTTTCACTGGCTAACAATGTCCTTGTCATTTCTGTAATCGCCATTATATTCACAGCACCACTAGGCGCTATCTTAATGATACGATTAGCTCCGGTTTGGCTAAAACGCGGCGATCCTCCTGAAGAGGGTGGACTCGACGGAATAGCCGCACAATCACAGGACGACATCGCCATCATCACAGTTGGAGATAATGGTACTGTGATGAATTCAGCCCACACCAACAATGGCTTCGACCACGGCAACAGTGGCAGATAATGTCGTCTGTTTAGCTATGGGAGAGCAGTGAAGCGCGCAACAAAAGTGTAGCAGTAGTGATTGCAATTTGTCAGAAATGCCATGATGCCTAATTAAGTACTTAGGGAGGAAGGAGAAAACTTAGAAGACAATGAGTTCGGTTTTATGTATAGAAGAGGAGAAGAGTCAAGTAAATGTTTTTCTATGCAAAGAAGGACCTAACAGAAAATAGAGATGGCATTTATATACTTACACATATTTATATCATTGTACAAGAAAAACATGAAGCTGCGTTTTTTTTTTAAGTTATTTGTTTTGTTTTTGTTATGTACTTAAATTTGTCGTTGTCCTTCTTTGGTTTTTGTTTCAGATTGTATAATTGTAATTTATATACAGAAAAAGAAACTTTTGCTATTGATTGTTTACAATCTGTCTTTTGTTTTTGGAGAGAGAAATAAAAAAAATATTTTTATTCTTGTATTGTAGATTTACATTTTAATGACAGTACTGTGGGAAAGCGGATTTTTGGGTGGGATATGAAATTTTTAAACAGATCTTTTATAATATCGAAGTGAACCAATTGATGTTTTTGCGGGAGGTTTTATTGAGAAAAGTTGTTTTGTTGCTTGCAATTTTGTAACGGTTGAGACACTACGCCACTTGTTATAGGATGCTCAAGCTTTTATAGGATACTCGAAATTTTGCCAATATACTTTATTTGCAAAAGAGAATAAAAGCATTTGTATGCATTTTACCAAATCAATAATTATAACATGGGCCTTTCATTAAAAAAATTCTTTTTGTGTTTTTTGTAGCAATATGTGAAGAGCGCCAGTAAAAGTAAACGATGTGTTCAGTTCAAGAGTTTATTTGAGACTTAGATTGCATTGGTATAAACTGAGGTAAGTTGTGTGGAATCCTATACTAAAGCACAAGAGTTTGTCTAATAGTCTAATGTCATAGTTTAAGCGTTGATTTAGACAAGTTAGTAAATTTTAACTAGTTCACAATAATACTTCAACAGTCTCCCTCAACGCGAAAAACTACTAATAATGATAATTTATCCAAAAATGTTAATTACAATTACTAAAGAAACTATCAAAATTATTTTGAATTCAAGTAATCTTTTTCTTGAAAAAAAGGAAATAATATTTCAAGCAATCTGATCAACAAGTCCTAACAAGTTACAGAATTTATTATGTTTTACTTTTTGTAAATTTTTAGTGAGGACATCTGCTAACATCCCTACAACTTCTGTAGGGATGTAACAGATGTCAATATCACCGCTACTGTAGACCTCTCTAATATGATGATATTTGATGTCGATATGTTTACTGCGTGGGTGATAGACTGGGTTTTTTACAAGCTGTTGTGCACTCAAGTTGTCTCCATGGATAAGTATGTGTGATTTGGTGAATTCGGAACCACCAAACTCCCGGACAAGTCGTTTGAGGTATATAGCTTCTTTAGCTGATGCCGAAAGAGCCATATACTCAGCTTCAGTGCTGCTTAAAGCCACAGTCGTTTGCTTCTTGGACTCCCAAGACACAGCGGCCCCGCCGAGCATGAAAGCAAAACCAGTGTAGGATTTTCTGTCTGCAGCGTCGCCTCCCCAGTCAGCGTCAACAAAACCTTAGTTGTTTACCTGTAGAAAAATAGCGCAATTTAAAGTTAATTGTGGAGTTTAAGTACCTCAACAGATGTTTGACTGCTGTGAAGTGCTCTTCATGGGGTCCACATTGAAACGCGCTAGTTTGCTGACTGAGTGAACTATATCGGGCCTCGAAGAGATGGCCAGATACATCAATGAACCCACTATTGATTGATACTGCTCACGATCTGTCCGCTTACAATTTTCTTCCTTGCAAACAAACTGCTGCCCGGCCTCTAATGGTGTGTGGGTCTTTCTGCATTCAACCATGCCCGTTTCTCGCAGTATATTCACTATAAGCTGACGTTGGCAAATTGATATCGCACCAGTACTTCCTTCCCGACTGATTTCAAATCCCAAAAAATGCCGTAAGGGACCGTTGTCAACCACCTTAAACACCTTTTGAATTTGTGACTTCATGTGATCTATCGATTCTTCACAAGTTGCGGCCAGAATAAAATCATCCACATAAACAGCAATGATCCTGAGGTCAGCTTCTTTATTTGCCACATAAACGCAAGGCTCATTATTGGACTGGAGAAAACCTAGTTTCTTGAGAACACCATCCAGTTTCTGGTTCCATGCCCTTCCCGATTGCTTCAACCCATACAGCGCCTTCCTTAACTTTAAAACTTTTCCTGAGCTGTTTTTGTCAACGAAATAATCGGGCTGTTGCATATAGACATCCTCCTCAAGCTCCCCGTTCAAATATGCAGATGACACATCCATTTGATGGAGTAACAGCTTCTTTTCCACTGCCAAGGCCATAAGTATTCGAATTGTCGAGTACCTCATAACTGGAGAAAAGGTTTCGTTAAAATTTATACCATATTTTTGTGCAAACCCCTTTGCCACCAGACGGGCCTTAAATTTCTTCACTTCACCATTTTCGTCACTTTTTAGAGTAAATACCCACTTAGAGCCTATTGGTTTTACACCTTCTGGAAGATCGACAAGTTCCCATGTGTTGTTGGATACTAAGCTCTGGTACTCATCATCTACTGCCTTTTCCCACAACGAGCACTCCGGTAATGAGAAAGCCTCTTCATTGAACTACAATGTCGCTTACTGTCTTTAATTTGTTTAAGAAATTACGCTGCTTCTTAGGTCTCCCTGGTTTTCCAGATCGCACGATTTTCGGTCTACCTCTGCCTATGGTGGGGGTCCGCACTTCGTCTTCCTCGCTGCTTGTTTCTGCTCTCTTTCTTTTAGGGTACCGATTCATTGTTACAGGTTGTATGTCGCCATCGTTTGCACTTGCAGTTGTCACTTGCTCCTCCGTTTGCACATGTTCCACAGGTTTTTTCATGCAATGTTTTTTCAGTGATTGATCCGGGTCACTCTTCGCTGTTTCCATTTGCTTTTCCAAGGTCTTTTCGTATTCTTCTTTCTCGTCCACCTGGTGTTCAGTCTCAACATCTTGATCCTCTAACACGAGAATTCCAATGTCCTTAAGATTACCTGCAGCAATATGGTCTTCTAAAAATGAAACATCTCGTCGCTCAATAACCTTTCTTTTCGTCTTGTCAAGGAGTCGGTACGCCTTCGAGGTAGCTGAATATCCAATCATAACATACTCCTCCCCTTTCGGTTGAAACTTAGAAACTGATTTGGTTTTGTTTAGAGCTATAGCTGTGCATCCAAATACTCTAAGGTGTCCAACTGCTGGCTTTCGACCACTCCAACCTTCCTCGGGTGTGATGTTTGTTAAAATTTTCGTATGACATCTGTTCCTCAGATAAACCGCCGTATTGACTGCCTCAGCCCACATACATTCGTCGAGTCCTGACTGAATCAGCATACACCTTGCCATCTCAACGGTTGTCCTGTTGGCCCTCTCTGCGACTCCATTTTGCTGAGGTGTATATGCTACCGAGAATTGACGCGCTATCCCACATTTTCCCAGAAAATTATCAAAAATATGACTGCAGTACTCCGACCCATTGTCACAGCGTAGAGTTTTTATATGTTTTCCTGTTCTAAGCTCAACCATAGCCTTGAATTTAAGGAAAATGTCGAAAACTTGATCTTTCGTTTTCATAAAATACACGAAGATCTTACGCGATTTGTCATCAATAAAAGAAACAAATTACCTTGCTCCCCCTAGAGACTTTTCACATTGGCCCGCAGTTATCTGTATGCACCAGCTCCAAAACATTCATTGACCTCGTTGACGACTCTTGTGGAAAAGGCTTAGCACAAATTTTCCCCATCATACAAATTTTGCACTGAAAGTTTTTCGGACCAGCTCCAAGAGAAAGACCATTCACCATGTTATTTTTGTACGCCTTGTTAAGACTTTTAGGATTAAGGTGTCCAAATCTCTCATGCCACTTCTGATAATTGCTGAGTGTAATACCTGCATACAGTTTCTCACTTTGACAGTATCTAAAGACGAATAAATCATCTTCCAACCTAGCCTCCAAGATAGTCTCTCCATTCCGTTTTATTTTGGCAATCCGCTTGGTAAACTCAACAGTACAATTGTTCTCTATGGCCTTGCTAACAGAAATAAAATTTGCCTCCAAATTCGGAACAAAAAGCACATTTTGCAATCGAAGCTCATACGATTCCGTTTTGAGAACAACGGTGCCAATACCAGTGGCAGTGATGAAACTGTCGCCCGCCAATTTAATCCGCTCTTTACACTTTTGCATAAAGGTAAATAGCGACTTATCACAGCATATATGTGAAGTTGCGCCGCTATCAATGCACCAGCACTGTGAGTTTAATGAATTCTTATGAGAGGCTGACAATAATGAGAAAATCGCAACTGGCTTGTTTCCCTGACGTTTTTTCGGCTCAGCGCAATTTGCAGCAAAATGCCCCCTCCTACCGCAGTTAAAACACTTTCCCATTGATCTGTTTTTCTGTCCAAACTTCGAGTTTCCCCCTCGAGCTGATCGAACTGCATACGCTTGCTGTTCAAATATCACTTCTTCTTTTCCCACCGGATATCCTTTTTCTAATCGCCTATCCCCCTCTTCTAAAAGCTTTACCTTGAGAGAACTCATTTTCGGCAACTCATCGCGTGACTCCATGGCTACCACAAAATTATCCAATGATTTGGGAAGACTAGAGAGAAGGATTATTACCAGCAATTCGTCGTTTATAGAAAAATCTATCTCGCTTAGCTTTTCGACGACACTTGTGAAACGATTAACATATTCAGCCATGCTTTCGTTTTCCCCTAGCTTTATGTGCAACAACTGTTTGAACAAAGCGATTTTTCTTGCAGGACCACGTGGTTGATGAATTTGTTTTAAACTATCCCATGCTGACTTAGATGTCCGACAATGTTTTATGTTATTTACCTCAGACGATTTTATGTTTAAAATTATGGATGCAAGCGCTTTTCCATCCTTAGTTTCCCACTCTAATATTTCCGCAGGTGTCATAGTCTCCTGCTTAAAATTACTACCGTCGACATACGACCATAGGTTTGATATTATGAGAACACTTCTCATTTGCACAGACCAACCATCATAGTTTCGGTCATCTAATTTTTCGATTTGATAAAGAGGCGAACTCATATTTACCAACTTATATATTATCAAACTTATAAAATGATAGCACACAATTTAAACCGTTTACTTAATCAAGCGGAAAATCCTGGGCCCATAACCTGAAGAGCGCCAGTAAAAGTAAACGATGTGTTCAGTTCAAGAGTTTATTTGAGACTTAGATTGCATTGGTATAAACTGAGGTAAGTTGTGTGGAATCCTATACTAAAGCACAAGAGTTTGTCTAATAGTCTAATGTCATAGTTTAAGCGTTGATTTAGACAAGTTAGTAAATTTTAACTAGTTCACAATAATACTTCAACAATATGGAGCTGTGAAAAAAAAAGTTTTAAGTTTATTTTCTTTCTAGCATTTATACAGCTGTACTGTATTATTTAAAGTATTTTTGCATAGGTATCGGATGTATTTTTGCATAGGTATCGACTTTAGAGTCTTGTAGCTCTCAACATTCACATTCATCAACATTTTTTAAATAACTTTAAAGCTGCTCAGAATTGCTGAAGCCTCCTAGATCTTAAGTTACAACACTTAACGACGGCTTGTTCAATAGCTTTTGCGGTTCAAACTTGAAAAGGCGTACACGGGTACCGGGTACCTGGGTGGTGTATTTTAGATTGAAGACTATCTCCAGGCAAGCTCTAGGACTAGTTCTAGCCATTGTTAAAGATTATTTTAAATTCAAAATCATACCATCGAGTCTATGTGTGCATTATTTCTGGACGAAAGGGGTGGGTAGAGTAGATACATCGACAAAGAATCATCATGAGTCTCATCATAAAATTCAGGGATTTCAATCGAAGTAAAATCAATCATTATTAAAGTTGGGTTTTGCACTACGACCTATTATGGGCCCTACTAGAATTTGTATGCCCTTGAAAATGCCCCTTCGCGCTATAATTTGTTATAGCAAGCATTTATTTATTAGCAATTTGCTAAACAAGTTAATAAGTGCACGAGCTTGTCTGTTACGAACTTCTAAGCACCCAACCTTTACCCTGTAAAACCAAATTAAAAAGTTTTTGGCCTGAAGCCATATACTTTGTGCCAATAAATTGTATTGGCCACATCCACATAAATGGACGTAAGCTGAAAAATAGAATGAAATAATTCTTATTTCGTTAGAATCATAAGAAAATTCATTAAAAGCGAAAATTAGTGCCTAAATATAGTTTTTTTTTTTTCCAAAAAACGCACCTAAAAGTGGGCAGAGCTCAACGCTTTCTTTTTTGCAAACTCAGTAAATGACAATATCTTTAATATTTGTCATACAATTTTTTTTTCGATTTAGAGAAATCATGTTTTTAAAGATTTCACATTTTAAGAGTGGGCATGGTCGAATTTTCGTCTTATTAAAAGCTTCGGGCAACTATTATCTTGCACCAAAATTTAAGACCCTAAATGCCGTTTCTAACTTGACCAAAAGGCAATTTAAAATATAATGTAAAATTGAGGTTGTCTGAGACCCGTGTCGATTGTGGGCGTGGCTGTGAGTGGATCTTATCAATTTTCATACTTTGTTTGAACAAAATAAGAACCAAAGCACACTCCAAGTTTCAGCATCTTAGCCCAATTTTAAAGACAAAAAAAACTTCACACATACGGACAGACAAACAGGCTGACAGACGGACAGACAGACATGACTTAATTTGTTCACGTACCGGTCTTGATCATATCTCTAGAAGGTCTAAGGGGCTTACGGTGATTATTTCACTCTGTTAAAAACTATGCAATAAAATAATATACCCTGGGTCGGGTATATTTTATCGAGGGTATGTGCTCATGTCCCAAGTAACACACAAACTCTTGTTATGGCCACCGTTACGTTTACAGCACCACAATATAAAGGTTCTTGAAGTAGATTTTATACAAGTAACGGGACTCTAACTAAACCCCTATAGGGGCGATTTGACACTTTATAGAACTTAATTTTGGGTGCAAAAAGGGTTCTACTTCAAACTCTTATAGGACTTATATTGGACAGTCAATACAGTTTTAAAAGAACTATCGAAGTGATTGGGTACACACACTTTCATGGTGCGGTTTTTCTTTTACTTGGGAGCATACATACATTCCTTTCTTATTCTTTGTAAGTGTTGATGTTTTTGCACAAATAACTTGGTACTTGTTAAGTAAGGTGATAAAAGCAATGAGTAAAAAAATGCCTTTGCTTAAGATAAAGCAAGGTGCGCTGCGCATCTAATTGCTTCGAATTGTTTATTTAAAAAGGACGAAAAGAAACAATGCGCATCTTGAAATATTAAATATAAAATAAAATAAAATAAAGAATGCAAGGTTTTACGTGGAGCAAGCACCATTATGACACTTGAGGTTTTCTGCGTTAGCTTTTTGAATCTTTTGGTTTTACGTAGCAGTGCCTAGCTTCATGAAAAACTATTATAAGGTTTTGTGCTTTTTTGTCTATGCCGCTAATTTATTTAGGGTTACCATCGCTCTCTTTTCTTTTCTGCTATGAGTGGTTTTTGTTCCCTAGTAAGTGAAATGTATTTTTTACTGAATGTTTTTTATGTATTTTTATCCATGGATGCAGTATATACGTTAAGAGTTTTAAACTTCAACGAGGACTCCTTTTAAACTTCTGCCTTAAAAGTGGCATGTCAGTGAGCGGATAATCCTTGAACTCTGCTGGGCCAAAAAGCACAAACATAACTTATTTCCCCACTAAAATTTTTTTAAGTTTTTGGGTCAAATCTCCAAAGCTTTTGCATATTCGCTGTTTGCTTTAGTTTTTTATAAAATTTCAAAAGATGGACTTTGCCCAATATTTTTTGGGAGATAGAGGGGGAGCCATACGTTCGTTTGACATTTTTTTATAATTTTTTAAAATTCAAATCCACAAAAAAACTATTTTTAATTTTTCTTGAGTTCAAGTAAGACTTTTTTCCAATTTCACAACCACCTGCGCTAGCAATGGATCCTTGGTTTTAAGTTTAATGTGCACGGGTTTTTGCGTTGTCAGTAAAACAAATTCCTATTTTAAAAGCTAACCGAACGTATCGTTGCTTATATATTATTAGGCCCCTATGGCAAAGCCATAGGCTATGTGGACATCTGAGATGAAAGTGGGCTGTGGTGCAGATGGTAGCATCTATGACCGACGATTGCAGTAAAGGTTGCAGGATCGTACTCTGCCGGTGAACCGCACACGATTTTTTCTTTTGACATTTTCGTCCGCTAACATTTCAACTCCACTCTACGCCTAAATTTAATTTTGTTACATGGTTTTTCATGCATTTTTGTGTTTTTTCGCGAAACTGTGTCAAAACGGCAGTAATGGAATCTTTTTTTTGAAAACTATGACTTAAGCACTTCGTCGACTTTGAGTTGTTTCATACGACTGTTCAATATTGGCTTTATGCACTAAGAGGTTCAAAAGTTGTGGCCTCAAACACTTTCAAAAACGTCATCGACTTTCATCTCTTCATTTATCAAAAATTTTTCATTATTTTCAAAAAATTTTTTTATTGGATTTGTTCGTTCAAAGTTCAATATTTACTTAATCTAAGTTGAGTTTTTTCCAGTTCCTGCCTGCTAAGCTACTGAAAAGAAAGTATTGAAAAACTATGGTAAGTACTGAGAAACTTATGGTAACTTCAAACTGTAATTAAACCGTTATGTGTGCTTGTCTATTACTTACCATTCAGAAGTTATAACACGATTGGACGGACGATCAACGTCATGATACCATAAGAGGTTTTTCCATTTTTGGATGAACCGTTAAAAATCTAAAGAAATCCTAATGGTCGATCAACGGTAACTGATAAACACAGAATATCTAAATAAATGCGGCACCAGAAAGGGGAGTCCTGTGTTTTGAGGATGTCTAAAAACAGTTAAGATGCATCTTCGGAAACTTCTTAAACCTAGAATAGATCATAGAATGAAAAGGAACCTCTTTAATATAAATTCATCACCAGAGCACGACCTTGTGGAGAATCGGAAAGGTCAAGAACCTTTACTACCACCTTACTGCAGTTACTGTGGCCCGGTTTTGCGCAGATAGCAATGGGCAGGAGCAACTTTTAGCTTCATTGTAATTTGGTCATCGTTTCATGTTATTTCACCTAGTTTGGTACGTACCAATTTGTACTTGATATCTGTTAGCTTGATATCGGTTAGCTTGAGCTGACGTAAAGATTGCTGCCAGCCAACCCAGCCAGCTTGTATAGGCCTATGAGTATCCTCCGCCTCACTTTGAACAAGCACGACCTGATAACATAAATCTTATAAAGAAGTGATTTATAAGTTTGCTGGTGCATCCGTCTCTCAAAAAACCAAGCTGTGCCTTGTCATTGCTTCTTACTGAGCTTTGGTATATTCGCAACCGCACCGGTCCGCAACTTGGGCAGACTTTGTGTGGAGTAAAAGTTAGTCTTAATTCACTTGTAGTGGCGAACCGAGCTATCCTTTGTGATTTTGTTAAGACCATAATTTTTCTGCTAGGTTGTTGATGACCAGCAGATTTATACGTCAGTAATGTTGAATAAGCAAGGTTAAATATCGTTTGGCTAAAAGGATTTCGAAGGAATAAAGGTAGTACACACAATGACCTGAAAGGCGATTTACTTAATAACTTTCTTCGATAAAATGTGTTGGTTCACGACTTGGTCCTTAATGTATTTATTATATATAATGCTTTTTTCCACTACATCTTTTGTATTTTTTTTTTTCAAAAGTTTTAGCTGGTCTTGAGATTAAGAGGTTCTTTCTTAAATCGATCAAATACTACAACTGTTAAAATAAAAGAGCCCACATCGCTATAACTCCTCCTTTTACTATTCATTTAATCCTTTTCGCAACCTTGTTGATATTATCCTATTTATTGAATACACACTCCTCGCCCTTAATTTTATCCATATTCTCAACGCTTATCCTTTGGTAAAAACTATATGTTATCCTCTTGAGGTTTTGTGTTGAGGCAAAGAAGCGACACGTCTAACCAAACCACAAACTATACCGATAAAATATTTAAACAAAATCATTACAAGGTAGGATAAACGAAACCGCATAAGAAAGGTCTTTAGCCTCAGTTTAACCCTCGTTTATCATTGGGTTTCATCCACTGATCCGAATGTAATTAGGTGTTTTTACAACGCACCCATTTTGAATGCGGCTATAATATTTATTACATTCAATATGTATGTAAGCTTACCCCTAAAGGGATGCCTTAGGACAAGTCTAGGTTTACCCTACATACACGCATGCCATAAAATCGCAAACTAATTGTGCCTATGTTTATGCACACACCCCTTGGGCTGGTTCTTATTTATTTACAGATTTTCTCAGACTAGGTATATGAGTAGCAGAAAAGCCATACTTTTTTGCTTAAAGTCCAATACTTGACAGCTAAAGCCATAACCTCTCGAAGTAACCCACAGATTATCCATTAACATTCGGGCACATCCCCAAAGAATTGAAAACTTTCCGGACATAGGGCTCCAGAGTTGTCGTGTGACCCCCGTTAGCCATTGTTCATAATAAATAATCGTTTCCATGTAGATCCGATGTATGCTAACGCTCATCGATGTGTTTACAGGACGATTCTTAAAGGTTGCTGCGAGAAGAAAAACTAATGGTATCGGCTACATTAGCACAGTGCACTCTCGCAAACACAAATGAAACGCCCTGCCAGTGTGCTTCCTTGCCAATGGGTTGAACATCGGTTTCCGTGTTCAACCAGAGAAAATATCATTCCCTTATTATATCCTTTCGGTATTATGTATTGTTGGTAGTCCTGGTGGTGTTCTTTTTGCTACGACCGACAAAGCTTCCGCCGCGCCAGCCGCCTGGATGCAGCAGTCCTTTTGCCCTGTGTTCTTGTGTTCTAACCGATGTTCCCGGGGGAACCTGCGGAAGACTGTGCATAGTTCTTCTTATTATTATTAGTTTCGGTGATTTTTTTTTCCTTTTCGGGAGCGTTGTGCTTTTTCTATAAGAAGTTTTCTTTTGGGGTTATACCCATTATTTTAAGAAAGTCCTTGCTAAGCCGGGTGGAAATTCGAGTGGAGAACGTGTTCCGTCTCAGGAGGCTAATGTGCCTCCTCATTTCCCTCTTGGACGGTACGTGTATCCTTTTGTGTGTGTTGTTGTGTACATCCGCCGTGTGGGGAAAAGATTTATGTAAAATAAATTTTATCTGTTTCAGGATGTTCGGGGCTCGAGTGTGTCTGCGATTGAGTTTTATGTGTCGATACCGGAAGTCGTATTGGCATCGAGACTAAAACACGACAAAAAAAGGAAAACCAATTCACGTGAGAAGGGACAAACAAATTTTCGGCTCGCATAAAGTATGAATGCAAAACCCAAAGGGATTTGTGTGCTATTCTTATAGTTTTTGGGTTTCCTCATCTATTTTGAGCGACCACAAATGTGGCTCGATAATAATAACAGCAGCAGGAAATGAATAAAAAAATGTAGGTGCGTCTGGTATTCGGTCAGAAGAACAAGAAAACTTAAAATAAACCTTACAAACGGAATGAAATTAAGTATTAATCCGTGCTTAAAATACCGAATCGATTTTTAGCATTGAGAAATACTCTTATATATACTGAAGATAGTCATAAACTTAAGCATGTTGAGGCCAAAAGAGACGCTGTCGCATGCAACTAATTTAAGCAATGTATAAGTTGCGTGCTGACAAAAAAAGCAATTAATTCAACTTTATGTCCTCCAGTAAAAGGACACACAATAAATCAAAATGTTGGTCATTATAAATGTGCAAAAATGTCAAAAAGGTGTCGAGAGCGGACTTTTTTAAAATGAACTCATTTCATTAAAAGTCACAGAAAGGCTTTAAAAAAGATTTGTTTAGGTGGAGCTGTATAAGTCCACCGCTCTAGCAGGACAATATAGGTATGACGACCAATTTCGATGTAAGGCCATGGGTACAATTTTCGGCTAAGAGTTGAACCATGTTGAATCGACCACAACACTTGAATTCAAGCGTTGCTAGATTGTCCAGAGGTTCAAAGAAAATCTGGATTTCCTTTACTATAAAAATACTATTTGTGCCCTGCAAAGTCGGGGTCAGAATAGTCTTGAAGTCAGGTACGCCTGTCACTAAAATCCACTGGAAGAAGAAGTGATCATCACCTTATAAGCTAATTTTTTAAGGGAAATACACTCCGGGCGGAGCCTCCTTCTAAGATAAGGCTATAACGGAAGGATGAACCTGAAGTTTTCAATAAGACCCCTGAGTTTCTGATCCCAAAGGTGTTCGGGTCAGCTTAAGTCATATTTTTTACGGTCCCACCTCTATTAGATTCTAACAAACCAATGCAGGCAGTAATATATATTTGAGAAAGTTATTTACCTACAGGCTCATGCTACAAGTTTGAACAACAATCACAGTAAAACAAATAAAAATCTTGCCGATCGTTGCTTCCTTCGGCCATCAAAGTGGAGATGGAGGGACAAAGCCCTTCTCTCTAACAAGCACAGTTTTTGGTACCGTCTACGTGAGTGGGCAAAGAATTAAAACAACAAACCTTACAGTGAAACCAGCTCACCCTATAGAGGCTTTGGCGATCACTAAAGCCCACCTCCCATAACTGGGTCGTATAAATGAGCGGATGGACACTAATGCTCCTTTCAGTTGTAATGCCGAAACACAGGTTCCAAAAGGGAACCCCAAAACTATTGGCGTGCCAGAGCAGACTATAGCAGAGACTAGAGATATTAGAGCAGACTAGCGCGGCCCTAATTAAGTAAATGCAACGTGCTTAATTTGAGAAGGAGAAAATCAAGCAATCATGACTTCTGTTTTAAAAATGTCTATAGACTCTAGAGCTAAATAGTCTATAAAGACTGTAGAGCTAATAACGAGTGAAATTATTGTTCTTAGAAGATTTTTAAATTAGTCCTATCAGCAAATAGGTTATTCCGATAAATTCACCGCGTGTTTGATCCTGCTTTGTATGTTATTTTTCAATTTTAAGCCAGTATTCTTATCTTACAATTAATAAATGGGTTTCTTACAAAAAATATACAATAGTCCTACAATTGCATTTGTTGACCTTTCCTGCTTCATTTAAAGGATGGATATCCCTTCCCCCTCCTAATGCACTGAGTTCTTCCATTTTGGCAATGTGTTTCTTACATTTGTTCAACCAAAAATGTTTAAGGACTTTAAAATCTCATTTTTAACAAAAAAAAATAAACCCCACTTGTGAATATATTATACATTACCATAACAGAAACTTATCAAACCTCTTACAATTCGGTCTGCAAAAAACTGAAATGGTTTTCAACAGCATGTAGATTTAGGTGCACGTTATCCTTGGTAACTGTACAATTGCAAATCTTGAACAAAAAATTCCTTTCAATGCAAACGAAACATTTACATTACGTTTGGGTTTACTGTGAATTCAAAAGATTTTCAGGATGCATACATGCGTACCGCAACCAAAATGAGGTCATTTCGCTTGAAAGGCCCACAAAAAAATTTAAGCAAAAATATCAAAAGTTTTCCACGCCGCATTTGGAAATGGGTCAGGGCCAGTCTTCTTTCACTTGCGATACTGTACAGAGGGCTAAAGCAAATATTTTCTCGAAATACGAGCGCAACAGTTACGCGGTACATTTGGAGGGGTATTAAAATTGATTGTGTCCCAAAAATCCGTGCGCTTCCAACAAACTCGGCTGTGCATTGAAAGGATGCACTGTAACAAGGATACAGCATGATACTGCCACAGATTAGCTTTGAAAATTAACTTTCCCCATTGAAGGGTGCCAACAATAATGGGCAAGCATGAACGGAAGGCTAGTCCATTTTGGTTTGGTGTTAGCCGTATTGTGATCGTCACTGGACCGAAATGCCAATACGATGTCCTATTCGCTTGTTGTTTGTTATACGGCCGTGGATTTCCATGGCAGTGGTGTTCCCTTGAACAACCACATGTCGATGACATTGAATACAATTTACGTCGCAGCACTAAGTGGATCCGGATTGGAGTGCTGTGCGAGTGCACACTGGTTAAAATTCACGAGGCCGTGCGCCATCCGACAAATCATTATCCCGACGAAGAGTGATTTATTTAATTGAAGTCCTAGATCAGAGTTCATTTGTGGGCAGGCTTGTGCGAGGATTAATTTCGGAATTACAAAAGGCCATAGATGTTGGCGGATGTAGGTAGATATATACATACGAGTTACGCGATGGCGCGAGACGCAATTATGGTAGATGGCATTAAATTAATTTTCAACATTAAAACTTATCAAACTTAACTGTTGTGCGTGTGTGGTAGTTCTGATGACGTTGGACACGCAATCTCTGAATATGAATTGAGTTCCCGAAAACAAGGACGTGTGGGCTATGTGTTGTTTTACTAGTGGTTAAAAATACATTCAATAAGGACCTTTATGTTTTTTTAACTCAATAGCCCAGGGGATCCTGAGGTTTGATTAATGAAATGAGGTGACATGCGATTCGTTGTTAATCAGTTGTTGTTGAAGAGCTGTGTGAACTTGCTTACCTATTTGTTACTGTTTAAATTTTTATTAAGTTTTAAACTCAAACCTTTAGTTTTAAAACAACCCTCTTTTACAGGGTTCAACCAAACACAATAGGTCCCATATTGGTTTTATCAAACTCATATGGAGCCCATATTATTTTTTTTTTTAAATATGTCGATATCGATAAGACATTTTACGATTTTAGTTTTTAAAAAAAAAGTAAAAAAATGCATAAAATCTAGTTGATCGTTAAAAATTAATAAAAAGGGAATAGTTTTTTTACTAACAGTGAAGTGTGAACACCAGCGTTGCAAAAGGGAAAGCAAAAAGGTGCTTTGTGGTTTATAGGACTCCATAGGACCCCGAGCTTTAAGAGGAAGTTAATAAACATTAAATAAACTCAAAATCCCTTAGACCTAAGGATGTCCCTTAAAGCGCTTGGATCATTACAGTATAGATAAAGGTAAGATACAATACAATACAATACAATTCGATACAATACAACACAATACAATGCAATACAATACAATACAATACAATACAATACAATACAATACAATACAATACAATACAATACAATACAATACAATACAATACAATACAATACAATACAATACAATACAATACAATACAATACAATACAATTATTGTATCCCTCAAAATCCCTTAGACCTAAGGATGTCCCTTAAAGCGCTTGAATTATTACAGTATAGATAAATGAAAAACACAATACAATACAATACAATACAATACAATACAATACAATACAATACAATACAATACAATACAATACAATACAATACAATACAATACAATACAATACAATACAATACAATACAATACAATACAATACAATACAATACAATACAATACAATACAATACAATACAATACAATACAATACAATACAATACAACACAATACAATGCAATACAATACAATACATTACAATATAATACAATTTTTTTCGGATTTCGAACGGTGAACAGAGAAGATTTACATGACAAATTATACTCTCAGAGGAAAAAAACTTTTTTTGCCCTGTTCAGACCTAGGAGCTCGTGCATTTGTCTATAACAGTAACCACCGTACCATGGTACTTATGAAAGCACATCTGCTTCGATATTGTTGGTCAAACTTGATATTGAGTGTCTTCACACGCCCTCGACGCATTTAAGAAAATAGTCTGTCAGCTGCAATTCAACGAGGAGTAACTTGCGAAAATCTAATGAAGAAAAAACTTTATCATTATGCAAGCATATTAAATCATAACAAGAAAACCTTTCCACGGGCTGCCTAACCCTACAATGATGTTTCGCCAGGTAACCCGCACTGCATCACTCCGCAAATATCAAATTGCATTTCTGTTAGAATCTTTGCGTTCTGATGTTTGTGGCGATGATGTAAATCTGTGTGTCTGTCCCCACCTCCGTGAGAGTCACAAATTCTTACCCACATCCATAATTTATTTGCATTCAAGCCTACTTAATGACAATGCGGATATGAAAATCACAGGGTCTCTCGAGCATCCTTAAGAGTTGACACGCCTTTGGAGAAGTCGTTCTTTTAGTTACTGAAATGAAACGTCGGACCACAAACATTTAGCGAAAATAATAATTAATTCTAGTAAGACTTGTCATTATTTGGATGAACGAAGCAGATGCATCCCAGAACCTTGTAATGTTAAATAACTTGGGATGTCCTTAAACTGGTGTTTGAACAGGAACGTACAACGTGTTCGTTGCATGACTAGTAGCGTGACATTTCAGCATACAAAAAAGTGATACCAAAGAATCTTCTTGACAAACCTTGTAAAAGCTTGTCAAGTTTGTCGACGCTTTTCGTGCTGTTCTCGCCAGGTGCCGAATGTAAAACGGTTGGGTGCTTTTCGTGGATCACAGTACCTACAAAAGATGCACAAACTCACCTCGTATAGATAGCGTCTATACTCACATAGGGACCCATTTGCTACTGAAATATTTCGTTTAACTTTTCACCCCAAAATGGCTATAAAAAATGTTTCCTTTGTTCTCATTATCTATTTGAATAATGCAAAAATTTTCCACATAAACGCATCCTTAATCAATTTTGCTAAGCGAAATTCTCATGAAAATGCACCTACAAATCGCAAAGATGTTCTCTATTTTCCGATTTGGCTCTGACAAAGCAGACAAAGAAAAAAAAAAGCGATGAATCCAAATCAGTTTCGCCGTTATCCAGCCTTTGTGAGACTAACGCAAAGCGATTGATTTTTAAGATTTATTATTCTTCTAGTCGCCTGCAAATCCTGCCATCGTCACCTAAAAAAAAAAAAAAAAGACTTGTTCTTTTTCACGGTCCCCACCTCCGCGAGGGTTTGAGAGAAGTTTTTCAAGACAATTAATACTCAAGCCCTCCGAGAGTATTAATTGTCTTGAAAAACTTCTCAAAGTGCCCTCCTTGTAGGTCCCCTTGTATGTAAAGAAATTAACACACCAGCATACATTATTGAGAAGTTGGCCCTGGTTCACCTCGAGCTGTTGCGCCACTCTATTATTATTATTATTATTAGTCGCCTGCAAATACCCGCACCGAGAAGACATATTGGTGTCCTACTAAACCAAAGACATACATCGAATAAGACTGATGTGATCATGTTGCTGTCTAGACACTATTTGGTGTCTGTCGCATAAGAAAATATAAAATTTTTTACGTCCTCAAGTGAAAATGTAGAAGAAACAAAACATCCTTTTTACTAATTGCCCAAATACACCCAGCACAATCAGAAATCTGCAAGAATGTCCAGAATCCAGAAGGACTAAACTCTGTACATTCCAAATACTACCACGACGATAGCCTATTGACAAGCCAACTGTTAAGCCCTCAGTTGGAATTGAACAAATCTCTGCTGATATCTCTCTATCTGCAGTCTCATATAAATGCCCACAAGGGTGTTTTTCGTGTTTCGTTTTAATCCAAACAATCCTTAAAGACACCAAAACCCAACTCGTCCTAGCATCATCGGCGGCGTAGTCCCGCTGCCGAACCCAAAAGCCTCGATGCCTTTTTGTTCGAAAGGAACAATTGTAATTTTTGTGTGCGAGCAGAAACAGTGGTGGGTAACCAAATCTACTTACAAAACCGAGTTGACCATTTTTGCAACTATCGGCTGGCTGGCATCGGCACTGGGCACACGGATGTGACGTCTTTGATCCCCATTTTGCGTTTGTTTGACAGCAGTGCACAGTACCCTGTATAGAGTGTATACACAGCTATATGGACCACGGACCCGGCAACGAAATCAGCTTATTTTGTGGTCTTTTGTTAAATTTTGTAGAAAATGCACAATCGCCCAAAAGGGACGCGCATATACACACAATTAGCATACACATAGACGTGCGGCAAGTTCCGGTGGACATGGAATTATTGTGAAACACTCAACCGCACATAAACACGAAAACTTCCAACCAAGCTGTGTATGCCATCCGTGGTGCACTACGGTGCCTCTGCATCTACTCCAAAATGGTTGGGGGGTTGAACCAGCACTGCATATGACGATTCTAGACTGTGACCATTATCCTTGTTGCAGTCGGATTGCGTGTGTTGCATTGTGTTCTCCAAAATTCGAACAAAATATCGGTCTGTTGTAGTTGTTGTGTGTCCAGCATTTGTTTTAGGGGCCAGCATTTTCGAAAATTATATGTGCCATGCCGTAGGTACACAACTGGAAATGGAAACAGCTCAGCGGTATGGAATGAAAATGCCAACTTGGGACCGCTTCCGTTAAAGCAGGATGTGACCGTATTTCACTTTGGTATTTTAAGAATATTAAAGGACCAGATACTTTATTGTTGTTATGATGATTATAAGTTTTAGGACTCGGGGCTGTTGTTATCGTTTCCAGTTGCAGTATAGCTACGTGTCTTCGATTTCCGTTCTTCTGTGGCTTTTTCTTTTGTCTGTATTGTGAGTCAGTACGTCCATTTGGAGGAAGGTATAACTACCTATCTACCCACTATTTACGGCTCTACGTGCTGGAGATATTGGCCTGGGATTTTCGTCTGTGTTTTGAAGGAAATATTTAAGGACGCTGTTTGCATATAATGTGGTTAGGTTAGCTTGTCCTCACAAGAGGTTGATTGGTTTGAAATGAATGTACGTAGTTCGTTGCTATTACGGGTAATCAAGTAGCTTACTCCTGTTGGCGTCGTCAGTGGACAAGGACTGTTCCTCCATTGGTATACATTAGAAGGGGACAGTGCTTTTTATTTATGCTACCGATCTTGGTGAATACACTACACATAACACATGCATACAAGCGCAGAAGGGATGGAAACATTTTAAAAAATTGCTGCGTTTTTGGCAAGCCTTGAAAATACTAAATGAAAAAGAAAGAAAATAACAATTTACCAAATTTGTTTGAACTTAATGTAAGACTAACGTTTAGTCTCACCGGAAAATAAAGCCGTGCCCATGGATATATGTAACAAATGGCAGCAAGGACATGATTCCAAGCACTACGGAAACGCTAAAGATGCACAAGATTAATGCGTTTATATTAACTCACCCTCGTATAATATAAGAGCTCGGAATAAGGGGCACCTTACCGCCTGTTCACACACGACATAAATCCATCGCGGTGCTCTGATTGTTTAGTTTCTTGTCCCCGCAAGCAGAGCCACAAACGCCACCGTCACCACATATCGCCCAGAGAATATCCACCAGGCCTCCTAATATATTGGTCATGCTTTATAATTATTTCGCTCGTAATTAGCGTCGTATAGCGATGTGCAGACATCGAAACAAACACAAACGTAGATTCGCATATGGGAATTATGTCCTGTTGAAATGGACACACTCACATTATGTGTGTTTGCTCGACTCTATCCTATTTCCTGAGCCCTTCGCCAATTACAAATTCCTTTGGTGCATACCATAGTAGGACAGAAGGATGACTAGCACAACGCTGATGGTAATAACACTGATCACATCTGTACGAAAGGATTGCGTGGGTTAGTGGAACGCAAGCTTTCGTGCTATAGCTGCCATTTCTATAAATTGAAGCTATTTTTCGCCTTTGCCTCTAAGTTGAGGACTGCGGCTCGGCTTTTTACCCATACTGCTTCGTCAACAGTAAACTTGGGAGTTTGTCTGTCTACACAATATGGCAGAGGGTGATTCATGCATGATTATTACCTGAATGAGGGATGACTTTTTGATGGCAACTAATTACCTTAATAACGCCGTAAAAATTTTACGGAGTCAGAATTTTGTGCAGCGAAATTACTTGCGACATGAAACAATGATTTTGACACTGATAGGAACAATCACTCTCACTACTCTTAGATCAACTCAATGCTGGCGAATTTGTTTATGTTTGAATACTCTGTAGGATAAAAGGTAGATGGGCTTTCTATTTTAACCACATCTTCCTCATATTACATGAAATAGGCATGTACCAATAATATAAAAGACTCTGTACCTATATAATATAGTAGATTTAGCTCCACTTCCTTTGTTTTCCTGTAAGCTCTGATGTTTCTCGGGCTCTCTCGATTGAGTTTTCTTTCAATACCATAGCATTTCTAACTAAGCATTTTAGAAGTAAATGTTGGCTGTTATTTATTATTTTAGAAGTAAAAAATGGCAACAAAAAACACAAATTACAGAGAAAATTCCATCCCGTTGGCTCTTAAAATAGCCAAACTTATATTAAGGGGTAGTTTCAACACCCTCTCAATAGCCAAAGCGTTACAATTTTTATAAATTATTATAAAACTTTTTTTTTTTTTGGTGGTCAAAGGATAGACATTTGCACTCAAGAGGATACAAGCATCAGGTTTTCTAAACCCACCTCTGCCTATCAACTCCTACTCTCACCTCCCCGTGGTGAGCACCGGGTGCCTAGTACCTCAACTGGAGATTGGGTTCCAACCCCTTTGGAAGGTTGTTGGGGGTAGCAGACGAGAGAGGGGGGGGAGGAGAGTTCACTAAGGCACTTCTCCTTTCATCCGGACGGCAGCGGAGGAATTCCCCAGATAGAATCAACGGTGGCGTCCATAGTTCCAGTCAGGCCGAACTACTTAGTAAACACCTTATATGGGCTACTACGACGTATTCGGAGCTCAGGCCTATAAGGAGCGGTCTATCCGGCTCTCCGTCCTTAGAGCTAAGCAAAGGATCTGGTCCTCCAGATTGGGGGTCGTGCCGTCGGGGTGACTTCCCGGCCACGTAAAGAAACCCCAGTCACGAAGCAGGAACAAGCCTTGGATTCGGACGGATTTACTGTTGACGACCAATGCAAACGAGAGAAGGACAACGAGCTCCGGATCTGCACGTGGAATGCTAGGTCCCTTAACAGACCACGTGCAGCCGAGCAACTAGCGGAGGCCCTTAACGACTGCAAGGCAGACATTACTGCCATCCAAGAAATGCGGGTGGACGGGCCGGGCAAAAGAAGGATGAAAAACTGCGACATCTACTACGGCGACTGCTATCGGCATCAAAGACAGCGCCTATTTGGATGTGGTTTCGTTGTTGGAGGCAGACTTAGGCAAAAAGTCTTGAGCTTCAACCCTGTAAGCGAGCGCCTCGCGACGATCCGCATCAAGGCTAAATTCCCCAACATTAGCCTGATATGCGCACATGCCCCACAGAGGAGAAAGATGACGAGACCAAAGATATGTTCTACAAGCTCCTGGACAAAACTTATGAGCAGTGCCCTAGCTACGACATTAAGATTGTCCTAGGCGATTTTAATGCCAAGCTAGGAAGGGAGGGCATCTTTGGTCGTACTGTCGGAAAGCATAGCCTGCACGACACGACCTCCGATAACGGATTCAGGCTAATCGACTTTGCTGCGGGGCGACACGTTGTGGTAGCTAGTACACAGTTTCCGCATCTCAATATCCACAAAGGGACATGGATCTCCCGATCAATCAACCGTCAACCAGATTGACCATATTGCGATCGACGCAAGGCCCTCCTACAGTATCATGGATGTCCGAACTTTCCGAGGGGCGAACATTGACTCGGATCACTACCTTGTTGTAGCCAAGGTACGCCTGCGGATATCCCGACCAGCGCCAAGTAATGGAAATACTGTGAGGAAGTTTGACGTCGGCCGACTACAATCGCCAGAGATCGACAGGTCCTTCTCCAACCGAGTCTCTCTAAACCTTCTACGAAGTCCTATGCAACCAGCATCAAGTATTGATAGCCAGTGGCAACATTGCCAAAATGCCACCAGAGACTCCGCCTCTGAAGTGCTGGGTTTCACACGGCGACCACAACGAAACCCCTGGTTTGACGATGAATGCCGGCAAGCACATGCAGCTTAACAGGAAGCATACAAAGCGGCGCTGCACAGAAGGACTAGAGCTGCTCGCGAGCTCTACGAGCAGAGGAGGAGAGAGGAGCACCGGCTTCTCCGAAGGAAAAAGAGAGAGCACGAGAACCGCGCGGTTGAAGACGTTACCGACGAAGCATACGAACGATACCGCCCACCCGACCTGAAGGAGGTGAAAGTAGCTGTGTCTAAGCTCAAGTGCAACAAAGCAGCCGGAGCAGACGGCCTAGCTGCCGAACTTTTTAAATCCGATGGCGATGAGCTGGTTAGGAGCATGCACCAGCTCATCTGCAAGATATGGTCGGAAGAAAGCATGCCCGACGAATGGAACCTCAGCATTGTTTGCCCGATCCTGAAGAAAGGAGACCCTCTGAGTTGTGCCAACTACAGAGGCATAAGTCTTCTTAACATCGCATACGAGATCTTTTCTGCTGTACTGTGTGAACGCCTGAAGCCGTTTGTCAACAATCTGATAGGCACATATCAGTGTGGCTTTAGGCAAGGAAAGTCCACCATCGATCAAATATTCACACTGCGGCAGATCTTGGAGAAAACCCAGGAATTCCAAATCGATACACACCACCTCTTCATCGATTTCAAGGCCGCGTATGACAGCATCTATAGAGACGAGCGCAATGTCTAGTTTTGGCATCCCTGCCAAACTCGTCAGTCTGTGCAAGATGACGATGGAAAACTCACGCTGTTCCGTCAAGGTCGGCAAAGACCTCACCGACCCCTTTGATGTCAAAAAAGGATTTAGACAAGGCGACGCGCTGTCATGCGACTTCTTTAACATCATACTTGAGAGAATTGTGCAGAACTCTCGCGCCAACATCAGAGGTACAATCTTTCAAAATTCCGTTCAACTACTTGCATACGCAGACGACATTGACATAATCGGTAGAACAAAGCGTGATGTCAGTGAAGCCTTCGTGAGTATTGGGACGGAAGCGGCGAATATGGGTTTAGTAGTCAATGAGGGCAAAACTAAGTATATGCTGTCATCAAGAAAAGACACCCAGCACCGACGTCTTGGACAAAACATCACCATCGACAGCTATAACTTTGAGGTAGTTAGGGACTTTGTCTACCTGGGTTCCGCTATCAATTCAGACAATGACACCAGCGCTGAAATCAAACGAAGGATAACTCTTGCCAATCGCTGTTTCTTTGGGCTAAGAAGGCAATTGAGTAGCAAAGCCCTCTCTCGAGCAACTAAAGTGTCCATGTATAAAACCCTCATCATCCCAGTCCTGCTTTACGGTGCAGAAGCATGGACCCTGTCAAAGGCGGATGAAAACACTTTAGGCTGCTTCGAGAGGAAAATTCTTCGGACGATTTACGGTCCCGTCTGCATAGACGGAGAGTGGAGGAGGAGATATAACATCGAACTCTACGGGCTGTACAGCGATACCGACCTAGCCAAAAGAGTCAAAACACAACGTCTTCGATGGCTGGGTCATCTAGAGCGGATGGACACCAACGCCCCGGCCCGGAAAATCTTCGAATCCACACCGCAGGGACGACGCGGTAGAGGAGCACCGAGACTCAGGTGGCGCACGCAAATGGAAGGGGACCTCAGCCAACTTCGCGTGCGAAACTGGAGACGGCTAGCTAGAGACAGAGCTGGCAGGCGAAGCTTGTTGGCTGAGGCCCAGGTCCACCCCGGACTGTAGCGCCACCTTAAGTAAGTATTATAAAACTTTTTAAAAGATGTCATGCAGGTGAAATTAAAAGAAAAGGTTTTATTTAACAAAGATTTGGTCAAGTCTCCCGCTTTTCCCCTATGTCCGAAATGGCTCGAATACGCTCTATCTCCGAAATGGTAAAAATAGGCAAAAATGTTAAGCGAATAACGAAAAAATTCAACCCTCTGAAATTTAAAAAAATAATTGAAACGGGTTTTAAATAGAAAGGCCATTAAATATTTCGAGATGTTCCTTAAAATATTTTAGTTGATTGTCTTAAATGGCTGCTAGCAAACATATCGAAAGTTCTACATCCACTTATTTTCTATTAGCTAAATTTGACACAAGCACAAGTCCATATGACCGTTAAGCTAATACGTAAATTTTTGTAAAAATGAATAAACTTTTGAATGTTGTTTTTTAAGAAGAAAATATTTTCAGCAAGCCAAGCATGAACTTGGTGCCAATATTTTTAAGAAATTTCGAACTATGTTTTTATAGTTTTAGAAAACTTTTAATAAGTTATACATAAATACATTATAATTGAATTATTACTTGATAGATTAAAAACTGGGGTTTTGTTTTAACAAAACATTTTTTAACAACCCCAGGATTTGTTCCTGGGGTTCGTCGAATAAAACTCCATTTCACTTTTGATAAACACACAACGAGTAACTTTATTTATCAAACTCAACTTTATTAGTTGAGAATGGCAGGGTTCAACGCCTTCATTCATTCCAAATCCAAAAAAAAAATTACAAGAAATATGAAAGATATTATCAATTGGTAAATATGTTTCATACAAAATATTGAGCTTCGCGCACTTTTAGGGGTGTTTTCAGGACAAAAAAAAAAAAAAACAATTTTTTTAAGCAATTTGAATAATGTATCTTTGAATCTATAGAAGCCATATTATTAGTTTAATAGTTTTTCCAGTAAAATTAATAGTTCTTGCAAATTGATAAATAATAGTTTAAATCTTTATTGCCAATTTAAGAAAGCCGATTTAGGAAAATAGACGTCAAACTACGAAAAACATAAAACACAGGATCTTACACAAACTGTATATGAAGGATGAGCTTAAATTTGTACAAAAGCGGGCGGACCGTTTCGCCACCGTGAATGTTTTCTAACTTGACCCATAGGCACCCGGAGCGGGAGGTCCCCCTAGCTCTGCGATTTATCATCAAGCATATTTTTTACTAAGAAATTTTGCCAAGAAAAGACTATTTAATTGTATTTTTCTATCTGAATTTCAGGAGTTTTTCTTGAGAATTTTAGGTTTATCTTCAATTCTGCCTCCAAATGTGGGCATGGCCCAAGCCAAAGTCTTCTATGAACAAAATCAAGAACTAAGTGTTTTCTACAAAAAATATTGCGCAAGAATTTTTCAATTTCTAGCAAAAATATTTAGTAAAACGGATTTAAAAATTTACCTTTAAAATGGATGCCACGCCCACTGGAGGAGGTTTACCAATTAAACTTTTATTTTTAGTCTCACATTTATTAGGAGATACTAAATGTCAAATTTTTTGATCTAGGAAGCTTGAAATTTCGTACGTACATAAGCTCCTCGTCATGCGAAGCAGTACAAGTGTAAAAAAATTTGAAATCCGCCCACAAACACGTCCACAATTGGTGGAATTATGCAACTACCTCCAGAGTTTTGAAACCCGTAAGAAGTCTTAAATGGCTGAAATTTGGCATTTAGCAAAATCCTAATAAACGTTTAAGAGAAAAAGGACCTCAAACCTTCAAGTTTGAAAATTAGCATCTCTAATTTAAAAAAATACTTTTTCCAAATTTTAGCTATGTTACAATGGCGCTAGCGCATTTATTTTTGATATGTGATATTGCCTTATAATTGTTTTTGAAGTAGCCAAAAAATTTTAGCCTTTTCATTGACCACGCCCACTTTTTAAGGGGTTTCAGCTTAAAATGACTGTTTTTCATTAAATGTATATGAAATTTGACAAAAAATTATATGACAAAAGTAAATATTGGCATTTTCTAACTTTTGTGTATATATTGTATATGCCTTTTCGCCCACTTATGCGTGCGTGGCGTTAAAAAAAGTGATTTTTTTACTTGAAAAGGAGAAGTTTTAGGCCGAAATGTATGCAACTACCTAGTATAAAGCATGCAATAGTTACATTTTAATATCCCGCCCACTCTTTGGAGGCGTGGTAGTTTTTTTCTTGGTGTCGTCGGGTATTTCGCAATCCGTTGTTGATGGGATGAAGCTTTTGTATACGCACTGTTGCACTTTAACACTTGTTTTATGTTACTGGAATTTGCATAGTTCTGCATGCTTAAATACCCCATCCCAAATAGGATAGTGAGTGGATTAAGTTTGTCACATATATGTTGTAACTATAGCTGATATATTGATGGTAGACTCTGGACGACCTTAAGACCTTATGATTGAGATCGAAAAATAGCGAGGTGAATAAACTAAATACTGGTATATACCACCAGATTACCGATATAGTTAATCATATACCTGATGATAAAACTGCCTGGTAGTATTATCAGGTATAGCCTATACCTGATTATGAGTCATCTAACCTGATAAAGGAGGGAACCAGTTTTTTTGAGCGGGTTGTAGGTGCTTTTTAAGCTGCCCTTTTTTGTGGTATAGATGGAATAAGCTTTTGGTTTACTAAAGGGGACGGGAGCTTAACAACAGGGCCTTACAAGAGGGCAGGCGTTGTTCATTCACATCCTGCCGGCTTAATTATTATAATAGCGTTCACTCCAATCGATTTCCTTAAGCTTACCTACTAATCGGTAAATCGATTTAATTTATCCCAATTTTGTCAACTTGCCTAATTCTATTAATTAAGCCTGAGCTCCACACTTACGAAACCAAGAATATAATACAAAATGACAAATATTTTCCTCTAATTATATTTTTCCTTAAATTAAATTTAATGAGCATAAATATAAAGAACGACCCTTTTCCCAACCCCAAACACCGCTTAATATATTTATTTATACAAGTATATTTATTTTCTCGCCGGTTTTCATTACTCTTCCGACACGAGAAGGGTCCACGTATACACATAATAACAACCAGGAAGGCCCGAACGAAAAAAAAAAAATCGCAAAAACCACAAGCCCAGTGCCGACACAGCAGCATTGGTCCCAAGCCATCAATAAATAGCGACTAATGGATTTTTAATGTTTTTCTCATTATTTCCAATGGAATCGGATGGTGCTGGTATTTCATTATGGCTTGCACGAATCTCCCACTTTACCCTACCTGCACCAATGCGAAACCCTTTACGATACTAAAGAGTCTTCGCGCAAAAGGAGTGCGTTTTCGGTGAGCCTGGCCTACGGAATGATATTTTATGGATATACGATTGCAGTCCATCACACAGGCTGAATAAAATTTCACAAATTTTCACTCAGCCATTGAAGGAGACTCGAGTTCGAGGATATGCTTATATTTTATGTTCCGGAAGTCGCAATGAATTTTATACATTAAACAAAGAAGGGATATATGTATAAAATATTTATTCAAGGGGGCGCTTCTGGCTGCGTAAACAATAAGGAAGTGTGTAAAATTATAACAAGGAATCTTTTTAATTAATAAATAAATGCACGATTCCGTGTGCACACTGCACAAGTGTGTGCAAAATGGTTTTCGTTATAACTATGTGCATATATACAAAAAACTGCATTTTTAAGTCATGGTGGTATTTCTCGTAAAATTTTTCATTTGATATTTATTTGACAAACAGCACCAAAAATTTAGCTTGAAATGCAAAATTTGTTGCGCAACTAACATGGCAATTGAAAGGAAGCAAATGTAGCTTTTATTCAATGTGTTTTCACATGCAGAAATAATAAAAAGGAAGGATAATGAACACGCATTCGCGGTGGTAAAGCAAGGCCACACTATATTCAATTCATCCTTCAAGGGTATCATGGCAAGCGAAAAATTGCGCATTCAATTTATATCCTGCACGTGGTGTTTCCGTCTTTTTTCGCAAACTAAATCTGCCACTTGATTGGCATCCTACATGCTGTTAAGGAACACGCAGAACAATATCTAAGATTTTTGTCTTGTCTTGCTGTGCATTTCAAAAAGATAAAATTATTGAAGGAATTCGATTTTGTACTCATCCATGCAGCTGCGGGTCTGTGGTATTACATTTTAAACCAACACTCAAGGACTGTGGTAAGCGATATACTAACTATTTAGAGATTGCAGCTATTTGCTTCGCGGACCGAAGTTTCGCTATGCAAAAATAATCTCGTACGGTTTTCGAGAGAGGTTTTTGGTTACACTCGTGGAAGTGTGATCCTTTATGCACGAGGCTATACGAGCTTAGGCAGGAAAAGACTGATTCTATAGAAATTCTCTATAGAAATTTATGAGTGAGTGCGGTGCACTGAGCACAGTGACACCTGGGAAATCTCAAAGAACTAAGAAAACGCAAGAAAGCCCAGTCTTCATTTGGTTGACGGACATTCAAAATGAAGATTGACGGGAAAAGACTCCGATGTCTTTAGCACCACCAAACAACGTTTTCAATATATGACTGAACTGTGTCTATGGTGGCAAAACCCTACAAAATACCACGTTTTTCAGGTAATATTTCTTAAAACAGTTACTCTTATCGTGCCTCTGAAGATACGCTAGCTTTTTTGATGCAAGAAAGCATTGCCATCGGCATTATCCAGGCCCCTTGGGATGTAGCTCTAGCCTAAAGGGACTTAAAGATGATTATTGCAACCTGTGAACGTCAGGCTGTTGATAACCGGAGAACATGCACATTCCCTTAGAAAATTTTTAAATCTATTCTTTGCTCAACTTAGCTCAAATGACCACCAGAGGAAAAGCTTTACAGCCAAAGGAAAAAAGCCTATTTATCAGGCTATCCACCTGTGGAGGGTCTCTATTTTGTTCATAATAGCCTGCCATCATCTGTGATCCTGTCAGGAGCATACTTTTTCCAGTTATAGGGACTAAGCGTCCGTTCAACGACGCGTATACGCAGACGACATGACATAATCGGAAGAACAAAGCGTCAGTGAAGCCTTCGAGAGTATTGGGACGGAAGCGGCGATTATGAGTTTAGCAGTCAACAAAGGCATAACCAAGTATATGCTGTCATGAAGAAAAGACACCCAACACCGACGTCTTGGACAAAACATCACCATCGACAACTATAACTTCGAGCTAGGGACTTTGTCTACCTGGGTTCCGCTATGAATTCAGACAACGACACCAGCGCTGAAATCAAACGAAGGATAAATCTTGCCATTCGCTGTTTCTTTGGGCTAAGAAAGCAATTAAGTAGCAAAGCCCTCTCTCGAGCAAATAAAGTGACCAGGTATAAGAGCCTCATAATCCCAGTCCAATACCTTACGGTGCAGAAGCATGGACCCTGTCAAAGGCGGATGTAAATACTTAAGGCTGCTTCGAGAGGAAAATTCTTCGGAGGTTTTACGGTCCCGTCTGCATAGACGGAGAGTGGAGGAGGATAAATAACATCGAACTGCACGGGCTGTACATCGACACCGACTTAGCCAGAAGTGTCATCTAAAGCGGATTGACACCAATGCCCTGGCCCGGAAAATATTCGATTCCATCCGCAGGGATGGCGCAGTAGAGGAGCACCGAGACTTAAGTGGCGCACGCAAGTGGAAGGTGAAGCAAACTTCGCGTGCGAAACTGGAGACGGCTAGCTTGAGACAGAGCTGGCTAGCGAAGCTTGTTGGCTGGGGCCCAGGTCCACCCCAGACTGTAGCGCCACCTTAAGTAAGTAAGAAGAATGCCTTACAAACTTTATCCATTTAAACCATTTATTTCCGGGGAAGGTGATCACCTTTCTGAAGATGTATCATATGGAACTGATTGCTCCGTCATCGGGCGTGCTTTCTATTACCCACACTCAGCTAACATTTTGGTGCAAGCACCCAAATAAAATATCACCTTCGTGTCGAAAGAGCTTCGCAGTTAAGCCATCAGAGCCGGCGGCCTTGTTGTCATTAGGTCTTCTTTTTTTTAACAAAGCTTGCTTCTTCAATACTAATTTGTGGGGCTCCCTGGGGGTTGACTGGGGTTTCGTTCCTTCTGGTACAGGCTCTTCTTTTTTACCTCTTCCACTCTAGATGATGCCCTTTAAGCAGGTGCTTAAAATGCTGCTTAAATATTCCAATCCAATTATTCTGAGCTTGGGCTCGTTGACTAGGTTTTCTTCGATTTTTTGAAGGGCCTGCGTTCCGGTTGCAAGGAGCCATTTCTTTCGGGATAAAAAATAATTAAAAATTAGTTTAAGGAACCTATTTCCTTTAATTTATGTATAAAGATGGTTAAAATGAGACACATTGTTATTCATCGGTTTACAACGGTTTGCTCAAGCTCTATCATTGATCGCAACCACGATATGGTACCAGAGAAATATCTACTTGTACACGGTTCTATTCTTTCTCGTTATTAAGCACACGCGTGGTTTTCAAACTGCTTAAAAGTTTAAGTTTTAACCTTTTTTTTTAAACTTTTTTTTTAACTAATCTTGCATAGTTGGAAAAACTCGATAAACTTTTCTAAAAGCAATTCATTCCACGAAAAGCTGAAACTGATGGTTTGCTTTTCGTGAAAATGAAAGAGGCATTATTTCAAGCTTCCAGGAAATAACTGTGAAATGCGGAAAGATTTCTGGGAAACGTTTGAGTTTTAAGAAATTTATGCTACCAGCTTCAAATGCGTTTTGAAAAGAGTTTCTTTTCAATGCCGGAAAAACCACGAAACAACAGTTTTGGGCCTTCTTGGAGTGGGCCTGGGCATATTTCTACGACCATTTTTACGCTCTAAGCGTAAATCCTACGTGATTGTGATTGTAAAACGCTTACACAAATAAACAACCCTAACACACCAAGCAACCCCACAATATAGGCGCTTAGAAAATCCTCATACATATTATTAACATCAACATCGACCAATTCGTGCAATCACTTGTTTTCCCAACCCACAAAACTCGATTACCTCCTTCGACCCCATCACCATAATTCCCTTTATCCTTTTTTTCCTGCTTTTTATGCAGGCAGATACCGACATTTGTATCCGCAAAAGCATTTTACTTTCAAATTTTGTTTGCAAGAAGCCTACGAGTATATCTGTGTTTGTATCGCAGTGTATGTGTGCGCCTTGAGGCATTTCAAACACTCGGGGCTCTTAGCGTATAACCGCTTTTCACCATTTTATTCACTGAGGTGAAATGGCGGCGCAGCGATTTATGCTATTGAAAATAGGCAGATAAAAGGGATGCTCAATCAGCATGAATTATGCAAAAAGCTTCGGCACGATTGATGTGGTTCAATTTTGGGTTTTGAACTTTCACCGCCACCCGTGGTGCCCAGAAATGTATCCAACCAAACCTACCTCCTACACACAAACACATACACACTCTCACGAGCACTCGCACATTATTCTTTAGCGTTGCAAATTTGTGTGCACACAAAAATGAGATACAGCACAAAGCCCGTTCGATAGACAGGAGGCAAAATCATCAGCAAAGAGGGTCTCTGAGCTTAGCCATTATATCTTGAGTTGAGGATTTTTGGGCTGTTTTTGTTGTTTTTTTGTTTGGGCCCCGTCTTATTTTTGTATTGAACCTTTCGAATTTTTCATTTGCATAAGGAAGGCTGAGGCTCTCTGACAATCGCAATTAAGAGCTCTCTTCAGCGGGGTGCAAAAAGGATTTTTGTTCCGTGAAGAAGCAAAATCGATTTTTTTTTTTACTCCGAAGAACCTCTCGGGGATTTTCAACAAGTCCCAAATTATCCTTCCTGAGTAAATAGACAATCTTTTTCAATCACGTTTGGATTTGGAGGATGCCGCCGCCGCGCCGTTGCATATTGGAATCAATAAATGATTAAATAAGGAGTCGAAAGGGGGTGTTGTGGGGTGTTTATTAATTAAGAATCTCGGCAGGGGAAGACGAAGAAGAAAAAATGAATTTCAATTATTTTCGGTTGGGCCGGTGTGTGGCTCGAAGGACAGTCAGCGTGTCATGGTGATTTGGAATTGATTTGAGTTTATTCTGATTTGACGTCAAACGTTAGCAAGTTTTCGAATAAATAAATAATTTTAGGGATAAAGGGTTGACTTGGTGTTATGCCGCGTTGCCATCTAATTAGGTTTGTTTGGTTTTCAAATGTACTGCTTACTTTGGCGAACGGTGCGAGTGATGATTTTAGGGTAACTTCCAATACCCTGCCCTTGTAAGTATTGAAAGTCGTTTGCGCAAGAAACATTTCTGCAAAAAAATTTAGATACCCCAAGGTAACGTAGGTATTAAAATATTTTATAATTATTTACCCTCTGCCACTCTGTCTTAGGAGAGATAAGTGAGACCAATAGAATAGGTATTCTGCAAATTGAATGCACAAAAAAAAACATGCTGAGACTAAGGCTAATTGCACAATTGCGATTTTATGAAGCATTAATAGCTTACTCACGATCCACAAAAGCAACGCTAACATGGGCAACTTTTCTAGTTGTACATACAAATACAGATGAAATATTTTATACTTTGCTCTCTTAAATGCCGGCGACTTGGAAGAAACTTCACGCTCGAATATAGAGCTGCCTGCGCTAAGAAGTCATTTCTGACAACGAGCAACTAAAAAATGTGTGACAAAACACAAATTTAAAAGTTGCCCAAAATTGGTTTCATCTCGGTTGCTCACGTGCGTACTTACCCCCCTACATACCCGTGGGACTCAAAAAGGCAATCAAACCGTTGCGTGACTAAAAGTGTCATGTGTGCGATTAGCCACATTCTAGCCCGAATCACACAATAACAAGGCAATTTCCGTCGTTGTCGCGTCGATCGTCATTGTCGTTAGAAAGCCATAAAAACCAAATAAAAATTGAGGCATAAATTAAATACAGGGTGAAAAAGGGATTATCATCCTTAATGTCTAGAAAGATCCTTTTCTGCTGGTATTTTTTTTTGCTGAAACAAACCCAACAAATATCCATTTTCATATATCACAAATCAATGGTTTAATTGCCCTTCACTAGGCACATAAGCACAACTTTGCCATCCTTTATGCTCTATCTGATATTTATAACCTTTACAACAAACAAGTTTCGTCAATTTGTGAAAGTTTCTGGTAAGAGAACAAAATTCCTTTAAGAAAGGCGAACGAAGAAATAATTTTCTAACACCCGAGATATGGAGAAGTCTTTCCGTATTAGCACTCAACTTATACAGAAGCATTATTCATAATATACCATTATAACCTTCTATTGGCCCGCATAGAATTTAAGGACCTTTGTATAGTACCAACACGGGTGCTAGCCATCTTCGATGTATATTATACCTTTCATCATCTTACATACAAACAAATATAATGCGAATTGTTATTTCATTGATTGATTATTATCAAGTTGCTTTTGCTCGTTTTATCGTCCTATAATTGTTGATCATTTGTATCCTTTTCTTCTTATCTCTTACAACATATGTATGGGATTGTGTTTATATAGGAATGTCCTTTTTAATTACAATCATGATTGCAACATATTTCAGTTGGAATTCTTCGAACTCAACATGTTATTAATATGCCTTGTTGTCCTGAAATATTATGAATGTGTATTGTGACTAGGAAAATTATTGGTATGATTTGTGTGTGTGTGTTAACAGCATCATTTTGAGATGCCACTTAAGATGGAAGTTTGTTTACTCTAAATTTGTATACTAACTTGAAATGCAGTTAGAAGTTATTTGGTCAATATCTCCATCAATAAAAATATTGGCCTGGAAAAGTAAATTTCAATAAAATTATATTTTCTGTTCAAATATTTTATCAGTCGCCTAGGTACATTAGTGCGGCAATTAAGTCAAAAGTTTGATTTTTAAATATCGCTAACAGTGGGTGTGGTGAAATTTCTTTCTATTAAAGTTGATAATTATGTTGATAAATGAATATAACATATTCTATAATTTTGAATAGGGTTAGGTTAGGTTGAAGTGGCTGTCGGATCCAAAGAAACCAACACACTTAGACCTATGTAGGTCCATTGTGATACCACGCGGATCTGACTCTATTGCCTACTCGTTGAACCATTTCGAGCTATTAATGAAGCGTAAAAGACGTTTCGGGTCAGTCGTGCTGAGATCACTGAGATCATTATGGAAGAAAGCTCCAATGTGAAGATTTCGGTTCTTGGAAAGAGCGGAGCATGTACAGAGAAGTTGGAGAGTGGTCTCTTCTTCCTCCTCATCCATGCAGCTCCTGCAAAAGTCGTTGGAATAGACACCAAGCCTTGTCGCGTGTTTGCCTATCAGACAGTGTCCTGTAATGACACCGATTGTAGCACTAATGTGCGATCTATTAAGAGCGATCAAACTCCTAGAGCGTTTAAGATCAAGCTTTGGCCAGATCTGTTTCGTCACTAGACAGGTACTACCACTAGTCCATCTGAGATTTGTTCTTTCTATCGCATCCAGCTTAATCATGAGTTTACATGTCGAAATTGGAATGCCTACGGAGCCTTTATCAGGCAAAATTGGGAGGGTAGTTCCAAGTTTGGCGAGTTCGTCAGCCTTGCAGTTACCTGCAATGTCACTATGTCCTGGCACCCAGCACAGGAGAATGTTGAACTGCTCCGACATCTCCTTTAGAGATGAATGGTAGTCTAAGGCTACATTAGAGTTTATAGAGACCGATTCCAGGCACTTGATGGCCCATTGGCTGTCAGAAAATATGCGTATGTCCTTGGCGGATATAACATTTTTCTTAAGCCAGAACAAGATTTCCTTTATCGCCATAATTTAAGCTTGAAAAACACTGATCCAAACAATGATCCGGGAGATGGAAAGAGAGACTTAGATTTAGTCGGTCTGAGAATACACCCCCGCCTACCCTATCATTTGTCTTCGATCCATCAGTGTAGAAGTGGATCGATTCACATTCCAGAGGCGCACAGTCCTCCCAGGAAGACCTGGGGGGTGGGATCGTTGCCTGAAAGTTCTTGTCAAATTGTAATTGGGGTAAGGTGAGGTCCATGTTTCTAGAAGGGAATCTGAATGTGTTCAGAATAGCAGAGTTGCCTATCTCACTGTTGGTGCACTGAGAGGTTGCTTTGAGGCGAGTAGCCGTGATGGCAGCAGTTTGTCTGCTGAAGATGTCAAGAGGAATTAGATGGAGCTTGCTTAGCTTATCACGATTTAACGCTTTATCCAAAGCGGTCCACCAGACAGCTGTTCCATACGTCAGTATCGGCCTTACGACCGAGATATATAGCCAGTGGGTGATACGGGGTTGAAGTCCACACTTGTTGCCGATGGCTTTTTTGCAGGAAAAGAGTGCTACCGTAGCTTTCCGGACTCTTTCCTGTATATTAGACTTCCAGCTAAGCTTTCTGTCTAAGATGAGACCCAGATATTTAGCTTCCTCAGAGAAGATTAAGCTAGTGCCCTTGATTGAGGGGGGGTCGATATGTGGGATTTTGTATTTCCTGGTGAATAGGACTAGTTCATTTTTGTGAGGGTTGACCCCCAAACCACAACTGTTAGCCCATCTTGTTAGCTTGTTTAGAGCATTCTGTAGGAGTTCTTTGAGGGTGTTAAGGTGCTTCCCCGACACAGCAATGGCAACGTTATCTGCATAAGCGATCACTCTGCAGCCCTCTCCTTCTAGGATAACCAGGATAACTCCACCTTGCGGTGTTCCCCTGCTGACGGATTTTCTTGCAGTTGCCTCACCTAGCTTTGAGTTTATAATCGTTAAAAGTTGATTAATTAACTCGCAAAGTGAGCCATTCACCTTCAGAGCCGACAGTGCAGCCAAGATCGCAGACGTGTTGACATTATTAAAGGCGCCTTCTATATCTAGGAAGGCTACCATCATGTACTCCTTGTGTTGAAGGGAATATTCAATGGAACCTACTAGCGTGTGCAAGGCTGTTTCTACAGATCTGCCCTTGCAATAAGCGTGCTGAGCAGTAGAAAGCAGCCTTTTCTCAATACTAGATCGTAGGTGGATATCGATCAATCTTTCTAGAGTTTTTAGAAGGAATGATGATAGACTTATGGGTCTGAGATCTTTAGGAGTAACGTGGGAGTATTTGCCAGCTTTGGGTATAAAAACCGCTTTCCCTTCTCTCCATAGCAGCGGAATTTGGACCACCTCTACGCAGCTTCTCAGAATTGTCTCCAGTGCAGGGAGGATAATATCCGATGACCTTTGTAGTTCGGCTGGTATTATGCCGTCTGGTCCTGCCGACTTGTAAGGTTTGAAGCTGTTAAGTGCCCAAAGCAGTCTATCTCTCGTTATTAGATCAAATTTATTAGTTATGTGTGGCATTGACCTGTTAAGGTTAATGCTATTGATAACTTCGGAGCTACCTGGAAAGTGGGTGTCCAGTAGCAGGTTTAGCGATTCTGCGCTGGAGGAAGTCCAACAGCCGTCTGCTTTTTTAAGGTAGCTGGGCATCGTTGGATTAGTAGAGAGGATTTTCCTTAGCCTAGAGGCTTCGGATGTTTCTTCTATTTTACTACAAAAGAGTCGCCAAGATAGCCGTTTGGCTCTCCTCAGCTCCTTTTTGTAGGATTTGCACGAGTGGCCTTGGCTCTATTGAAGAGTTTCCTGCATTCATTTCTGAGTAGGCCCAGTTCTGAGGTCCACCAATGCGGTTTCCCCTTGCCCCTTGGAATTACAAGAGGGCAGGAGGAAGAAAGTGCTTTATCGAAGGCCAGAGTGAGTTCCTTAACCTTGTGATCAAGCTCGTTGTTGTCACAAGGAGGACTTAGGAGAGAAGAGATCCTTGGACTCTATCATCTACAGAAGAGAACCAGCTTAGAGTCTTTGAGCGGAAAATATTGCGGAAAATTTATGGGCCTATACTCTTGGCTAATGGAGAGCTCAGATGGCGCACTAATGAGGAACTTCAGCAAATATGCGACGGCGAAGATGTGGTCAAATTCGCAAAGGCGCAACGGCTCAGATGGGCCGGGCATGTAATCCACACGTCCGAAAGCAGGCTCCAAAAAGCTATACTCACCTACACACAGTGCATAACTAGAGCTACAGGGAGACCACGCCTTAGATGGTTTGACGACGTTATTGCCGACGTAAGGAAGCTGGGAATCAGGAACTGGATGGAGACGGCAAAGAACAAAGTAGAGTGGAGAAGACTGGTTGATGCAGCTAAAGCTCACCCCGAGCTGTAACGCTTATAATGATGATGATGATGAACACTTTATTCGTACACTTTGTGTTTGATAATTTATAATTTTTTTTAAAATTCATTACACAATATTCAAGCACTTCTTTTTACTGTTGAAAATTAATGAATTGGTGACTTTTGTAAGAAAGCTAATTTTCGTTGTGAGGTTTTAGTGTTCATGGTTAATCGCGACAACATCGCTTAGCTTAACGCTACCACGTGCAAGCATAATTTTTAAAATATTTGAAAATATTAAATTTAAAATTATTAAATATTAATAATTATTATTTTGTTGGATCCTGAACAAACATATTGGCAGTAGGTTAAGAATGGGGCAAATATTCTTCTCATTTCAGCGAATAATTATTCATCTGCACATTCAAAAATTCGCCACCTTGCCTTGATGTGTAACACAATGGGACGATCGTGCCACTTTGGCAACGCTGGTTGCAACTTATGAGCGAATTGTGTAAGCTGCATTTTCGAATTTTCCAAAAAGGCAAATTCGTTTTTTCGCTGTGCAGCTAATTGGGGAACGAAATTGGTAAAAAAATACCGTATTGATATAGAGCAGGATTTAGCATAACGATCAGTTTCAGTTCTCTAGCTCATAATTTTTAGGGCTTAAGAGCTGTTTACATACGTATATAACGGACATAGCTTAATCGATTCTCCTGTCTGTCTGGATCATATCTCTTAAGAGCTTTAGAAGCAAGCTATACAATAAACTTAATATAGTCTTGGTAATATAGAAAATTCAAGTTTAAACTAAAGACTAATATGCGCGCTTTTAATTTACTTATTTTTTATTTTTCACTTTAAATCAATATTTGCGTTTATGGTGACTCTTGGAGTTAAGTTCTCAGGCATCTTCAACATCAGCATCCACCCACCCGACCGTATATGTATATTGCAGTCCACACCAAACGATTACATGCTAAAACTCATAAAGAAAGAGGTCTGTGAACTCGTAAAATACGCGGTTCAGTTGAACTCGGTCAGTCCTGTTTACTCAGTTTTGATTGTAATGCCTTGGCAACTCAGTGGCGCCATTTGTTTCCTTTCTAAGCGCGAGGATGTGCCGTTTCGAGGAAATAGCGTCTACTGACTCTTTGGTGCGAAATCAAAGGAGTTGCGAATGTCTAAGATAAAGAAACGGAAATAAAGTGAAACTGTTTTGAAAGATTTTATTATCTATGGCGACAAAAGTAATAGGGGATGGTACGCGACGTATCTATATATTTTTCTTCAATTTATCAACCCCCTAGGTATGATAAAAAGGATGTGAGCGGCATAAGAATGCCCAGTAAATTTGTTGCAAATAAGACAATATGTTTTAAGGATGGAGGAACTCTTATGCTGGAGGAATAAAAAAAATTGAACAAAGGGTATATTAATTTTTAAAGAGGGTTTACTCCTTGTTGTCTACGAGGAATTTCATCTTTATTTCGCAGACGATAAAGTTAAGACTTTAAGGTAAAAAAATCTGCAAAGTATGTGTGCGAGTGGACTTTCTGAAGTGAAGTTGTCAAAAGAAACTTTGAATTGGATCGTTTCTTTTTAACGGCACTATGCCAATTGGTCTGCAATATGATTTCTGTGCTTGAGACATCACTTTGAAGTTCTTCAATTTGCTAACCGCGTTGCTTATAATGCTTAGGACCCACATGAGAAAATATGAGCAGGGCTTTTTCTTGTATTAGATTAGATATTCTCTGCAGGCGTAAAAACAGGTTTCTACCTTAGACATATACCTACCTACCAAAGAGAATTATATGTGGCTTGATTTTGTGATGTATAAAGGCTATGATATTTTTAATAAAAGTTTTTCGCAGGAATCTTTCCTAGTGGTCTTAAGGTTGCTGAAGTTATTCCTTTACTAAAAAAATCCAAACCTAGGGATATGAACAATGATAGGCCCATATCTCTCTTGTCTGTGTTTTCCAAGCTTTTTGAAAAGGCATTAAAAAAGATATTACTGCATTTTTTAAACAGAAATAACTTTTAAGTAGTTGTCAATATGGGTTTCGTGAAGGCAAATCCACTAAGGATGCCTTATTAAACTTTTGCTCCCAATTGAATGAGAACTGAAATCATAATCTTTCCACTGTTGCTCTTTTTGTGGACTTGACTTAAGCTTTCGACTTAGTTGATCACAGAATGCTTTTAAATAAATTGTATAACGCTGGTGTGCGAAGTTTTATTTACAATTGGTTCGCTTCTTTGTTTGACAGAAAGCAGATAGTAAAAATTAATGGTAAGTACAATAGGCTGAGTACATCTTTGGGTGTTCCTCAAGGCTCAGTTTTGGGCCCTATATTGTTTATAATTTTTATAAACTCTATATTCAGGCAAAACTTCAAAGGTACTCTTACTGCGATTGCTGATCATGTAGCCTTTTCATATGGTAGCATTTCCCTTTTAAATCTAGTTGCTGATGTCAATTGTGATTTAAATTTATTACGTTTTTGGTTCGGTGCACATAAAATGATTTTAAGTAGTAAGACAAAAACGACGCACTTCAGTTTAAAAAGTTCATACACTCTATCTGACTGCAATATTTGTTATCACTCACTTGATTGTCGAAAATACAAATGCGTTGATAATGTAGGCGATTCTTTGTTTTGCTTGTACTGTGTGTGTTTTCCATTCAGTGTTTTCAAATTGAATTATTCAAGGCTTTTAAGTATCTTGGATTTGTGTTAGATAGCAAACTTAGCTGGTTTGATCAAGCTTATGCAGTACATAAGTATTTGATGTGTTGTGGGAGACAATTTTAAAATCTGAGCTTGTACTGCTCTCGAAATGTGTTATGTTTGGCATATTATTGTTATGTGCAATCTAAGATACAATTTGGTATTACGAGTTGGGGAGGAACGCATCTGACCCTTTTGGGCCACAAGTAGTGGATTGATTTTTTTGACAAGTAGTAATACAAGTAGTAATACGTAAGTATTGACAAGTAGTAATACCACCAATAATATGGTGCGTATTATTTGCAAGAAAAAACGTCGCCGTAGGAGTTATATACTGTTCCAGCAACTCAGGGCTCTTCCACTTAGGCGCTTTACTATAAAGTTCTAAAAGTATTTTTCATTAGGTTTTGCTACCTTTCGTTAAAAAAAATGTCTTACATAATTTACGCATCAATTCCAATTTTTATGTTAACGTTCATACTTTCAACAAAATGCATATTAAAAAATTCTATTGTGTAGTTGCTCCTAAGCTCTTTAATAAACTTCCAGAACATATCAGGGAATTAAGAATTCTTTCAATTTTTCTCGACAGATTAAATTATGGCTTTTGAATCTAGACTAAACTAGTATTGAAGATCTTTTAAAAGTGATGAGTTAATCGAAATGGATATTGTAGCTATCACCGTGTTTTCCCCCCTCTCATAATTCCTTACAAAATCATTCAACCTTTTGCTGTATTCTCTTTTAACTCCAATTTACCCCACAACCTTAGTACACTTATGTTTACATTTTTAATTTTTAATTTGTATTTAATGATGGCTCATTCGCCTCTAGTCGCCCTCCGCGAGTACAGAATGAGTCCTTTTATTCATATTCATAACTATAATTTTACTTATTTTAAATTACATAACTATACACATCATTCAAAATGTGTATAGTTATGTAATTTAAAATAAGTAAAATTATAGTTATGATTGAATTATGAATATTTTACCTTAAATTTTAATATAGCATTTGTGTTCTCTTAGGCAAGCCCCCTCCCCCAGGGGCGAACACAAAAAAATTTTTTGGGGAAGGTTTCAATAATATGAATTATTTTTTTTTTTTACAATTAATATATTTGCGTTCGCGCTTGCCTTCGCCTCGTGGATTTGGGTGAAATAATTAAGGTAATTATCACAGCATTGAAAGTATTGCATAAATTATAGCTCCTTAACAGAGAATCTGGAAATGGAAGTGGTCCTCGCTTACGAAGTCAAGTATCGCTTACCGCTCTCTTGTTGTTCAAACTATACACGTTCATGAACGTCTTACTTCACACATTAAACGTTCATTTCATTTGAACATTTTTTAAAGTAGGAAAAACGTGAAAACATTTCGTTGTTAAATTAAGCACATTTTTCGGATCATCGTAAGTTTTTTGCAAGGTTTCTGAACTTTGGAAAATCTGGATGGCAATAGAATTGTTCTCTAATTAGCCGCGGGAGTTCTCCAACGGAGTTCTCCAACGATCACTTATTTACTGACGTGGGCACTGTACATTTATTTTGGCTGTCTAAAAAATCTTCGGTTGATAGATATATTATCATTGTTAATATTAGTTATTTTAACATTACAACACTGCTCTAGTTTAACGCCTGAAGAATTGAAATTGTTTAAATTTTTGACGTCGGTTAAGATCTGTTCAACAAACTCAGGAATTGTATATTTTTTTTTTTTTTTTTTTTTTTTCCGTGGGTAGGAAAAACTGTCATAGGCACTACGAGGACCGGTAGCGCGTGCTCATAGTAGTGTGAGATTCTTACTCACTAAAAAACCTCCCATTTTCCGTCAGACTACGACTAAGTTTCCTTAACAAGTAGTTCAGGCTTCTGTAGTAATCGCGTGTGGCAGGCTGCCTTCCAACGAAAGCACCTACAATACCGTCAATTTATGCGGTTTCATCTTATGCTGCTAGATCTAACGGTCTCATTCGTTGTAGTCGGCGCGTAAGATTTGTCTGATCCAAAGTTCGGATAATTTCATTGTTGCAGTGTCCGCGAAGACGAGTACAAAGTTTGCGAGCAAAGTTTGTTACCTCGTCAGACAAACTTTGCTCGCAAGGTTGCGATTCCTAGATCTCGGTGTAGATCGCTATTTCTTATATACCATGGAGCATTAACGATTGGTCTGAGTGTCTTATTTTGAAAAGTTTCTAAAATAGATATATTGCTTGGTTTGGTACAACCCCAGAGTTGTATACCGTACGTCCAAGATGGTTTTAGCACTTGCTTATATAAAAGCAGTTTGTTATATACGCTTAGTTTCGAAATCTTCCGATAAGCCAATTCATTTCTCTTAACTTGATTTCGAGCTCGTCGCGTTTCTTTTTAACGTGCGGCTTCCATTAAAGTTTTGCGTCTAGAGTCATTCCTAGATATTTCGCTTCATTTGAGTACGGGATTTGTACCGAGCTAATGAATAAAGGTTTGTTGTTTATCTTTTTATAAGTAAAGTTAACATGCGTTGACTTAGTCTCGTTAAGGATGACTCGCCAGCTCTTCGTCCAGTCGTATATTTTGTCTAAGGCGCGCTGGAGTTTCCCTCTTGATAATTCAACTGTCGTATCAATGGCGAGAATAGCAGTGTCGTCTGTGAACGTAGCTAAAATTGTTCCCTCATCGTGGGGAATGTCTCTTGTATAAAGCAAAAATAATATTGGGCCGAGAACGCTTCCTTGCGGGACACCGACATTTATCTCTTTGAATTCCGAGTACTCATTTTCGTACCTTACGCGAAAGATTCTGTCTTCAAGGTTAGACTCTAAGATTTTATAGAGTTTTTCTGGTAAGTTTAGCCTTAACTTGTACTTCAGGCCTTGGTGCCATACCTTGTCGAAAGCTTGCGATACGTAGAGAAAAGCTCTAGTACATATCTTTTTCGCTTCAAGAGCTTTTTCAATTTCGTTATTTTATTCGATAGACCTGGTCGATTGTTGAATGCTTTTTTCTTAATCCGAATTGGTGATCCGGAATCAATCGTCTTTCTTCGATAATTAGTTGCAACTTTTGAAGCAACAGTTTCTCGAATACCTTAGATATTATCGGCAGTAGCGAAGTAGGTCTGTATGACTTTTTGTCGTTTGGACATTTTCCTGGTTTCGGAACCATTATGACCTCGGCCACTTTCCATTGCCTTGGAACGTATAAAATTCTCATGGAGGCGTTAGTAATATAGAGTAGCTTGTCCAAAGCTTTTTTCGGTAGCTCCTTTAGAATTTCGCTAGTAATTAAGTCGTAGCCAGGGGCTTTGTTGTTTTTCAGATTATTTATCGTTTGACGAAGTTCAGCCAATGACACGGTTTTTATTCTATAATTATCTTGTACCGCGGTTCCCCGTCAAACGGTTTGAATGTTTCTTCTAGGTAATCTGCAAATAAATCCGCTTTTTCTTTGTCTTCTCTTGCCCATTCGCCGTTGGCTTTTCTTAATGGCGCAGAGTGTGCTATAGGCTTCTTAACGGACTTGACTGCTTTCCAAAGAGAGTAGTTCGAACCTTTATCGGCTGTCAAACTTTCGAGGTAAGCAGTAGTCTCACGACTTTTAAAATCTTGAAGTTCGTGCTTCAGTTTGTTAGAAAGGTTGTTCAAGATTGTCTTATCCGGGGGTGCTCGCGAACGTTGCCATCTCTTGCGCGCTCTCCTCTTTTCGCATATTAGCTCTTCTATTTCTCGCGGATATATTGTTCCGCTGTTCGATAATTCGGACCTCCGAAAAGAAGTGTTATTCCACGCAGCGCTCTGAACAACTCTCACGAGTTTATCTAATTCTTCTTCTATTTCAAGTGGCGTTTTGAGCGGTACATTTAAAGCTATGTTTTCTTTGCAGTATTTTCTAAAGCCGTCCCAGTCGGTGTTGTTGTTAGTTAATCTAGGCGCTTTATTCTTTTTCGCTAGGCTTCCGCCGATTTTCAAAAGAACTGCCGAGTGATCTGAACAGAGATCAAAGCGTTCTTCTACGTTCGTAAGGTAACGAGGTACCCCCTTGGCGATAAAGAAGTCGACGAGATCAGGTATTTTATTTCTGTCGGTTGGCCAATATGTTGGCTTTCCCGTCGATAAGAAGATCACGCCGCGTTTTGTACTTGCTTTAAAGAGGGCTCTGCCTCTTGTTGAATTGCACCGTGAGCCCCAAAAAGTATTTTTCGCGTTAAAGTCCCCGCCGATGATAAAGTTTGACCCAAGTGAATCAAAGAGCAGAGCAAGATCTTCATCTGCCAGCCGATACTGCGGAGGAAAATAGCTCGTCGCGATGTTGTAATTTATGTGACTTAATTTTACTGAGACTGAGGTTATTTGCATAGAGTCAAATTCTATATCTTCGTTTTTGGAGTGCTTTATGCAGTCTTTGATGTAGACAGAGGATCCGCCTCTCGAATTTTCTGAAGGATGATGCGCGTGATAGTCGATGTAACATTTTACTTTGGGTGCCGAACCCTTTTTAAAGTGGGTTTCCGAAATCAGGCATATGTCTACATTATTCTTCCGTAGGAATACTTCTAGTTCGTCAATTTTTTGCAAAAGGCCGTTTGCATTCCATGTAATTATTTTGATTGACTTTCCCATATTCATGATTTTTTATTAAATGTTTTTCGAGGTTTAAACTCGAGCTCGCTCAATTTGTTGAATATTACTTGATTAAGTTTCGCCTGTTGCTCAAACTTTTCTAAAATCATGCCTAGAATTTGAGAGATCGAATCTGATGCGGCCGATTGTGGCTTACTTTCACGTGACGCGACTTGAGCGTACGATCTTGGACCAACAAGTGTGGATTCTCCCTTTTGACTCCGGTGGGAACTAGGACCAGCGACGTTTTCTTGTGCGTTTTGAATTTTGCCTTTAATCAAACCCGAACCGAAGGGGGCATTGTATGGGATTGTATCTGTGGTCACAAGGAAAAACCGCTAAAGTAAATTTTAGCAGTTTTTCCGCTTTGTTTGTTTAAAATGAGTAAAAAAAATACAAACAGCTGGAAACGATTTTATTGACGAAACTAATACTTTAGTCTTTAGGGCCTTATAATTTTTTCATCATGAAAAATCTCATCTGCAGTTTAGCTGTTTTTCCATTTTAAAGAAAATTTCGTTCTGGTCTAAAGTCTACTTTAGCTGCTTTTCCTTGTCTATTTGGTTAAATTATCGAGTTCTTATCAAGTTAGGTTTTTATTCCTTTTTGTAAACTAAAAAAGCAAAGAACCTTAGGTCAACTTTAGATAATAAAGTTTGTTTTTTTTTTGTTGTTTTTCCTTATTCTCAACTAAAAAATGTGACTTAAGCTTTTATGTTTTTTCGAAATTGTGACGAAACACTGAATCTAATGCCACTAAAATCTCAATTTTATCTAAAGTCGACTTTAGCGGTTATGGTTTGTGGGCACAGATATAGGCATCCCTTGTTGCTGATGTTGTGGGCACAGATATAGGCATCCCTTGTATATCTGATGTTGAAAAATAAAAATTTGTAGCTCTCGTGTTGCGTCTAATTCGAAATTGATTCTCAATAAATTGTCGAGCCAATACCTTTTGTCCTTTTGTTTTGAATATTTTCCCTATACTTTTTTATGAAATGTTTCTCATACCCGCGTTGTTATTTTAGACACAAAACTTTTACAAAAAAATTGTCAAGCTTATAGCAGAACATAAAATCTATAACGTCTGGCCCGAAAGTACCATGGAAACCTATTGCACTTTTAATATTTAATGGAATATCATAAGACAGGTAAAGATTTCTACGGTCTATATACCGAAAAAATTTCTTTACAACGTTCAAACACCTTAGTAGTTCTCTCTGCCCTTCATTCCCTCGGGGCTCATTACGCCGACACCTGCTTAGTGTTCGCTTAAACTACTCCCATGATAGCAGTCCTCAGGTTATTGCTAAAAGCAAACACAATCATAATAGAAAAGACATTCCATTGTGCACAAAATGTAGCTAACGAGTACCTACTCTCTTCTTATTTTTTCATGACCTCAACCCACAACCACCCATTCGATAATTTCATTCCAGATCCCTGGGGGAAAACTTCATTTAGCACTCTACAACATATCCCTAGCTGTATATACCTATACCTATACCCAGGCTTCTATGTCAGCTCCAAAGCGAGCTTCCGTGTTCCCTGCTAATATACAATTCCAATTCACAATGCGGTTAACAAATGTGTACTTAACGGAACAACAGTGTTGTCTGACTCGTCTCGTGTTCCAGGGGCACTGTGTAACTTAAAGTTCTCCCACACCGCTAGCACAGTATCCTCCAGCACTGAATAGTTAACAATTTACAGAGCACAATCCCAGTGCTAGCCACAAAATTGCGTTGCCGCTGTGCAATTTAATCACAAATCGCTTCCAGGCATTGGTAAGGCGTCCAAATTGATGCTGATCCCCCTTATGTGGCACTTCGGATTGCCACCTCGGTGATAAACAAAAAATAATCTCAGATTGAAAAACTCGTAAAAATGGGGCAAGCCTCCTGCAATATCCTTAATCATTCCCATTGAATTTAGTCCGCTATCGGCTTTTATTTGTCTCACAATAACTCGCATCCCTAACTGAGACCCACACCCACGCACTGGTGCGCCGCCAAGCGCCAAGTCCTTCGATTGAGTTACGGAATCCGGTTTACCTCTGCCGCAGGGCTTTTCGGTAAAAAGTTAATTTTTTTCTTGCTTCTGTATCTCTTACCGATGAAGTTATACTATCATCTGTCTGCCTGGCACGGCCCTAAGGTATGGTGTAAGGACCTTTAGCCGCTGCCACCAACAGAACAGTATATTTTGTGGTCTGCAGAGCATTTCGTGAAATCACTGAGAACTAGTGGCGATGGCTTTGTGCGTCGGCCGGGACGGAAGCTTGGTGGCCTGCTTTCACGATGCCAAACAAAGCATGCGAGTCGTGTGTCCTTGCGGCTTTTCTTCCGTCTGTTTGTGTTCGAAAGGACAGCGATTTTGTAGGTTAGTATACTGAGTTCTCGCTTTGCCTGATGCGCGTTTTTTTTCCTGTGCTTCTGGTGCCCCGAAATTTATGAGCGAACTAATCTGTGGTAATTTTCGAATGGCATTTACAGATGTGAGGATTTGTTGTGTGCCACAGTGGACGCACGTAGAGCTAATAAAATATTTATGTCGGAAGCAACGCAAGAAAAATTAGTGGCAGAGGAAAAAAAGAAAACAGCAACCAAACAAACAGTGGGCAGATTAGATTCGCGTGGAAAAGTTGAGGACGACGGCAATTTTGGATAATTTGCAGAAGCGCGACGCGGTTGGCTGCGTTTAACGGAGATTAAGTGTCGACTGGAATTATGCTGTTTGTTTTTGAGGAAACCAAGTTGCGTAAATAAACCGGCCGGAAAGTGTCGTTTATTTGGTGACGTACACATTTTTTCTTCCATATGCCTTACTAAGCGTTTTTGTAATAAAGTAGGCCACTTTCTTATTTAATGAAGCTAAGGCTTAAGGCGAATCTTAAACGTTTAATTTTACTGCAAAACGTTATCCAAGCAAGTCATTCGAGATGGGCATTTTAGCTAACGAATATTAAAATGTAGTACATAACAACACCAAAATCTTGCTAAAAACTGAGCATAACTGGGTTCATTCTCTCCTTTTTTAACAATCGTCGCATTGTTTCTTGTCTTTCATTGTTTTATCTCCATTTCTAAAGAGTTCTCCAGTGAAATAGCTAGTTGTATTCCATCTTTAAAGAATTCAACTGCTCTAACCAGGAGCTCAATTTCGGATGAACCGCATTGTGTTTGTGTTGTTTTCCTAGCCGAACAACACGGATGTGGAACAGGATCACACATTAGTGCACAGTCAATGCTATTACAGGACACTGTCTGACAGAAAATTCAGGAGCATTTGTCTCTAATAAAGGGGCCTTGACCCTTCAGGGCTAAAGGGCGGGAATCTGTTATTCACTACAGGACCGACCGTAGACAATTGGGTAGCTATTGGTACGTCGAAATTCAAATTTGTTTCATTTATTAGACCACTACTGCATTGAGCATTTAAAGCAATGAAGGAAAACAAAAAATGATTGTTCGTCGGGAGTAAAGAAACTGCAAAAATCATTTAAGGTTATCCCCAGATCTGCTTGTTCCTAGCACAAAAAGTCTACAGTATTTAAAAAAAAAATCCTCGTCTGACAAAACCCCACAATCAACAACATTCAAAACTTTTTAACGCCGAAAGCTAATAACATTATTTTCGCTTATTATTTCACAACTCAAACAACACTTCTTGCAGAACGTTTCATCAAAGCGCGCTAACTCCTCGTTGCAATAAATGTCCAATGCACAAACAGTGAAAGTGCACCAAATCACCATGCAGTAACTCCTCCAACAACTCCAACCTGACGTTGTCGCCCGCATATTTCTCTACCATGCCGAGAAGTGTCATAATAATAACAGTAATAATAATAGTAGTATGCTTTATTGTCCTTCTGAAACAGTGAGTAGGTACCTACAACCTACCCACCCCAACAACTACAAGAAGCTGACAGCGGCACACTATTGTATACCCCTATATAGGTAGATACTGCCGCCACTATGAGGGATGTAAAAAGCCCAGCGAACGCATAAAAGAAACCATAAAAGCTGAAAACTTCACGACATTAAGATTACCACCTTTAAATTTAAAAGGATCAAAATTGTCTGCATAAAAGTTAACTGCTTCTACTCGTTCTTCAACCGCCCCCGCGCCGCGTTCTCGTTGACTTTCCCGTGAGCCGTACACCCTTACACACTTACGTACACCCTCGCCTAGCACTTCTAACAAAGCTTACACTTTAGTTGTCCTCTCTGTTCATGTCCTGTACACCGAGAACTGAACTGTCCCATCGCTTGGCGCTTTCGCATTTAATAAAGTTTATTTATCTGGAAAATTTTAGATTATTTTTATAAATGAGGCATAAATAACGTCCACTTGACACTTTTAAACTCGCGCTCACAGGGAAAGGAGTGAAACCAACATAAAATGCAGCCTTCATGAACCTTGCTTTCTTTGGTATGGATGGCGGGCGGTTGGGTTTTTTTTTTATTTCCGTTTTTGGCAAAAGTTTACTCTGATATTTTCTTACGTAGTTTTTCTTGTTCTTTGTCGTCCTTAGCTGTGCAACTGCACGATATAGTCCGCTGCATTGGCCTTTATTAACTCTGAAGTAAAAGTTTGTCCAGTGTACAGTGTTTCTGCGTTGCATACAAATATATATTTTTTCGGTGTTGATGGTGAGAAAAAATATACGATGGGAAATACAAGGACGAAATACGAGAGGAAAAATAAACGTTCGAATTTTTTTGGCCCTTATCGGGCGCTTCTTAAACAATAAACAGCACATGACGTTATCATGGGTAAATATCGCTTAAAAAGAGGATGCACAAAGGAAACTGGTTGATAAGACTTAGTGAGGTCGCTGGAAATACGGATTGAATTGCGAGCACCAAGGCAAAAAATTCAAAACATCATTCTCCATCCTACCCAATAGTACATTATTATGTGACTTTTAGCTCGACTGGGACAAATCAAGAAGGGCCAATCCGAAATAAGGTTTCTGCGAATGAGATGAGTCAAAAAATTTCTTAAAGTTTTTCTTCTGAGTGTTTTTTCTTCTGTGAGTGCGAAACGACCTCACCATGTAAAATGTTTTTTAGGAAACACTAGTGAAATGATAAGAGCAGATAGATAGGTACATAGATACCAAAAATTATGTACCAATGTGCGAGCCCGTTTGTAATTTAAGTTTAAGAATTTGTGTGCTTCAGTACAAAAAATTTTTTTAGCATACACTATTATAAGATGACAAATATGACAGAAGTCTGTCCAAACGACTCAATAGATTTGGTTCTATTTGCGTGTGAAGGTTTTAGGATTTCAAAATCAAAGTTCTCAAAGCTAGAGAGCTGAAACTTGGTACACGGCTTGGTTCAACTGTTGCACAAAGTGTTAAAATTGGCTAAATCCGCTTAGGGTCACGCCCACTACTGGTTTCAATGTGAGACAACCTCTAATTCACATTTTCTTTCAAGAAGCCTTTTGGTCAAGTTAGGCAAGGCTTAAGAACTCAAATTTAGTATTGAGCAATATTGGCCCAAAACCTTTAACAAGACAAAAATTGGACCGCCCACAATATCAACCATGTCCACATGTTAGAAACCCGATTTCTCGGAAAGTTCACTCCAAATCGCAAAAAAATCTATGTCAAATATTAAAGATATTGCTCTTTGCTAAGCTTATTACGTACAAAGTTTTGAGCTCCGTTCACTTTTAGGGGGCGTTTTTAGGAAAAAACTGTTTGTTTCCGAAATAATTTTTGGTCTTAACGCATTTTGTCATGACTCTAACGAAATTACAATTAGCTATGATTTTTATTTTTAGCCCAGACCCTTTTCTGGGGGCGTGGCCTATAAAAATAATATATGTATTCGGGACAAAAAATTTCAAGATTTGGTGTTACACGGTACATATTGTTCAGGTATATATTTAGAAGTTTGTCACAGACGAACTTTTGCACTTTTTTCATTTGTCGGAGGTTGCTACTATCCGAAGGAGCACTCAGACACAACTACTGGTCCATTGTACTACCACGTGGACACCTTACTTTAATGTATTTAGTTTACCCGTCTTTCGAAGAAAAACGAGAAGGAGCTTCAGTGATGAAGAGCTTAAGTGTTCGGCACTCACCACGTCAGTTTATAAGATCCGCCATCTGATGCGAGTAAAGGCAGGGCAACTACATAGGAAATGATCCCCTGTACCGTCGTCCTCTCCACAGGCAGGACAGGTGGTGGTTTCGCTCAAGACTAGCACATTTCCAGTGCTTGGCGAAAGCTTGGTGGCCCGTAAGGATGCCTACAAGAAGTCTGCAATCGATTCTACTGAGAGATAGAAGAAAAGACGCTGACCCCTCACAGATGTCCGGGCATAGTCGTTTAGTCTGTCTGCACCCATCGCATCACGCCAACGAGCCCTGTGCTCACGAGAAACGCAAGTGTCAATGGCAGATGTGACAACAGATACAGGCAGACCTAAAGCAGGTTCGGGTCCTGAGGAAACCTCTTCTGAGCCTAGTCTGGCAAGCTCTTCAGAGATCTCATTTCCCTGGATACCAGTATGACCTGGAACCCAAACAAGATTAATTGCATTAAGCCTTCCGACTAAGTTCAACGAATACTTGAGATCGAGCACTATCGAGTATTCGTTGAAGGTAAGAGGGTTGAGCAACGGATTTAGAGGGGCTTGACTGTCACTGCAAACGCATATGCTTCTCGCCCTCCACCTGTCAGTCACAACTCTTGCGCTTACTCACTTGTAAGCGGTCCGTCCAAAAATGGAAAAAGGACCTCCTTTGGTATCACTACGTTGTCCGTCCGTCCGTCCGTCCGTTCGTTTAATCGCTTTATAACTTCTGAACGGTAAGTCGTAGAAAGACAACATTTGGTGTGCGTATAAACTGCGGAAATAGTCAGAGAATCCAAAGAGGACAATTTTTTTTAGTCACCGTTATTTGGTTTAATTACGTTCAAAATTTCATGTGAAAATGGACTTAATGTTTTTCAGTTTTTTTTTTCAAGATGTTTAGTAGGCAAGGTTAAGGTTAAGGAAATACTAAGCTTTAATTAAAAAATAAAACTTTTCGAAAATATCAAAACGTTTTTGAGAAATGAAGAGTCGAAAATGCATGACAATTTTCAAAGTCTTGGAGGCCATAAATTTTGAATGGCTTATCCAAAGTAAACCAAGTGCTTAGGTCATATTTTTCGAACTGCATATATATTTTTTTAGTACTGCAGTTTTGACGCATTTTTGAAAAAAAAAATCGCAAAAATGCATGAAAAAACGTGTCCCCCTCCTTATCTCTCTTATCTCTTATCTTATAATTCTATGATAAAAATCACACGTATCAGAAATAATTCAAAATTTTAAGGAAAAATATAGCGGATTTTGAAATTTCAAAATCAAATTTGAGATTTAACTCAAAAACATAAAACCATTTTCGAAAACAATTTTTTAAAGACTTCTAGTAGCATTACGGTATAGGCGATCTTTTTCGGATTCGGTTAAAGTACAAAGCTTACCCCGAAAAATAATGGCTGCGTTAAAATTTTTTTAAATTGCCTTTTTAACCTAAGTTTTTAGAAGCCTATTTAAAAAATAAAATAAGAAAGGAGCATGTTATACCGTTTACACATAAGCCGGTGGCCATAGAATTAAAAAAAAAAAAACATCCAAGGCTAGTGCTGGTGGTTGTGCTCTTGGAAAAAAGTCTTACGGGAAGTGGAAAAAGACTTCAAAAATTTTTTTTTATGGATTTTAAATCTAAAAAATTAAAAAAAAATCAAAAGAACGCAAGTCTCCCCCTCTATCCCCCAAACGGTATAAAGTATAATTTTTAAATTAACACCGGGCATATTCCATCGTCTTAAATTTTATACAAAACTAAAGCAGACTTCGAGTATTCAAAAACTTCGAAGATTTAACTGAAAAACGTTAAAACATTTTCGAAAACTATTTTTAAAATTTTTCTAGATCCTCAACGGTTATGACGATCTTGTTTAAATTTGGCTGAAGTATGAAATGTTTAAAAAGCAAGCGAACTGCAGCAAAAACGTTTCAAAACTGCCGTTTTCGACCCTAAGTTCTTAAGCCCATTCAAACAAGCGAAATAGAAAACAGCATATTTTTACCGTTTTCTCAGAAACCCATGTCCACAGAATTTGAGAAAAGTGGCAAATGCCAGCCCAGGTGGTTGTAAAATTGATCAAAAAGTCTAACGGTAATAAGTAATCGAAATTGCTGTTTTATGGGTCTAAAATTATAAAAATCCTAAAAAAGGCCAAGAAAGAGTATGTCCTTTCCTCTATTTTCGTAACGGTAAAGCTTTTTGCCAGCCTTTTTTTAGAGTAACGAAAGCCAATATAAAATCACCCAATATAAGAACAGTTAGCCAGCACTATGAAAAAAGTATATTACAGACTGTAGAATATATCCAGAAATAATTTTAATAAATAAATAGAATTTTACACTTAACCTCCGAATTACTTAACCTCCGAAGAACTAAAATCGGGACCAATTTAATACGAATAAACTTTTAAGTTTTTAGAAACTTGTTTGTTCTTTCTATTGTTTCAGGCCTTACTACCTTTGAGTTCGATTGTGGAGATTATTTTGTGTAAGGAGCCTTTTGCTAGAACAGCGCAAGAAACACAAACATCGCGCCACATTGTGTTTCTACAAGAAAATCTACTAACGAGTCGGTAACCATCGATCGGCTTGCGTTAATTGTTTTTTACAAACAATTGTTTTGGAGTTTAGGCCAATCTCATTAAAAATCTAAAATATAATTTTGTACTCCACAAACATGGACGGCAACACAACTTTTGCTGCTTTGTGTTGTGTTTTAACTTTTTTGTATCATTGTTTTATACAATTCACCACTTGCCCAGACTTAAGATTTCTTTTCTTTTCTATTCTTTCTCCGTTCTCTAAAAATTAGAAATTTTGAAATTTAGAGGTTGCGAAAGAGCTCTCTTAGTTTTTGTTGATCTTAAGTTGCTTATCTTGGAGTTTAATCGCCTAAGTTTATTTTTCTTGTCAAGCAAGGCATATACGGCCCAATGGGTATATTATATGTAAATGAATTACTCATTCATAATCATCCCACCACCATGCTTATTACCAATTGAATTCTCATTTGTATTCGAACTTTTCCATAAATTTGCCTTCTGCTTCTGATCCTATCGTATATCAATGAAAACTTTGTCTGCCTTTCAATACAAGATACAATCATAAAAAAATGTCGTATATATGGAAAATATGGCATTTAGTCAAAATGTTAATAAACACATAATTCACCAACGTTAAAAAAAACACAACGCACAACAAACTAACACAAACGTACTCACAGGAGACAGGCAATTTAATTCGATTTCTATTAAACATATTTAAGATACCAGATCCTTTGTCAATGATAAAAAAATAACAACATAAAAACTTTCTCATGAGCGATGTTACACTGGCGAAACGTTGTGCTTCACATATTTGAACCCAGCAGTACTTACCCATCCATACACTGGCAATCTGCTATACCACCTCCTGAATAATGGTTCCCTGCTCCTCCTTCTCTTATAGAAAGTAATTGAATATATTATTTCATGTTTTTCAGTCGTTTAGGCATCATAAAAAAATATGTTCTCAGAAGAGGCAAAAAATAAAAATAAAAAAAAAAACTCTGTTAAAATATTTTATGGAAGTCAGGAACGAGTCGAATAGGCGATGCTTTTTTGTGAAGATGTATCGAGGCCTGTGGCCTTGGCTGTGTGTGGTACAACTGAATCTCTTTTAATGAGATACTCTCAATCGGAAACATCTATAAAACTGTCCGACGCCAGCATCAACGGACTAACAATATAGAGTTAATGGAATGATATTTTAATGGTCACTTTATGAATATATGTATATTATTTTGGTTTTGTGCAAACTTTATTTATGTTTTGTCAGATTGTCAAGGGAGGACGACCGGATGTCCGGCAGGAAATCTGCTTGACAAAAAAAAAACATTAAGAATTTGTCACGATTGGCCTTCGACAAACATCACAACTCATAAATGTATGATAAATTATGAGCTTTTAATGCTACACGTAGGACAACCTTAAACGCCAACTGATTTGTTAAAATATGTATTTTTGTTTACCTTAAAGAAGGGATCGAGTCTATTAATAAATAACTTTTTGACATTCAATTCATTGCTGCTGTTTTTACAACATCTTTCCGTTTTTTCTATACACTTATGTACATTATCGCTTCTTGAGGGAGTGCGTTAGCGACGAACGGTTCCTCATATTTTTTGTTAATTGATTTTGGTTGAGAGTTTTTTTTTCTCTTATGAAATGCGAATACGTATCTACATATATGGTTTGAGCTAAGCCGATACAAGAAATTATGATTGTAATTAATTATGATGGTGATTAATTTATGAAATATATCACCATCATCAATAGTCTCATCATTATCATCATCATCATAATGAATCACTTATTTTTATGGGCAACCCTTTTATGATCGACCGTTTTAGAGCGTAGTTTTTCAACCAACTTTAATGAAACACTACTAAATTTCTTTTTATACACTCTAAAATAATTGTAAGTAAAAGGATTCCTATTCGAAAGGAATTGAATATAATATTACGTTTTATAGAGGTGAAAATGTAAAATAGAGCAATAACAACGATAGACCTTCAAGGGAAGACCATGTAAAAAGCTTTAATTGCCCCGGTTAGGATCCAATCGCGGCACTTCTGCACTTTGGCGTCCAACTAAGAGTGGAACTTACTTCCTTACTTACTAAGATGGCGCAACAGTCCGGGGTGGACATAGGCCTCAGTAAACAAGGTTTTGCAGCTAGCCAGCACCGTCTCCAGCTGACCGTCTCCAGTTTCGCAAGCGAAGTTGGCTGAGGTCCCCTTCCACTTTCGTGCGCCACCTTAGTCTCTTTGCTCCTCTACTGCACCGTCCTTTCGGTGTGAATTCGAAGATTTTTCGGGCGGGTGCGTTGGTGTCCATCCGCTCTTGGTGACCCAGGCCTTCTTGCTTGGTCGGTGTCTCTACAGCCCGTACAGACCGATGTTTTATCTTTATTATCGGGCCCATAAATCGTCCAAAGAATTTTCGTCTCGAAGCAGCCTAAAGAGTTTTCATCCGCCTTTGATAGGATCTATAGCGCAAGTTTTTTGGATTCAAAGAAAATATATCGAATAAAAATCGTTTATTAAAATGCAAATGAGATATGACCACGCCCAAAAGGGGGTGCGTTTTGCCTTTTTATACCCCATCCCATAGGATAGGAGGTATATTGAACTGAACCGGATGAGCCATGTCCGTCTGTCCGTCCGTCCGTTTGTATGTCACATGTTTTAAGGCCTTAAATTTTGAGCTATGGTGATACTTCAGGAAAGCATTAAACAAAAAAAGTAGAAGGTTAGGTAAACGAGACTTCAGTCCAGATTTCGTTCATATAAAGTTTTTTACCGACACACGGACGGACGGACGGACATGGCTCAGTCGACTAACAATTCGGTCTCGATCAAATGCCCTAAAGGTCTTGGGGGTCTACGGTGATTATTTCTCTATGCTACAAACTATGAATCAAACTTAATATACCTCCTATTCTATAAAAATGTTAACAATCATGCTATAAGTTATATTATTGCAGGCACTTTCTAAGGAAAATGAGAATGTAGTGAATTTTCCTCGATTTCTGGAGTACAGGTTTTGAAATGTTGTTTAGTAGCTATTCGCAGCTAGAGTAATTGGCCAATATACAGAAAAAGTATGCTAAGTTACTCAACTGCAATGATTTTACTCTGAAATGATGTAAATTTCCTTGATACATTTAACTAGTGAGAGGGTTACAATCCGATTTAGGGAATCGTAATCGGGATCCCCATCCCAATTGACTACCGTCAAGCTCCAAATTGTGATTTAAGTTTCTTTTACCTTTAATTGTATTTAGAATTTATAAGTAAGGAGTCTTGTTCCTTAGAAAAAGGGGCGTGGCATCAACCTTTTTGAATAACATCGTTTTTTTTGTGTTGATATTTTTTATATGAGATGTGGTATACACGTGTTGATTGCATTTTTTTTAATAAAAAGATTGGTTAATATTTAAAAACATTTTCAAAAGTGGGCGTGGCTTTTCAGTTGGTAGCATACGCATATTATCTGAACATTTTAGAGTGCAAGTTTTTTGGATTTAAGGCAGATATATCGAATAAAATAAAAATCGTTTATTCGAATGCAAATTAAATGTGACCACGCCCCCAAGGGGGCGGTTTTCAAATTTTAGTGAAGTGCCAATCGTAATACCCTTCAGCTAGGCATCAGGCTATCGCACACCGAATATCGCACACCGAATCAGAATTTCCTATAACAGATTAAATTTTTCATGCTATTAAGGGCGGATCTCAAAAATTTTTAGATTTGTAGGTACTGCTTCGAGACCAAAAGGACAGATAACAACCAGAAAAAGAACAGATATCAAGTTAAAATCAAATTTAAACTTAAAAATTCCTAGCTTAAAAGAACTTATCATTTATTTCTTTTATTTTCGACTTCGAAGGTTGTGGTAGGTAGGTATGAGCTATGCGAACAAAATATCATACCACAAGGAAGTTGTCATACAAGAAGTGAAAAATTACTCTTAATTTGGAGTGAACTTGCAATAACGTATGTTTTGGAGGGATTTCACCCAATTCACTGCAAAAAAGTGTGTATTCGCTCGTAAGAGATGTTAAATTACACTTTTCTTGTAGCGAATTTTCTCTCTTGAACACAAAAATTGAGTAAATTCCAAACGTGTAAACTCAAAAAACGTGTAAAATTAGTGTATAATTTTCTCCTTCTCTCTTTGTTGAGATTTCACTACAATTATTGTGGGTTATCGGTTCCCTACCTTAATTGTAGTGAAATCACTCTAAATTTCTTTAGAGTGTAGATAGGTTGGTATTCTCAATTTCGCACATAATTGGCTAAACCGAAGCACACAATGAAAAATTATATCTACCTACTCATTCTGCAAACAACCTTCTTGACAAAATCTCACTGAAATACATTTTCAACAGCTCCTTCAACTTTCATCAACTCGAGCACAACACAATTATGACTCATAAAATAAAATCCGCTCCATTTGAATTAAATTGATCCTGAAACGTAATACACGATGCGAGTCAAACGACAATTTCACTTTGCTTTGCATCCATGCTCTGGAACAAAACCCAACAATGCAATTCAAAATCAGTGAGTGAGAAACGTGAACCTATAACTCGTTCTCGAATCCAGGTCGGCCTTGCTTTACGAACATTCACACACACACAAACAGGCGCACATGAGCTATCAAGTTTCACATCACTCCGCATGAGATTTTCATTTTATTTTTTTTGTGATCCACATAATATAAACCAATTGCAATCGGTTCTCGATTCAAAGATAATTACACTAAGGACGAACGAAGTAATCATAAAGTGCTCCTGCGAAACACGATGCCGTGTAGGTATCGTGAACTTGTTGGAAACAAGCAGTCCCACATCGACACCGTAGGGAGCTCTGGAGGAAAAGCACCTTAGCAATCGTTACGGTTAACCTCGGATCGCAGGCAGGCGAGGCAGGTGTGGGATTCGGAAAAATTATTATTGCATGAGGATACGTCGTAATAAAAGATACAAATCAATATTTGTGATTTCGTAGAAAATCCCGATGCCCGCCCCCTCCTCCAGCACACAACAGTTTCATGCTGTTGCAAGGTTTCAATTTTGCTGTGTAGAAAAAAATCCAAAGGATACATGCATGGATTCACGTTGCATATGTGTACACGAGAACTAGAAAAAAAAATACATTTATCCTCAAACACTGTGGGGCTTTCGTTTTGATTTGTGGAAGTTACACCAATGGTTGTATACTTCCATAGCGTAAAACTAAATCCTCTCTCACCTACCGCCCTTTGCATGTTCTGTGCTCGCTTTCACATTCGATCAAAGGATGCCAACAAAAAAAAGAGTAGCTATGTAGAAAAAAAAATATAACTGCACCAACATCGCTTTACCCAGGAAATACTAAAAGCTTTGAAACTAAGCGTAAAGCATGCAAAATATAACCAAAACTGACTTGAAAAAGCCAACCGAAGTGATATAGAAAACGGCAGCAGCCACCACAAGGAGACTGGTGGGACAACCAGTGACAGACACAGGAGCCGCATGCACAGAAGCCATTTATCCTCCGAATGCATGGCAGACAATTGCAGATACAACGTACACACAGTAGAAAATTTGAAAGGATATAGCGACAAAAATTGATTTCACCTCTGCGGATCGTTCTGCGAATGGAATTCTGGCGTCAGTCGATGTGACATTCGTTGCACCTAATCCGTGAATGATGATTGACTTGTTCTAGGTATGAGGCAGGGACCGAAGATAGCATTACGTTGATTGTGCAACTTGTTCGATTTAAAGAAATCGGATCCTTGCATTTTGTGGGTCGCAATGGCATTTTGTCATGCTAAGCTGTTTAGAATTTAAAAAAGGTATTATGGGTGAGGGGAACTCAAATTGCTATTGATAGAACTTCTTTGAGGGAATATCAATATTGGGACGGTGTATGATTTATAATGTATAGTACCTACTTGCAGCTAATATGAGCCATTTTTAGGGCTTGGAATATAACTTTCCCAAAGTCTTATTGAAGTCGAATGATACACACATGTTCAAATAAATAAAAGGCATGCAAATTTAACTCATTTCTAAAAAGGTAGTAGTAATATTTTCTTACCTTTTTTGGTTCAAATATTACTTTTCTTCCAAGTTACCTTGTAAGTTTGAGTTTTCGTCTTTTATTTCTTTTGTTTTGTAAATTATTTGACTAGAGGTTCAACATATTTTGTATTTCAGCAATAATAATTAAGTTATTTTTGTTTTGGATATTAGCATAGAAATATCCTTCGGCTAAAATGTACGCGTTGTGGTAGCTAGTACACAGTTCCCGAATCTTAATTTCCACATAGGGACATGGAGATCTCCCGATCAATCCAACCGTCAACCAGATTGACCACATTGCGATCGACGCAAGGCACTCTTCCAGTATCATGGACGTTCGAAATTCCCGAGGGGCAAACATTAACTCAGATCACTACCTTGTTGTAGTCAAGATACAGCTGCGGAAATCCCGACCTACGCCAAGTAATGGAATTACTGTAAGAATGTTTGAAGTCGGCCGATTACAATTGCAAGAGATCGCCAGGTCGTTCCCCAACCGAGTCGCTCAAAACCTTCAGCCAGAAGCCCTATGCATCCAGCATCAATTATGGATAACCAGTGGCAACATTGCCAAAATGGCAAGAGATGCCACTTCTGAAGTACTGGGTTTCACACGGCCACCACAACGAAGCATCTGGTTTGAAGATAAGTGCTCGCGAGCCCTACGAGCAGAGGAGAAGAGAGGAACACCTATTTCTTCGAAGGAAAAAGAGAGGGCACGAGTATTGCGCCGCTGAAGAGATAGATAGATGTTACAACAGGAATGAGGTAAGAAAGTTTTACCAGAGGATCAAAAGATCCTGCCAAGGGTATCAAGCTCGAACTGACCATCAACAGTGTAAGGACCATCAAGGGAGCATCATTGTAGAATCTCATCCGAGAGGATTTGGAAAAACGGCAAAGACGAACCAAATGCGTTGTCAGGCATAACGGACCATTCAACCCGGGCGAAGACATTACGAATGAAGCATACGAACGATACCGCCCACCCGACCTGGAGGAAGCGAAAGTAGCTGTGTCTAAGCTCAAGTGCAACAAAACTTTTTCAATCCTCTGGCGATGAGTTAGTTAGGAGCATGGACCCAGCTCATCTGCAAGGTATGATCTAAGGAAAGCATGCCCGACGAATGGAACCTCAGCAGTGTTTGCCCGATCTTGAATAAAGGAGACCCTCTGATTTGTGCCAACTTCAGATGCATCAGTCTTCTTAACATCGCCAGAAGCCGTTTGTCAACAATCTGATAGGCACATAACAGTGTGGCTTTAGGCCAGGAAAGTCCGCCATTGATCAAATATTCACACTGCGAAACTTGGAGAAAACTCAGGAATTTCAACACGATGCGCACCACATTTTCATCGATTTCAAGGCCCCCAAGTAACAATTTTACTTCGGTGAGGCTTAAATTTTCGATTTTGGGAAGTTATTGTTTCTATAAGGCCTCTATAACACTTGCCGATTATTTCCAAGGCAGAAATTTCTGACACAATTTGTATAAGACCTTAAAGAAGCTACAACGAGGTCTTACAGAGGGATAAGATTCTGTTAATCGGCTCTGTTACTTTGTAAGAAGTCTACTACTTCTATAAGGCCTTATAGCAGCTTACGTACTTCAGTGCAGAATGTGAACTACCTCTCTAAGGCCGTATAGAAGTTTCGGAATCACTATACCTGTAGCAGGCATTATGTTACAAGCTTAACCGAAGCAAATACTTCCATAAGCTTTCTTTCTGCAGAGCTTAACCGAAACTGTTGCTTGTATAAAGTTTTCCACTGCAAGCCCTGCCGAAACTGTGGAAACCAGCTTCCTGTTGCAAGCCTTACCGAAACTGTTGCTAGTATATGGCTTCGTGTGACATGCTTTGCAGAAGAAGTTACTTGTATATGGTTTCCTATTGCATTCTCCACCGAAACTGTTGCTTGCATAGACTTTCCTGCTGTAAGCCTTAGCGAAACTGTAACTTGTATAAGATTTCTTATTGCATGACCTATAGAGACTGTTACTCTAACGTAGAGTTCTGTTGCAATGTTTCTGTTGCAAACGTAACAGAAAATGTTACTTGTATAATGCTTCCTGTTGCAAGCTTCGCAGAAGCTGTTACTTGTAAAAAGCTTTCTGTTGCAAGCCTTATCGAAACTGTTAATTGTATAAGGCCTCCGGTTGCAGTCATAACAAAAACTGTTGCTTGTATAAAGTTTCCTATTGAATGCTTTACCGAAAATGTAGATTGAATGTTGTTTTCTGTCGTAACATTCCTGTTTCAAGTATAACAGAAACTGTTACACGTATAAGGCCTCCTCTTGTAGTCACTACCGAAACTGTTGCTTGTATAAGGCTTCCTATTGCAGGCCTTATAGAGGCTATTACCTCTATAAGGCTTCCTGTTGCAAGCTTTATAGAGGCTGTTACTTGTATAAGGCTTCTTGTTGCAGGCCTTATAGAGGCTATTGCTTGTATAAGGTCTTGCAGATTGCTGTTGCAGGTTTTATAGAGGCTATTACTTGTATAAGTCTTCCTGTTGCAGCTCTTATAGAGGCTCTTACTTGTATAAGGCTTCCCTTTGCAGGCTTTATAGAGGCTTTTGCTTGTATAAGGCTTCCTTTTGCAGACCTTATAGAGGCCGTAACTTGTATAAGGCTTCCTGTTGCAGGCCTTATAGAGGCTATTACTTGTATAAGACTTTCTGTTGCAGGTCTTATAGAGGCTGTTACTTGTATAAGGCTTCCCTTTGCAGGCTTTATAGAGGCTATTGCTTGTATAAGGCTTCCTGTTGCAGGCCTTATAGAGGCTTCCTGTTGCAGGTCTTATAGAGGCTGTTACTTGTATAAGGCTTCCCCTTGCAGGCTTTATAGAGGCTATTGCTTTTATAAGGCTTCCGGTTGCAGGCCTTATAGAGGCTATTACTTCTATAACGCTTCCTGTTGCAGGCCTTATAGAGGCTATTACTTGTGTAAGGCTTCCTGTTGCAGGCCTTATAGAGGCTTTTGCTTGTATAAGGCTTCCTTCTGCAGGCCTTATAGAGGCTATTACTTCTATAAGGCTTCCTGTTGCAGGCCTTGTAGAGGCTATTACTTGTGTAAGGCTTCCTCTTGCAGGTCTTATAGAGGCTGTTACTAGTATAAGGCTTACTCTTGCAGGCTTTACCGAAGCTGTTGTTGCAGAACAAATTTCCGAAATAAATAAAGAAAAAAAACTCTTTCGCCGGGTGAGGCTTGAACCGTGGTCCTCGTTTACCACAGGCAAGCACTCATCCACTATGCTACATCGTTGCCGTGCAACTCGTCGCGAAAACATCATATAAAAATAAATGGAGCATATCGCCTTATATGAATAATGGAAGCGAAAGCGGCATTAGTTGTAAAGTAAAGCAGCTTCGGTACTAGTCAAACTAGTCAGTCTATGCAAGGTTCGTAAAGACCTTACTAACCCCTTTGATGCTTTCTAATAATACAAATTTTCGTATGAATAAGTTGAAAAACTAGGAACATTGAATATTTCAACGTTTTAAAAATGCCTTTAATGCTGTTTCTTTTATCACTCCTTAACTGATGTTTTATTAAAAAAAAACTTTTATTTTATTTGCTAGGAAAGCAAATTTCTTTCGTCATGGCACTGGAACCTAGGTTTCCAGAGGCAAATAGGTATATTAGCGTCTGCTGCATCCGTCGAATATGTTCAAAATGACAGGCAAAAGGCTTAACCGCTTAACCGATCTCTACTAGCTACAAGGTTTTAAAAGTACTGGCCATGCCCATTTCGGCTACAGCCGAGGCACGTATTCTGGAGGACCCAACATAAATCTTCGAACAACCAAGCCACTCTTGTAGTTCTGGTCTCGCTCGGTAATCTGAACGTGATTGGAGCTCCCAGCTACTATACTGCTGCTGACGTGACGACTCGGGATACCCCTGAGGTTGAACGTGATCCGGAAGTGGCAGCCAATGAGTTGCACCTGACATAGGGGCGGCAGAATGGGAAAGGAAAGCAGCTTTTTGCTTTTTTTTTTTAAAGCACTCCCGGTTTGGATACCCTTAGTGTGTTGACATAACGCAAGCGGAAAGGATTAGAGAGGAGAGAGCGCTTGGTATGAACAATTGGAAGCAGCGCGCCCAGCATCAGGGATAATGGAAGGTTACTGTTAGCTATGTACATAACTTCCATGATATCTGATATATATCAAGTATTCTGATAAGATGGTGACAGCATTTTGAGACAACTCGATATGTCAAGCTTGATAAAGGCGAAATTATAACATAATTGCGTTCCTCCCATAAGACCTTTAGGGAATATGATCGGGCAAAATTTTGAGCCCAATAAGCCGCGTCTTGTCTGCCCTTCAATATGTCAATAATTTTAAGACATTAAATTTTGAGGCTAATACCGTTTGCCAAAAATTTATGATTCGTCAAACTTAAGAGAATTTATAAAATGTTTTTCCATTTAATTTTTTATGTCTCACAGCAAAACTTCAGCACTTGACCTGAATATCCTTATGTGTACTTATCTCAACTTTGCAGACGATCTACATACAAACATTGAGCTATAGAATAAATCATAATAAACACTGAATCAAACTTCCAAAACATTTTTTTTTACACAGAGTATAGGTAGGAATACACATACCAATCGCGAATTAAAAGTCACTCCTTGTAGTGAGGGTGGATATCTCTTTAGGATACCCTCCTTTTTATATTTTAACTTACACGCTGTATATGCTATAAATATCGGCAAAGTGAAGCTGCACGTAGTTTTCGCATAATATTTGCAATAAACTCTCAAGTAACTCAGACTTTGGATGAAGAAAGTTTGCTGAAAGTTTAACTTTTTTGTGCATAATTTTTACCTAGGTAGGTACCTACCCAGGTATCTTCTACGGAAAGGACACAACTTAAAATGGAAATTCTTGGCAAGTTGGTAAAGCTAACATACATAGCTACAGAGTTGAGTTTCAACCTAATACTGAGAGAGATTTGGAGCACTTATTTTTGCATGCAAGGGAATGTAAGGAACATAAAAACAATTAAATCGGTCAGCCTAAAAATATATTTATGCAACAAAATCATGCCAGTTTGCCAGTTTGCCAATTTGTCATCTTTTATTGTGCAACCAACACCGAGAATGTATTTTTTGTAACAAAAAAACCTTCGTGTTCCCTAATTTTGAAGTTTATTACAAATGACGAAACTACACATTAACTGACACAAAAAACCACAACACATCTGTACCTTGCTAGCACACGTGCGCTAGAAAACTAGGAAAGGACAAGCTGTAAGCTTTAAAGGTAAAGACTGAAGCTTATGCTTTCAAGGACAGGATAAACACAATTCAAATTTTCAAATTGTGTCTTAGAGCGCCTAAACCGATAAGCCTTTTGTGCCAATCCCACCCTCATTGATCCGGCAGACTAAACAGGACAACGTGGGTATCCAATTTACATAAATATTTCGGTGCAAAAATAAACGACCCTAAGCAATAACATAATCCTTGCATTCGGCAGCAGCCTTCCGCGCACCAGCCCAGTGAATGTGTGAAACTTGAGGACAAGACCTCCATTCATCCGATACGAAAAAGCATGACGATACAAACGCATTTTTACGCAAAATTTAACCCGTAAGTCCCAACCACACATCTTTTACCTTAACCCCATCTCGGCTGTCTCCAACTCGAAACCTTTGACTCAATAACCCTCTTGGTAACACGACTACGTCGTTTCGTATGGATGGAGTAAATTCAAATGTTTATCAACCCTATAATGCCAAGGCGAAATGACACTCAAAAGGACGACAATGATGATACGTAAAAAATAAAAGAAAACACAAAAAAAACCCAAGAGAAGAAGGAATTCAATAGCAAGTCATTTCAGATTTATTGAGCATCATGCGGGTGGTGAGGTGCGGTATTGGTGGTGGTTCACACACGCATGCACACACCCATCAGCAACACAATTGTAGATCCAAACAAAGTCAAACCAAAAGGAAAACCACCAGAATCAAAAAAATATATTCATTATCCCTTTGAGTGCTGATAGACCCTTGAGAAATGTATCGTGCTGACAAAAGTTTTTTTTTATCCTCGTCTTCTTCTTTTTGAAAAGTCTCCATTTTTTTCTGGGGATGCTTTTCGAAAGCAATAACCATGTGCAAGGACGTTAGGACACAAGGACGTATAAGGGACAAGTTTAGTCTAGAAAAAAATACTCAACAGCGCACACAAACAGGAAATATACGTATCGGTACCTTTGCCTGATTGTTGACGTTTGATTTTTTGATTGAAGTACTTTTCGATGATAGCATGTGAGACCAACAAACACACGCCGATATGCCTACAGGATGTGTGTTGGGATATCAGGATGGCTTACAGGAAAAGAGTCCCATCCACCATTTTGACAATTCCCTAAATGTGAATTGTGAGTCGTAAAGGTAGGTACCTATCTCACATATATATAAAAAAAAAATAAGGATCTGATCGGGGGCGGAAAGAAAAATGAAGACATAAACACAGATGGAGGTGCTCGGAGTACAAGGTGCGTCTTCATCCGGCTCCAGCCCACTGCCAGCCACACACTATACACACTACCTACCTACCTGCCTACTCGTTGACTTTGTCTGTCATTGAATCCTTTTCGCTCCATGTAGCAAATGACTTTGTGGTGGTTCCTTCGCAGGATACGGTGAACGGCAACGGAGCATACACTCTCTAGAAGTAAAACGATGGATGGGATTTTTGTTTAACTAGCTTTCTGCAGTGTGTTCTGTTTGCACAACTTGAGGGAGCCAAACCATCACTCTATGGGATGAGAGTGGATGCTGGTGTCACAGATGAATGTATGTTTGCTGCTGTCTCCTTACCTAGGAGTAAATATACATATTCTTTCACTTGGGATTGTGTTTGTGTGCTTTCTGTGGGTCAGAGCACCGACGAAGAGAATGATACATTTGCTCGCGAAAACTTCAAGGTTCGAGTGAATTACTTTTTATTTACGCTATGTTCTTGCACAAGGCTTGTACATACATATGCGGGTGAAGGAGAAGGTATACTTTGAACATCGGAAAATCATTAACAGGATGAGACTCCTACCTACAACTCTAGGTACCCTCTAGGAGGGTATTTACAGTTTTTGTTTTTCTTTCGAAAAAGTGTATAACGATGATGTCTTTCAATATGAATCAGTTAAAAGAAAGTGGTAGGAAAGGTTCCTAGGGCGATGTCAATAGGCCTTATTGGCTCTGATAAACAATTCAAACGGACGCCACGGCTAATGCGACTCAGTAGGAATTCGGTCTCGAGCACATGCGCTTAAAGTTTTGGGGGTCTATCGTTATTATTTCTCCATGTTCAATTTTCGTCTGTATCAAACTTAGAAAATATACTCGATTCCTGTGGAGTAGGGCATAAAAAACCGGTGACAAAAAGGTCTAAGAGTACAACCTTACACGGGCAACAGATCTTTTTGACTAATAGATTTTGTTGCAGCCTACAACACGTTGATAAACAGCACATGATTATGTTGCGATAAGATCTGCGCAGCAAACTGGATTTTTCGTTTGGTCGAATATCAACCAAATCGGTAATGATTCTGACTGACGCAAGCAAGGAACATGTTAAACATTGCGGATGTGAAAACATTTGACTAGGACGATTTCTCTATTCCTGTTAAAAGCAGAGTCGCTGTTTCGAATCTCAGGAAACCACAGCCATGCTCAGGTAACCAAAATCAACTTGCGGAGTATGAAATTGAGCGCTTGCTCCTGCAGATATAGTCAGAGCCTACAATGCGTGTCCCAACGTGAATGACTCTTCAATAAAAGGTCGCAAGTTCGCAGTGCCATTTGCTAAAGGTATCTGAAAAGACCTTGGAATACGAGTCGTACGCGGCGCTGATGCAATCACAAATGGGGTGGAACCTGAAATGGACGAAGAAAGCATACCAAAAGGAATATCAACGAAAGACAAGAGCAGAATCATGAAAGAAGTTATAGGCTTACAGCAAAAATAAATTGAAAAAAGAATTTAAGAGAAATCGAATTTTAGAAAAGAGCCATTGCATTCTTCCACTAGCTCAGGGATCGCGAAGAGTTTTTAAATACAAAGAAAAAAAAAAAAAAACATTGAAAAAGTGCCGTATATTTAGGAAAATTAGGCATAGGCTCTTCAAAACCGTATTTTTACCAATATGTGCCGAATTAAAAAAAAAAAAGAAGTGAAGGCAACATACTTAAAGTCGTGGCGTTAAAAAAAGTGAATTTTTAGTAAAAAAAGGCAGAGTTTTAGGCCGAAATGTATGGACCCACCTAGTATAAAGCATTTAAAAGTTATATTTTTATATCCCGCCAACTTTTTGGAGGCTTGACAGTTTTTTTTTTGGTATGGTGGGGTATTCTGTAATCCGTCGTAGATGGACTGAAGCTTTTGCATATGCACTGTTGCACTTTCCCACTTGTTTTTGCTTTATTCTGCATTTTTTTGATTTTAAAAACTTTGATTTGATTCCATAAAACGTCTATTCGCAACCTTTTGTTGAAACCGTGATATTTTTTTATCTACCTTGTGCTGCAGCGGTTCCTTTTTCAAATACTCAAAACACAGGTTTTTTGTTATCGCTTATAAAGCGTGTTTTTTAGTTTGTTTTTTAAACCGTTTGAGAAAATTTTAAGTTAAAAACGCAATTTTCACAAGATCTCAAAAATTTCAGACTTCACTACATACATTTTATAAACAAACCAAATTTCATGATAGTCGGTACCACCGTTAATATACCAGAATATTTTGAAAAATAATTTTTGAAGCTTTCGAGCTAAATCTCGGAAATTGCTAAATATTCGAAAATTTCCATAGTTTTTCTGAAAACTAAAAATAATTCTTGATGTGTACGATTTTCTTCAAATCCTTTGGCCGATGCTATATCGGAGATAGTTTTGAGGACAAAATTTTTTTCAATATTTTTCGAACTATTTCAATCAATCATTTTTTTTTTCGAAAATATGCCAAAACTACAGTTATGGAACCATTTAACCTAAATTTGATTTTAGCCTTTGTAAAGCCTGGTGGTTGCGTTATGTCATCATCATCATTTTCTGTGACAGCTTATCCTTAGAAGGATCGCGGAGCGAGGGTGGCTAAATGGTCCCTCAATCTTTCCCGATCTTCCGCCACCAGCTCAAGAGTCACAGGTGCGATCCCCAGCTGCTTTACATGTTTACCCAATATAAGTTTTTTTAATAAAGCGAAGAAAAAGTTATGACCTAAAACACGCAAATGGGTATCTATTTTCCATTCCCTATTTCGCAAAAACTTTGCAATATTTTCCAAAAGTTCGATTCTATTATGAAGATCCAATATTTTTTCAGTGCATGTTTCAATTTTCCTCTTTCTGGCTTTAAAACTTTTCAAGAAAAGGCCAAAACACTTTTCGTCTTTTTTTACCATCAAAATTCAAACTGTAATTAAACCGTCATGCGTGCTTATAAAAAATTGCGTTCTTTTTTTCACGGACTTTATAAGCTAACCAAATTTCTTCTTTCTACGACTTATCGTTCAAAAGTTACAGGTGCGGACGGAAGAACGGACAACGGAGTGATACCATAAGAGATTCTTTTTACCATTTTTGGACGGACCGCTAAAAAGTCTTAGTGTACTGAACCATGCAGTCTTAAGGCTCAAATGGTAGAATAGTCTAAAGAGGATTACCCGTCCTTTGTAAAAGCTTTTCGTAAAAGCGATGTCTTCCAAGCGGTGGTTCTTGCAAAGTTAAGGAGGGATTAAAGGCAATACCACGGTATGATATTACAATATTTATAGACAGTTAGGCAGCCATAGGTCACAATCTACTGAGGCATTATGCGATGAAATTTAATCTCGTCAATGACGACATCTGCAGAGGACGATACTTTCAAATGCATCACTAACCTATTGTTCAAAGTACCTAGTACCTAGTACCTAGTACCTAGTACCTAGTACCTAGTACCTAGTACCTAGTACCTAGTACCTAGTACCTAGTACCTAGTACCTAGTACCTAGTACCTAGTACCTAGTACCTAGTACCTAGTACCTAGTACCTAGTACCTAGTACCTAGTACCTAGTACCTAGTACCTAGTACCTAGTACCTACCCTTAACCATCGACAATCAATTTTGGTATAATTGCTTTTTTGATAATACCAAGACGAAAGTCAAATTAGGAGTTCCAAGAAAATTGACTCAGATGAAAGTATACAGCTGTATGGAAACACCGAACAGGTGTTAATGCTTATATTGTGAGCAATTCCCGATTCGCGCCAGATTTTAGAACATAGACGGAATATTGTTAATGATTAATTTTGAGCTAAAGGAAAAGTAAGACATCAAGGATCAAGCATGTATGTAGAAAGGATTTATATAAATTAGAAGAAGTTTTCACTTCCACGACAAATAGCGAAAAATTTTTTTACTCCGGTTTCAAAGCCGTGGTGCAATGTCTTGTGTGTCGGACTACTGTGAATGAGGTCTTGGGCTAGAGATTACGTTCAGTACAGCAATAACAAGTTCTTTCACAGTCTTGCAGGGTGTTTCCACCGGGCACTAATTTACGATTTAGACATCTTTAATCATCCTTAAATCCTCTTTTAATCACGAGATTTGCAATGCGAATATTCTTATCTATTATTCTATTATCTATTATTCTTATATTATCTTCTCTTTACGACAAGATTCAAAATTAGCCGCGTAGTTAATTTTTTCCAAGCAAGAATTCTCAAATCAAAATTAAAAGAGCAGCATTCTACGTGTTCTTTGTGTTTTCTGACGAAACGAAGCAAACACTCCTTTTATTGAGAGCTGGGTATCATCGACTCAGCAGGGTGTATTGCGTTGTGTAAAGGAATGCGCAGAACGGCTGGTGTTGCTGTTGATGGGGATCTGGTTGATCCTGTCAAAAAAGTTTAATGCAATGGAGGAATTCTTAAGAGAGACAGATGTAAGAGCTGCCGGTAAATGGGTACTTTAGACATTCTATGTATCGACACTCGTGACCCGATCGGATGTTATAAATATTAAATCACAAAACAGTTTTATTTATTAAAATTGAAGAATAAAAATGAACATGAAATCATCGTGAGTGTATATCTCCTTACAGCAATAAGGTTTTGAATCAATTAAATTGGCAAAAAGGTGAGCACACTGCAAAATAATGATAGACGTTAATGTTGAAACTGCTGCTTGATGTTGACCAAGTTGGTCTATTAGCTATTAACTTTGTGGACCGAAATGCCAATCAGCAGATTTAACAAAAAACAAAACGTCAAATCTCTTGATTTGACATTATGTTTTTCTATTTTTGAGTTATTTCGTTGCGTAGATTGAAAAAATCGTTGTTAATTAAAAATAAATTTGATTATTTCTTAATCTGAGTTGTCCGAGAGATAAAAATAAACGCGTTAACAAGAAGATGCGCAGATGACGTGGATGTCATTGAGAAATGTCAAAAACGAATGAATACGTCAAGTTAATCTCCTCTATTACTGTGGAATACATGCGGGAATACATAAATTTTCTTTTATGCCGCTTATCATCTACAAGTGGTCTTTCCGTGGTTCTCCGATCCCCAGGCGGAACTCGGAGAGGTTCTTTACTTGATCCCACTATATTTGGCATACCAGAGGGGGGCGACGCGCTTGCATCTCGGCGTGATTGCCATCTCCTCTGATCCGGTGGAAATACTTTGGGATTAATTTTTAATCTTTCTAAGTTAATCTCTGTAATATGTGCTGTGGAAACACCCTATTAAGTAAGCCAGGCAAACGCTCCGATAGTATCATTTGTCATGAGAAACCTCTCAATTAACTGTTCGAAATTGGAATTGTCAAAAAATTGTCGATCCACTCTATGTGTCCGAGAACACCTATAACGCAAACAACATCCCTGGTTGTGAGGGGTCAGGCGATGGTTCTTTTCAGCTGCAAGTTATTTTTTCGTTTTAGCATTGCTTCCGTCGGTAGCATAATTCTTTGTTTTGAAATACGGTCCGCTTTAATACTGTTCGTTCGAAATTTCGGCATTCCTAAATTAAGTTTATTCAAAATCCCGCGTTTCGAGACTCTCCCGCTTAACTGATCCTTGATATCTGAATTGTCGATTCAACAACGTTTTAAATTTTTATTTAACACTTTATTTCACACAACAAACTCTACACCAATTCAACAGTACAAGTCCAAGCAAGAGCGTTGCAGGCGGGCAGCATGCCCTCCACATTCACATTTGAGGAAAGCTGAATAAGAAGAATCAGTTTCAAAGCAGGAGCTGGACTATAAGGGGTGGGATATTATTAAAAAGCAATAGCTTCAAAATGGTGAGATTATAGAACCGGAAACTGAAAGAAACCTTGTAAATATCGGGATATTATATAGGTATTCAACCTGCTATGCAACACCATTGGCATTGGCATACATACTTTCAAAATAAATATGATTTACTGCTTTTTGCGATTAAATTATTCACATCACTAATCCCATCAAAGGCTGACACATTTTTGCGTTTTTGTTTGTACACAAACTGAAACGCATCTTTCAAACGAACATCAAGGACACTCTGCTCACAAAATCATCGAATAATTTATTATGCCAAACCTGACAAGGAAACGATGACACGAAGACGACGGAAAAACCAGATTAACTTTCAAGTGCTCCATAATCAAGATGCATACTTGTAACATTCTTTATATACATGTTGGCTTGATTTAATAGCCTTTTCCTCATTTACTCGTATCAACACACACATCACACACACAAATAACCTTCACTAAATAAACATTTGAACTTTCTTTTGGTGTTGCGACTCCTTTACAGGGAGGAAGTGCGTCAAGTAAATCGCTCCTAAGTGTGCAAAGAAATTACATTTTCCTCATTGACAAAAGCCGTACCCACCTAATAGCAACAAGGAAAAAAAAAATAATAAATGAATATATCCTGAAGTGCAAACCAACACACCACCAAAAGGAACACAGCAATTTCTGTTCCTTCATATCATAAACAAACCCCGAGGAATTTTCGTTTTTCCTGCCTTCTCTCACGGGCGCTACTAGACGCGAACAGCATTGTCCTTTAATCGGAATGAGTCTGGGCGAAAAGTGCGGGGAGTTGGCTGCTAGATCAACGACCCATCGTGGCAGGATTCTCCTCGACGAACTCGACGATTTTGTTTTTGGTTTTTCATCGTGCGCAGTAAAACCCTTGATGATGGTAATTCCTGAAATTAAGATGAAAGCCAACGCTGCCGCGTTCATTTTATGTTGGTTGTGCTTTTAAAATGTTTCCTCTTTTGTGTTTTTCTGATGCCCTGAGGTGAGCAATATCGAAGGAATAAGTTTTACAGTATCGAATGGATCTGTTCCGTATATCCATTTTGTGCGCTTGGTTCTTGGTTTGTTTCTCTTGTTAGAAGCTATTGTCTACACCGGGCGTCTAGCAGTCTGTCAGTTTGAGAGAAATCCACATCTTCTTCACCCGCCATGGTCCTGTTCATCGTATCTTGGATAATAAAGTCATAGAGCCCCCATAGCTTAATGAAAAATAGGTTTACCAGGAGTCGAGACCGGATTGAACGAGGCAGGCGATTACATGAGAAGATAAATTTATTTGCGTGGTGGCAGCGCGGTAAGGCAATCTGATTTAAAGCAGCATCGACACGCACGTTCTTGTGAGTACATCTTACGCCCAAACATCATCGACCCGGAAGATGAACAAAAAAGGATACTCGCACATCTGCCCGAACGGGGCTGAGAAAGGAAAAGGAAGCTTTTTTTCAAATACCAAGATTATGTACGTACGATATCCTGGCAAATCTGCTCCAAAGAAAGCAGCTTCCTCACCGAGACGTTATTTATAATCAGCTGCGTATAATGCCTCAAGGTGAACTCGCGTATTAGGTTGATTAATACGGCTCCTTCGGTTTTTCTTATTATAAAGTTGTTGATGTGTTTGTGTTTACTTTGGCCCTAGGATACGATTCGATTCGCAGTCTTTCTATCCTTATCCAAAGAAACCGGGTGGTAGAAAATGAATACTATAACAAACATGCGTGTGCAGATTTGAAGTGTGTATCTTCGGGGCATTTAAGTTAGTTTGTCAACTTTGTACAGAGGGTGATTTGATTTGAAAATCCACGCCGACTTCCTTGAGCCAAGATAAAAGAGAAAAGAAGGACTTTGATTGAGTTTATGTTTGATTTTTGGGGTTCGGTCGGAAATGATTTCAATGTTATAGGTATACACTGTCTTCATAAAAAAAGTAGAAACGCAAATATTGATATTTGGCACAATTGATGTCGAAATTATACAAAGAAAAAAACGTCTGATATCGCAAACAGGTTTGGAAGCTAGTTTACTGAGGTAAGCTGCGACCCTTGAAGAATCTTTTCTCCCTTGGAGGCTTGAGGGGCAAAGGAGTTTCCGCAAGGAATTTTGAAGGCACAGAAAGCATTTTTTCAACAACGTTTTTTATTTATTAATAAATCTGACATCACAACAAAATGGAGTATCACACGCGCAGGCATACTACAGAATGTCACAGGCTGGTGCAGTTGAAATATCACAAAAACGTACCTCACATGCCATATTTTGTATAAAAGCTAAAAGTAGCCCTTAGCGTACCTTGCCTATTCTTCAATTGTCTTTATTATTGTGACACTAACCTTAAGTGCACTTAGATAGTTTCTAAAAAAAGCGCAGCTACTTTGAACTAAAATTAAATGAAACTTTACTACCGTAGCGGTTACTAGCTACGACTCAAATCTAAAATTTAGGAACAAGACTTTCGTTGAAACCGCTGACAATTCGAAACTCAAAACGGTTCAAAACTCTACAACTCTACTCAATTGTAAATTTTCTCTCTTTCTCGGAAAATTTGTTGGGTGGAACAAATTTGGCAGGTCCACAGCTTAGGGCCTGCCTATACCTTACCTTATAGCTGCACCTAAAAGGAATTAACAAAAGTCGTATTAACATCAAAAACATAAAAGTAATCCTTGTAATGTTCGCAAAGCCACCGCCTTCGTTATTCAAACAAAAGTAGTCCAACACATCAGTGCCCTCTTAAAACTCACACAAACACAAAACAATCCAGCCATTCCCGACATCAGCTGTCGTAGGTACAAGATTACTGATTAATTGATTACAGTCCAAATCCTTACCTGGGAAATAACTCACCTAGGAAAATTATAAGTTATCGCCAAAGGACTACATTGGAATTACAATAGCACGCTTTTTGCCCTTAAGCCACAGCCAGACTTGTAACCAATTCCAACACTTTCTCCCGCTCGTGTGTGTGTGTGTGTGTTTGTATTTGACTCGGGGTGAACACTTTTAATGGCAGAGGTCACTCGTTAGCTATTTCCCTGGAAATTCTTGGATCATGTTCTCGCCTGATAAAGGCGCATTGTAGTCCTTCAGTTAACGTTTCGTTTTTTTTTTACGACTACAATTTGTTTGACGATAAATTAGCCACCACAGATTATAGCGGCGCACTGAGACTTGTGGGGGTTCAGAGGGACTAGAGCGACCGCTGTAGCGAGTTGGTGCTTAGATTTATTAATTGTTGAGCAAAGTCAACCTTGTGTTATCCTTAAACATAAATCGTTCGTCGCACACGTTGCGTGTCACGCTCGCTCGAAAGAACTCGCTGGCACGACAGCTCAACGGTGTCGAATTGGAACCGTTTTTTCCTTTTTTTGGACTAATGGGTGCGTTTAATAGCATATTACAGGTTTGGTATTAAGATTTGGTAACATTTGGTCATTATTCATTCGGTAAATAAGAAGAGATCGAGGTGATTGATTGGAGCTCGAATTGATTATTAGGTATACGCAAATATATTTTGATTTGATTATAAGTGGGCTTTGATTTTTGTTATTGTATCATGAATGGGATTGTAACTGATGGAATTTCATTCCGAATTAGAGGTGTAGTGACAGTCAGAATGAGAAACATGGTAATGATGGTAACTGGGTCTATGTTCTTGGAAGGGCATAAGTTTACCTTAGGTCCAAGTGGAACTTATGTACCCTTCGTTGGACTTTTATACCATACCCAGGGTATATTAAGTTTAACGTAGGTATAGCTTGCAATGCAGTGAAATAATCACCTTAGACCGAAAAAATTCGGCCTTTTCATTGACCACGTCTACTTTTTAAAGGCATTTTTGCTTAAGATGACTGTTTTCCATAAATATATATGAGATTTGACTAAAAATTGTGTCGCAAAAGTTATAGATATTATATATATTATAGATATTATATATATTATAGATATTATATATATAGATATTATATATATATATTGTATGTGACTCCGCCCACTTTTGTCGGCGTGGCTTTTAAAAAAGTGAATTTTTTAGTTAAAAGGCCGGAGTTTTAGGCCGAAATGCACGCAACCTCCTAGTATAAAGCATTCAACAGTTACATTTTTATATCCCGCCCACTTTTTGGAGGCGTGGCAGTTTTCTTTTTTGGTGGGGTAGGGTATTTTGCAATGCATCGCAGACGGACTGAAGTTTTTACATACGCACTGTTGCACTTTCCTACTTTTTATACCCCATTCCATAGGATAGGAGGTATATTAAGTTTGATTCATAGTTTGTAACGTAGAGACCCCCAAGACCTTAAGGGCATATGATCGAGACGGAATTGTTAGTCGAATGAGTCATGTCCATCCATCAGTTAGTCCGTGCGTGTGTCGGTAGTTTTTAGGCCTTAAGTTTTTAGCTAGGAACTTGAAACCTTAATATCTGTTCTTTCTAGGTCCCGAAGCAGTACACATTTTTGAAATCCGCCCACTGGCACGCCCACTTTACTTGTTAACATGAAAGTTGTCGTAGGAAGCTGAAAGGCTTTGGCATCAAGCGTTATCCTTGCTTAAGTGTGATTTGCATTTCACAAAAAGGCAAAAACCGCCCCCATGTCGTATTTAATTTGCATTCTAATGAACGGTTTTTATTCGATGCGTTTTCTTTAAATCCAAAAAACTTGCACTATAGAATGTTCTGATATGTGCGAGAGCTGTCAACTGAAATGAATAAATTTATGCCACACCCACGTTTGGGGGCGTTTTTAAGTATAAACAAAATTTTCAATACATATAAGAAAGCAATCAACATGTGTATACCAGTTCTGATCTTCTTTTTCATTTAGGCGCGAGGTTTTAATCTGAAGTAATGGATTATAACCCTCCCACTCTACTGCATTCCTAATGGTCCGCTTGTGGGGTACGCCGATTTGACCTCAGAATATACCGGCAGGCCACCCGGTTTTGGATCTCTTCGTCACTGAGGAAAAATAAATGCTGTTGTCGTTGCATTTGTGTGATCCATGAATTTTTAGGCTTTCCTCTCCTTCGCGATTGCGCTGGAATGTTGACTGACATTGCCTTTTTGACGGGGTTTATCATACGGGGTTCGTATCTCTCCTTTGAACGTGGCAATACCAATTGTGCCGGTTGTGCTCCATTTTTCTGGAGATAGTTCTTTTAAATGGAGGCTTCCTCGGATCTTCGTACTTCTTATTCTATCTCACTTTTTTACTCCTGCTGTCATGCGAAGCATCTTCATCTCAGCTGCCGTTAATTTCCTCACATATTTCTTGTACGCTGTCCAAAATTGTGAACCATAAGTAAGCACCGGACGCACAACTGCGGTGTAGAGCTTTCCTTTCAGCTTAGGGGTCATTTTTCAGTCATAGAAGATGGCGGAGTTTTCTTTGCTATTGACCATAATATGCCGGGTACTTGAACTTTGCACACTTTCCATTCAATTTAATGTCTGGAATTGGTTCGGGTGGGTCAGAGAATGGGCAGCACAGGTACTCTGCCTTCTTTTGGCTAATACGATACCCATTCCCCTCTAAAACATCCACCCATATATCGAGTGCTCGCTGCAGGGATATATGATCTTCTCTTATTATGGCCCCATCGTCAGCGAAGAATAGTTCTGTAAAGTATACCAGTTCTGATAAAAAATATAAAAAAAAACGATGTTATTGAAACAAGGTTGATGCCACAACCGTTTTTTAGGGTGAAGATTCTTAACTGAAAAATTCTAAAGACAATTACAGTTAATAGAAACTGAAACTTAAAAACCAAGATTAATGACACAATTCGGAGCTTGACAGGGGTCAATAGGGATGGGGTATCCAACGTTTCGCCTAAGCGAACTGTAACCCTCCCACTAGTTATATTTTTATTACGTTTGTTTAAATGGGCTTTAAAACTTTCAGTAAGAAACGGCAATTTTGAAACGTTTGTAATGCAATTAGCTTGCCTTTCAAACGTTACATAGGTACTTCAGCCAAATTTAATCAAGATCGTCATAACGTTTAAGGGACAAGATATCTTTAAAAAATAGTTTTCGTATTTGATTTTGCGTTAATAATTTTACGTGTTTGGGTCAAATCTTCGAAGTTTTTGAATATTCGTGGTTTTTGAATATTAGCTTATTTGCTATAAGCGTTGTACCTTTTGGGAGAAAGAGGGGTAGACATAAGTTTTTTTTTTTACCTTTTTTATAATTTTTTAAATTTAAAATCTATAAAGCAACTATTTCGGATTTTTCTGCAGTCCCCGTTAGACTTTTTCCCAATTGCACAACTGCACCTACGCTAGCATTAACTATTTTACTTAATTTTTATGGTCTCCTGTTTTTACGTCAACGGTGAAATATGCTCCATTTTTAACTTAGTTTTTTAAATATGCTTAGAAAAACAAAGGTTAGGAACATCAGATTTCAAAAAAATTTTCACGCGGTTTGTTTAATTTTTATTCGCTTTGAAATTTGAAAAAGATATCTGTACCCGTAAAGACTAAAAAATTTTCTTTAAAAAAAAATTGCTCCCATTGGGATCTCTCACTAATTCCGCAGTTTAAAGGCACACACCATTTTGTCTTTCTACGAATAAACGTTCAGAAGTTATAGCGCGATTGGCAGACGGACTGACGGACGGACAACGTATAGTGATATCATTATAAAGGTTCTTTTTTCATTTTTGGACGGACCACTAAAAACTTAAAAGACTACTCAACTTAAAAAACAATTCCAAAAAATTAAAACAATCGAAAACGGGTTCGGCATTGCCATTAGGTCTCGTATCCCCCAGTAAGTAGTAAGAAGATTTTAGATATCGCTGATCCAAAAAGCGAACTTAAGAGACTTTCAGTACCTAATAAAGATGTAAGTATCTTTTGGCAATCCGATAAATGCTCAACCCAAATCTATAAGCATACTTGACGGAACTTTAGGACAGTCCCAGTAGACAGACTACTGTTCATCAATTGAAATCCTCAAAATATCCGATAGGCTTAGGAAGGACAATTTTGGCCAAGAATACACCAGCCTTTATGGGCAGCTTCACAAACAAGTTTTGCGGTTTGTTTATTGGGAAAACCCAAATCCAGAAAAAAATAATCTAGAAAAGAAAAATTTCTTAACCTAAATCTCAAAGAACAAAAATATCGAACGACAAAAATCTATAGAAAAACAAATTCCGAATGAATCTTCATCCTGATTATGTGAGAAAGCTCTATTTTGCCCAGTTGAATATTTATGGTGAGCATACTGCCCCTACAACCCCCTGCATGCACACATTATTGGATTTGAGCAAGAAGCGAGTTTGGACTGTTTTGAAGTAAAATATTCCCATTATGAGAATCTAAAAAAATGTTCTAGTCAACACATTGTTCGAGATTTTTGTGTTTCAGATTTCTGTGATTTTAGATTTTGTTACATTCGAGATTTTGTGCGTTCTAGATTTTCTTCGTTCTAGCAAACGCATTGATCTGCCTTTCGTAATTTTTAAATTTATTATCCTCATCGTACGCTGAACATTTGAATTTTTTTCTCAGCTGTTGAAATGAAGCAAATATTCAGTACATAACCTATAAAGAATTAACCAAACGATTGGCCAAACGAAAAGCGGCAACATTGTGTCAGGATACATTGAAATTACATAGCTGAATTCGTAATCGTCTCAAGCAGGGGCAGAGTCAAAACTTGTTTGTGGATCCTGCTTTAGAGATATCGGAAAGTTACAGCAAACACACATAATCATCAAGACGTCACCATATTCAATGACAGTCAAACTTACATTTAGGTTACAGATCGTTCAATAAACACTCCCAAAAAAAGCTGGTCTCGCTTGAGGTTCAGTTGAATGCCATTCTAGATTTGGGCAAGGCTAATTTAGCCCCTGTGCAAAAAGACCAATCATGTCCTCAGGCTTTCGTAATAAATCGAACGTCATATGCAAGCCAGCTAACAATGCAAACACCTATTACGAGACTTACGTGTCGGGCGGTCGCCTTGGTTTTGTTCAGAACGGGGCATTGACGGACTAAAGATCATGAAACTACACCCTGAAACACAAATTTTCATCTTGTTGCAATGGCGGTCACTGAAAAGAAATACTTTTAAACAATTTCATACAAAAACATCTGTTATTTTACGGGATCTCAAGGGATCTTTAATCTAATTCTTAAGGCGGAGAATTGTAAGTTCTAGCAGCTAAATTATTTGTTGAATCTATAAATTTTTCTCTATTGTATAATCCGGAGTTGTTTTTTTAATTTTATCCTTATGGTGAGTCATGCTTCACTTTGACTTCTTATTCAACCCACTCACATTGAGCCGAAATTTCTAAAGGCCCATTGTTATCTTTGCCATTGTTGTTTTGCTATTTTCTAAAACAAACATTTCAGATCAAATTACCGATAAGCAATTCAAAAACTTGGCACAACAAAAAACCGTTGTAGCTAGGTACTGGGGGAAATCTGAATGAAAATGTCCTTAAGAAACACATTTGTGCTCGTTTCTGACACATGCTCCAACAAATCAGCTATTCAGAGAATTTCTCCATCAGTTATGGAAGCAATTTGCCAAGTTGCTCGGAACGAAAACATATTTTCGCCCCGACTCTATAATTACCCAAGATAAGCCTGTTTACGAGCTTATAGAAGGCGCGCTCGCTTAATGCAAAACCAAAGAATTTAAATGATTGGAAAAAATCCATTCCGTCGACTTTCAGACTGTGTTTAGGGGTGAGCTTATGCGGGTATTTTTTTAGCAGCTATAGCTAACCCGCCTAAAACACGAGAATAATTTTAAAATTTATGCGTCACGACAATGGCTCTGGCTTGCGCTGTGCGAATAGAGTCATAAATCCGCCCTGGGATAGCTAGTCAGAAACATCAAATTATGTAAGCAAGCATTTTAACATAATAACTTTGTAATAAAAATAAGAAGTCCTCAAATGCCAACAACTACCATGACGGCAGGCCATAAAGGCCGCCTTGGAATGTCTAAAGGAGCGTGTGTTGTGCGCGGGATCGGTGGTGGTGTTCTAGCACTTTAGTTGAGGGTTTCTTTTGTCCTTATCGTTGTTATAGTTTTTTTTTCTTTGTTTTGTGGTGGTGTTTTGTAGTTTAGATTTGCTTTGTTTATTTAATTCACTTTTGAAGAAGAAAAATAATAAAAAAAAAACTCGGAAAATGGGTGGGCGCCGAAACAGGGTAAACGAAACATATTTCTTTCGTGTTAATGACTTATTTTATTATTTGACATCGTGGCCTGACAGTTATTGCCCGGTCCCCACCAGGCAATATTTACGTCTTTTAGATTAGCTAATGTTATAACAAAAAGGTGACTCTTGTTGAGTTTGATGGTTTATGAGAGCGCGAATAAAGAACGAAACAGGACGTACTTTGGGTGATTATTAGCTGAGGCTATTACCGGTGGGAATTAAAAAAAAATTAGAGCTAAAGGTATAGAGCCTTTGTATTTATTTTGAGACGCAGGCGATATTATTACCAGCAATAGGTTTTATTGTGAGGCAAATGGTGCGTACACAAATGTATATGGGTTCCATGTTTTTAACTCATTATTCAAAATAATATTTTTAATGCGGTTATGTCGTTTAATTTTAAGAGGTTGCCCAAGGATCGTAAGCGAGTATAGACGGATTGCTTGTCGCATTATAGCTTTTGGTCTTAATCCTTTGGTCTTAGAGGTATTAAAACTTTACGATACAAATGTTGCTTTGATTGTGTAATTTATTGCCGAACTAGAACACTTTATTCAACCAAATACGCCTAAAAGTGTATTGTGTAGGTATGTTACATGTTAAGCCTTGATATTTTTGTCCTTCAAACGATATTTGACGGATTGCAAAAACTCAGTTGAAATCATAAAGAAATAAAATATGAATTATAGTAATATTAAACCTATTTTGGATACTGCCACATGTACTATTCGCGTTTTTTGTCATTGAGCTAAGTATGTACCTACCATTAATTTGCCTGATATGTCGATGTAACGTGTTTGGGAGATGGCGTGAATTGGCAGTGCAAAAATAAGTTCTACTTGGTATGCCACTAATGCCAGGTGTTGGACAAATCCACTCTTACTTCTTGGAAAGGAAAATGTCAACCAAATGCTCCACATCAAAAATGTCTGGCCGACCTGTAAAAAGAATAAAAGCAAAAGAACTTCTATGACAAAGCGGCCAAACTAAAAGGCATGCCATATGCAAACCAGTCACGTCCTATTTTACATCTCGCGCAAAGGGATCAGAGCAACCTAGATCTCGTAGGTTACTGGGTAATCAAGGTATTAATGGAAATGATAAAGTCCACGAACTTGTAAAAAAAGGCTGTTTTCCCAGAATTACAGAATTACAGAACAATACAGAATTCTGCCATATCCTTACATCGGCGATGGAATGGATACTTAATTGGGTAAGGCACTCCATGCCTTAGATAAGGGAAACGGGCCATTCAGGCCTTAACCAGACATTCACAAAATGCCTAAATCTTATAAACAGACGTGATATCAAAAAACTTCAAGTACACATCGTCATAGCGCACGACAGTAAAGACATCACCACTTAAAAATAAAAACAGTCGACTCGGCAAAATGACGACAATGTCTTGCAGAGCAAGAAACTGCCGAGCACATTCTATGTGAATATCCAATTTAGCTTGAGAGAAGCACTAAGTACCAAGAACATAAGGATTTTCCCCTGCTAGCAGCGTATAAATTTCATATGGAAGGGATACCTATCCTAGCCCAAAATGTTCTGACGTTCTGTCATAGTTTACCCTTAACCATAGGCGAGGTAAAAAATGATAAGAAACAGGATTAGAGATCTTATTTGCTTGAATTGTTGTGATTTTTGCCCTTCTTCACTCGTTATTTATCAAAAGCACATCACCAACCGTTTCACAAGTGATGGAAAAAAACGGAACGCCAAGTTGAACGCATATTTTCGTTCACTCAATGAACCACCAACATGATCAACTGCCTTTATGACTTTCAAGCAATGGGAGGTGGCCGATCAACCCAAGCCCAATCTTGCTTCACCATTAGATACCACAACAAGTAAGCCGCAAATCAGGGTTACCAAAGGGCGACAAATGTCGCCAAATGGCGATTTTTCTACCATCGGGACGCTTGGCGGCTACATTTCGAAATAAGCGGTTTTTGGACCCTTTTTTTAAAAACAGGCGACATTGGGGCGCATTTTTAATTATCAAATCAGCTATGCATAAACAGCCACAAATTGAAAAAAGCTGTTGTATCTGCCTATTGCTAAACCGATTTTACTTAACGAAATAAATGAGTCGAATAAATTTTCTAGTCAGCAGTAAATTCGTCTAGTGTTTTCTTTGCGTAGCCGGGAAGTAACCCCGACCCCCTGGAGCCGGATCCTGGAGGAACAGATCCTTTTTGATTAATCGAGGGCGGAATAACCCCTCCTTAGGGCAGCCGCTTTTTCAGTTCGAGATTATCAGAGTTTCCGAGTTTAACTGGGACTAACCCCAGGAATGAGTTTTCAGTAAATTTAGATCTGGGGTTGATCTCGGCTAAAGTTACCATAATGAGTTAATCCCGGACCAACTACTTTGGAGAACAGTATGAACTTCTTTGGAGGTTTTTTCTGTGTTGAATGGCAGTTGCTTTGCGTGTTTCTATGAAAAATTACATCTGAGAACCACTCGAACTTCTTTTCCTGGGTTTTTCTATGTGAAGTGAGAGTTAATAATTCCGAGAGACGAAGATTTTGACAACTTTACTAACGGAGCTAGCTCTGCAACGTAACTTTTAGTTTTAACTGCTAAAAGCAGGTTAGCGGCCTACGTGATGTTATGTTAGAGATGATCATGTCTTGTCTGATTCTCATTGTGGGTATCAGGTGAGCAGCGGCTCTTAGACTACAAATTTAAGTTTCATCGCTAAGGATTTTGAACTTTTGCATTTTATCTTTTTATATTTTTTTCTATCGTTTAACGAATTTTTTTCTCTGTAAAATTTAAAAATAATTGTATTTTGTTAAGTGGGACGCATTTTTTGGCTCGGTCGACTTTTTTGGCGACATTTTCAAATTGTCCATCGGTAACGCTGCCGCCAATCCAAAACGGTTGGAGTGTGGTTAAGGTAACAAATCGTTGGCAATATAGAAAATATTCTATTCTTTTTTAGTTGATCCGTTTGATCGACCAGTGAGTGAGAATTTCAACAGAAAAGTCATTAGCTTATTGTGGCACATTAATGACACAAAATAATTATTCGGAACGTTACCATACCGATGTCATTTTGTCTATGTAACAAAAAGGGAAAAAGACTCAATGTCGTCATTATAATTACACAATAAAACACTTTTTTTCTATCAAACACAACTTGTTCGAAGTCAAATCACAATTAATTCAACATCGCCAATTAGAGTTCAACACTTTTTTTCAATTCAATCTTTTTTTAAATAAACTCAAAATATTCCCAATTCAAAGATTCAAATACAACAGGTCTCGTCCACCTGTCATCCGTTTGCTTATTCATAAAAATCCCGAAATTTCACTTTTAGTTATTTGCGATTTGTATTTTCAAGGGATATTTCGATACTCAAATACGGATTAGTTTCCTGTCAGTTTACTGAAATGACAGTTAGGTGTGTTCGTATAGTGAATCGAGTAGTTGTGTTCGTTATGGTGAGTTCAGTGCCTTCTGCATTTCTTCTTATAATTTGTCACCACATCACATTGTCCCCCTCTTAGTTTTGTTGGTCCCAAAGAAATACATCATCATTGCTTCCGTGTTTACGATGAAGTCGAACCAGACAACTGTCATTTTAGCTCTTGGTCCTCGCTGAATTCAGAACGCGACCTCATTGATTCGCTTAACTACTTGGTGGGAGCCTTCGCAGTCTTGCTGCAGCTTTGGCGATTTACTCGCGATACTTCTGGTTTTTTAGTGAAAGTCATTAATACTTTCTCTAAGATCACTATCTAGTGGTCTACACATGTCGGGTCTTCAGAAGGAAATCCGAATTTTCGCTCGCTAGCGCATCTAAATTTGAAGTAACCTGGCCGTGTCTCCAAATAAAACTTCGGATGGAGTGTATCTAGTTGTGCTATGAATCGCATTTGGAAAGCCATTATGAACACTGATATTTGCCGATCCTCATCCCTTTATTCAAATCCACGACTTTGAAAAGATGTTCCTTTAGGGTGTTGTTAAAGCTTTCCGCCATTCCATCTGATTGCGGGTGAAGGCATCGTCCTCCCGAAGGCCGATCGATACGCATACAATGTGATACCTATATTTTCGACTCAAACCGAATCAGGGGCACACTGAACCTACAGCACAACTAACCTGCGCAGCCAGTGGTTCACAATCTGATTGGGATTGGGGATCGAAAATGCCTTAGGCCAGTTGCACTGAAGTAGATGGCAATTACAAGGACAAGGATGTAACGTTAGCGTTTTCATTTTCCAAAAACGAGCCTATGTTATATTAAATGCGTACGCATTGCAGCAATTAAGACGATAACTGAGAGTGAATTTGCGAGTTTGGACTGTGTGAGTTAAACCAGGGGCAGCAGGACATAACAAAAAAATCTCATTGGTGAATTTTCTGCTATACTTGCGTGACAAGATCGAAAGTATGATCCAATTCGGCGCAGGAGCATGAGTCACACTTTCAAAAATTTGGACATATGTCCCACTTGAGTGAGACAAAGTGACTTCACTGTGCTTACCCTGTTGGGACTTATGTCACGGTTAGGTGGGTAATAAATGCCATATTGAATTTGGGACTTATGTCCCACACAACTGGGACATAAGCCCCAGCATTTTTTTTTGTCATAGATGGGACATAAGTCCAAACGTTCTCAGATATAAAGAGTACCTAATACTCATATTATTAGATCATGTGGCCCCATGCACAGGGTTAGCACCGGCAAATCACTTTGAGTTTGAAGGTCTAAGGTTCTCACTATTTGGAAAAAGGTTTCGCAAACCGTATCCGATTTAATATCCATTGCATATCAATACATAATAATAATTATTAATTAACAAATTTATTAAAAATCAAATAATCATTAATTCATATTTTTCATAAGGAAGAAACTTATAAAATTAAAGTTTTTGATTATTTGAGATTTAAACAATTTTGTCTTTTATTTTATTTTTTTAACAAAATGATAGAAAAAGAAATAGAAAACAGATAACAGAGCACAAACCCTTTTTTCGAAAATTCTGTATCAGCTTACAAAAAAAAAATAACTGAAGGGCCAGAGGTCTCAATAAATAACGCTCAATATGGAACTTATGTCTCACTGAAGTGAGACATACGTAAGTCCCAATTTTTGAAAACCTCGTGGGCGTTGGTCTTTGTATACTGGTGAAAAAGAAGGACGATAGCACCCGATTCTGCATGGATTACCGAGTGGAGGCTTAACGATGTCACAAAAAGGACAGCTACCGTTTAGTTCGAATATATGGGAGCTTCGAAACACTCTTTGGAGAAAAATGGTTTTCAAACCTCTAACTGAAAAGTTGCGTCCACTTCGAGCAATGGACTATGGCAGTTTACCGTAATTCGCTTTGGCTTGTGTCACGCTCCGGCACGTTCCGGCCGCCTTTGGGAGTTAAATTTAACTTGTGTTGCATATGGTCTGACATGGAAAACCTGCCTGGTGTTAATGACGTCATCATTGTGGGAATAATGGTCGTTGAACATCTTGACAACTTGTGGGATCTGTTCACACATATTCAGTGAACACACTTGCAATATAATCCCGAAGAGTGTGCCCTCTTTAGAGCAGAAGTGATGCACTGGAAGATTTTTTTCTTTTTTTTTCCGTGGGTAGGAAAAACCTTCATAGGCACTACGAGGACCGGCCGCGCGTGCTCATAGTAGTGTGAGAAGTGAGATTCTTACTCACTAAAAAACCTCCCATTTTTCGTTAGACTACAACTAAGTTTCCTTAACAAGTAGTTCAAGCTTCTGGAGAATTCGCGTGTGGCAGGCTGCCTTCCAACGAAAGCACCTACTATACCGTCAACTTATGCGGTTTCGTCTTATGCTGCTAGATTCAACGGTCTCATTTGTTGTAGTCGGCGCGTAAGATTTGTCTGATCCAAAGTTCGGATAATTTCATTGTTGCAGTGTCCGCGAAGACGAGTACTAAGTTTGCGAGCTAAGTTTGTTACCTCATCAGTCAAGGTTGCGATTCCAAGATCCCGGAGTAGATCGCTATTTCTTATGCACCATGGAGCATTAACGATTGCTCTGAGTGTCTTATTTTGAAAAGTTTCTAAAATAGATATATTGCTTGGTTTAGTACAACCCCAGAGTTTTATACCGTACGTCCAAGATGGTTTTAGCACTTGCTTATACAAAAGCAGTTTGTTATATACGCTTAGTTTCGAAATCTTCCGATAAGCCAATTCATTTCTCTTAACTTGATTTCGAGCTCGTCGCGTTTCTTTTTAACGTGCGGCTTCCATTAAAGTTTTGCGTCTAGAGTCATTCCTAGATGTTTCGCTTCCTTTGAGTACGGGATTTGTACGGAGTTAATGAATAAAGGTTTGTTGTTTATCTTTTTATAAGTAAAGTTAGCATGCGTTAACTTAGTCTCGTTAAGGACGAATCGCCAGCTCTTCGTCCAGTCGCATATTTTGTCTAAAGCTAACTGAAGTTTCCTTGTTGATAATTCAATTGTCGTATCAATAGTGAGAATAGCAGTGTCGTCAGCAAACGTAGCTAAAATTGGTCTCTCATCGTGGGGTATGTCTCTTGTATAAATCAAAAATAATATTGGGCCGAGAACGCTTCCTTGCGGGACACCGGCATTTATCTCTTTGAATTCCGAGTACTCATTTTCGTACCTTACGCGAAAGATTCTGTCTTCAAGGTTAGACTCTAAGATTTTATAGAGTTTTTCTGGTAAGTTAAGCCTTAACTTGTACTTCAGGCCTTGGTGCCATACCTTGTCGAAAGCTTGCGATACGCAGAGAAAAGCGCTAGTACATATCTTTTTCGCTTCAAGAGCTTTTTCAATTTCGTTTTTTTATTCGATAGACCTGGTCGATTGTTGAATGCTTTTTTCTAAATCCGAATTGGTGATCAGGAATCAATCGTCTTTCTTCGATGATTGGTTGCAACTTTTTAAGCAACAGTTTCTCGAAAACCTTAGATATTATCGGCAGTAGCGAAGTAGGTCTGTATCACTTTTTGTCGTTCGCACATTATCCTGGTTTCGGAACCATTATGACCTCGGCCACTTTCCATTGCCTTGGAACGTAAAATTCTCATGAAGGTGTTAATAATATAGAGTAGCTTGACCAAAGCTTTTTTCGGTAGCTCCTTTAGAATTTCGCTAGTAATTAAGTCGTAGCCAGGGGCTTTGTTGTTTTTCAGATTATTTATCGTTTGACGAAGTTCAGCCAATGACACGGTTTTTATTCTATAATTATCTTGTACCGCATAAGGATTGAGCTCCTCGACCAACGGTTCTCCGTCAAACGGTTTGAATGTTTCTTGTAGGTAATCTGCAAATAAATCCGCTTTTTCTTTGTCTTCTCTTGCCCATCCCCATTCGCTGTTGGCTTTTCTTAATGGCGCAGAATGTACTATAGGCTTCTTAATGGACTTCACTGCTTTCCAAAGAGAGTAGTTCGAACCTTTATCGGCAGTCAAACTTTCGAGGTAAGCAGTAGTCTCGCGACTTTTAAAATCTTGAAGTTCGTGCTTCAGTTTGTTAGAAAGGTGGTTCAAGATGGTCTTATCCGGGGATGCTCGCGAACGTTGCCATCTCTTGCGCGCTCTCCTCTTTTCGCATATTAGCTCTTCTATTTCTTGTGGATATATTGTTCCGCTATTCGATAGTTCGGATCTCCGAAAAGAAGTGTTATTCCACGCAGCGCTCTGAATAACTCTCACGAGTTTTTCTATTTCGTCTTCTATTTCAAGTGGCGTTTTGAGCGGTACATTTAAAGCTATGTTTTCTTTGCAGTATTTTCTAAAGCCGTCCCAGTCGGTGTTGTTGTTAATTAATCTAGGCGCTCTATTCTTTTTCGCTAGGCTTCCGCCGATTTTCAAAAGAACTACCGAGTGATCTGAACAGAGATCAAAGCGTTCTTCTACGTTCGGAAGGTAATGAGGTACCCCTTTGGCGATAAAGAAGTCGACGAGATCAGGTATTTTATTTCTGTCAGTTGGCCAATATGTTGGCTTTCCCGTCGATAAGAAGATCACGCCGCGTTTTGCACTTGCTTTAAAGAGGGCTCTGCCTCTTGTTGAATTGCACCGTGAGCCCCAAAAAGTATTTTTCGCGTTTAAGTCCCCGCCGATGATAAAGTTTGTCCCAAGTGAATCAAAGAGCAGAGCAAGATCTTCATCAGCCAGGCGATACTGAGGAGAAAAATAGCTCGACGCGATGTTATAATCTAAGTGCCTTAATTTTACGGAGATTGAGCTTATTTGCATGGAATCCAGTTATATTGTTGCGTTTTTGGAGTGCTTAATGCAGTCTTTGATGTAGAGAGAGGATCCGCCTCTCGAATTTTCTGAAGGATGATGCGCGTGATAGTCGATGTAACATTTTACTTTGGGTGCCGAACCCTTTTTAAAGTGGGTTTCCGAAATCAGGCATATGTCTATATTATTCTTCCGTAGGAATACTTCTAGTTCGTAATTTTTTTGCTAAAGGCCGTTTGCATTCCATGTAATAATTTTGATTGACTTTCCCATATTCATGATTTTTTGTTATATGTTTTTCGAGGGTTAAACTCGAGCTCGCTTAATTTGTTAAATATTACTTGATTTACTTTCGTTTGTTGCTCAAGCTTTTCTAAAATCATAAGTAGAATTTGAGAGACCGAATCTGGTGCGATCTTGGACCACCAAGTGTGGATTTTTCGGTTGAACTTGGACCAGCGACGTTTTCTTGTGCTGTTTGAACTTTTTCTTTAATCAATCCCGTACCCTTGGTCGACTTAGGGGTTAACTGGAAGATGGGACATGTGGCATTGTTAACAGGTAAAAATCGAAGAATGAATTGGCCAGTTCTCGAAGACAGACACTATAGCGGAGATTCGTGAAGGATTTTACCGGAATCGCAAAGTGTCTGTACCAGCCAGACTGAGTAGGGAAGACAATTTAAAAAGTCAGAATCTTTTAACATATCTAAGGCTCCTTAGCCTTAAAAAACCATGTATGCATTCTCTTCTTTGAGAAGGGCGCGGTAACCAGCCAAGTGAGTAATAGTGCTGTCGGTCTAGGATTTATAACATTTGCCCCAAATTCAGCTCTAACTTTGCAACTTTGCTTAATTTTCGTTTTGCTTGTTAAAACCTCTAATTTGGAAACAGTAGGACAGAGCAGATAAATAGGATTTTCCTTCCATATATTAACAGCTTAGAATACGCAGCAGATAACCACATTCTAAGATTCAATTATAACCCTTTTAAACGCACTCTTACAAATTGTTTATTCGCCCGCAAACAAAGCCCACTTTCACCCTAAGTCCACTCACCAATTTATTGGCACCCATGCTGCCATTAAAAAGACACTCCTTTGATATATGGTATGCTATACACTTAATTGTTTTTTATGTTCTTGCCTGCCTCTCGAGTCCTTTTTATTTATTTTTATCAAAGTGACCATAAGTCATTTGAATCCTGGAAATAAAAACACCACACCGGGCTAACATTTTCGAAAACGAATTGCTACATTCAGTGCAATAAATACGATTTTATTGTATAGCCTCAATTATTCGTCCTGGACATACAACATTCCAGAGGAGTCATGTGCTTTATTGCTTTGGTTATCCCCAGTAAAAGTGATTGCGACAAACGTCATTTACCGATATATAGTGTGTAATATAATGAAGTGAAATTCAGTTCGCTTCCAATTAAATTTTATTGTATAATTGCATGGGATCGTTTGCAACTACATGCTCGAGTCTTGCAGCACCCATGTTCGTCGCGGGTTTTAGAAGTGCACGCCCATGTGGCGTGTGAACTAGTTATTTTGGAATATAAAACAATAATTATGGACACATGAATTTGAATATATTAGTTAGTTAGGATAAAAAAAAAGTTGGTACAATACCAGGGCTCGTTGTGTAAGTATACAAAATAGACTTTCGCCACAGTTTTAGGTGCGGCTATGAACTCTAATTGAACAGGACCTGCACTCATGCAATATTTGCATATTTTGATTTGTAGCGGTGCCATAATTCATGACTGATTCGCATGTAAGGGCGAAATAATTAGTTGCCGGACTGTAAATTATATTTTATCCGCGATCAGGTCCTCTTGGTATGTACCTATATGCATGGTCACGAAGTGTTGCGGAATGTATGCCAAAACTTTTGAGTTGGATTTTCCGATTTTTTTTTTCCTATTGGAAATCTATCTGATTTCTTTCTGTACCAATCGACTCACTGAAAAACAAGCTGTTAATATACAATTAGAATTGTATGTGCCTCCTGCGGACGTATAAAGTAGGTACATATTATTACATCCCCAACGTTTTATATAATAAAAAAATCCCCTTACCTTTGTGTCAGGTACAAGCCTATACACATCCTGTGAGATCCCGAATGCTCCCACAACAATCATATCAAATGCTATTTGTTTTCCCACGAGGAATTCCTGCTAATTGAAAACTTTTGCAATCCCCGCAGGAATAAAACTGATATTCCACAAAGTTTGCGGAACTAACTTTTTTTTGAATTGGCTGACTGAGTTTAACCTCAAACAGTTGCTTTTTAATAACAAAAAATGGGGTTGAAAAAAATAAACGGGAAAACAAGACCTTCCTATATGATCAAATTGAAATGAACACAAAAGGATCAGCAAAATCAAAAAAGACAAACGCTAAAAGTTAAGACTCTATTTCGATATCAACTCGTTTTCAATATAAAAAGCATGAGTGCACAGACAGACACACACATCGGTTGAACTGCGGCCAATTATGAAAGCTACAGCATAAAGTTGAAATCATTCACAATCACTGGTTATGTTATATTACTGATGTCCTTGTAATTGACTGAGCAAACAAAAAAATTAACCCCATGTGCAAAAATGTTAATTTATTATTGGCAGCATTAATTGGATATCCTTTTGCGAAGGACTTTTTTGCTAGCTCGACTTTCATGTCTGTATATTAATTTTTGTTTTTCCGAGAGACCAAATGCCCGACATTTCCTGTCTTGACAATGAGATCAGATAACCATTTCGGTGTTGGGTGACGACTCCTTGGCCTTCTTTTCGGCAATAAATCACGTTCACTGACACCATTAATCTTTTCAGTGTGCGTATCCGGAGGATAAACCCAGGGATGTGTTTGGGGGTGAGGCGCATGAATCCAAATCTTAGGTCTAGTAGGAACGTGTGTATTGAAATTGTGACGTTGTTGAATTGAGCAGGCGTTTCTGAGTTGATATCCTTGGGCTTAGTGGTTGACAATCAATTTTGGGCTACGTACCTAGACAAACCCACTTATACGTTCCCACAGCCGGAGTTCTATTTCTTTGGCTGGATACGATTTGATTTCACAGACGATAGCTTGCTAAGAAAAAAACACATTCCTTCAAGGTGCGTTTAGCCCAGCCAGGCCAGGGAGGTGGTGACGAAATTCAAAATGAGCGCTTGTGGTTAAAGGTTTAAGGTGATTAAAATGCCAAAAGCACTGGGTGAAATAACGAGATTTTTATAAATACTGGACAATCAATAATCAAGACAACAGCGAAGTTGAAGGGCATCGGGGAATTATCGTCCTTTAAGAGTTTAGGGTAATTTATTGCGTGGTAGGTTTATAAATAGATTGAAGAAATGATGTAATTGAAAGTATAGACATTGATGATTGAGTAGGTAGCTTAGGTAGCTTTTGAGACGTCAGTTGGTGCGTGTAGGAGAGTCCACAGAATTGGTAACATGTTTAGAAACGACAAGGCACCCACTTTTTGCACAAAAATAATTTTCATTCAACAAAGGTTGATGACCAGACGAAGTCTTTTCAATAGGTACTTCCCCTCTCTTTTTAGAAAATCGGATCAATTCTCTATTTCGTCGTTTCTCCGTAGTGTATTTGAAGATAAGCTTGGTCCTAAGAAATCTTTCGCTTTAGCTCTGGCGTCAACTAGGCGGACCCTGTGTACCTATATATTTTGTGTTTTGTCTTAAGCAAGTGAGTGGCTTGTCGTTGGAGTGAATCGTATATGGAGCTAAAGCGCCTCCTGCGCTAGTTAATATACACAGTCGTTTTCTTTTGTCATTGTTACCTGGCAGGCAGTTAACTAATAGCAGCGTGAGTCCATAAGGCCCACCCAATCTGGCAAGCGCGTTTACTCATCAGTTTGAAGAATTAGAGTGCGAAGCCAGTTGCATTGGATTACAAAAGATCGCATAACCACGGAAAAATTAAAAAATTAGAAGAAATGTTCCCAGTCAGCGCTGAGGCGAATGCTGGCTATAGTAAGGGTAAACAGGCGTCACCAAATATTGAATCTATGCCCTTGTGAGTTTTATACATTTTTAGCAGTTCATCAGAAAATGGAGAAAGGCTTTCTTATGGTACATTACTGCGTTGTGTGTTCATCCAATCGCGTTGTAACTTTTGAATGGTAAGTTGGGGAAAGACAAAATTTGGTGTGTTTTTGTACCGCAAAAATCAGAAAACGCACACATAAAGGTTTAATTACACTTTGAGTTTCATGGGAGAATGAAATTACTGTTTTTCCGCGCATATTTTGTGAAGGTTTGCAGACAAGAATTAGAAAAACCAAACTTTTGTCAAGCAAATACTTAATTTTTATTTCAAAAAATTTGTTTTTTGTAATAACTGAAGAAATTTTGAGAAACGAGGAGTTGAACATGAATGATGTTTTCCAAAGTGTTTAAGGCCATAATTTTTGAACTACTTAGTTCATAACCGATATTGAACACACCGTTTTAATGGCTTAAGTCATAGCCATACTTTCCGAAAGAGTTCTAGTCGAAAAAATCGCAAAACTGCATAAAAAAACATACTCCCTCTTACTAAACTCCAGTACTACTTGGGAAATTCATATAAAAAACACACGTTTCAGTAAATATCCAAAATTTTTAGAAAAACTAAAGCGAGTTTTTAACTCGCAAAGATGTCAAAAACAAACTTCAATCTGAGACAGCTATCTTATTAAGATTTTGGTCAGGGTACAAACCGCATACAAACAGGAAGCTATATGCGTAAAAAATTGTGGTTCTAAATTTTTCCTAAGCATATTTATAAAATGAACTTAAACAAGTGAGTAAGTGCTACAGTGTGTACGCAGAAGTTACAGTCCGTAAAACGGACCGTTGAATACCCCATCCTATCCCACATTGTAAAATGCTGATGGCAAAGTTATTTTTTGACATTTTATAAGTAATGCAAACTTCGAAAAGGGGCGTGGTCCAACCGTCCCTAATTACAAACTATTAATTATAAGATATTTCCACAGATATTTCCAAGCTACACTTAAATGTACGTAAAAATACAAATTCAATATTTTTGAAAAATCGACCCCTTAAACGGGGCGTGGCTAAAAACCTCATATAAACGAAATCTGGACTGAAGTCTCGTTTACCTAACCTGCTACTTGTTTTGTTTCACGCTATCCTAAATTAGGCTCAAGGCCAGTCGAAATTAAGTTTTTCTTCTGGACAATTTTAGGTTTTTCTTTAATTCTGCCTCCAAATGTGGGCGTGGCCCAAAGTCTTGTATAAACAAAATTAGAACTAAGCGTTTTCTACATAAAGTATTATGCAATTTTTTTTCAATTTCGAGCAAAAATATTGAGTAAACTGCATTTGAAACTTTACCCTTAAAATAGATGCCACGCCCACTGGAGGAGGTTTACCAAATAAGTTTGTCTTTTTTGTGTCTTACATTCATTAGGACATGCTAAGTATCAAATTTCAGCCTTTTAGAACGTCTTACAGTTCTGAAAACTCTGGAGGTAGTTGCACATTTAGACCGATTGTGGGCGTGTTTTTGGGCGGAATTTTTTACACTTGTACTACTTCGCATGACGTGGAGCTTACGTACGAAGTTTCAGCACTCGAGCTCAAAATTTAAGGCCTAAAAACATGTGACATACGGACGGACGGACGGACGGACATGGCTTATTCGATTCAGAATTCGGTCTCGATCATATTGTCTTAAGGTCTTGGGGGTCTATCATTATTATTTCAACGTGTTACAAACTATGTGACTTAATATACCTTTTTTCCTATGGGATGGGGTATAAAAATAGGGGCGCGGCGTCAAACCCTTTTCGGAAAAAAATGCTTAACTTTTTATATAGAAAACATCTAATTCAACTCTTGTTCATACAATGTTTTGAGCTGCGGACCCTCGAAGGCAGAATTAAACAAAAAAAACATAGAACTTTCCAGGAAAGCCTGGATTTCAACTGGCCTTAAGCTCAATTAAGGTAAGAATAGGAAATAACCAGTGAGTACATTGCTACAGTGTTTAATGTGTGTAATGACATCTTTCAAAAAGAGTTTAAAAAATATTTAGTGCTAAAAAGATTGGGAACAAGTTTACCTTAGGTCCAAGTGGAATTTCTTATCAGAGTCCTTATCACGAATATGTTATTAGGAAAAGTCGGTTTCATAAAAGTTATAGTTATTTAAACTTTGAATTTTTCCATTCAAAGTAGCTCATCTTATACTTAAAAATTCTGTCTAAGAATATGCAATGGAAATTGGACAGGTTTCTCTGGAAAAAAATTGCTTTTGGAGACAACAGTGTTTGGGTGGCCCGCTTCGCGGGTTTAAAGGATTTCAACTCTCTTTTTCGCAGGTAAAGCTCAAGTTCTTTCAAGCAATTCGTCGTTCCGCTAAGGGTAGGTGCCAGTTGTCTGGCAGGCGCCTAGCCTGTGGCATACCCGTATATGCTCAAGTTGCACTCTTTTTGAACTTTTTTTGCCTGTAACTTCTAAACTGATCGAGACCGTCAATTTTTTATAGCATATTCGGAATCAGGACAGCCATATCTATATATAAGGATGAAAAAATCCAACAAATTCCACTTGGCCCTACGGTAAACTTATGCCAAAGATGGCTAAAAGGGCTTTAATTTTAGCGCATTCAAAAATGAAGGCAGTTTTAGTTCGGCTTTGTATTAAAAATGTGTTTCCTAACAAGTCAATATTCAACTTCTCACCTGAACTAAGATTATTTTTCTACATTTTCCGCTCAAAAACAAATACCTACTAGTCCAGCCAGACATGGACGTAAACCAAATACGTAGGCACTTGCCTTCCTTAAATATGTGCATTTTTCACGCAAACGACCAAGTTTTTATTCTATATCATATTTACTTACCCTCAATTTTAGTGTTGGTCATTGTATCTCATTAAGAGAAAAAGCAAAGTGCAATGAAAAGTGTATATACTTACACAGGTTTCCTTTTTTTAATAGCACTATTGAATCTAGAAGGAAAGGAAAAGGAAAGAAAAGAAGTAAAGAGCGTTTCGCACTTTTTTTATTTGTGAAAACCTATTAATTGCATGAGCAAAAGATTTTTCTTTCCTGGCTGCTGCATAAAATTGAAATTCGTAGAACTCCGCTGTAAAGTTTCAAATACGTTTCACTCTTTCATAAAAAATACAAAGTTAAAAAAAAATCAAACCAGCTATTTTGGTTGGAAAGACTTCCCCTTAAAAGCGTCTTTAATGGGAAATCATTACGTAGGTATATGATTTTTCAAAGGTGAGTTTTTTTTGTAGTTTTAGTTGTGCCATTGAAAACTCCTTTCGAGTTAAAAACCGCAGTTGACAAATTCATTGAAGCAATTCATAGCGTTGCTTGGAACAACACTTCGTCCCAAAAGAACGCAGTTAGCACCGACGGGTATGTGCGTAAAACATATCCGCTCGAAATCGCAGAATTGAGAGCAGTTAAGTCTATCAAGAAACCTATAGTTCACTCGGCACCAATAAAAAAGCTTACTGCAATGGGCAAGAGAAGACAAAGAGAAAGCGAATTTGTTTGCTGAACATTTAGAAGAAGCATTTAAGCCTTTCGACGGTCCGCCGTTGGCTGACGTTCAAAATAACAACGCGGAACTTGATAGCTTTAGAATGAAAAAAGTTTCGGTACTTCACAAAGTTGCTGAAGTCATTATGGTTCCAAAGCCGAGGAAATGTGCACATGATAAAAAATCTTATAGGCCCATAATATCGAAAGTATTCGAGAAACTTCTGCTGAAGCGATTACAACCAATAATTGCAGAAAGACGTTTGATCCCTGATCATCAATTCGGTTTCAGACCTAACCATTCCACAATAGATCAAGTCTACAGAATAACGCATGAAAATGAAAAAGCCTTAGAAGGGGAAAAAATATGTTCAAGTGCTTTCCTCGACTTATCGCAAGCCTTCGACAAGGTATGGCACGAAGGCTTGAAATATAAGCCACGGCAAAACTTGCCGGTAGACATGTTTAGAATATTGAAAAACTATCTTGAAAGCAGACTTTGTCGTGTTAGGTGTAGTACTGAATGCTCGAGTTTCAAGCAAATTCGAGTTGGAGTACCCCAGGGAAGTGTCCTCGGTCCGACCTTGTTCCTGCTCTACACAAGAGACAAACCTCTAGATGACGAGACTGTCGTGGCCACGTTTGCGGACGATACGGCCATCCTGGCAACAGGTGAATCAGTTGAGTCATCAACGAGAAACCTCCAACGAGCATTGAACAGAATTTGTGTCTGGACGAAGACTTGGCGAAGACTTAACGAGAACAAGTCTACGCATGTGAATTTCACATACAGAAGGGTTAACAATTTACCTCTGTTCACAAATTCTGCACAAATACCTTATGCAAATGAAGCGAAGTATCTAGGGATGACAATGGACGCTAAACTTAAGGTGGAAACCACACGTATAGAAGAAGCGTGACGAGCTCGAGATTAGACTCAGGGAAATGTATTGGCTTATCGGAAGATTTTCGAAATAAGGCATATATAACAAACTGCTCTTGTACAGGCAGGTGTTAAAGCCGTCCTAGACATATGGAATACAACTTTGGGGTTGTACCAAGCCGAGCAACGTGTCCATGTTGCAGACTTTCCAAAACAAGACACTAAGAGCAATTGTGAATGCTCCATGGTATATTAGGAATAGTTATATTCACAGAGATTTAGGAATAACTACCGTGAGCGAAGCTAACTATCCGAACTCTCAACGAAACTCTTAAAGATGTAAACAACAAGCGACGACTACAAATCGATCTAGCGACGCAGGGTGAAGCCGCACGAATGAACGGCACGTAGGGTGCATTCACTGGATAGCAACCTACCCAATACGATAAACACTACGGAAGCATAAACTACTTGTTAAGTTAACTTAGTTGTAGTCAAGAAGTATTATGAGAAAGCGAAAATTTACTACTATGCAGTGCGTTCTGGCCGTGGGTGCCGTGGCGTAGTGGTTAGTGTGTGTGCTTACTACGCCGGAGGCCTGGGTTCGAATCCTGCCATCGTCACCTGAAAAAAAAAGACTTGTTCTTTTTCACGGTCCCCACCTCCGCGAGGGTCTGACAAGCCCTCCGAGACATTTGCCTTGAAAAACTTCTCAAAGTGCCGTTCGGATTCGGCAAAAAATTTTAGGTCCCTTTGTATGTAAAAGAAATTAACACACCAGCATACATTGTTGAGAAGTTAGCCCTGGTTCACCTCGAGCTGTTGCGCCACTCTATTTATTTATTTTAGTGCGTTCTGGCAGTTTCATAGTGTCTCTCATAAATGGGTGGTTTTTAGCACGTGGAAATTGGGCATAACCAATATCGGCTACTTCGGTATTATATACCTGCTATAGTGGGCGTATTGGTATCTGTGAAAGATTTTGGAGTTTTGGCCTCCGTCCACCCTGGCATTCAAAAAAAAAAAAGTTTTAGTTGAATACGGTTCCTAGATTTGCTATTTCCCTTTCTGCCTGGAGTCTTTATTCGACCCTCAAAAAAACCCCCCTGCGTTCGCCGCTGTTTTCCCACAATGTCGGCTTAGCGAATTTCAAGGTCATTTTAGTTCAAAATTGTTCAGTTACCGAAAAGTTCTCTCTCTCATCTCCATGTCTTTTTAGGGCACACTGTGCCTAACAAAACTTAAACGAGTTGGATGTAACCAGACAGACAGCAACGGGCAACCGTTTGCAGGGCTCTTCGTTTTTAGTGGTAAACCGTGAACGCTGCATGAGATCCTGTGGATCAATAAAGGAAGAAAACGACTTTCGTAGTTTCTAGGTAGCTTGACTACTTAATGGTAATCCTAGACCTAAGTAAGGCTAAACGACAAACTCACATACCTTTATCGAGCTGTTCTAAGCAGCGCCTTGTAGATAAAGTTTTTCTATTTCTCTTAGGGAATATAAACTTACCAAAGCTTTTCAAAATTCCGAAGCTAAACTGAGGAAGTTAAATTCATTTCTAAGTCCAAAAATGGGTTAAACTCAATTCCAATCCGGGGTTAGTCTCGGTTAAACTCGAGAATTTTGGTGGGGTGACTCTGGAGAAAAGTTAAATTTTTTTGTGTGTTTTTTCCCTTTAAATAACATTAGCTTTACTTGTTTCTGCTCAAAACGGTATATTAACAGAATCTATGGAGAGCACTTAAGCTTCTTCACCTTTTTCTACCCCATCCTATAGGATAGGAGGTATATTAAGTTCGATTCAGTTAGTTTGTAACAGAAATAATCGCCGTAGACCCGCAAAACCTTAAGGGCATAATTATGGAAACCGAATTGTAAGTCGAATGAGCGATGTCCGTCCGTCAGTGTGTCGGTAGTTCTTAGCCCTTAAATTTTGAGCTAGGAACTTGAAACTTAATATCTGTTCTTTCTAGGTCCCAAAGCAGTGCACTGACACGTCCACTTTAATTATTAGCGTGAAGAATTACAGCTGTCGTAGGAAGCTGAAATCTGGTATGCGTTATCCTCGCCTAAGTATATTGAGATTGACATTACGAAAAAAACCAAAAACAAACGATATTTATATGCAATGCGTTTGCTTGCAATCATGAAATTCTTGCACTATGTCATCGTATTTGTGTATACTGTCAACTTATTGGGAAAAATTTTCGCCACCGAAAGTGGGCGTGGTTGAATAAAAGCCTAATTTTTGACATAAAACTTCAACTAAAACATAACCACAATTTCGGATAATATAGGGCGATTAAATTTAAAGGGCCGATGTTGGTTTTAAATAAAACACAAACTATTTAGGAAATTATTGGCATCTCTCTTTATTATGATAATAATGGTATGGTTCATTATGTATGGAACAAAATATCGGTCAAATGGGTCACACCTCCATCCGATGGGATGGAAATCCAAATTTTCGATGACGCTGATTTCGATGACGTATTAAAGTTCTATGCCGGTAATGTGCCGAATTATCTTTTGTTGTTGGCATATCGACGTACACCTTTTCTTTCAAATAGCCCCAAACGTAAGATAACACCACGTAAGATAACACGCCACCACGTAAGATAACACGGCCATTGAAATTGTCGCGCAAAAGAGCCATTGTTTCGTTAACTGTGTGGCAAGTGGCACTTGTTGAAACCACTTATCGTCCACATTGATTTCTTCCAATTCGGGCCATAATAAGTGCGTTATCATTTCAGGATAGCGAACAGCATTCACAGTAACTGCCTGACCGGCCTTGTTATTAAAATAAAACGGCCCTATGATTATGCCGCCAGCCCATAAACCAAACTGCGGTAATATTTTCTGCAGTGCGAGCTGTACGAGCATGCACTGGTGTTTTCATATCTCCTACAGACCTGGTTTGCTCAAATTTTTGCACGATTTTTCCGATTTTTTTTTATGATTTGCTCCCGTTAAAGGGATTATGACTTCCCCTATAATGAATTAACATAACGCGAGCGGAAGGGATCAGAAGACAGACAGGAGAGTGCATATCAGTTTTAAACAACTGACTAGTGTAGTGTGGGGGAAAAACCACCTGCGAAAGTCTGTTCCACATACGTGATGTTCTGCCTATGAAAGAACTCCAATATTGCGCGGTTCGTCCGAAATTAGGCTTAAGAGTATATTGATGAGCATATTTCTTGCGCAGGTATTGCAGCTGAATTCTACCGGGGAAGGTTCCGGTTGTATACGCATATTTGGACGATTAAATTGAACGAAAAAATCACGAAGTGCACGATATGCCATTTTGACGTCATTTTGATTTGAACGCGCCTTTTCATTACAAGCTTAAATAACTTTTACGCTTTGCTCGATTGTGTATTTTTTCATGGTTTAAATTGAGTTAGTCTGAAATTGGGAAATGTCAAATGAAATGCAGAAAAAAACTTGACGTTTAGGTGTGGTTCACATTCAACATCGGCCCTTAAAATTAAACCACCCTTTATATTTGAACAAAGGCTAGAATGCTATGAAAATGGGGTCGATGCCACGCCTCCTTTTTACAAAGGGAGATTTTCAACTGATAAATGCGTCATAAATGTGATTTGGGATGGGGTATCCAACGATTCGTTGAGAAGTCACAGTTGGTGACTCAAAAAACACTGTTGAATCTTGTTTTTCGCACGCCAACAGGTCATAGCCAACAGGTTTTTTTCCACACCAACCAAAAAGTCACGGGAATTATTTTTTTTTTGAAAAACGATGAAGGATTACCGCGTCAGTAAATCTTATTATCTTTCGAACTCCCCTCGGGAAACAATAAAAACTTTTCTGTAAGGACACTTCAACACAACTTAAGTAGACTTATATCTCAGTTCAATTACCGATCAATCACCATAAATCTGACGATTTATTAACACTACTGAATTAATGCGATAAATCCCCTTGTATAGGCCATAAAATTTGAATAAAGTTGTATCCACAAATATCTCCCCTCGACTCGACAAAAGGAACTATTCCAAATGACAAACAGAGCTTGTTAACCAGATTTGCATAATTGTTTTTTTTTTTTTTGCAAAACTCCCTCTTGCGCTCTAATTATTTTATTTCTCGACAGTTACAGATGATGATAAATGATGTAAGTTTAAATAGTCGAATGAAAAATTATAAAGAGCTCAGTGCTCACATCCTTTTCGGCTCCTCGAAGCCCATCAAAAGAGAAACTCCCCACGCGGCACCATTCCAATTCCAGTGCTATGCCAGAATAAGACTTGGGTAAAGTCGGCTTGGCTGCTGATGCACGAAACGCTTTTCGTACACAACATTCGTACATTTTTATTACAATTACAAGTTTCCGACTGAGGGTGAGAGGCGAGAGCCAGTTGCGGAGGATTGACAGGAGTATGCGGGGTCTTAAAGCGTTATCGTGACAGGATTTTTATGGCACACACAAAATACTTGTGAATGTGGGTTAATATGATTTATGGAAATTGTCAGATTAACATTTTTAACATGAAATCTTACATGGAACGATAACAAAAGGAAGTCCTGTCATTCTTCCGAAAAGCAAATATACAGCAGAGTCTTGCCGTTTGTAAGCCTACATTGTTATAGTATACCGTATAGTTGACTCGATTGCGGTTACTTTGGATAGCGTGCGTGTATACGAGAGATCTCTATCTGTATGTAGGTAGGCATGGTGTATAGATGTATAAATTTTATACATTTCAACTGACAATTGGAGCTTTCTCTTAGTTTTTGCTTTGCAATTTTTCAGTGTTTATTTGTCTATACACTCGTTGGCATAATAAATAACCCTAGGTTATGATTGCTTGGATGAATACAGAGAAAAAGAGAGAGAACCAATTGCGTGTGTGCGGGCCTAAGCCAGAGAAATTTATTTGATGTAAAAGTGGGAAGGATTTTCGGATGGTTAGTTAACAGCATTAGGCTGTTATCATTTATTAGGATGTCACAGTGTAAGGCATGACAGGAATATTCAAATTGAGTTTAATTGCCAAATACGATATGAGGGCTTTACACCTCAATGACATGGAACGATTAAGTGGCCGGCAATAAAGTTAAGTCAATTACAGCTGAAGTATTTCATATCGAAATGATGTTAACATAAACTTTATGAAAGGCTTTTACCCCTGTTTTTCTGCGACCACGAGTCCTATGAAAAGAAATGTACATTATAGTGTTTGAAATGGGCTTTTAGGTCGTTGTTTTTTCTTTTAAATGCGAAAAAGAGAAATAACTTTTATTCCATTGTACCTATTCCCGACGCGTTTCATCGACTATTTGTAGACTTCCTCAGAGGTGTTGTTTATTAAGTCAACTAAAATGACAGTTTTTGAGTGTTTTCTAATACTTTTAAAGTTTTTCCACTTACATTGAATTTTTTTTATAATTTGTTTTATTGAAAATAGTTCGCATGCCCCCTGACAGACTTCCTAGACAGGTCATGCTAGCCGAGATGCGAGCGCGTCGCCCCCCTGGTAGGCCAAGGAACAGGTGGTGGGATCAGGTAAGGAAGCTCTCTGAGTCCCGCCTGGGGATTGCGCCGGAGTCTCTTGAGTTGGTGGCGGAGGATCGAGAAAGATGGAAGGACCATTTAGCCGCCCTCGCTCTGCGACCCTTTTAAAGGATAAGCGGCATCCGAAAATGATGATGATGATGAAAATAGTTGACGTCACAGCAATAAATTAACATGAATTTTAAATTAAAAAACAGTACGAAATAATTTACCATGGAAGTTACGGCGTGCCTAACTTAAGTAAGAAACGTAAATTGTTATTTGGGACTTTTCGAAAAAATACCGTCAAGTATGAAGTCATACATGAAGCAGTCCGTCGGGTTATTTTGCAAGGCTAAGCGTACATGTCGCGTAGTTTGTATAGACAATGTAGTTTAGATGTTATGTTTTTTGTTCTTTTATACAGGCAATTTCCTACTTTCATATGGCATATTTTCAGACACATTTCGATAGGTCAAGAGGTCGATATTTCGAGTGCAATTTTAAGAAGATATATTCATAAGAACTGTGTATATGACCTTTTAAATGCTGCCAGTGCAGTGTAGTAATTAAAAGGACATCTTTGACTATTTGCCCGATTTTCGGGCTTAAAATTCTTTTTTCTTCTATAATTGATTATAAGGTATTGGCCTACCTTAGGAACTACCTTATTACGGTACTCAAATTTTTATCAAAACGCATTGTTACAAATACATTATTTTGATTTATTTTTGTTAAAACAAGTGGAAAAGTGCAACAGTGCGTATGTAAAAACTTCAGTCCATCTGTGACGGATTGCAAAATACCCTACCCTACCAAAAAAGGAAACTGCCATTCCTCCAAAAAGCCACGATGTAAATATTGAATGGTTTATTTTAGGCAGTTGCTTACATTTCGGCCTAAAACTCCGCGTTTTGAAGTAAAAAACACTTTTTTACCACCACGCCCACAAAAGTGGACGGAGCCATTTTACTTTACACACAAAAAAGTTAGAAAATGCTAATATCTTAAACTTTTGTCATACAATTTTTAGTCAAATTTAATATATGTTTCTTGAAAAACAGTCATTTTAAGCGGTCATTAAAAGGGATTTTAATCCCTTAAAAAAGTGGGCGTGGTCAATAAAAAGGCCAAACTTTTTCTGCCATAACAAAGACAATTATAAGACAATGTTTCATACCAAGACTGAGTTCGCTAGCACCATAGTAACATAGCTAAAATTTAAAAAAATATATTTTTTTGAAGTTAGAGATGATCGCACTGTAGTGGGCGTGTCTGTGGGCGGATTCAGCTAATTTTCAAACTCGATCTGAAGGACTAGAGTTCCAGCTAGGGAACCACCTTTCAGCTCTTTAGCTTAAAATTTAAGGACTCAAAATTGATTACACACGGACGGACGGACATGGCTTAAGCGATTCTGCTGTTGGTCCCATTCGTATCTCTTAAAGGTCATAGGGGTCTACGGTGATTATTGCACTGCATTACAAACTATACGACAAACTTAATATACCCTGGGGGTATAAAAACCGAAGAAAAAATGACAAACGGGTATAGGTTTTTAAAATTTTAGCCTATTTTGGCTTGCTATTTAAGTGGTTTGTGCTTCAAGATTAAGTTGACAAGATAGAAACAAATTAGAACTCAAATGGATTTTTTAGCACTACTATGTTAGCAAATCAACTTAAATGATTTTTAGAATATGACGAAAGCAATACAAATTTTCAGCTCCGCTCTATATTTTCCAAACCCCAAAGAATTGTCTTCGTCAGGTTGTTTTTGGAAACGGTGTATAAATTACAGTTACCGGGAGAGAGGGGGAAAACAAGTCTTTTTAGTTTTAACCAGTGAGTAAGTGCTACAGTGTGTACGCAGAAGTTACAGTCCGTAAAACGGACCGTTGAATACCCCATCCTATCCCACATTGTAAAATGCTGATGGCATAGTTATTTTTGACATTTTATAAGTAATGCAAACTTCGAAAAGGGGCGTGTCCAACCGCCCCTAATTACCAACTATTAATTATAAGATATTTCCACAGATATTTCCAAGTCACACCTAATTGTACGTAAAAATGCATTTTAATGGTTTAAATTCAATATTTTTAAAAAATCGACCCCTAAAAGGGGGCGCGGCTAAGAACTTTATATGAACGAAATCTGGACGGAAGTATTGTTTACCTAACCTGCTACTTTTTTTGTTTCATGCTTTCCCAATTTAAGCTCAAGGGCAGTCGAAATTATGTTTTTCTGGAAAATTTTAGGTTTTTCTTCAATTCTGCCTCCAAATGTGGGCGGGGCCCAAAGTCTTGTATAAACAAAATGTTGGAACTAAGCGTTTTCTGCATAAAATATTAAGCAAATTTTTTTCGATTTCGAGCAAAAATACTGAGTAAACTGCATTTGAATTTACCCTTAAAATAGATGCCACGCCCACTAGAGGAGGTTTACAAATTAAATTTGTCTTTTTTGTGTCTTATATTCACTAAGAGATGCTAAATGTCAATTTTCAGCCTTTTAGAACGTCTTACAGTTATGAAAAATCTGGAGGTAGTTGCATATTTAGACCGATTGTGGGCGTGTCTTTGGGCGGATTTCAAAAATTTTTGCACTTGTACTGCTTCGCATGACGTGCACCTGACGTACTAAGTTTCAGCACCCTAGCTCAAAATTTAAGGCCTAAAAACATGTGACAGACAGACGGACGGACGGACAGACGGGCATGGCTCATTCGATTCAGAATTCGGTCTCGATCATATGCTTTTAAGGTCTTGGGGGTCTACCATTATTATTTCACCGTGTTACAAACTATGTGACAAACTTTTATGCAAAATTGAAAACTTTTATGCAAAATTGATTTTTGTTTTTTTTTAAACACAAAAACTAAAAACAAATAAGCCAGATTGCTTTATTACTTAGCTATATTCATAGTTTCGAATTATTTTCCTAAGCTTTTTTAATTATCAAGATGTATTTTCAAAGGCTTTCTTTGTTATAGAAAAATTAATTTCCAATAAATAAATAAATAAAAAAATAGAGAAATAAAAAACATGTGTCTGAAATTATCCAAAATGTCTTGGAAAACTAAAGCGGAATTTTGAGGATTCAAAAACTTCTGAGATTTCACTAAAAAACATAAAAGTTTGTTTTCAAAAACAAACCTTTACCACATATACCATATGACTTAAAAAAATTATGATAGTTCAAATAGTAAAAAAACACCCGACCGCAAACTATCCCCGCGAAAATGAATGGTATAATTGCTCCAAAATATGCGCGTTTGCAATCCTTTGTAACCTTTTCTTTTTTAGTATTTGACGTTCAACGGCAATTATGTTAAAATTTTCAGAAAAGCCTTGCTTTATTTACGATTATTGTTACCATGCCAAAAATTTTAATCTACAAACACTGATGGCGCTATAGAAGAACGAAAGGGCAAAATAATGCAATACGAAGCCGACTACGTTGGAAAAGGATCCAACATCTCTGGTTTTCCCCTTTTGCACTGAAAGAAATGCACAGCACAACCCTAAGCGGCCACCGACATGTACCTACACACACACAACACTTGATGAGTTCGGATGGAAACTATTCCTTTATTACTACGATAACGGCCAAGGATAATCAAGTCATAAATCTTGAATAAAAATTAATTTTGCAGCAAAACATGCCGCCCCATGAAAGGATGACGCTTTATGGTATGGCCGTCCAGTGCCATCAACATAAATCGAGTTCATTAAAATTGTTTTCTCCTGATGCCATCGTCAGGGTAGTGCGCTGCACGCTGACTGGCAGACCGCTTCGCATCCAGTTGCAGACCCAAAACCGACCTCCACTGGTGGTGTATGCGGCTCCGCTGGATGCCCGATGGTCTTCGTCCTATACATTGGCTGATGCGGTGATGGCTGTTGTGGCAGTTGCAAGGATGTTGATTTGTTTTATGCCCTACGAGGTTTTGCCTTGAAGAAAATTTAATCGAATTGGCGGTAAGGAAAAGGAGGAGCGTGGTGGAAAATTAAACTTGCAACTCCTGCTGGCTACCACACATTGGCTATTGCCATAAGGTAAGGATCTGTAGAGCTGGATTCTTAAACTATATTGTACCTATATACCTATACTATGCGGTCGATGGTGGATGGTTGAGCGACGTTCTAATAGCCCAGCCAAGTGAAAAATATTGCGCAAAAAATGGAGCGAGTTTCAACTGCGATGTTTTGCTTAACTTTTATCCCACCTTTCGCCATCCCTTCAATCGGGGGGATGAGAGGATCGTTGTTGTTATCCTTTTTAATGGCATTTTAAGTGCCATTTTTTCTGAGAACTCGTCCAACTTCAGAGTAATATTGTTTCGACGTGGTGTCGTTTCTCGGTTATGAACCATTTGAGGCGATTATACTGTGCTTGAATTAAGCCGGCTCAAAGACGTTAATATAGTGTTGAAAATATGACGGAAAATGGTTAACGAGAGTCATGAGACATAAAAATAAGTTTTAAGTAAAAAGGATTTTGATATGACGTTTATAATGCCTTGTGTAAATTTGCACTTTTTTGCAGATTCCAGTAGTAGGTACCTAGCTACGAACCTATATCTCAAGTTCTCTCGTTTCTTTTTTGCTGTAAGTTGAAAGCAAAGATGAAATGGATGAATATCGTTTCTTTACATCCCAAGAGCGATGCTATAGGCTGATGGATCTCAACGATGACGCATCTACTGCTAAATCATATAACGGGTGCTTACTCTAACAAGTGTCATCTCACCTAAGCGATGTAAGACACGAGATAGACACTTTACTTCCATGTGGAAAGTAAAGTCTATCTCGTTCGGATTAAAAAAAATCAAGTTCCAACGACATGTGTATAGTAGGTTAGGTTAGGTTGGGTGGCTGTTATCGCTGGGAGGGACGCACTTAGACCAAAGAAGGTCCATTGTGATACCACTTGTAGGACCGGAGGTACCAGCCCGGGACCTAAATGATAGCTACCCGTTTGGGTGGGAGGGATCTAGGCAACCGTTGACGGTATAAACCTGTACCGAAGGACACCAACCAGAATTTGATTGGTTGAGGCATACCCGAGGGTAATGAAGGCTCGGCGTAACCGTTTCGGTGTCAACCGTTGTCAGCAGAGTTGAGGGCGGCCAGTGAGAGACTTTCCTAAAGAAAAGGTGGTCTCGTAACTGGAGCAGAAATAAAAGAGCCTTCACAGTCTCCCATATCAAGGCTACTTAAGAATAGATAAGAAGATTTTTCAATAAAAACTAACATTGGCTTTAGGTTTCAGGTATGCTTAAAGTGCATATGTAATGGTAATCTTGCCGTTGATTCGCTGGAAACTACGAACATTTGCAGTGAGGGGAAGCAAGATAGCTGACTGACAGTTGAGTAAGTCACAAGTGGCCCCGGCTAGATTTAAAGAAGCCTGCCAAGCTATAAAATAAGCTAAGGAGCAACGACGCTTTTGACGCAGATGGACTTCTATCTGTGCTCCTCAAAGCTAGGGGCAATGCTCATTATGTAAAATTTTATTGATCAAAATATGACTTCAAATTATGAATAATTGTTTCGACTTTTAGCTACTGTACCCAGACGAATGGCTTTTCGGATTGTGAAGAGAATCCTTTGACTCTGGTAAAGAAATGCGTCACAATATCAGATTCGCGAGCGAAATATTATGCGATTATAGATACTTTGAAAAAACCTTTTGGAAGTATGATATGACGCGTCAGCATGATACAATGTTACGCGCCCTCGGAGGCCTCATCTCAAAACGAGAAAGATGTCATTAACCGCGGCTGTCTGGGTGCTGTATGTGTCATGCTGAGTCTACCGCTTCAACGTGCGCTCCGCTTTCACAAATGGTGCAGATAAAATTAAGAAATTAATAAATTAAGATAAAACAAGAAATAAGTACTTGGCGTTGATAGAATCTCCAACACTATATTAAAAGCACACTTTTTTGCAGATTTCTACAACGCTTGCCTCTTGGACGAAGTTTTCTTCAAACAATGAACAATTAAAGAAAAAAAAGACTTGTTCTCTTGCAAAAAGGCAATAAATCGCCGCTGGTTCCCTTATCGTACAGGCCTTTTTGCAGTGGAATGGTGGAAGTGGAATCGGCTAAGGTGATATGTGATTTTCACGTTTTTTGTGACAGTTAATGTGATCAAACAAAATAATACGTCTGCGTAATCTGATCACAAAAACATTGTTCGGAATTGATGCCTTATTTAGGCTTGTGATGAAAGATTTTTTATTTAATTTAATGCAGGAAGTCATCCTAAGTGTAGGCAAAAAACTAAGGAACCAGAAAGTTTGAAAACTCGGGACCAGCGGATTTTTGACGGTGATTAATCGTGAGCTATCACAAAAAAATTGTGATGATCACAGTCTACGCAGACGAATTTTTGTGATTTGCGACATCACTTATCACAGATCACCTAAGCCGACTCCACCCCAAGTGTCTCGCGGATCGCCAGTATACTTTCCGCAAGACACTTTCTACGATCGGTGGATTGAAGGAAGACGATGGAGGGGCAGAAATAAGCAGCACTGTGCAATGATCACGCATCAACACCGCAAACTTGAGCAAAATTCTGTGAGCACTTAGCCCCAAGAGAGTGCCGGACTACCTGCAGAATATAATGATTGACTACTTTAGAAACAGAATATTGTACTAACGACAAAGACAACGGGATGGGATAATGTCGGAGGAGGCGCGCGTTTATCAAGGGTTCCGTACTGCTTTTTGGGGCCTCTACCGTAGATTCTTATGTGCATGTGTCGAAAAACAGAGACAGTCTATAAAATCATTGCATTCGGTATGCCGCGTCTTCCAAACAAGCTCTTACGACATACAACACTGCATTCGTAGGAGCTGGAATGATGCCAATCTACCTCCTAGTTAAGTAAGCTGAAAGGAAACAACATGGACAAGGTTGACTTCAGCAACGAGCTTAATGGATAATAAGGTCCTTCTAAGAAAAATCCTAGAAGAATTGCAAGATTTTTTTCTTTTGCTAATGCGTAAGAAACTACTATGCGGAAAGAAACTACATATGGTGAGCGTTCACCTATTCGCCACGTGGAGAGTCGGGCAACTGGGGACAAGCAACCCCAAAGGCAACATAGATGAGTTTCCTCTGGCAAAAGTAGGATTCAAAGCGACTGATGGACAAAATTGATCCTTGGATCAATGAAGCATGTGGAGCTGAACTCTCACTAGCCGTGGATGCTTCAGAGCCTACCACCACCACAGATTTTGGCATGAAGACAAACTTTACTGTCCTTTCGCTTACTGTGCATATAGAAGAAATTAAAAACGCAGAGCATATGTTCTTTCACTGTCCACGAACACACTCGATGATAGCACGCAGGAAGCTTGGGAAGCAGTTACTGCAGGGTGTAACCATCATGACAGAACAGCGAAGAAAGGAACTACAATGAAAGCAGCGCAGGTTGCAGCCAATGTGAATAAGATGAATATATATGGCTGAAGTACTCGTCGCTGTAAAATGCTTGACTTTCGGTGGTGGTGCCACGAGGATCATCGGTAGGAGAGGAGGTGAGTTTAGTGGGTGGAAATCTTACACCATTACTGAGTACGAACTCAGTTTTGTCTTCGAAGGATTTCCACCTTCAAGCAAAAATCGAAGAGAGCTTAAAGTTCACATTTCGGTTTTTTCGGGAGCAAGGATAATAAGTATTATTGTAAAAAGTGTCAAATCTAACTATGACTTTTTAGGAGTGACTTTACCTAGTCTCAATAGGTCTTAAGAAGGCTTTTAATAGCGTCAAGAAAGATTTAACTTTAAGCCATAGTGCTTTTCATCCCGGAAAAATATTAATAAGGGACAGTTTTTTAGTGCACTTTCAATAAAATTATCGAAATCTCTACCTTCTCAATTGTCAACTATTTACAGTTTTTCTCCAGCATCTACTCAAGCAAGTTTGTAAGAGCTTGAGTCGAAGAGTTTTAATGGGGTTAGGAACCAAACTTGGAAAGCTGAATTGCATTAAAGCAAGGATCAAAATTGACTTCGAATCATTTCTTGGGTTAAACAGAGTTTAACTAACGTAAGCAGGAATGACCTCGCAAAACTGTCCCTTGAGGCTTTCGAAATCCTGCTTTTAAGGCCGAATTTTGATGGCACATTCCTTTTTCTATCGGATTTTTAATACCACAGAGGCATGGCGAACAATTTAAAACGAATAATTTTAAATTTTATAAATAGCTTCGAAAATATAAATAGACAACAGAGCCTAATCAAAGTTTTTTTTGGTTCGTGGAAATGCTATATTCCTGGAAAGTCTTTCAAACTTTAGGAGCTATTTTATGTATAGGTAAAACTAATGTTATCTCATCTCAAATGCAAGGGATTTGATTTTTTTTTAGATAATTAAAAATAAATTCTCGGAAATAGTCGTAACTAATTGTTTTTACCTACATTGGCAACTACAACCTAACATCAAAGCAAAGTCAACGAAGGAACACAAACTTCAAACAGATATGTCATTCCCCTTGCAAAACGAACAGCTCTGTTTTAATGACCCAAATAATTAATGCAAAACGACAAAAGCTTCTCAAATAATTACACAACCCGAGCCAAGGACTAAAAACTTTCTTCGAATTCTTTTCGCGCGCACATTACAAAAAACAAATGGAAAGTGGTCCTGCGAAGAAAAATCCCAACAATAGGACTCTAATGGACAACGACGACAGAGTGGAAAATTCAGTCAGAGGTCTTCTTACTCTTTATCCGTTCAGCGCATAAGAAGACGAAGCAGAGAAACGACGATCTTCTGCCACTTGGACCGACAATATGAAACCATGGATAGCTTTAAAGTGGAGCGTAGTTTGTGTGATTTTTCCCCTCCTATGCTGTGCTCGTTGCATGAATTGTCGTCCTTTGAAGCCATGGAAAGATAAAGAACAAGAACCAGAACAGGGCGGACGGACCGAGGCGCAGAAAAACCTAACACAACGTCTAATTACATAGTAATTTATCTTCCGTGAAAGGATGCCTTGTTAAGGAGACTCTGGGAATAACGAGCCAAGGACATGCATATATACACAGATAAAGAATTATAGTTTGCACTTGAAGTGTACCATCGCGACAGAACAGCATTAACTGCTGCAAAAGCATCCCTGAAAACGCCTGCTAAAGTTCAACTTGTTAATGTTTAAACAGGCATTTATCCTTTACTTAAGTCACCATCAGCAGCGTGTTTGTGTTGTAAGCCATTTATCTCGTTGCTTAGCGCGCGACGGTCCATAATCGTCCCTCAAAATGGCCTCAATAGGGTTGAATAATATTTTTTTTCTGGTTCGACCGCAGGTTCTTCTCTCTCCTGGATGAGGATGGCTGTCTGTCCGATTTAAGAGACGATTGAATATTCTTTTTCATTTTATATTCCAGAATAATTATGATTGTGGCTAAAATCCTTACCAGGTCCGCGCAGAACAGAAAAGGGGCCGGCAAGTAACCGCAAAGACGAAGAACTTTCTTTATAACTCTGTTGAGCTATATGTATGTACCTATAGTGCGTTCTTTTAATTTTATTTCGAGTCTAGTGTTCATATTAACATTTCTTTTGTTTCGCTTCGTTCCCAAACGAAACCATTATCCTGAACTTTGCATTTGTGATGCTATACGGTCTGGAAAAGTTTTCATACTGTTCAGCGCAGTCTTGATGTGGAACGACAACGAAGCGAATAGATTATGTGCAGCGAAAATTACGCAGAAAGGACGTGCAAGTTGTTGGAATGTCTGTTTAAGAATTTTTAGAAAATGTGCGGGTGCCTGGCGAAAAGAAATCAGGACAAAAATGCAAACTTGGAGCAGCATTTAGTCTTGCAAAGTTATGCGCGAGCTTTGTGCAAAGTGCGTTTAAATTAAAATTGAAATTAAAATCGAGAACAAAAAATTTAATTTTTTTTTATGTCATTTTTTTTGTGCACCCTTAGTTCTTTGTTCGGACACACTTGGAAGAACTGGGGCCGCATAAGAGGATGCTTGAATACCTGTGGAAAGATGGTATCTATTGTTTTGTTGAATCAGAAATTTAAAAAGAAATTAATTACAATTTTGACACACTTCTCTCCTATATCCCCGTGGGACAAGACATAAATTACATTGAAAGAATATGGTTGGCTAATGTGAGTGCCAGAAACTGTGCCTCTTGTAACATATAAGTAAATAGCTACAAACCTTATTCTTAGCTTCGGCGACAATGGCAACGAATTTTTAATTTCTGTCGCTTTAATCAAGTTTGTAGGTTAGAGTATCTTGTCAAGGTTGAATTCACAGATGAGGGGCACCCGACTTGAGAAGACAGAAATTTTTTTCACTTTCATCTATGGTGACTCACAGCCTTACACACAAGGACGAGATGGTGGTAATACACCTCGATAATCTCACCTAAAAACATCTCATGCAAAACAAGTGAGTAAGTGCAAGAGTTCGTCTGTGACAAACTTATATATCCCGACTTCTATATCTGCCCCAAAGTGGGAATGTGCTAAAACTTAAATTCTTTTAATTGTTATTTTGTTAGAATCATGAGAAAATACGGTAAAATCGAAAATTATTTCAGAAAAAAACATTTTTTTCCTAAAAACGCCCCGGCGGAGCTCAAAACTTTGTATGGGGCAAACTTAAAAAATAGTAATATCTTTAATATTTTTCATAATTTTTTTTTTTCGATTTGGAGTAAACTTAAAGGTCTTGGGCCAATATTGCTCAGTACAAAAATTTCAGTTCCTATGGCTTGTCTAACTTAACCAAAAAGCATTTTGAAAGAAAATCTGAAATAGAGGTTGTCTCAACAACTTTGTCTGTGCAACAGAAGATCCAAGCCGTGTACAAAGTTTCAGCTCTCTAGCTTGATTTTGAAGACCTAGAACCTTCACACATACAGACACACGGACGGACATGGCTTAGTAATATAATAATGGTCGGGTATAAAAATAAAGGCTACTGGAACCGAAACTCCACCTCGGATAAGGAATGATTCAATGATAACGACGATGTGGAGTGCGGTCGCGTGGTGGTTAGTGTCTGTGTGCTTACTACGCCGGAGGTCTGGGTTCAAATCCCACCATCGTAACCTGAAGGAAAAAAAAGTCCCCACCACGGCGAGGGTCTGAGAAGCACTCCGAGAGTATCATTTGTCTTGAAAAGCTTCTCAAAGTGCCCTTCGGATGCGGCGAAAGATTGTAGATCCCCTTGTATGTGAAGAAATTCACACACACATCACACATTGCTGAGTAGTTGCGCCTGGTTCACATCGAACTGTTGCGCCACTTTATTTACTTATGTTATTTTTAAATTATGACGACTGTAAGCTATATTATTTCCGGACAACCCATTCAATCCCATTACCAATGAATGGGTAAAAAGCGACGAAGAGAAAGCAGATGTATTTGCAGAACATCTAGAAGAAACATTCAAACCGTTTGACGGGGAGCCGTTGGTTGACGATCTGTATCGCAATGCGGAATTAGACAATTATCGAATGAAAACCGTGACACTGTCTGAACTTCGTCAAACAATCCGAAATTTGAAAAATAACAAAGCTCCAGGCTATGACCTAATTACTGGGGAAATTTTGAAGGAGCTACCGAAAAGAGCGTTAGTCAAGCTTCTCTACATCATAAACGCATCAATGAGAATTTCATACGTTCCACGGCAATGGAAAGTCGCAGAGGTAATAATGGTTCCGAAACCAGGGAAATGCCCGAACGACAAAAAATCATATAGACCGATTTCGCTTCCGCCGATTATATCTAAAGTCTTCGAGAAACTTGTGCTCAAACGACTGCAACCAATAATTGAAGAAAGACGATTGATTCCGGATCACCAATTCGGCTTTAGGGTCAAACATTCAACACTTGACCAGGTCTATCGAATAACTAATGAAATTGAGAAAGCCTTAGAAGCGAAAATGATATGTTCTACCGCTTTTCTTGACGTATCCCAAGCCTTTGATAAAGTTTGGCACGAAGGCCTAAAATATAAGCTACGGAAAGTTTTGCCGGAAAAAATGTATGAACTCTTAGAGTCTTATCTTGACAACAGACTATTTCGAGTGAGATACGGGAGCGAATACTCAGAATTCAAAGAAATACAAGCCGGCGTTCCACAAGGTAGCGTCCTCGGTCCAACACTGTTTTTACTTTTTACAAGAGATGTACCTCAAGTAGAGACAACGACTATAGCCACGTTCGCTGACGACACGGCTATCCTCGCTACGGATAAGACAGTCGAACAATCAACGGGAAAACTCCAACGCGCTTTGAATAAAATATGCGAATGGACAAAGGCCTGGCGAATCCTCCTAAATGAGACAAAATCAACGCATGTAAATTTTACTTACAACAGGGTAATCAACTTACCTCTATTTATAAACTCGGTACAAATTCCGTACGCAAACGAGGCGAAATATTTAGGCATGACCCTAGACGCAAAACTTAAGTGGAAGCCACACGTTAAAAAGAAACGCGATGAACTTGAAATCAAGCTACGAGAACTGAATTGGCTTATCGGACGTTATTCGAAACTAAGCGTATATAACAAACTGCTATTGTATAAGCAAGTGCTAAAACCATCTTGGACGTACGGTATACAACTTTGGGGTTGTACCAAACCAAGCAACATATCTATTTTAGAAACTTTTCAGAATAAGACACTAAGAGCAATCGTAAATGCTCCATGGTATATAAGAAATAGCGATTTACATCGAGATCTAGGCATCGCAACCGTGACCGACGAAGTAAGAAACTTTGCTCGCAAACTTCACACTCGCCTTCACGGCCATTGCAACCACGAAATAATCCGAACTCTGGATCAGACAAATCTTGCACGCCGACTACAACGAACAAGACCGTTGGATCTAGCGTCGTAAGAGGAAACCGCACATAATGACGGTATTGCAGGTGCTTTCGTTGGAAGGTAGCCTGCCAAACGCGATTACTATACAGAAGCATGAACTACTTGTTAAGGAAACTTAGTCGTAGTCTTACAAAGATTGGGAGGTTTTTTAGTGAGTAAGAATCTCACACTACTATGAGCACGCGCGTTCGATTCTCATAGTGCCTATGAAGGTTTTTACCTACCCACGGAAAAAAAAAAAAAAAAAAAAAAAAAAAAAAAAAATTTCCGGACAAAGATTGGTTTGTGAAATGTGAGGACGCGTCAGATTCTTCAAACTCGAAATGGAGTTTATGCGATACATGGACATAAGTGGACTTACCCAACTAATATACTCTTGAGAATCAGATGCTTAAAACGTCAAAATAGCTCTTATTCGACTCTTATGATGCTCTTGATACTCTTCAAGCATCAAATCTTGTCATAAGATTCAAAACTGATCCTATAACACTCTTGTTAAGCGAGTATCACTCCTGAAGCGCTTAACTCTTTTTACAAGAGTTTAATAGGCTCTTATATGACACTTGTTATAAGACTTCAACTCTTGTGGAATTTAAGTTTTGTTATAAGAGCTTTAATTTTGTAAAGAGAGATTGGATCTGATAATAAAATCCTTACTCTTATAAGACAACTTCAATTTTTCGGCCATTGCATGTAAAAAAAGTTACAACTTTTTCTTCCTTAAAGGGTTCCCACGCTTTTCACCCAAAAACAGACCGAACAGAAGTATGACAATTGCCAAATGGCAATTACGGATAATATGGATAGTATGGATGGATATGGAATTACGGATAGTATGGATAATTACGCATCATAATTGTTGTGGAAAATTACATTAATTACAAGTAATTGCTAAGTTTCCTCTCTTATTGGCAGATATAGCAATTAGAAAACAGCTCTGCCAGCAAGAATGATAGTTTCCTTATCAGAGCTTAATAACTCTAATAATTAGACCATTTAACGCTTGTAAGAACTCTAAGAAGACTTTTATAACACTCTACAAGACTGAAATTTTAAGAGCTTTACTCTTGCATTTAACTTTTAAGGCACTTGTAAAGCTTTATTAGAGCTAAAATGTTAGTTGGGTAGCTAAGTAAGATGGTTAGATTCAAGCAAGTACCTTACTTTTCGCAACAGGTAACACTATTTTGCTCTACTCCGCAAAACCACGCGGGAGAACGTGGGAAAATCCTGTGGGACTGCTTATGATACCAACAACACGTAGAAGTTATGATATCCTGGTAGCCTTAAGGTGATAGGGTTATGACGGCTAGATTCCAGCGACGCGTCACTATAATACAGTTTTACGTGCCGATTCTTACGTTGACGTCTTTTACAGTCGATTTGTTGCTGTTAAAGGTTTGGACCCGAACGGAGAAATCGTCATGCTGATGGGAGACTTCAACGCAAAAGTAAAAAGCTACAACGAGGGGCTAAAATATGTAGTAGAAACGCATGGCAAGGGGATGGCAATGGTGAAATGGTTTGCAATAATGACAATGCTTTGTAGACTTTGGCGATCCCAATTAAGGCACAAGAACCCAACAGAAAATAGGTACCTGTCAGCGGATCACCGAGCGAAAAAAACATACATTTCGCATAGCTTCCTTGGGAGCAAGAAGAAATTAACTCGAGTCCCTGTTTCGGATAAACGTTGAAGACGTAAATCGTAGAGTTCGACGCGACAAGTGCAACTATAATATCAACTCACTTGCCGCAGAAGCAGAAGATGCAGCTATTTGCAAGGTGCGATGGCAGCACTGTTTATATATAATCACCATTTTGCTGATGGATGGCCATAAGTTAAAGATCTAGTCAACATCCGATGAAAGGCTTAGGTGTAGTCTTGGATAAGGACCAGCTAAAAATGTGGAAGGAGCACTTCGTATCAGTATTGAAACATGTTTTCTCAAGTAATGTGATCCCAAGCTTTAATAAAGAGTCCGAAGTAAGAGTTTCCCGAATACGCATCCAGTAAGTAAGGGATTATTTGCCATCAAATTTTTGAAGAAACATAAGTTTGCAGGACTAGAGGTTATTCCCGCGGAGTTAAATCAAGCAGGTCCAATATCATCCGCAAAGACTTTGCACCCTCTCATCGAGGGATCATATGATGCGATACCTTTTCCAGATGAGTTGAAAAAAGAAATGATCGTTTAGCTTCCGAAAAAAGAAAATCTTACTGTGTGTAAAAATTGGTGATGAATCTGCGTGCTTCATGCGTTGGCTTATATAGTGCCCAAAATTACTTTAGAGCGTTGAAAATACCGCCTTGAATATACTCTGGATGCAGAGCAAAAAGAGTTCTGTATTGGAGTTCTGTACCCTACGGATTTTTATTGAACAGTGTGTAAAAAGCAGTTCACCTCCGAGGAGCTCACTGGACTCTAACAACTTTTTCAAACATCTTTACTATGCAGATGACATTTGTTTACTACTGTTACGTATAATAATGGGTCTCTATGAAATGTAAGCAAAGGTAGATAGAGAGGCAAGCCTAGATGGGCTAAAAATCAATGTCGACAAAAACAAATGATAAGTATGACAATAAACCAATCGACGCGATCACAAGAGTAAGGGAAGTTGGACAACTCTCCTACACTGTTGGATGACTGTTGGATGTCCTTCACTGTTGGATGACTGTCAATGGAGCTTTTGATGCTTCAGCTACTTACATCTTGAAGCAAGCACATGTAATTTGGATTCGAAATGTTTTGGTAGCTTCGTCGACACGTCTTTGAATGTGAGTCTACTTACATCTTCTGCTCCTGCTAACTTATTGAGCAATTCGTTGACTGAGTTTCTACTGGTCGAAAGAAACTATGGACTTTCTTTAAGGTGTCGTCGTCCAAAGAGTTTGCCGTGAAATGCTGCTCTAACTGGAAAAGATAGCTCTCCGACGACGCCTTCTCGCTGTCGATTGAATGGAATTGGGGTAAGTTAGGTAGGTGTTCCCGTAAGTGGGCTTTTGATCACCAATCGCTCAAGAGAAGCTTTGTTCTCGGCTAAAATTTTTTCTATCCACTCCTTGAGTGACTTTCTTTTAACGCCGCTTCCATTTTAAGTTTTTAACACAAAACCTCGCCACTTGTTATAATTTTGAGAGTGTACGTTTATAACTTCAATACTAGAAACTTGATGTCAACTTCAATTGATTTTTATTCTCCAACGTCTTAGTTGCTAATCATCTACTTTACAATGCAAGTAATCATCTAATATATAATGAAGTATTTGAGCGGGATTAGCACTTCATTTCGCGCCAAGAAAGTTATACCATTTAAGTCATTTCGTCTTGACAGTTTTCCAATTTAAGTTAAAGGGTTTTTTGATGCTGATCGTAATACAAGGTGCATCAGTTACATCAAATATTATGGTACAGAGCTTCCAAAATATCAGGATGCCGGAAACGAACGTAACATTTCCAACAGAATTGGCAAGGCCAAGTTTTTACTTTCGGCGTACCCAAGTGGACCGTTTGTGACAATGGTCCCCAGTTTCGAGGAAAGGAACTGAAAGCGCTATGTGACGCATACGGGTCACAGCAACGATTTACAGCGAATTACCACCCCCAGGCTAATCCCGCGGAGAGGATTAATAACACCCTTAAAACCGTTCTGCGTGCCTAGTCGGAGAACCATAGGACGTGGGACACACTTCTGGAGAAGATGCGCATCCGCACTGCGCAACATGACGTTTTAGGAGTTTCCCCGTACTACGCGAATTTCGGGAAGGAGATGGTTATGCTTGTGTTCGTATGTCTTCGACCCTAGGTGCCACCTCAGACAGGTTAGATAGGGACTCAGTAGGGAATCAGAATCCACCCAGTACTTCAGCTAGTAGTTTAGATAGGGACACAGAGAATAAGTCAGGTAGTGATTCAAAATTAGGAGTTAGGGAAATCACTATGACTGAGTTAGGAAAAAGTTTTGAGGAGCTAAGGAAAGATATTGGTAGGAAGTTAGCGGAGGCAGCCAAGAAGTCATCGTAAGCATACAATCTTAGGCGGCGAGATGTTCAATATCTGCCGAATGAGATTGTATGGCGTAGGAATTACATCCTTTCAGATGCAGCGGACTACTACTCAGCGAAATTAGCTCCAAAATACATCGGCCCCTTCAAAATTCGTAGGCGAGTCTGCCCTTGAACGTACGTGCTTGAAGATGACACCGGAAAGGAACGAGGAACATGACATGTGAAGGACCTTAAGCCATATATCGACGACCATGGCCATGGCTCCCCTTCTATGTTGATGGCCAATCTTTTGCCAGTCCGGCCATGTCTCCTTCTGTTACGTTTTGTTTTACCTTTCAATTCCTAGGTGCCCTATTGAAATGTGTACCACATTTCACTGGAGGTAAGGGTGGAGTTGTTGCGGTCAAAAATTGCGCAACAAAGAAGCTCTTTGTCTGTCCTTTTGGTCCCCTCCTTCCTATTCACCTTTTTGGGCTTCCCCGTCTTTCTTCTCCCACTTGTGTCCCCTCTTTTCTTTCATACAGGTTTCCTGGAGCAGGACGGATGGTCAGGACGCTCCCAACTTGTGATTCACCATCCCCAATTATGGACCCAATTACCGGATAAACCACCACTGCTGAGAAATGAGACAGGAACAAACCCTTGTATCATCGCTTGACCCCCAGTCGTATATCCACCTAGAGGAAACAACACCAATGGCCGAGGGCTCATCCTAACCGTGTTTCTAAATGTAAAGAATGGCTAACTATAGGTAGAGTTCTCTTCCCCAAATCTGCGCGAAAGTCCACTAGGGTAATGTAGTATATCGCGAGTTAAGTATGGTAGTTCCTTCTTCGTTCTCCTTATTAACATGTATAACCCTATTCTCCTTCTGAAAATAGAGTTAAATGTTATGGATCACTGAATGCTCTCTTTTCGGTTCGGCTTCGAATTCTACCCTATAATTCGCAGTGGGGCGAATTGTTACGAATTCTTGTGTGAGAGGAATACAGCTGGAGTTCAATAACGGCAAGCATGCCCAGCAAAAAGCTGAGCGTGGCTTGAAACGCCCTGCCCGATAACCACTGTACCGGAATGAGAGGATTGGTTGAATGTGTGTGTGAATGAGTCATGGTTTGTTTGGGAAAAAAGCCAAGCCAAGCTTGGGTGAATCACTTCTGGTTTACCTAGCAAGTTTGGAGGAGGTTTTCAGAAAAGAGAGCTGGAGGAATAAAAGGTTTTTGAACTTGGAAGAAAAGATCCCGCGGAAGGATAGCTAAAAGATCCAGGAGAGAGGACGAAAACAGGAGCTACAAAAAGGAAAAGGAAAAAGGAACTGAAGGGAGAAAAGGAAAAGATAAGTAGAGTGTTTGACGAGATTTGCGTTTGTGTTTATTGTGAAGAAGATTGTATACCTATTTGACTAGTTGACTTTCGTTTCGGGAAAATCCCCTGGAAAAGACGGGACGCGCGACCCTTTTAGTTTACCTATTTCAAATATTCGGGACCCTATATAGTGAGCCATTCTATCTCTACGGCGATACTTGAAATTGTTTATAACCTTGCATTCGTTCGGCCATCTTCTTTTGTTTGCTTTGATTCTTTTGTTTGTAATAACCTCTTCGAGTAGTTAATATTATTCATCGGCCAAATATTTTAGTTTAACTCTTTTTTTAATAAATCGCCCGCGTTCATCTCTGAACGTTTATAACGACCCAAGCAAAAGTGTTTACTTCCTTAGTCCGGACCTCCTATTCATTTTCACAGTTTTGTTGTTTTACTTATAAAACAGCTGGCGCCCACTTTTACTTACGTACCAAAAATACTCGAATTAATCAAATCGTAAAAGCATTCCGCGTATCATAATACCAATCGTTCGTCTGTTATAGAAACGCACCCCCTTGCTGAGCAGTCGGGAAACACAGTAACAACTTGCTGTGTTGTTGCACTTTTTCGCCGCTAGCCTTCTAGTTTCGCAAATTGTTTACATCCGCGAGCGCATCGTCGGCGCACCTTGGATATTTATTCTAACGCGAAGAAAAAGTGTAACAAAGTGGCGCCCAACGTGGGGCGGAGGATCCAAGGAGGATTTCCTGACCGAATCGTATCTCGAACGAGGAACTTTATTTGAGATCGACATTAGGGCAAATATATAGGCTCAGTTTTACTAAATTTAAGAGCCTATACCAAGGCACATGCTTTTTTGGGCCGGTCAAAGCTATCCAACAGTTTTAAATAGTTGGATTTTACAAGTGCGTGCAAAAATATTCTTGGGAAGTGATTTCCAAAGAAAAATTGTTCTACGAACAATTTTCTACATTAGTTTGTGTGTTATTTTTATACCCCATCCCGTATGATAGGAGGTATATTAAGTTTGTCACATAGTTTGTAACACGGTGAAATAATAATGGTAGACCCCCAAGACCTTAAAAGCATATGATCGAGACCGAATTCTGAATCGAATAAGCCATGCCCGTCCGTCCGTCCGTCCGTCTGTATGTCACATGTTTTTAGGTTTTAAATTTTGAGCTAGGGTGCTGAAACTTGGTACAAAAGGTCATGCGAAGCAGTACAAGTGTAAAAATTTGAAATCCGCGCAAAGACACGTCCGCAATCGGTCTAAATTTGCAACTACCTCTAGAGTTTTCAAGACCGTAAGACGTTCTAAAAGGCTGAAATTTGACATTTAGCATCTCTTAATAAATGTGAGACACAAAAAAGACAAATTTAATTGGTAAAGCTCCTCTAGTGGGCGTGGCATCTATTTTAAGGGTAAATTTTCAAATGCAGTTTACTCAATATTTTTGCTCGAAGTTAAAAAAAAATTGCTTAATATTTTATGTAGAAAACGCTTAGTTCCATATTTTGTTTATACAAGACTTTGGGTCATGACCACAATTCGAGGCAGAATTGAAGAAAACCCTAAAATTTTCCAGAAAAACTTAATTTCGACTGGCCTTGAGCCTAATTTAGGAAAGCATGAAACAAAAAAAGTAGCAAGTTAGGTAAACGAGACTTTAGTCCAGATTTCGTTTATATGAAGTTTTTAGCCAAGCCCCCTTTAAGGGGTTGATTTTTCAACAATATTGAATTCGAACCAAAAATTGCATTTTTACGTACATTTAAGTGTAACTTGGAAATATCTGTAGAAATATCTTATAATTAATAGTTTGTAATTAGAGGCGGTTGGACCACGCCCCTTTTCGAAGTTTGCATTACTTATAAAATGTCAAAAAATAACTATGCCATCAGCATTTTACAATGTGGGATAGGATGGGGTATTCAACGGTCCGTTTTACGGACTGTAACTTCTGTGTGCACACTGTAGCACTTATTCACTGGTTGAACTACATTTTTGATCTTTGAATGACCATTTTTTATGCTCTTGATAATAATTGAGCTTTAGCAAAATGCGCTTACCAAATAATTTAAAACTATTAATGTCATTTTCAATTTTCAACGGATTGGAAGATAAACTCAATGCTTATTAAACCAGTCAAATCAATCGCTAAGCAACAATTTTAGCTTTATATCATGTGCTTCGAGCACCTTTAAATAAAACATTTGTAAGGTCACCATAGAACTCAAAACTAATAGCATTCAACATATTCTAGAACAGAACCCAAATATAAAAGAAAGAATGTAAATTTTCAAATTAAATACAACAAAGTGGCTTCAAAGAAGCGCATATGTTTTAAGTTAATTCACACATTCCATTTCGATATTTCAAACACAAATAAGTCAAAATCGGACCTCATACGTAAAATTGTATCACACAATATGCAATTCATTTTAAATTCATATTCATTTCGTTAATATTATTTGGCAATCCAAACAGCACAACCGCTTCCAATTTTCATAATTGTAAATATTGTATTTTATGCCCGGATGCCCCATCTATTACTCATAAATTATTCTAATTCACAAATTAATTTGACTCATTTCAAATTTGTATAAATATGTAAAGGTTAGATTGGTAGGTATGCATGCGGCTTGTTTGTCAGGAGCAGGATACTGCGCGCCGCATGATGGTATCTCTAATATTGGGGTTCTTTTAGACGCACTTCTACGAAGCCGCGAAACACACAAATCATGTACGAAACGGATTAAGCTAATAAAGGTTTTTTATAAAGTTTACAAATTCAATCGTGATAATAAAATAATAATTCATATGAGGTTTCCATTGGGGACGGACTTGTGCGCTCTGGTCTGGCCTACGATGCTTCTGCTGGGAGTATTTTATACTAGGACAGCAAGTGCGCTCGCATATCTAGCTATTTGTTGCAAATTGCATTTGAAATCGGGAGGTGTTCAGAACGTGAGCAAATATTTATTTCCAAATATTATCAAATTTTCAGTTGCATTGATGCAACTTACTGATGCATGCTGCATACCTACCTTATGGAATAATCCTGTTATTGCGATTTAGACCTTGGACTAATTTAAGCCCACAAGTTTGATGTGGAAAACTGATATTGGAATTCCGTTTGAATAATTCCTTTATTTTCTTATTTGAAGTGAATGTTAAAAAGATTGACTCTAAACTAGACATACTTAATTATAACGAATTTTTAATTTAGCAATAAATTAAATTTAGGGTTCACTGGAAATTCATCAAAAATGCTACAAACGCATATTAACCACAAGTGATAAAGGGATGAAGCCACGTCCCTTTTCTACTGAAGAAGATGGTCAACCGTAAACGACCTTAACTTTCTGTACCCGACCTAGAGCATACTAATTTTAATGCGTAGTTTGTGACACTGTGAAATAATCATAGTAGACCTCTAAGACCTTTTAGAGATATAATCGAGCCCGACAAGTGAATCGATTAAGCCATGTCTGTCCGTCCGTTGACTTGGTTCTTCTATTGCACAGACAAAGTGCGAATATTGGTTTAATCGATTAACAACCACGCCCACTACTGGCATTAATGTCAGACAACCTCTATTTCCAGGGACATATTAGCCCTAGGGTCCAGTGGGGACCGGGCCCAGAGCGTTAAATTTTTTAAATTGAGATTAAAAGCAATAAAATCAATTGCTAATTTACTTACAAAAATACAATTTTGCATAGTAAACGCCAAACATTTTCAATATTTTCTTAAACTCCTAGAAGACCTTTTGATTTTTCCGGATTATCGAATAGACGAAAATATTCGCATGACCTTGAGCATAACTGTCGCCTCTGTCATCTTAAGCAGGAGTTTTGTTTCAACTATCGAAAGTGCTTATGCCATTCCCTGGGTGAAATAAGAAGTTTGTGGTCATATGATCGTTGTGAGTCGAAAAGCCATATCCGTCCGTCCGCCTGTTTTTGTGCGCCACATATTTTGAAAGGCCTTGAATTGTGAGGTAGACAGTCTGGAACTACATATCTCGATTTTTTAGGTCCCGAAGTGAAAAGTTTTAGAGATCCGCCCACTGACATGCTTCCTTCATTCATAAGGGTAGCATGTCAGTGGGCAATTTTTAAGTTGCCAGAAAAATTGTTGGAAAATAGCCGCAAAAAGTTTAAACTATGTCAATACAATAGGCAAAAAAACAAAAAAATAAAACCAAAACGCGCCCCCAGTAGACGTGGCCTTAGAAAATAAAAGAATTAATTCATGGGTCTTCCCACAAAATTTTAGTCACGGTTTTATGTGTAGTTTTTGGTATACATGTTCCCAAGGTGTGGCAAAAAAATGGGGCCCAGGGCGGCACTTTACCTTAACCCCTGTCTATTTCACATTTTCTTTCAAAAAGTCTTTTGGTCAAGCTAGACAAGGAGTACTTTTTCTGAAATAATTTTCGCTTTTACCGTATTTTCTCATGATTCTGACGAAATTACAATTAATTGATTTTAATTTTTAGCCCATGCGCACTTTTGGTCTCGTCAGGTTAGGCTAGGTTAGGTTGGGTGGCTGTCCCCGCTAGGCAGGGACACACTTAGACCAAAGAAGGTCCATTGTGATACCACAAGTAGCACCGGAGTTTCCAGCCCGAGGACCTAAATGATGCCTACCCGTTTGGGTGGGAAAGGTCTAGGCCACCGGTGACGGTATAAACCTGTACCGAAGGACACCAATCAAACTTTGATTGATTGAGACATACCCGAGGGTAATGAAGGCTGGGGGTAACCGTTTCGATGTAAGCCGCTGTCAGCAGAGTTGAGAGGGGCCCAGTGAGAGACTTCCTGAAGGAAGGGTGGTCTCGTAACTGTTGGCCTCCAGATGGGAATTTGCCTTGTTGATAAGGTTTGGTGGGATGGGGAAGGGGTGGTTGGTGGTTGGTACCCGTTTCGGTGTAAGCCCGTACCTCAGGTGACTCAAGATTTAACCTTTTAGCGGGGGGGGGGGGGGGGGGGAATAGGGAAGGTAAGGGTAACCGAAGTTCCCACAAGAGCGGAGAGGTGAGGGCAACCGAATCGGTATGAGCCCTCACCAGGCCGGTCCTGTTGGGAAAGAGGCTTGGGGGCAGGTGTTAATGGGGTATATTTGGCGCTCCACTGTAAGGTGCTTGCTCGCCTATAGAGTTTCCATATGGAGGCGGGATGGATTTTGTGATACACAATTATGCGTTTAGCCAGTTTGTCCCGGAGATATAGTTCATTATCCTCTTAAGATCGAGTCACGCTAGATCATTCAGATCATCGAAGAAGTATCCACCTAAAGTTTTCCTTCTCAGTGCCGATAGGGCGGGACAGTTGCACAGAAGATGAACCATGGTCTTTTCTTCCTCCTCATCCCTGCAACTTCTGCAGGAATCTTCGAAGGGAGCACCAAGTCTTCTGGCATGTCGCCCTACTAGACAGTGGCCCCAATTATCTTTCTAGGATTCAGCCTATTGAAGGAGATGAGTCTCTTTGTTTTCCTACGATCGAGCTCTGACCAGATTTGTTTGGAAGAGAGATATTTGCTGATGTTATTCCACCTATTGTTTGCCGTTGTGATGGCTTCGACGTCCAGGTGGAACTTTGAAACCTGAACTTTGGAGGCGTCAAGTATGAAGACAAACGTGGTGCGGTTGGTTGGCTTTTGTTGTAGCTTAAGCTCATAGCGTATTTTGTTTAAAACTCTTTTTGTTTACTATAATTCATGGGTATATTTCACATTTCGTTGCATACTTTTTTCATAGAGGAGTCTTCTCTTCTTACAAAAAGGGTGGCATAACCCTTTTCCTTTATTTTTTTTATTTTATTTTTAAGAAAAACTGTTATCTTATAAGTTAATTGGTTGTTTTTTTTCAAAGCTCTTGAAAAACGTTAATGTCAACGTTCATGTAGTTGTGCTTGCTTTTTTAATTTCGAAATATGGATTAAGTTCGTTATTAACTTAAAATTTTTGCCTCTTACTGTTTCGAAAATAGAAGAAAGGGTATATATTTTCTTGGCCTTTTTTACCTCTTTTAAAATTAACAATCCATAAAACAGTAATCTAGTTTTTTTTTTAATTACCGTTAGGTTTTTGTTTTTCAATTTTACAATCAACTGCAATCCATTGGATCAAGTAAAGAACATATCTGAGACCCGTCTGGAGGACACAGGCGCGATCCCCAAACGGTTCTCGAATACCTATGTTCTTTACATGATTCACCCACCTGTTTTTTGATCTAACGGATGCGACACGCTTGCATCTCGTCTAACAAGATCTGTCTAGGAAGTCTGTCGGGAAAAACGTGTCCAAACCATCGAAGAATCCATTGTTCCACTCGGAGAAGTAACTGCTCAACATTAAGATTCACACCTCAGGAATCTCATTTCGGCAGCTTGTACCCGTGATCTAGTTCTTTCGGTCATTATAAATACAAATTTCATGACCATAGATGAGGGTTGGAACGAAAACTGAATTAAAAACTATGATTTTTGCTGTCATTCCAAACTCAGCTTTCCTGATGGCCGGCCGGTGCAATTCCTTTACTATTGCTCCAACTGGCCAATCCTACAGGATAACTCAGTAACAGTCCTTCCATCTTTCGTGAAAAAGATCACAGATACTTTAACATCTCTACCTGTTTTTCCATTAATGTGCAGGGTACATTGTAGTTCGGAAAACAACATCACTTCTTATTTTATCCCGTTTACCTTCATCTAGATTCTTAACAAGATCACTGCAAGCGAAAAGCAGATGGCTTATCCTGAGGCCAGCCTTTTCGTAGATTTTTCACCGAGACAGCGCTTCACCGCAGAGGAAGAAAAGCAGTGGCGATAGAACACAGCGCAGGCGAAGTTCAACACACACACATCGAAAGAATGGGATTTGACGCCATTTATCCGAACACAGCTTTTGCGTTCCCAAAGGACAAAGACTGAATGACACTCAGAAGAGGCTCACTCAGCGCATAGTCCTGCAAAACTCTCCATAGTGTACCCCGAGGGACTCGGTCATAGGCCTTTTCCAGATCTACAAAAAACGCATATACCGCTTTGGCACATTCCCAGGCCTTCTCAAGAATAACCTTCAGAGTAAAAAGCTGGTCGGTAGTGCCTCTTTCACCACCTTCTTCACCCATTGCTATGAGCATTTCTTTGCGGGTTAAATTAACTCCAGCAGACTTACCCACTTTTAGCGATTTAATCGCAGCAATGACTTCATCTTCTGTAGGACTATTCTCTGCGCTTGTCTTGTCTGCAGTAGGATTGCCATAACTGAATATGGCAATCCTACTGCTGGCCCTATTGGGGATTGAACAGCTCCGAAAAGCACTCGCAATATCGTTCTCATTTGAAAGAAGTGTAGCATCTTTGGATTTAACCCCTTGTACGATATTTAATTTCTTTTCTCTCAGTCGAAGAGAAGTCTGCCAAAATTTCTCGTTTGCAGATCTGTAATCGAACTCTAACCTATCGCCGAAAGCCTGTACCATGGATACTCTGACCGCCATATTGGAAGTTATTTGCGCCTCAATGTACCGGGCTCGAGAAAAAAAAGTTCCTACATTCTTTCCACACAATAGGCTCTCTTCTTTTCTCTGATGGCTTCTTGCACTCCAGGAGTCTTAAACCAATCAGTTCTTTCTCACCACCAGTCGCCACACCAAGCCGCTTCTCTCCACAAACATTTCTTGCAGAGGCAATGACTGTCGATGAAAACAGCTGCAATTTTTTCTATACATTTAAAAGTTCATCTGGAATTTGTTTAAACTTCTCCGAAACGTGCCGTCCCTGTAAACAGATTCAGCATCCTGTAACCTTTCCCGCCGTATCACTAGCCTTTCTTTTCACCTGGGTCGCAGAGGAATACTGTTAAGATGATAGCTCAGCTCCTCTCAAAACGCGAACATCACAGACTATTTTTTGAGTACACGATGGTACGAGAAAGAAAGCAATCAAAGATCTCTCATCTAAACTGTGCCATTTATACAATTTTATCCAGGGCAGCATCAACATCGTTTAAGAAGACCGCATACTCTGAATCTCTAATCGTTGCATACACATGCACTAAGGCCAAGTCAATCGCTCAGACCTAGGGTATACCTAGCTGCCAGGTTTAAATTCGGCCGATCCTAACACGGACAACAGACCACGACGAGAAAGTCGCACAATATGTATCAGTTTCAGACGCAACTGGGTTTAAGTTAGACCCTTAGGTTCATCTTTCAGTTACATTATAACTTTACTGCCAAGGCTGGCCCTACCATGAGAATATATTCCTGACAGCATCACTTATATAACATGCTGACGACTCTAGTTCCAGTGGATTTCAGTTGGCTCTTACGACAGGCATCACTTACCTCGAGGCTATTCTAACCCCGACCATGAATATTTCCCACTTTTTAAAATAGCCTAAAAATCTTCTGAATTGGATGTCAAAACTTTTAAGACTTTTAAAAAAAATGAAGGTGTAAAAAATTTGTGGTTTTAATTCTGCTACATGAATATGATAGCTATCAGAAAAGTTCTTTAAAAATCATGGAAATGTGATTTGGCAACCTTCAAATCCTTTCTTATAAAATTTCTTGCTCTACATGATTCTAGTAAGTTTTATCTATTTCATTGTATAAACAAAAGGTGAAAATTTTAATAAGAAAGAATTTTTCACATTCAAAGAGCACGTGCGAAGACTTCATCTCTTAAATAGGTATCTTGGAAACGGAATTATTTTACTGGTCAACAAAAAATAAAACTCCCCAAAGTGAACTTATTCAAAACAAGAACCGGCTGCTTTGGACACTCTGTCACTTTGTGAAATGACTTCCGCTATACCAAATGCATTTCCATTAGGTATTGGTTGACGAGCTTTTTCTTTCAAAATTTATCTTCTACGGCTCACAGCCATTATTCACTTCTTCCTCAATTTTAATTCCTTCATTTTCTCTTTTCGACGAAGACAATAGCATAAAAGCAAAAAAAATAAGGAAAAAAACTTTTTGACTTTGTCTTTGGGGAGCATAGAGTTTTTTTTTTCTTAATTTTTTCCAAAGAAAACTCCGCACAGTACTTGAAAGATGGCATCGCATATTTTTTCCCCAAGAATATAGATGAGGGAAAAGTTTTTTTAACTTTCGAAATCGTTATTTTTGTGTTATGGGCCTCTGCGTGGCGAGCGACGAAATTTGTTTGATGTCAATCCAAATGCTAAAACATGAAGTTTGGTCACTTAATTTGTTTTCTTTGAATCGCTTTTGTACTTTTCTTCTTCCTAGGTGACTGCCAAACAAAAGGAGCATCTGCTGTGGAATGCCTTAAAACATTGCATTACATTAAGGATACCAATGCTTTTGGCCATAATTTGAGGGAGTGCCGAAGGAAAAGTTTACATCGCAGAAGATCCTTGAATTTCCAAAAGCACTAGCTGTAGTTGTTTTGTAACGGAATTCCGTGAAATTGCTTTACACTATATGGGCTTTGTTTCGCTTTCGTCATTACCGACTCGTTTTAATCCTAAAGGATATTGTGAATGCATTAAAGGCAAATTATGAATTTGAGTAATTAAATTACCTACTACTTATATAGAAGCCGGAAGCTTTTGTGAAGCAAGGAACATCTGCCGAAGCTCCCATGCCATGCGGCCTTTACACACTTCCTGATTGTTTGCATTTGTTTGAGCCTACTCGGAATTCTATTTCGGGCTCATCATTCTTCACTATAGGTACTTGTAATATGCTTAAGCGGAGAGAAGTATATACTTAAGTATCTTCTCCCGTCCAATAAGCTAAAGAACTAAGAGTGAAGTGAAACACTGTTATCTCCATCTGGTTCAACTTAGCGCAGCGTATATCATTTTGTTTGTACTTAAGCCAAGGATGTCCGCATAATTTTGTTACCAGGTTTTGTCCTGCTTATAATACAAACACACAGCAGCCAAATGGAAAAGTGTTGTCAACATCCTGTGCGGGGGAGAGCCAGATTCGAATTAAACTTTTCTTCTTGCGCAAATTATGTTGATTCGCTGCGCTATTAAGATCTCTAAAGGACATCCGTTACCGGTTTTCATCGAAAAACTCTTCATCGTTTTCAACTTTCCCTGTGATGAAACCAAGGAATAAAAAAATGTATTCCACAAAGTTGAATCCTTAATTTGGCTGCCTTTTTAATCTGCCTATGCTCGACATGGAGTATGTGTGATTAATATCCTGTCTGTTCTACCTGTACGATAAGTTGCAAAGCTTTTAAGTAGATATCGAAGTACCACCGGACAGCCCACTTTTCTTTCAGGATGTGTTACAGAAAAGTTTCGAAAATTAATTTTTATTTTAAACGATATTGTGATTTATTATTTAATTAAGTTTCACATGTCAAGTTTACCACATGGTGATTTTGTATTTTGTTTTTCATTTTTAAGGCGGCCTGGGATGGCAGTGATGGCAACGAAACGGAGGTCGATATGTGCGTAAATAATAGGGCTTACCGGTGTGATTGGACGACAACCTACTGGCGAGAAATGCAAATTATTTTGAGCTTTAATTCGGATCTCCAGTAAATAAATATATTCAGGGCTGGACTTAAGCAGCATGAGATGGGCCTTTCGAACTATGAAACTGGCCTCAAAACTTGCCAATTCTTAAAAAATAGTAAAAGAAAAAAAGAAGTCAAATTCGAGAAATCAGTTTGAAAAGCTTGAAAACTAAAGCAATTTTAAAACACAGCGGAAAAAATGTTCGGTTCATACTTAGCCAAATTTCCATTTGTTGACAATTATTTTTACGGTTTTCCATAAGAGATTTCCATTTGTTTTAGAAAATTAAAAGGCACATTTTGTACAGCATCACATAGCCCAAATGTTGCTATACTGACTTCAGACTAAAGAAACTATAAGAAGACAACGACGAAAGTGTTTTATTAAAAACTCGGAAAAGTCCTGCAACCATGGATTGGGTTTTTTGAAGGGAGAAATGAGAATATAAGGTTAGCTAAGTGAAGTGAAGTTATTGGCTATTCTGTTTATAAACTTACGGCCCTTTACTGATATATTAAACCATTTCTTTCGTCTTCCATATTTAACTTACATACATCTTTATTTAAGGGTAATAAAAACTCCTTTCCTAGCAAAACGGAAAAAGTATTACTTCGCCTTTGGCATTTTATTTTTGTCCTTTGAAAGAAGTTCGCTCCTGACTAATAGACCGACATGATTTTCAGAAGTTGATACAACCTGAATTCAGTATAGGCGAACAGTTTACAGCATTTACATTTAACTGTATGCAATAAATGATTCGTTTATGTTGGCATGGGGCGGGCTGAGGGAAAAATTAATTTATTGTCACATTGATAAAAGATTTTAATTAAGCCATGCGAGTTAAATGACAGAAGACCGACGCGACGTGTGTTTGTAAATATCTCGAAGATTTTTTTTTAATCTACGCAACCGGTGCATGACGATGCTTTTACGTGAACATGACAAGCGGAAAATATAAGGAGTAGGTATGCTATTAACAGGCATTTCAAATGATAATATCTCTTAGCTGTCTGTCCGAAAATGCAAAAAGGACCTCTTCTGGTATCGCAACGTTATCGGTCCGTCGAAAACTCTTTGTAGCTTCTGAATGGTAAGTTATAGAAAGTAAAAATTTAGTGTGCTTTTAAACGTCGGGAATTGGCTAGCAGATTTTTTGTTTATTTATACATAACGGTTTATTTACTTATAATAGATATAAATAAATAGAGTAGCGCAACAGCTTGAGGTGAACCAGGGCCAACTATTCGCTGTTGTGAAAAGATGGCCCTGGCCCTGGTAAATTTAAATTTATGCTGTTGTGTTCATTTCTTCACATACAAGAACTACATTTTTTTTGCCGAATCCGAGGGTCACTTTGAGAAGATTTTCAACACAAATGTTGTTCTCGGAGGGCTTGGGAGGTGGGGACCGTGAAAAAGAGCGAGTTTTTTTTTCATTGCTTACTTACTTAGTAGGTAAAGGTTGTGCTACAATCTGGGGAGGGACCTGGGTCTCAGCCAACAAGCTTTGCCAGCTAGCTCTGCCTTCAGGATAGTCGTCTCCAGTCCCTAACTACCTCAAAATTATAGCTGTCGATGGTATTGTTTTGTCCAAGACGTCGGTGTTGGGTGTCTTTTCTTGATGACAGCATATACTTGCATTTGCCCTCATTGACTGCTAAACCTATATTAAATCCGTCCGAATCCGAGGCTTGCTTCTGCTTCGTGACTGGTGTTTCTTTACGTGGCCGGGAAGTCACCCCGATGGCACGACCCCCAACCTGGAGGACCAGATCCTTTGTTTAGCTCTAAGGACAGAGAGCCGGATAGCCGGCTCCTTATAGGCCTGAGCTCCGAATACGTCGTAGTAGCCCATATAAGGTGTTCACTAAGTAGTTCGGCCTGACTGGAACTATGGACGCCACCGTTGATTCCATCTGGGGAATTCCTCCGCTGCCGTCCGGATGCAAGGAGAAGGGCTTAGTGGGAACACTCCTCCCCCCCTCTCTAGTCTGCTACCCCCAACAACCTTCCAAAGAGGTTGGAACCCAGTCTCCAGTTGAGGTACTAGGCACCCCGTGTTCACCACGGGGAGGTGAGAGTAGGAGTTGATAGACAGAGAAAGTTACATATATGCTTGTATCCTCTTGATTGCACATGTCTATCCTTTGACCTTTGTCCTTCCTTCCTTTATCCTTTATCCTTTGATACTCAAAGTTTTATACTTAGTTATATGTACTTATTTGTGCACAGTTCTACACTGAACCAAAAAGGTGCGTCATATTGACAACAAAGTTCGTCGTATTGAAGGAAAAAGTTGTAATTTTTGAGCCAATGATCGCGATTGTCAATATGAAGAAATTCTGTTCATCAAATTTAATCGGTTGTCAATATGACGAAGACGGTTTTCAATATGACAATTTTAATTGTTGATGTGAAAACCGCAATCGTCAATGTGATGAATGCTTTCCTCATATTGAATTTTTTGAAAATCGAAATTGTCAATACGAAGATTTCAGTTTTCAAATTGACAATTTTGATTTTCATATTGAAAACGATGAAAAAACTTTCAGGTTGAAAATTTGGGTTTCCAAAATTAAAACCGCAAATAATCAGAAACTTTATTTGGATTCAACTCCAAAATTCTTTTGCACTTTTCCGCTTGCGATTCCATTTGAAGCAAAACCAAATCGATATATATTTATCTTTATTTTTTTTCGTTTTTAAATCTACATTAAATGTAGTTAAAAAAACTAACTTTAAAACGAAAACAAAATTAAAGAAATTTGAAAGGAAAAACCAAAAGAAAATTTGAAATACTGAAAAGAAAAAAATGAGGAAAAAATGAGATTAGTTAAACATATTTTTTAATTAATGTTATTTAATATTAACATCCAAATAAAAATCTGTGGAAAAAAATACAAAAACAGAACATAAAAAACTAAAAAGAAAAAAAAAAATACAGAAAAGTTAAATCACAAATAGCATTATATTATATTGAGTATGAATATGGATGTATGAAATGGATACTTACATAAAGTTGCGTTTTTATAATCAAAGCAGTTTTCACTAAAATACTATCTATTTTAAGGCCCGTTGCGAGCATTTTCACGAACGTTACAGAACCGAAATGAAATTGCGCTCAGTCATAATGAGCTCAATCAGGCCTAAAACACAATTTTCATATTGACAATTGCCATTTTCAATGTGATGAATACTTAAAGCAAAATCTTCACATTGACAACTGCAATTGTCAATATTACAACCATCAATGTGACAATTCGGAATACAACAGTTACTTTACTTTGCAGTATGCTGCCTTTTTTCATGACTCTTTCATGCGAGTATTCATATTGACAATCGAGATATTCAAATTGACGATCTTGGTCAATGTGTCTAACATTGACTATTCCGATTGTTAATATTGCAATTACGTTCTTCAGCTGCAATTCGTCTCACGACTTGAAAATTTGGTTGTCAATATGATGAGCTTTAGTTGTCATATTGAAAACCGAAAATTAAGAATCGGACTGTTGTCATATTGAAAATTTGGTTGTTACACGTGTCCAATGCCATCGAAAGTTTTGCGTCATATTGACAATTTTGTTCGTCAATGTGACAATTTCTGGTTAACAATATGACAACCAATAATTTTGTCAGTGTATACACTTTTATACACGTAATAAGTGTTTTTAATACGACAACTTTTACGTCTGTAACCCTGGCACAGCGGTTGAAGGACATTCTTGTGCACTCAAGACGATACAAGAGGCTTTAAAAAAGTGATTTTTTGCGGTCCGTCCAAAAATGGAAATAGGTTCTCTTTCTGTTGTCCGTCCGTCCGTTCATCTGCCCCTGTAACTTTTGAACCGTAAGTCTTTGGAAGATGGAATTTGATTTGGTGTACCACGATATCTCGAAACCCATAATCGCGAAAGCAAAAATCTCTAAAACAAAAATCAAGAAAACATAATTCTCGAATGCCGAAAATCTCGAAAAATAAAATCTCGAATAAGAAAACCTAGAATGACAAAAATCTTGAATTAATGTATCTTTACGCTCACATGTTTGAGAAAATTTTAAACATTAGCGGCGAATTTCTACGATATGTTTGGCCAAACAGTGAAATATTTATGGCTATTCTGCGACCTCCCTGTCTTACTTTTTTTTTTGCCACCACATGGCACATACGTAGGTTCCACCAACTTTAAATTAAAAAAAAAAAATTTCGAAAAACTTTTTTGCAGTCGAGATTTTTTTCGAGATTTTCGTTTATTTGAGCTTTTGTACCATTCGAGATTTTGAAAAAATATTTTCGAGATATTTGTCATTCGATATTTGTGACGTTCGATATAAAGTCATGATCCCTTTGAATATTGATGATAAAAAAGACAAAAAGTGCTTTGCTATTATCTTAAAATGTTTTACAGCCAGAGAGAAGAAAATTGAAAAAGCACAAAAGAAATATTCGACTTTCATAATAGAATCGAACTTCTGCAAAATATTGAAAAGTTCTTGAGAAATAAGGAATGAAAAATAGATACACATTTTCAACGTCATAACTTTTTCATCACTTTATTTAAAATGCTGATCTTGGGCTTACATATGGCAGCTGCAGGCTAAACAAAGGCTTAAATCAAATTTAAGTTGAAAGGTTTTAGAATTGTAGTTTTGCCGTATTTTCGAAGAAAAAAAAGTCGTGAAATAAATGTTGTTCCCCCTTTTTCTCCGATATAGCATCGGCCAAATGAATTGAAAAAAATAATTCATGCACATCAAAATTAACCGTTTATACTGAAATTTGGTTTGAGTATAAAGAATATTCTAAAATTTTTAAGATCTTGGCGTTTCTAACATAAAATTTTTTGTTTGAAAAAGAAATTAAAAATCTCACTTTTATAACCGATAACTAGAAAACCCGTGCTATGAGTATTAGGAAAAGTAACCGTTGCTAGCGCAAAGTAAATAAAAATCAAAACAAATATAACGGTATTCAACAAAAGGTTCCGAGTAGGTAGACTTTTTATGGATAATAAATAAAAAAATGCAGAAAAAAAGAACTATTTCGAACTGTCTCGATACCACGCCCACAAAGGCAAGCGGAGACATTTATATATACAAAATAATTACAAAATGCTAATGTCTACAACTTTGGTATTAAAGTTTTTTGTTGAAAAAGTAATTTTAAGTTAAAGCGAAAGTGCAACAGTGTAAATGTAAAAACATCAGTCCGTCTGTGACGGATTGCAAAATGCGCTACACTATCAAAAACGGAAACTTTCACGCCTCCTAAAAGTCGGCGGGGCTTTATATTAGGTTGTTGCATACATTTTAGCCTTAAACTCACCCTTTTGTACTCAAAAAATCACATTTTTAAACGCCACGCCCACAATAGTGGGCGGAGTCATATATTATGTATACAAAATGTAAGAAAATGCTAATATATTCAACCTTAATTTTCAAACTTGATTACCAACGTTTTTAAGCTATCCTGACTTAACCAAAGTACATGGCCATTTAGAAAGGATGGTAAGGCAGTCCGCGGATCGCACAAATAAGGTTAATTATCTGTTTTAGGAACGTTGAACGTGAGCTAAAGTTCTTACCTTCTTATAAATTGGTCAGATTAACTTACTCTGGTCATGATTTTGAGCTTGGTTAAATTTGCGGTGGTCATCAGAGACTATCGTGCGTACCTACACAAAACTGAAATCAAATAACAGCGCCCACAGCCGTTTCCGTTCATCCACACTGACATTTACAATCACAAATCACCAGAGTATAGGTATACATCATTGATTTATCTAGTTTTGTTGCAACTCCCATGCGGTTTATCGAAAAAAAAGAAATCCGGTAACAACCATTGTGATTGTGAACAGCATGTGCCCTCCATTTAACCACAAATATGAGAATGCAATTCATTACGTCGCATCGAGTCACATGTGTAAATACCACATCATGCCGTGATGGACTCTTGTGTGCGCCACAACAGGTCAACCACCAATTAACGGCAATAACACTCGATTTGTTTGTTATATCCTCCCGAATCATTTATTCATTTGCACTCTCCCCCTGGGCCAGTCATCACCTTTAACAACGACGGCCCACATTGTAAGCGAGGCCACAACACATCCGCTCGACACGGCAAGCATTCGCACGCAAACCTTATGCACTCTTACAGCCATTCTCGCTCGCATGCACCTCCACGCTCCATCATCCTTCCTTCTGGTGGTGGTGGCGATGAATTGGCCACGTATTGACTTGACAGCACCGCATGATTTACTATTGTCATTCCTGATGCCCGTCTACCGCTTCACGTATGTAAACAAGGACCTCCACATCCGTGCATACACACATACACACACTGGTTAAAAGATGAAAACAGAAAAAAATTATTGTTTTAACAAATGGATCCCATGATTGCAAATAAATTTACTCGCTACGCGATGCGATTCAATGTTTGGATTTACATTTACACGCGAACAAGCTTATGATGTCCTTTGCCATTAATTATGATCCTGTCTACTCGTCGATAGAGGCAAAAGCCTAGCCAACTAAGCAAGCAATTTATTTTGATTCTCGTTTCTCTGCAGCAAACATGGCATAGATTTGGCAGAGGGGCAAGTGGGGCAACATCAAGTTGCACAAACGATGTTGATTGGCAACGGTTTTATCCAGTTTGTATTGTTCTGCTGGCTAATTAAGTTGGAGAAGAAAAGTTTGCCACGAAGTTCTAGAGAGAAAAGTTTCTTGAATAAAGGAATTTGATTTGGGGGCTGAATGATTAAGGCACCTCTACCATTTGACTGTCACTATGGGTGTACCTCGGCATATGCGCTTCGAGTGGAGACAGTTCTAGGCAGTTTCCCTAGAAATCGACAACGCAAATTTGTTCTTTGCGAAGCTTTCCGTTTAACGTTTTATTTAATGTTGGTGCCATTCCTATGTATGGTTATTGATTTGGGGCAGCACGTTTCAAGAGAAGAAGTTCCCGAGTCAAGGAAAACTTTTTGTGGGTCAAGGACGCTTAACATTCGCCATCTCTTCTATAAGCTGGGAAAAGCATCTAATTTTTCCTTGTAATGTAGGTTGGGTAGGTACTATCGTGAGCAAAAACACATGTGTGTATCACAGAAGTATTGTATGGGAAAGAATGTCGATGAGCTTTGTTTTTGAATCGTAAAATTTAAGGCAAACTGGGTGAGGCAATTGTCATTCAGAGAACTATTCTTCTACTATAGAAGTTTGAACAAATTCCAACTGAGTTTTTGAATGTAGAGGAGGAATGGCAGCTGTTTCTATCGGCAGTCATTGCCCCTGCAGAAAATTTTTGTGGAGTGAAGCGGCATGGGGTAGCGGCTGGTGGCGCGAAAAGAATTGAGTGGTTTAAAACGCCTGGAGTTCAAGAAGCCATCTTTGAGACAAATATAGAGCCTACACTGTGTGGATCCAATGTAGAAACTCAACTTCTCGAGCCCGGTACAATGAGGCTTGAAGAACTTAAAATATGGTAGAAACAACAGCCTAGGAAAAGGCATAGAAAAGTTCGGCGAGAGGTTGGAGCACGATTACAGATCTGCAACAAAACATTTTGGCAGAAAATTCGCCGGCTCAGAGGAAGGAAGTTGAATGTTGCTCAAGTGGTTAAATCCAAGAACGGTACACTACTTTTAAATGAGAGCGATGTCTATCGCAGATGGAGGGAACACGTTTCGGAGTTGCTTAACCGCTAACAGAAGATGACATTCCCACTGCTGAGAAGATGAGAGCGGAGAATAGTCCCACGGTAGACGAAGTCACTGAAGCTGGAAACTGGTTGATGAAATGAGGCCAGAAATGCTCAAGGAAATGGGTGAAGAAGGTGTTAAACGGCTAACGAGTCATTAAGGTGGCCTGGGATAGCGGGAAGGCACCTGTTTTCAGCTCATTTAGTGCCCATTTTCAATAAAGGGAACAGGAGAGATTGCTCCAACTATATGGGCATATCTCTCTTATAAGTCTTCCGCGAAAAGTATTCGCGAAGGCTAAGAATACTTAATTCGCGAATAAGGAATTCGTAAACGCGTTTCAGAGCTGTAATCGTGCCTTTGTTACGGAAAGAACAGTGCGGCTTTCGACCTGGCAGAGGCAAAACCGACCAGCTTTTTACTCTTAAGGTTATACTCGAGAAAGCCTGGGAATATGCCAAACTGGTCTATGCTTGTTTTGTACATCCGGAAAAATCCTATGACCGAGTCCCTCGGGATACACTGTGGAGAGTTTTGCAGGACTATGCGCTGAGTGGGCCTCTTCTGAGAGCCATCCAGTCTTTGTTTGGAAACTACAGAAGCTGTGTACGGATAAATGGCGTCAAATCCCCTCCTTTTGATGTGTTCGTTGGACTTCGCCAGGGCTGTGTTCTGTCGCCGCTCCTTTTCATAGCATATATGGACTGGATGGTGAAGCGTAGTCTTGGCGAACAATGTTTCGAATTGGCTGGCATCAGGATGAGCCATCTGCTTTTCGCAGATGATTTGGCCATCCTTGCATTATCCAAGGAGGAACTTGATCTAGCCCCGGATAGGTTTACATCCGTTTGTGGTGATGCTGGAATGAAGGTAAACGTGCACAACTCGGAAGTGATAGCTGTTGCCCGAACTCCTAGTGCAGTGTACCCTGCACATAAATCTCGTTCCATTGGAACAGGTGGAGCAGTTTAAGTATCTCGAGGTCGTTTTCATACGAAGAAGTGGAGGAGTGAAACTGAGTTGTGCTATAGAATCGGCCGAGCTGGATTGTAAAGGAACTGCGCCGGCCAGTCATCAGGAAAGTTGGGCTTGTCAGATTTTAATTCAGTATTCGTTCCATCCCTCATATATGGTCATGAAATTTGCGTAATGACCGAAAGAATTAGATCGCATGTACAAGCTGCTGAAATGAAATACATGAGGTGCGTTGCTCGTAATACTCTTAGAGATAGAGTGAGAAACGTCAGTATTCGTGGGAATCTGAATATTGAGCAGCTACTTCTTCGAGTGGAACGATCGATTCTTCAATGGTACGGACACGTTTTCGCATGCCCCCTGTCAGACTTCCTAGACAGGTCATGCTAGCCGAGATGTGAACGGGTCCCCTCCCTGGTAGGCCAAGAAACAGGTGGTGGAATAAGGTAAAGAACCTCTGCGAGTCCCGCCTGGGGATTGCGCTTAAGCCTTTTAAGTTGGTGGCGGAGGTTCGAGAACGATGGAAGGACCATTTTGCCGCTCTCGCCCCGCTACCCTTGTAGAAGATAAGCGGTATTATAGAAAATGTTGATGATGATGATGAGAACTATACAGAGAAGAAAGACAATTTATTGTTTAAAAAATAACACTTGGAGTTTAACTTCTGCAAATGTCAGGCAATAATTGGCCTTCAACTTAGAGATTGGCTCTTACATAGTGCCGTGCCGACGAAAATTGAAATTTTGTGATGCATGACTACTCATAATATCTCTACTAGGACTAGTAATAGTATAGTAATAGCATTTATAAAAATCGTTTAAAATGTTGATACTTTTATGTTTATAGCTGTCGCCTCAAGTTCCCAGCACGCGAAATCCGTATATCTTAGTTTTATATTTTTGCTGAATGCTTGCAAAGGTATGAGAAATTATGTAAAGTATTGGAAAAATTTACTTTTGAAAACTGAATACACAACTGCAATTAGATTTTTCCAATCTTAAAGCACTATTGTTTTAGTTCAGTTAAGTTTAAAGGACTTTTACTGGGTTTATAAAATATGTACATACATTCTAATACAAAGAAGTAATAAAAAAAGTCTTATTGGTTTAGCTTAAGGCCGTCTACCAGACTGACATTACTTTTTCTCAACAAATTTTTTTGAATTAAGGTTACTCAAATTTATGCAATATTGCATCAGGCCGAACATATCAAAGTTACATTTTGTATATAAGACAAAGATTAGACCCAAAGATTAGAAAAAAAAAGATTAAAAGGAACAGAAGAAATTTAAATTTTTACCAGTTTTTACATCTGTAAGTGGTCTTTATAAAACCAGAAAAAAAGTAACCCCCGCACTAATCATTGCATATTTGAGCCAATCCAGAATGTTTTGCACCTGTTATAAATGCATATGTCGAAGCCTCTAATATGTACAGTACCCAAACCGCACAATACAAAGAGATTCCCAAAACTTATATTGCTTTTAAAACTATATTTGCTTTTTGACAAGGCCACCTATATTAAAATTTTGCTACAAAAAAATCCTTAACTTGTCTCTCGGATTAAGTAAAAATTCTTGGAGTATTGATTTTTGTAGAATGTTCTAAAGTTTGTTTTGGCATAACGGTTTTCTTTTTCGACAAAGTTTTAAGCTCACCTGAAAGTTCAATTATTGCTTCGCTCAGCTTCAAGCTTTCTATATTTTCACCAAAATTTTCGGATGATGTTCTGTGTTTAGATAAACTGTCCCCAAACGCCTCTCATCCCGCAAAATGCGAAGGCTAAAAGATGATTTTATCCACCTCCTGTCCTGACTGGCTATCCTGGTATTTTCTTGGAAAAGTGCGCAAACCATTTGATCTAACTTCACTGCCCTTTTTCAGAGTTTCATTACCGGGAAAGGGAGTACACAGTTAAAGTCTTTCCACAGGTTTAGAAATCTGCCGATACTATTTCCATTAACGAAAAGGAACGAAGGAATTAAAACTTCAATTACCATCCGAATGTCAAACTGTCATGCTGGCCTAAACGTTTTGAGAGCATCGTCTAAGATACAATAATATCATTTCGCTGCATACCAATCTTCTCTACAAATACAAACCAACATGGTTTCCTCAAAGACTGAGCCGCCACCATTTGTAATCTAGTCGTGTTAATTCTACAGACCTTGTTTGCTCTTGAGGCTCACGAAGGAATTGACGATTTTGTTACCGACTTCATCAAAGCCTTTAACAAAATCTCACGCTAAATAATTAATGAATTTTATGGTTTATCTAAAAATCTTAATCTGGCTTATTCTGTCTTGAAGATCGGAAATATATTGTTGTCTTCAGGTTTTCTTTATTTAACCTAATTTATTCCTAATCATAGGAGTAAATTAGGTTAAATAAAGAAAACCTGTAGTTAAAATGACACTTATAGTTGGTTGGTAGAATTCGCTCTTAGAATTCGACTCATAGTTTAGCCTTCCATGAACCTAATAAGACCTGTTGATATGGTATAACTTCGCTAAGACACTGCTTCCACTTATACTTTAAAAATTAGCGAGAAAGACCCAAAAGGCTTCCCACTCTTCAACAAAGGTCCCGCAAGTCATAACCTCCTTCAGCCCCAATGTACACCAAAAATAAGCTTATGATCCCAGACCAACCCAAGAGTTTAAATCCACTCAATTATAAACCTCCTTTTTTGGACATTTTCTCTACACATTATATGCATAAACATTCTCGCCCACCGCGCCTATTTCCTCATAATCATTAAATTCTCGGGAATTCGTGTTAGCCACATAAAACTGTAGCAGTTAAATCATGACAATTTATTACCCTTAGCCCACAACATGCAATTACAAAAGGATTTTCAATTCAAAAGGAAACAATTATTACACAAAACCCTCAACAAGGACCCACTTAAATATCCATTACCCGACAAGACGACATTTCCAGCATAAAATGTCCCCCAGCTTTGAGACGACGATGACGAGAGAGCGCGACGACGCGATGGAACGACAACAAACGCGAAGGAAGACGAAGTCAATCCTTGAGTCCTTCGAAAGGCATTCACTTCCGAAAATAAACCAGCCCCAATCCAATAAAGTGCTTTGCATGCCGATGCCGATAACTGGAAACGGTGTAATAAAGAAACATCCATAAAATGGAATAAGTATCACCCACTCGCCGAACGGTTGGTCGGGTTGGTCCTTTTCCCTTCCGAAAAAGGTTTGACATCTATGTCGCCATGTACATTATATTTCCGTATAATACCTCGTATATAACAGTTACACCGCACTGAGGGAAAATGAAAATCACGAATCGTTCATAATTCGAAGGACCCCTCGATTACAAAGCCCCATATACGAGTATATATACGTGTCCCTATAATTATTGCCTTGTTCTGTAACAATATCTATCGGAAAACTGCTTCCAGGCTATAAAATCTAGTCTTGCCGAGGGCAATACGGAACACAGGACACGGGTTTGCATGTCGAACATCAATTTCACACAAGAATAAGTATCTATACAACAATCGCGCCTCGGATTTCTTTGTGCTAAAAAGTGCCGAAAAAAAGCTTGAAATTACAATTCCCTCCGTATAGCTATACATATTCGTTCACACAAACTTACGCCAAGGCCTATACGGGGTGGGTCGTTCTGGTGGTTTATGGGTAGTTTTCAATATGGCCAGGCCGACACGATCAAATTCAATAAACCAAACACTACCCAGCGACCGCCGCGCCGCGCGCCGGCACCTTATAGTACCTTGAATGTGCACCAGGCAATAAAAGCGAAACGAAAAACAATTTCAGGGAACTTCCTTTTTTATGAGGGCTTTGATTGATACTTTATATTGAACAGACGTGGCTTTCCAGTGCCTATACCGTGGCAAAGCAGGAGAGTTCTTGGGAAGCTGCCGTGACATCAAACAATGGTGTGGCTAATTGCAAGCATATGCGCCTCAATTGGCAACCCATATTGCAATAGACTTGCAATCGCAGTTGAATAAATTGAGTTGCGTAAAAATTGAAAGCCGCTGGCAATCAACAATTTATGACTGGAAGGGAGTTTTTTTGTGATTTGAATTTTTTATTGGCTCCTATTACATAAAATGAACACGGTTGTGTATGGGTTGTGATTTGTCTGGACTTTGTACTAGGTACCAACATATTCTTCGCATTTTTCTTAAGCATAAGTTTAAGTTAAGGTCGGAATATAACCCTTTAAAGAGGCAAAGAAAACTGCAAAAAATACGAAAATTTCAAAGCAAAATCTAATTAAAAATTAAAAAACTTCTCTAGTATTGCCTTAAATCCAGAAAGGCAAAAAACAATTTAAGTCCTTACTTTTGAGACACTTGGTGAGACCGTTTAATTAACAACTTATAAATATCAAATCGCGTTGTGAAACGCATTTCAAATAGTATTTTAAAGGTTTTATAGGTTTGTTACTTTAAAATCTGTAAAATATTATTGTTAAATGTATTTGTCTTATAACAATTTACAATATTTTTTTAAAAAAATATGAAGAAGTAGAAAAACTCCCTCATTTTCTTGTGAAAAGATCATTGCATCCCTCGACCTATATCAATAGGTACTTGTATGCCATACTTAGAAACGGGACTAGGGTGGCAACCTGCCTATCACGATTGCTACAAAAGCTTTATAAAACAATATCAGATCTGTGTTGCAATGTGCTTTTAGCAAGCTTGATCTACAAGCAGAGGTTTGCCCAGCGAAAATATGCTTATGCAAAAAACCATACACAATTATAAACACATAAATAAAAGTACAAATTTATACAAAGGGAAAGGAAAAGTAACAAACTTGTAAAGGAGCTAACCCAAGTAGCACACTCTGGAACCATAAGCATAGGATTTTGAATATTGGACTAAAAAGACACTCAAACTGATGTTCAGTAGCACTAATAGTTTTGCAAGGTTTCGCTATCGTACCATTGTTGCGCAGCTTATTTACTTATTAAATTGATCATAGAACAGCACCATAATTATAAAACTAAAAGTGCTAGCACCAAAGGCTCCGTAAACGTGGTGCTATAAACGTTCCTAGCACTGAAGTTACATATAAGGTTATAAGTGCTGAGGGGTTAGGTTCTGTAGCGCAGGTTCTGTAAATCTTTCTAGCACCTGTTTTCCAACACTATAGCTTGACACATCCGAAGTACTACTGTGCACTCTTATCACTTGGGGTTGCCAGATGTCAAACAATAGAAAAATATCTATTGACAGAAATTCTTGTGAGAACATTTGAAGCAAACATTTTGATATAAGAATTTTACAGTTTTAATAGATATTAATTTAAACTAGATCAAATTCAATAAACCAAACACTATCCAGCGACCGCCGCGCCGCGGGAGTAGGTTGGCGTGAATTCTATGACAGCCAGGCAGTCTTTTCGATGAATTTTTGTAGCTTTTTGACTGGTGTTTTACTAAGGTCGCTTAGGTAGTCGTAGAAGTAGAAGCCTAGTATGGATTTCCTGTACGACGCGAGTGCCGGGCAGCAACAGAGAAGGTGTTGTACACTTTCTTCCTCTTCCTCATCTAGGCAGCTTCTACAGAAGTCATTTGAGAATAGACCTAGTCTTTTTGCGTGAAGACCTATTAGGCAGTGTCCGATGATAATTCCCACTACAGTGCTAGTTTTGGATCTCTTTAAGGAGATCAAGCTATCTGATCTTTTTGGATCGAGGCAAGGCCAGATTTGCTTGGAGATTAAACAAGTGGTGCCTGTCCTCCATCTGGCGTAAGTTTCTTGTATGCTGTGATTTTTGAGCTGTAATTTGAAGGTAGCTGGAGGAATACCTATATTACAGGAGATTTCATCTTCAGGCAGTCTAGTAGTACGCCACTTTATGAGTACGCGAGTATATGAGCCTCACAGTTTCCCATTATGTCTCTATGATCTGGCACCCAGCACAGGCAGATGTAAAACTGTTATATGGATATCTGGATATCTCACCAAGAGATGTGCGACAGTTGATAACTAATGTCAATGATTTGATGGCAGCCTGGTTATCCGTAAAGATACAGATATCACGGGCAGATATCACGTTCGACTTTAGCCAGGACAGGGCTTCACTAATTGCCATTATTTCTGCTTGGAAGACGCTGCATTGGTTGGGTAGGCGAAGGGATTTATTTAAGTTAAGAGAAAACGCCACTTCCTACACCGTTTTCCATCTTGGATCCGTCTGTGTAAAAGTGTATGGCGTTACCAAAAGGTATATTACCGCCGTACCACAGGTCTCTGTTCGGAATCCGGGTTTCGAAATTTTTCTCTGGGAAAAGGTGAAGTGTAATCCAGGTTCGTTTAGGTGAGATGCTATTCGTTTAGAATATTGGCATGTCCGTAAACGTAATTACGCCATTGGGAGCATGCTTTAAGTCGGATTGCGCAGTTGGTAGCTGTTTGCTTACCAAAAAAGTCTAAGGGGGTAAGGTTCAATAGGATTTCGAGCGCATCCGTAGGAGTGGTTCTCAGGGCACCACTAATACAGATACATGCTTGCCTTTGTACCTTTCTTAAGACATTGAGATATGTGCCGACGTTGAGTATGGGCCACCATACTGCTACGCCGTATAGAAGGATTGGCAGTCGTCCATTTGTGGAGGAGAGTAAGGGCATGTTCCATTAAGTCTCTCAGTACATGGGGATATTTCCCCGAGAAAGCAATGTTTACATCATCCGCGTAGGCAATCGTTTTGCAGCCCGCTCTTTCTAGTATAAGTAGCAGCTTATTCACCGCTACGTTCCAGAGAAGAGGGGATAGTACTCCTCCTCTTCTGGTCGAACTTTTCAAGGAAGCGTGACCTAGAGTGGCATTAATTTCTCTACTAGTAAGTAGTTGTTTTATTAATGCTACTAGTCCCGCCTCTATGTTTAACTTTTCCAGTACTTGTGTGATTGCGCGCGGATGGATGTAGTTGAAAGCGCCTGCTATATCTAGAAAAGCAACTATCGTATATTCTTTTTGGTTGAATGATTTCTCTATGAATCGCACTAGAGTGTGGAGAGCCGTTTCAACGGATCATCCTTTGCTGTACGCATGTTGAGATAGAGAAAGTTTAGACGGGTCTATAGTTGATCTAAGATGTAGATCAATGAGCCTTTCTAATGTTTTAAGTAGAAATGATGATAAGCTGATAGGTCTCAGATCATTGGGGTAAACGTGGGATCTTTTACCCGCCTTGAGAATAAAAACCACTTTGATTTGCTTCCATCTAGTGGGGATATGGCACAAAGAAAGACAGCTCTTAAAAATGGTCTCCAACCAGGGGGCAATCAAGTCGTCAGGACGACTTCAATCAAGGGGGCAAGGACGTTTGTTGAAGCTCGGCTGGTATTATGCTGTCAAGTCCTGGTCACTTGTAGGGACTGAAGCCATTTATAGCCCACATGATCTTATGACGCGTTATCAGAGAGTTCGGATTTCTAAAAGGCGTATCCCTTGCTTGCCTTGGACTTGGGCAGTCTGGTGAGTGCCCCGGGAAATGGGTCTCTATTAAAAACTGTTAAGGTATAAACTACATTCATGGATAAGATAAAAACAGCCTGTAAAATATACATTTCAATTAACGTCTGCCATGTCAATAATGACAAGTAGTCAAACCACATAATGAAGGAAACAGAAACCAACGTACATCATAAGAGAAACGAGAGTGATAGTTACCCTAAATAAATTAGCGCCATGTTTGACAGAAAACACAAGACCTTATAATAGTTCTACATGAAGCTAGACAGTAGTACGTAGAACCAAACGTTTCTAAAAGGCAACGCAGAACACCTAAATTGTTATAATGGTGCTATGTGGGCTCTACATAAAACCTTGCACTCTTAATTCTATCTTATTTTTAATATTTCAAGAAGCGCATTGTTTCTTTTCGTCCTATTTTACTAATATGTTCGAAGAAATTATATGCGCACCTTGTTTTCTGCTAATTAAATGCACTCGTTTTACTCATTAATCTCATCCCCATTTAATATTTACAAAGTTATTCGTGCTAAAACATCAACGTTTTCAAAGATTAACATTGGAATGTGTGTATACCCAACTAAAAGAAAAACCACACCATGACAGTAAAAGGTAAATACCATGAAAGCGTGTAACCTACATATACTTTTTAAAATGTATTGACTGTCAAACAAGTTCTATAAGAGCCCGAAGTAGAACCCATTTGCACACAAAATTGAGTTATGTAAAGTGTCAAATCGTCCTTATAGGGGTTTTGTTAGGGACTTGTATAAAACCTACTTCAAGAACCTAAGGTCTTATGGTGTGGTGCTAAAAACGTAACGGTGGCCATAGCAAGAGCTTCTGTGTTACTTGGGAATGGAAGCCATCACCTAATTTAAATTTATTTTTTAATGCTATTTTATCTAGATTAAAGTCTATGGTAGCACAATATGTATTATATAGTCTGCTCATGCGTGTTAAACGCCCACGCTTCTCATAATTTGTCCTATGTTTAGAGACATTCAAAAGATGTAAGTATTGGAAGTTATAGGATCTTCTACGAAACTTAAAATTTACACAATAAAGAAGGTCAGGAGCTTCAATACGTCCTAAGATTAGTAGATTATATTAGAGATATTTATTAGAGATATAAAGATTAAGTCCTAGATTATCCGCCTTTGGGATAAAGTTTTCATATTGAGGAGCTTTATGCGGTGCTCGTATGGAGGCAAAATGAAAGGGTCTTTTAAGAGCTGATTGAGTTGATATGATGTCCACACCTGTGAAGCATATTCCAAAAGGGGTCGGACAAAAGTATTATAAAGGGATAAGGTAACATGCGGATCATTAAACTCATTCGACCATCTCTTTATAAAGCCTAACATGCAATTGGATTTATGAACAATGGCATTTATATATGCTCCGAAAAATTAAGGTCATGGCAGAAGTGAACACAAAGGTCCAAAAAACTCTGAACACGAACAAGGGTATGTTCGCCAAATGAATAAGGAAATGGGAGAACGTCATAACTTGATATTTAGAAAAACTAAGTCTAAGTTCTTGTTGCAACATTCATCAAAGTTATCGATGTATTGAAAAGGATATATAATGTGAAGATTTGATTATTTTAAAAATGTTCATATCATTCGCATAAGCGAGACTATGCTGAATGCATGAGTATACATCATTTATCGCCAATATAAAAAGGATAGGACCCAGATGACTTCCCTGTGGAACACCAGACATAGAAGTAAATGGGATAGATAATATTCTTCTGAATTTAACTTGGTTAGATCGCAAGTGGAGATAAGATTTAACCCAGGCAATAAATAATGGAGTAAAGCTAATAACTTTTATTTTCAAGAATATATTATTTAAAGTCTAGGAAAAGTCATTGTATATGTAGTCAACTTTCGCTCCGATTCGCAAAAGTTGCAGAGCGTTTATTGAGGAAGTATAGTGGGTAGGTAACTGTTGATCTGTTTTTTTACAAAGCCAACACAATCAAGCCAATTACCATAGCCACAAAAGTATTAACCAAGCGATTACCTGCAGGAAAAACACTAATCCAAATTTTAAGTATGTACTAAATTTTTAAGTATGCCATGACCTCGAATAGAAAGGCACAAACCACTTTTTCTAGCCACCGCGACAATTTTTATCGCAGGTTTACTTATACGAAATCTTAAAAATTAAAGAGACACTACCATCAAGCCTGAGCAAAGATCTTTTGACGAAAATCAAATATAAACAAAGCATAGGTTATCTAAAAACTCTGCTCAAGCGTTTTCCCTATTGCTGATCGCTGGCAGTCTCTATTCGTTCGTTTAATCAAACGCTTACACAGTCGCGAAAACATGACTAAATTTCTAGCACTGATTTTCGTTCTACTAAGCATCACTGCCTTTTGCCTTGCATCTCCAAGCGGATTCAGTATATTTGGCCGCAGAGCCACAACATCAACCACAGAGGAACCACCTACCACAAAGGCTCAACTCAACCTTTGGCTGGAGAATAATATTCCAAAATTCGAAAACCCTTGTACGCTTAATTATATTTGCAAGAAAAAAATCAAACATGGAACCGGACGGGTTTGTGTGAAGTACTGCCTGAAAAATGTCGTGTGCCCAGCAAGTGTTGCCGGTGTACCAGCAACGATTAATCCTGACTGGTGTGTTACCCTGAATCCAGATGCACTAGAAGAGCCCACTGAGGCCACTTCTCCTGGAACTGTGGCTATAATGCAAGTAAATATGATCGATTTTCCATGCCAACCAGGATATCTGCCCGACAGCAGGGGCCGCTGCAGGGAAGTCTGGTGATTTGCGTTTTATACGGGAAATAAGAAATAAATAAAATTATATAATATTGAAAAGCGTTTTAGCTTGCATTTCGAATGTTTATGAAGTGTGATTAAGTCTTCTGACAAGCATTTGCCTTGAGTGATAATAAGTTCATGGTCGGGCGATAACAGAGTTGAGTTCGATTCAATGTAGTGTGACTTTCTATACCAGTGGACGGGAGATTGAAATTGGTGTCGCACTACAGTTTTTGCTTCGTACACCATAAATTTATAAGTGGGAGTAAGATTGTGAATAACGGATGACTGTGGCAGGTTTAATATTAGAAAACCAACGAGTTTTCCTCGAATACCGCGAATACTATACTTTCAATGCTTCGAAGCGACGTTTTCATTGCATGTCTGAATTCAAAATCCCGGATCCAATAATGTTTCACAGATATCGGTGGAGGGTGTAGGAAGTTAATAGGGCATAGGAATTGAGCTCTTACATAGTGAGAAATGCGAATTGTGGTCTGTAGTTGAGTACCTTATAGCTGGGATTAAGCTCCACCGTTCGAAAAGGAATCATGAAAAAAATATCGACACACAGTTTCGTGAGGATCCACTGGTGTTGCTGTTGCTAGTATGCGGATTATTATACGGGTATCTTCCCGTGTTAAATAAAAGCACCACAAGACCTTAACTATGAAAATTCTACCTACGATTTCACATACTGTGTAGTGACCTCTTTTGCACAGAATCTATGTGTACAGAGCTCTATTAGGTACCTCTCTTAGACTCTAGAATCTAGATCAAGACTAGAATAAGGAAAGTAGTCGTTTTGGCTGTTATTTTCTCTACATTTGCGAAAAATTACAAGGCAAGAAATTTTGATAGATTGCCCGAAATTGCCTCACCTTTACCCAAAGTGTTGTATCCTTAGAAGCTTGCATGTCACTGAAGCATCTGACTACGCGTATATGAAAATTTTAAACTCTGCGTATTTTCCCAGGCGACAATATACTAAGACCGTCACTGCTTGATTTAGTTAAATTCCTTGATTTTTGCGGTCAAAGAGTAGACAGAGAGCCTAGAATACATTGTTCCCATCAAGATCTTAACAATCTCTTGGTTTTTTTAGCCAATTCCATAGGATAGGAGGTATATTGAGTTTGTCACATAGTTTGTAACACAGTGAAATAATAATTGTAGACCTTAAGAGCATATAATCGAGACCGAATTCTGAATTTAATAAGCTATGTCCGTCCGTCTGTATGTCACATATTTTCAGGCCTGAAATTTTGATCAAAGACGCTGAAATTTCGTAGACAGACACGCCCACAATCGGTCTAAATCTGCAACTACCTACAGAGCTATCAAAATTGTAAGACGTCTTAAAACGCTGAAATTTGACATTTGGATTTGACATTAGAAAAATTTAATTGGTAAACCTCCTCTAGAAGGCGTGGCATCTATTTAAAAGGTACCTTTTTAAATGCATTTTACTCAATATTTTTGCTCCAAATTGAAAAAGTGTTGCATAATATTTTATGCAACACAACACACCTCCTAAATTAGGCTTAAGGCCAGTCGAAAAACGTTAATTCGGCTGGCCTTAAGCCTAATTTAGGAGGGCATGAAACACAAAAATTGGAGGGTAAGGTAGATGAGATTTCATTTCATTTCTGATTTTTCAAAAATATTGAATTCGAACCAAAAAATGCATTTTTACGTACATTTTAATTATCTATTAATATTGATAGTTTGTAATAAGGGGCGGTTTAACCACCCCCCCTTTTTGAAGTTTGCACTACTTATAAAATGTCAAAAAATAACAACAACATTAGCATTTTACAATGTGGGATAGGATGGGGTATTCAACGGTCCGTTTTACGGACTGTAACTTCTGCGTACACACTGTAGCACTTACTCACTGGATTTATCGTTCTGAAAATGCAGGAAACATTTAAAAGTTTTTTGATAAATACCTACATCGTGTTTTAATCATTCAATCTGCGACCGCATATCCTTATGGGGCGGCGGCAAATGGTTATTCCATCGTTCCTGATCCTCCTCTACAAGAAACATAAGCGCGATTCCCAGACGTGAAGAATTAATCCTTCCACTCGGAGAAGTAGCTACTCAACATTAAGATTCCTACGAATACTGAAGTTTCTCTCTCTATCCCTAAGAGCAGTGTTTTTCAATCTGTGGGTCGCGACCCCCTGGGGGGTCGCCAAGAAAAACTAGGGGGGGTCGTGAGCTCAAAACACACGAAGGATATGTGTGCTCAAAAATGTAAGAAATGGCGAGTCCCACAAGCAACTTTAAGGCTTCTTTTTGAGATCAGAATATGCTCGTCGTATGGTTTGCGGATTTTTGTTCATTTTTATCTTTATCGTTGGTCGATCGATCAGTTGGAATTACATTGTTAAAGATTTTAGGATATACCGCGTTTAATTAAAAGTGAGATCTTAAGCGTACTCACCCCAAACGCTACGCTCAAGTTTCATTGAGCGTGGTCACCGGGAAACAGCCTGAAGTTCTGGGCGATTAGCATTACGCAGTTTGTAGCGGTGCGTAGGCGGTATATCCTAAAAACTTTCAAAATGTCGATTAATCACCGCCAAAGCCTCAAAAGTAATAGTTGGAATGACATTAGCTTCGTTACCATCTCGGTCCTTACGGTATTAGAATCAAGTTCCAAAAGGTGTCTCTTGACGCAAACAAAGTCATGGTTTACTTTTAATGATTGTTCTGAAAAAATTTCTTCGAAAACTCTGACTACAAACGAAATTTTAAGAGGAATCATTTGTCGTACCTTCTTAATAAGACAATTCTCATCTTTCCCTTGAAGCTTTTAAGAGAGCATTTTAATCTTCCTTTTAATAAGCGTGAAATTAAAAGCAAAAAGTGATCCAAAAAATGGCTCTTTTTCAGCTTCTAGAGCTCAAGAATTTTCAAAACTTTTCATAATCTCAATAAATTGTCCTTCCGTACTCAACTGACATTGCTGATCAATTTGAATTTTGATGAAACTCGCCCAAATGATTACATATCAACCGCTGAACTTTTAAATACATACTTATTATTGGTCTCCGCCTTCTTTTGTGAACGTCGATCAGAAAGTTTATTTAGTGGCTTGTCTTTAAGTTTTGTAATAGATCGGGGGTCGCCAGAGATTTTTTATAGTTCAAGGGGTGGCGCATTCAAAAAGTTTGAAAAACACTGCCTAAGAGTATCGAACATAACTTGTATCGAAATTTTAACTTTGAAATTTTCGATCGATCAGAGAATCCCTCTGTTTCCGTAAAATCCAGAAGTCAATGTGTTGCTCTCTACTTCTAAAGATAACTCCATTGAACTCTTCTAATGAACCACAGACGGCACTACTTCCCGGTGTGTTCAAAACCCATTTGTCAAGGACGAAATAAGTTTTCCCTTGGTTTTGCACCGGAACTTTTCATGGAGCCCATGCAAGTTTGTTTAATAACAACATCCTACCAATCCTGGGAAGTACCGCGTTTCTGTGAATTCTTGCATGCCTCGGGATAGTGCTTTTCTTTTGTATCATGTCTTGGACATGAACGTAAGGACGAGGATATTCCGCGTACTGGAAGTGCCTACTTGCGAGGAAGAATGGGATCACCTGTTGTTTAAGCGCAGTTCTTTTTTCAAGTTCCAGGTTCCGAAATTTCTGCAAACAACTGAAGCAGGAACCTTTCTAGCCCCACCCACCTTCTAGCTCCGCCACTACCCATCAGTACCTTTGGTAAATTGTTCAACACATTTTCGCCAACGATTGTGAAAAAATTCGTTGGCGAAAACGTGTTGCCACCACAAACTATTTCCTCTACTCGGACTTTAACCATCTTCAATGCCTGGACCAGAAGATTTCTTCTTCTAACTTATTTTTTCCCCCTATGTCAATAGTGGTTACTACTATTTTGTTGTGGTGGCCTGAGAAAGCTCAGAGCATCCTTCATTTCTATCTTACTTGGTTCTTGCTTGAAGCAAGAAGGTAGGATTTTTAGCTCACAAAATTGAAGTGGGTGCTGATTGGTAGCACCTCGATGCCACCAATCACCATGATTTTAATGCTGATGGTAGCACCTCGAAGGAATAAGAACTAGTAGGATTGTGTCGACGTCGAAAAGGCGTCGATTTTTTTTGACATCTACGATCAATGGGAGCGTTGTATTCTTCATCTTCAAGCTTTTTTTTGGGAGATTTTTTGTTTGTCACGCATCCAAGAGTGAAGAGTAACATTCAATCTAAACATAAATAGTTGTCACTCAAAAAATTGACTTCCGGAACTCCTTTAGTACTCGACGGATCTGTGTGACATCACATCCAATGATATGGTTGATCAATAACTATAACATTTTCAGATATATGAGCAATTAAAATATAGGGTAGCACTGCTCACCCAAGCAGAACAAATGCCTGTGCATGGATACGTGACTGGATAGTGTGCCTGCATTTAGAATAGCTACACACTCAATGCTATACTCTGTCCAACATAAATTGGAAGTACAGCGAAGGATAGCGATGTTTGCCTCTCTTTCCCAATCTTTTGTTTTCCGTAAGGCGCTACTCTAACAAAAGCTCTTACAGGGTTTCCGTAGTAAGCATTTTTAAATTAGCAAACACCTGAGAGAACAGTATTTAGGGTTACCGCGCTATTTTTTATATTAAAATGTTATTTTTTTTTTGTTTTACTTATAAAGAATAAAACATATTAATCTTTGTCCGCACCACCAAAAAGTAAGATAAAAGGCTCGCTATTAAAGGATGTCCCCAAAAAAATCAACTTTTCCAAACACAATTTGCATAAAAACACTTAACTTCAAGTTAATATCAGAGTCCAAACTTAGAAAATTACATGTTACATCCAAAAACTGATCGCGCGGTGTAAAAACCTACGCAAATGAGCCTCTTCCGCGAAAAAAACAGTTTACAATTTTGTAACTTATTTCAACGCATTTTCCGCACATTAAAAGAAATGCAAAAAACAAAAGCAAGATCTCCAAGACAACACTTATGATAAAGAACTTTTTTCAAAGCCGTAATATCAAAAGCTCTTCAACAGAAACCCATGGAAAAAAAAACTGAACGAGATACCAAACGGGCACCTTTAACTCTGAATACACATCAATTTAATGGGGGTTGATTTGCAGCCACAGCCAATCAGTGTTTTTGTTTTTCGTGGGTAGGAAAAACTTTCATAGGCACTACGACAACCGGCCGCGCGTGCTCATAGTAGTGTGAGATTGTTACTCACTAAAAAACCTCCCATTTTCTGTCAGACTACGACTAAGTTTCCTTAACAAGTAGTTCAAGCTTCTGTAGTAATCGCGTGTGGCAGCTGCCTTCCAACGAAGGCACCTACAATACCGTCAATTTATGCGGTTTCATCTTATGCTGCTAGATCTAACGGTCTCATTCGTTGTAGTCGGCGCGTAAGATTTCCAAAGTTCGGATAATTTCGGTGTTGCAGTGTCCGCGAAGACGAGTACTTAGTTTGCGAGCAAAGTTTGTTACCTCGTCAGACACGGTTGCGATTCCTAGATCTCGGTGTAGATCGTTATTTCTTATGTACCATGGAGCATTAACGATTGCTCTGAGTGTCTTATTTTGAAAAGTTTCTAAAATAGATATATTGCTTGGTTTAGTACAACCCCAGAGTTGTATACCGTACGTCCAAGATGGTTTTAGCACTTGCTTATACAAAAGCAGTTTGTTATATATGCTTAGTTTCGAAAATCTTCCGATAAGCCAATTCATTTCTCTTAACTTGATTTCGAGCTCGTCGCGTTTCTTTTTAACGTGCGGCTTCCATTTAAGTTTTGCGTCTAGGGTCATTCTTAGATATTTCGCTTCATGTGAGTACGGGATTTGTACCGAGTTAATAAATAAAGGTTTGATGTTTATCTTTTTATAAGTAAAGCTTCCAAGCCGGTTTTCGCCCAGGCTTTTCGACGATGGATCACATTTTCACTCTAACCAGCATAGCCAAAAAATATATAGAGAAGAAAGGCAAGTTGTATACTTGTTTCGTAGATTTCAAAGCTGCTTTTGACAAAGTGAATAGGCATGCTTTGATGTACAAACTGTCTTGCTTAGGGGTGTCTCGTAAGTTTCTGATGATGTATTCCAATTTCCTGGTGTTATCGAATGCAACTGTTTGGGATGGTTCCGAGTTCTCTGACTGGTTCGAAACAACAGCAGGTGTATCCTAAGTCCTCTTGTCTTTGCCCTGTTCATTGATGAAATCAGTCATCTAATTCCTGGCGGAGTTTCTTTTGCTAGCATATTGGTGAAAGCATTGCTCTATGCTGACGATTTGGTTTTACTCGCTTATTAACGCTCGCATTGAGGTTGTTCATGAGTTTAAGTACCTGGGCGTCTTACTAACGCACAACCTTAACTTTGTTAAGCACTCTATTAACAAAAGTAATGAGGCCAAACTTGCTCTGAACATGATGTGGCCTAAGTTTTTCGCAAATCAAAATATTGATCTGGCCTCAAAATATCGAGTCTTCAGTGCGACTGTTAATGCCTGCATGTGTTATGGAGTCCAAGTTTTCGGATTTACAGCCTTTGAAGCCTTTGAAGTAGTCCACAGGCACTTTTTCAAGCGCCTGTTCAAGCTCCCTAACTCAACACCGAATTACGCCATTTACGTTGAGTCAGGTATTACGCCCATCTATATACAAAGTCTGAAAGCAAACGCGAACTATATAACAAGTGTAATGAAAAGGAATAACAGTTGCCTACAAAGATCAATCATGCTACAACTTCTCCGTACTAATGCCTCGCCTTTTAAAGAATGGAAGCAGATTGCAGCATCCCACGACACAGTGCTTTCTTTGTTAGAGTCTAATATTGATCAATGGCAAGACAAGTTTTCTGATCTGAATTCAATGGTAGACGAAAAGCTATATATTCAAAACCTCTCCAAAGCAACTTCTTCCACATCTCGGAATGTCTACAAAAACTTAAACCACCAGCTTTCTGTTGCTAACTATTTTCGCAGAGAATTTTCATCCCAAGTAATTAGTATTGTCTTTAAAACCAGAGTCGAAATTCTGAACCTGAACTTTATACCTCATCGAAACGATTTGCCAAAATTGTGTAGTTTATGCAACAGAAGGGAAAACGAAGATGTCTACCAAGTCAGATTTCTTTGCCACGCTTTTACGATATTATGAATGGAACCGAGGGATGGCTAAGCCTGTATAACTATTGCAAGCAAGCTCTTACCTACCGTAATAGCTTTATGCCATAACATCAGTTGTTCACTCAATTACTGTAGTATAACTTCTTTAATTTTATGTTTCAAATCATTAAAATTGTGGTATTTTTATGCCTTCCAGTCATACACAAATGCATTTATTTTATGTTTCAAATCATTAAAATTGCCACACTATGCCACTTTTTAGGTTAGTTCTTCGTTTGCGTCTAAGCTAATAATTTTATTTAAATTGTATATTATGTATTATATTATTAAATAAGAAAAAATACATTTGCGTTTATATTGTTTTTATTAATGAAATGTCTCTTCAGGCAGACGGCAGGTTTTTGCCATGCTATTATTCTTGTAAATTGCTCTGTAAACTCTAAAACGAAATAAAGAATTTATAATAATAATAATAATAATAATAATAGTAATAATATAAGTAAAGTTAACATGCGTTGACTTAGTCTCGTTAAGGACGACTCGCCAGCTCTTCCTCCAGTCGCATATTTTGTCTAAAGCGCACTGGAGTTTCCCTGTTGATAATTCAACTGTAGTATCTATAGCGAGAATAGCAGTGTCGTCTGCGAACGTAGCTAAAATTGTTCCCTCATCGTGGGGAATGTCTCTTGTATAAAGCAAAAATAATATTGGGCCGAAAACGCTTCCTTGCGGGACACCGGCATTTATCTCTTTGAATTCAGAGTATTCATTTTCGTACCTTACGCGAATGATTCTGTCTTTAAGGTAATGGTTTATGGCAGATGAAACTACAAATTCACCGGCGGGTAAACACTTTTTATAGGGGGTTTCTTTCAAATTGGCATGGTTCAAAAACATGACGATTTTTCAAAGCTCCTCCATAAGGCCTGTACTGCCAATTTATATTGGACAGAGTATAGTAGCAATTTTCCGAAGCTCTCCAAGGGTTGGTTCTGTCTGGGCGAACTATGCACTGAGTAGGTATGCTGCATGCACCTACGAATTTACCTGAAAAAAAAAAACAAATTCTGTTTTCGGCGATGATGATAGCATAAGTAATACGATGGTCGATGCTGCAGGGGTTGGATTTTGAAAGTTGCTTACAGTTGAGTAATACTTACATAAAATTAACATCTCATTCCCGGAAAGGTGCGTTTGTAAACAAGTCGCCCGAGTCGGAATTAAAGTACGAAGGAACTAGTTTATGCGATGAAAGGGTGCATTAAGAGGTCTATAATTATTCACCATTATTGCAAAATGAACAAAATTGGCTCAGTATTTGGGGTATACAGTATTTACTGTATTTTGGGGTACTCAGTATTTTGGGAAATACACCCCAACCCCTAATTGTCGCTGAGATATACGCTATTAATACTGCTAAATCAATTTTTTTTTGTCAAAAGAGAAGAAAAAAGAAATGTAAGGATTTTGCCCTGCAAAGCTTGAGAAGAAGACGGTTTTTACTTAGTTTTTATTGTTGAGAAAAAAAATAAAAAATTTTATTCATAACAAAACATGTTGCACAATATTGCTCAAGTTCGACGGTAAAAATTAACCTGACTTACGTGCGTTTTGGTAAGACTTCATTCAATTAAAAATAAAACAAAAATCTTGTTTACATCTAAGTTCATCTTTTATTTCCTTAATGATTCATGTTTACTTTTTACATACTAAATGAATTTTGCATTTTTCTTTTATAATAATATTGTATAAACTAATTAAGGTACATCCATATAAAAAGTATTTTTTTATCATTGTTTTTTTTCTATTTTTTTTCTTCGATCAATAAACAAAATTATTAAATATCCAAATTTTAGAGTAAATCATCATATTTTTTTTGTTGGATCTTTTTCTTTTTCTTTGGAAATAAAAATAAAAATTAATATTTAAATTGTGTAATTGCATATATAATTTTTTGCCTTCACGTATATTCTTTTTTTTTCACTGAGTAACGCTTATGATGGTTTTAATATTAATTTTTATATATATAATATATATATAAGTTATATTAATTGATCTTAACTACATTACACAATATTATAATATCATTTTAAAATTTGTTTTATTTTATCTTTGTGATATAACACAATAAATTTCTTATGTGTTTCTTATTATAATTAAATCTATAATAGTAGAGATTTAATAGTATTTACAAATATATTATAAGACATAGATACTGTAGAGCGAGAGAGAGAGAAAAAACTCCGTATGTAGTAGACACAAAATTTAAAGAATATAACTTGATTTTGCAGTTATTATTTTACAGGTTGTCGTTGGAAAATTTCTTTAAAGTACGGAAGGGGATCTGATGAGGAGAGGTTTTTAAGTCGATGGCTCTTGAGGCTGTAAATTAACTAATGATTTTGCTCAAGTTTTAAAGTATAAATTTCTATATTTTAGGCGGCTCTCCCCTTCCAATAGTGCTTTTTTGATTGAACTTCTGAGAACACTAGTATTTTTTTTATGTATTTTTTCCCTTAAATTTGGTGGTATATTGCGCTTTTCGTGATGAGACTTAAATACAAAACGTACACTTTCTTATAACATTTTTAACTCTTTTTATCGATTAATTAAAGGTTTTGCTTGTACAAAATTTATTTACAGAAAATTAATAGATTCAATAAAGTCAATTTTTATTACGTAGTGGTCGATGTATTTACAATTTAACATCCATTCAATGAAATTTCTCCAAAATGTTTCTGTGCTAGAAAAGATTTCTTCAAGCTTCACCGCGTGTTTTCTTATCGCAAATTCCATTGAAAACAATGCAATTATTTAAAAAGTGAAGTGCTGGTCAGTTCAAAACTAATAGATTTTCTGTGAATTCGATTTGATTTCAATTATCTATAAGAATTTTAGACGATGGCTGAAAATCTGTTTTCTTACATTTCATTTGTCACTCAATTACTCAAGTAACTGAGAATACAAGAGACAGAATATTTTTTTCCAAAACTCATCACACAGCTAATTTTATAAGAAATTCTTTCTTCCAAAAATGCGCGACCTGTACAAGAAACAAATACCTGCACAAATATCAAAGAAAGTTTGATAAAAGTAGCTGTCTAATGACTTTTGAAAATTACCGAAGGTAACGATTATGGTTACTGTTTTGTTTTTCCTTTATATTAAGTTTAACTAGTTTTCTCTTAAGATACCTAGAAAACAATATATGCAATGCAGTGCACACATTATGTTTATGCATAAATGTTTACCTATCCCAACAAAAACTATTCCCATTACGTTCCTAATTAGTATTTTATTTTATATATATATATATATCTTTTTTTTTTTAAATTTGTTTATAATATACTTTTATGATTATGCATCTTTTTTCAAGAAAAATATTAATTTCATTTGACTTAACGTTAAACTATTATTTTGGTTTTAAATTAAATAATTACTAATAAGGGATCCAAGGGGCGGGAAACATATGAGAAAATAAAAAATTGGGATGTAAATAACTTATCCTGCATGAAACTGTTTCATTCGTAGTAACAACATCGTGAACGCAAACGAAGCAACAGATACAATCGTTTGGTTGAAGCGTATTTGGGATGCAGAATTGCTGCGGGACTTCGAACTCGCAACTACTTCAGCATCTTCGGGTGGTAACTCAACATTATTATTCGCGACAATGAATTGGAAAATATCGCTGACCTACAAATAAAATAAAAATTTGTTAGTTCGAAAGATATAAATAATAATTGTAGACATGAAGAGAATTATAAAATTTTTTACACTTCGTCTACTGATGGTCTAGCAATTTTAAAGGCAGGCTTTTGACTTCTTCCGTACCTAAATGACTTTCTTAACTTATAATTGGCAGAGCTGGGCCACCAACGCGAAGTGCATTGGATTTTGACACAAACCTTTTTTCTAACAATAAAGCCGCAGGTTTTAGGAACTGGTAAATACTCAACTTATCGGTTGATCAAATATTTTAATAGTAAGGCGATGTTTTAACAGCAATAAAGAATGATATATTTCCAGCATTGCTATCGCAGGAAATCGACATACCAGGAAAGTAGAGCCTTAACTAGAAGCCACCAACAGGCCCACCAACAGGGCAAAAACTAAATAAAGAGAGCCGAATGGAGAAATAATCCAAAACTGCATCGCATCGATGATGTGGGAACTTGGCGATAACATCACGAGGGCATCTTGAAGCGGGCGTCCTTTCAACGCATTATCTTCATAGAATATGCCAACGATGCACGTAGCTTCTCGTTGTTTGTAGCAAGTTCTAAACCGCGCCTTAAAAAACAACACAATATGCACATTTTGTCGCTCGGAGATAGTGCAACGCCTCTTTGTTAACAGAAACAAGACGACTATTGGCTTTGACTAAGATGGAAAAAAACTAAAAGAACTTATTTGCCGGCCCACTAAATATGGCAAAACAATAAAATTCTCAGGAAAAGCCGAGCAAAAAATCATGGTACCCAGGAAAAAAGAATAATAAACCGTCCAGTATGAAGTCATACGCGGAGCGGTCGGTTGGCTTTTGTTGAATGCTAAGCTCGTCTTTATTACACAGTTTCTATCAAATTATATTTGCTTTTAAAAATTATTGCAAATTTTTTTTTATATTTTTATTTTTTCAAAAACTTTAAAATTTGGTGTTACACGGTTTATAGGGCAACCCTGCAAGGTTGGGTTTTAGAATAGCTTTGAGGTAAGGTATATGCCTGTCGTAAGAGCCGAACAAAATCCACTGGAGGAAGTAATCTTCAGGCATAAGTGATGCTGTCCAGGAGTATAAACTCCTTGTCGGCCCACCCTTGGCAGTAAAGTTATAACTGAAAAAGATGAACCCGAAGGTTTAAATAAAATCCAGCAGCGTCTGTTACATATTGTGCGGCTCGTTGGTCAGCGCCTGATCCCAGAGGGACGGCTGAACTTCAAATAACAGAAATCCAGGAGCGTCTTTCTCGGGACGAGTGGCTTCCTGGTCGGCGTCTGTTGTCCGGGTTAGGATCGGCCGAATTTAAACCTGGCAGCTAGGTATGTAAATTGTTTTCCAGTGACAGTATTCCTTTGCCACCCAGGCGAAAACCAAGACTGGTGACCCGCATACGGTGGGAAAGGTTGCAGGATGCTGACTCTGATTTCAGAGAGCGTTCTGCACAGCATGTTTTGGAGAAGTTTGAACAAATTCCAACTGACCTTTTGAATGCAGAGGAGGAATGGCAGCTGTTTTTATCGGCAGTCATTGCCTCTGCAGGAAATGTTTGTGGAGTAAAACGGCTTGGGGTAGCGGTTGGTGGTGAGAAAAGAACTGCTTGGTTTAAAACGCCTGGAGTTCAAGAAGTCATCAGAGAGAAGAAGAGAGATTACATTGCGTGGATCCAATGTGGAAACTCAACTTCTCGAGCCCGGTACAATGAGGCGCGAATGACTTCCAATCTGGCAGTCAGAGCAGCCAAGGGACAGTCATGGAAAAAGTTCGGCGAGAAGCTGGAGCACGATAACAGATCTGCAAACAAGATATTTTGGCAGACCATTTGCCGGCTCAGAGGAAGGAAGTTGAATGTAATTCAAGGGGTTAAATCCAAGGACGGTACACTTCTTTCAAATGAGAGCGATGTCTTGCGCAGATGGAGAGAGCACTTTTCGGAGTTGCTCAACCCCAACAGGGCACTGAAGATGGCATCCCACTGCTGACGAGATAAAGGCAGAGAAAAGTCCCACAGTAGACGAAGTCACTAAAGCGATTAAATCGCTAAAAATTGGCAAGTCTGCTGGAGTTGATGAAATCCGGCCAGAAATGCTCAAGGCAATGGGTGAAGAGGGTGTCAAATGGCTAACACGTGTCATTAAGGTGGCCTGGGATAGCGGGAAGGCACCTAGCGATTGGCAAACGGGAAATAACCGAGTCCCTCGGGATACACTGTGGAGAGTTTTGCAGGACTATGCGCTGAGTGGCCCTCTTCTGAGAGCCATCCAGTCTTTGTATGGAAACTGCCAAAGCTGTGTACGGATAAATGGCGTCAAATCCCGTCCTTTTGATGTGTGCGTTGGACTTCGCCAGGGCTGTGTTCTGTCGCCACTCCTTTTCATAGCATATATAGACTGGATGGTGAAGCGCAGTCTTGGCGAGCAATGTTTCGAATTGGCTGGCAACAGGATGAGCCATCTGTTTTTCGCAGATGATTTGGCCATCCTTGCATCATCCAAAAAGAGACTTCAACGAGCACTGGATAGGCTTGCAGCCGTCTATGGTGATTCTGGGATGAAAGTAAACGTGAACAAATCGCAAGTGATGGTTGTTTCCCGAACTCCTGTGCAGTGTAACCTGCACGTAAATGGAGTTCCATTAAAACAGGTAGAGTAGTTTAAGTATCTCGGGGTCTTTTTCACGAAAGATTGGAGGAGTAATACTGAGTTGTTTTGTAGAATTGGCCAAGCTGGAGCAATAGTAAAGGATGTAGTCAGGAAAGCTGAGCTTGGAGTGAAAGCAAAGATCTCATTTTTTAATTCAGTGTTTGTTCCGACCCTCATCTATGGTCATGAAATTTGGGTAATGACCTAAAGGATTAGATCGCGGGTACAAGCTGCCTCAAGGGTACAAGCGACCTCAACGGCATATTATCAAGACCGTATTGTAAGACGAATGAGCCATACATTTTCGAGCTATAGGAACTTGAAAGCTTATCTGTACTTTCTAAATATTATAGTATTTAATATATTTGCTTTAAATCCAGAAAACTTGCACAATAAAATATTTTATTTGTTCTCTGCCAATTTTTTAAGGAAGGAGATTTTTAACTGACAAATTCTAAATACAACTAAAGTTAGTAGAAACTAAAATTTAACAACCTAGATTTATGACGCAGTTGGGAGCATGACAGTGGTCAATTGGGATGGGGTATCCAATGATTCGTCTAAGCGGATTGTAAACCTTCCATTTGTTTTCACTAAGATTGACTTAGCATAAATGTTTCCACAGGCTCTATAAAATGAATGATAGTTGCGAATCACAAGGTTGGTAAAACCATAATTCTTTTAGACATACAAATCCTTTGACACCAGGTGAAAGCGCCTGGCTACCGCTCGATTATTAGTAAACGACAATATAAGGTCGCCACTTAAATGTTTTATGTTTGCATAAGCAAAAAGTATGCGCTGCTTAAATTTAACGACTTCCTGCTCTTGTATGCAATCCAACAGCATAATGCTGTCGACATAAATTCTTTAACGATGACAACAGTTCGATACGTTTTCACTATTGAGTATGTATAGGTTAAAGCAGTTATTATGTATGGAATTTTTTTACTAGCTAGTCCTTCTGAAGCATCTTAAAATTGTTTCTCACAGAAAAGTCATTTATTGGACACGTCCGCAGTATAGCCTACCAGCATATCGGTATGCTACCAGATAACATAAGCATAACATATACGCATGCTGCAAAGATATGGTGTGACAGAATTCTTATATACGTACCTCATTCCATCCATATCTGTTCTTGGCTTGCACAATCGCCTCGTAGTATGCTCCAGGATGCAGGTTCTTTATTGTATACGACATTATATGCGTCAACGGCTCCGAAGCGGGTCTGTGCTCTGGCGTAAGGATAAAGTCATGCCATCGTCCGGGCTGTTGAAACGTGTCATTCATCTGGAAAATATATTTTAAACAAAATTTTCATTAAACATTCACACACACGTAAATTATAATATTGTAGGTAAATATGCACAAGTGTTAAATGGACACACATCAATTAAAGATAAAATTGCTCTTGCCTGCATTACGGAGTATACCTAGTCTTTCAGATGAAGCCTTATTCGTATAGAAAAAACGAGGCTATAATGGATGCACTTAACGAATTGAAAATAATTGCATTACTCCTCCGAAATACACCCAGAAGAGCGTTTTACATAAATGGTTGGAAAGAAGTCTCCTACCCCTATCCTCGTGCAGAATAATGTTATGGAGTACGTCCTTTCATACAAAAATACCAATTCGCGTGAAGGTGAATAAATAAAAATTAAAACCAGAAGTGCTCTCTCTGCTAAATCTTCATCTTCAGATACGTAATGAAGCGCGTGATTAAAACTGCATTTGTATCTTCCTCTTAATTACAAGCGAACGATGTTTTTAATGAGAACTTACCGCGGGGCTGCTATGAGTGGGTTGTTGCCGCACATACATTTTTCGCGCAACAAAAACTTCGATTTCAAGTCAGTAGAAACGAATGGATGCTACTAAATGAATAGAATTTTTTTGATAAAAACACATAAACAGTATTCAACCCAAAACCCTCGCCAATGGACTACATTCCTATTTTAATCCAATATTAGTGAACATAAATTCTTGCATCTCTCAGCACGATGGCAAATCCCATGTGCATCTCGTTTAAACTAGCACACCATCCAACTGTCATCACCTAAGCGAATGGTGATCAATTAATGAAAACATAGAGATACAACGCGCTATACACTAACAACTCACTTGCGGAATCCACTGAAGGACTATAGGAGAAGGTATCCTGAGTGTCCTGTCCATGTAGTAAAATCAACACTCAATCGTTCCAGATCTGAAGCAACCTAGGTTGGTATGTGCTGAAGTGAAACTTTTAGGATGTAAGAATGCAGGTACATCATTAATTCGCAGTGGATTAACATTTGTAGATATAGGATAGTCTGTGTCGATAAGGATAAGCAGGGCTTGCTTTGCCTGATTACACCACTTCGATGGGATACACCAGAAGATATCCGAGAGATATTTGCACTCGTTTTTCGTATTAATTATTTTCCATTAGAGTTGGCTGATAATGAGGAATTAGGGTCAGGATATTTTTTTAGGTTATCTTTCAAAGCGAATGTTTTTAATGAGTGCTTTGAGATGCATTCAATTATGGATCTTCAAATTGATTTGGGTCGCTTCGAGAGTGTGATACAAAACTGTATTCAATATTGTATACTATTTAGAGCACAGTAAGGAGGTTTTGTATTATGCGGAGAAATCGGTGCAAGGACAAGATGCCTTGTCAATTATATAGAGCGTCTCAAACTCGAAGAAGAATTTGTCTCGATTGAAGAAATCTTGAAGGAGAATTCGCGTTAAGGCTTAGAGTTGAGTTTTAACGTGAAGAATGTCATTGACTAAAAGAGTAATGTTGGATGACAGGGCGATGCAAATGTCATCCATAAGCTAGAATTTGAATTTTACCCTTTTGAAAGAACGAGTTGCTCAGAAAATAATTAAGGGCACAGTTTCTTTAATAATTTGGGATTAAATTCTTATATTCCCAAATAAATCTCTGTTTTTTGTGCATCGAAAAAACGTAGTAAGACGTCTTGGAAGTTAACATCTTGCAAGTTGTAAAACTCCGAGAAGGTCTAAAGAAAGACTGAAAAAGGGTTACCGAGTCTCAGGTTTTTGATGCGCAAGTGGTTAATTCCTGTTGTATGAGGACAACGATGCTGAACTCCAAGCACATCTAAATGACGCAAAAATTAAAAAAATTAAGATATTGGAAAATCTCCGGGTCAAGGTTCGTAAGAAAGCTAATAAATATTGTAAAAAATTCAAGTGAATTAATTATTTGAATTCTGGATGCGACTTGTGGCATGGAATGGTAAAAGCAAAAATTTCCTGGGATTAGGTAACGATCGAAAAACAGTCAAATGGGTTGTAGTGGCCTTTAAATATTTCACTGTGTAGCTTTGTAAAAGTGACGTTTGCAGAATTTTTTAGAACAGAATTCTGAAGGCAGAATTTTAAATTCTGTTTTAATAACAAAATTTTGTAAAAAAGATTTTTACTCATCCGGAATTTCGGCCCCAACTACTCTGGCTGGGTATGTTGGCGTTGAGCAAGGTTGAACTAATGATATAAGGTATTAATCCTTGAGTTATTTTGAGGGATAATTATGGACTTATGACCTATTGTCAATAAGTGGGGACTTCAACCCCGAACCACTCACCGGCTATACATCTCGGTCATCAGACCGATACTGACATATGGAACGGGTGTCTGATGGACCTCTCCGAATAAAGCGGAAAACCGCGCCAAGCTAAGCAAGGTCCAAAGGTCAGCCTGCTTATATATAAGCAGAGCGTTTCGCACCACTGCTTCAGCCTCATTAGACACCCTGTTCCATATAATTCCCCTTGATACTTTTAGCAGACAAACAGCTGCTATCACGGCTACTCGCCTCAAAGCAACCTCTGAGTGGACCTGTAGTGAGATAGGTCACTACGTTATTCTGAACACATACAGATCCCCTTTTACATCCCCCAGTTACAATTTTACAAGAACTTCCAGACAACTTTCCCCCGAAGGTCTTCTTGGGATGACTCTGTGCCTCTGGAATGCGAATCGATTCACTTCTACAAGGATGGATCAAAGACAAATGATCGGGTAGGTGGGGGTGTATTCTCAGAAAAACTAAATCTTTGTCTTTCTTTCCGTCCTCCTGATCATTGTAGTGTTTTCCAAGCTGAAATCATGGTTATTAAGGAAGCCTTGTCCTGGCTTAGGAATAACTTTATATCCGCCAAGGATATACGTTTTCTTTCTGACAGTCAGGCGGCCATCAAGTGCCTGAAATCGGTTTCTATAAACTCTAAAGTATAGCTTTAGACTGCCGTTCGTCTCTAAAGGAGATGTCAGAGCAGTTCAACATTCTCCTGTGCTTGGTGCCAGGGCAAAATGACATTCCAGGCGACTGTAAGGCTGACGAACTCGCCAAACTTGGAACTACTCTGTCAATTTCGCCTGATAAAAGCTCCTTAGGCATTCCAATTTCGACAAACAAACTCATGATGAAACTGGATGCAATAGAAAAAACAAATCTCAGATGGACAAGTGGTAGTACCTGTCTAGTAACGAAACAGATTTGGCCTAAGCTAGATCTGTAATTCTCTAGGAGTTTGATAGCTCCTAATATATCGCACATAAGTGCTACAATCGGTGTTTTTACAGGACACTCTGTCTGATAGGCAAGCACGCGACAAGGCCTGGTGTCTTTTCTAACGATTTTTGCAGGAGTTGCATGGACGAGGAGGAAGAAGAGACCACTCTCCACCTTCTCTGCACATGCCCCGCTCTCTCTAAGTACCAAAATCTTCACCTTGGAAATTTCTTCTAAAATGATCTTAGTGATCTTAGCACGACTGACCCAAAACGTCTCTTATGCTTCATAAGTAGCTCAAAATGGTTCAACGAGTAGGCAATTTTTCCAGATCAACGTGCTACATATCTCAATGGACCTACATAGGTCTAAGTGAGTTGGGTTCTTCGAACCCGACAGCCACTTCAACCTAACCTAACCTATGACCTATTATGGAATTATGACAAGAAATGTGTTGAATTTTCGGAACGGATGGTTTCTGGACTCTTATATCACCCAATCGGGTCAAAAGTCCTTTACGGACTTCGGCCATTTGTAGTAATATGTGTAGAATTGTATTAAAGTTTTTTTTTTTAGTTTTTTTTTGGATCCTGCGTTAATCTTTGAATGCCCCAGTATTTTTAAAGATACAACCACTAAACTTTTTATTTCTCCAAAAATTTTTACTTGTTTTTTTGAAAAAGTTTGCGTTTTTTTATTCTTCAACTCGAATTCTACTAGCTTAAAAAAAATAGATCTACAGACTTCGAAATTTATGAAACTTAAACCCGTTTTTTGCTAATAACTTCGTAAAAAAATTAAAAAAAAATCTCTTCGGATGCTTCTTCAACAGCTCATTTTACCTTCAATAGCTCACCATTATGGAAATTTTCATCAGAATCGGGTTTCTTGGGCATTTAAGGGACATTTTACACTTATTCTGAGGTCCAGCAGTATTGCAGTTCATCTACAAAATTTTAGCTTAATAGATCTTGGTTAAAGGATGCCCACATGATCTTCGAGTAGAGACTTACAGAACTCAAATTTTTTTAAAGTTGAAGATGTAGGTTAGTGCAAAATTAACAGATTGTAACGTTATCCAAAAACCTACTAATTGCCTTTGAACTTTGGGGTACCGGATAATTATCTGACCTTCAGACTTTAGTGATTTGTAGATTTTAAATTTTGCTATTTCATCCAATTAGTGAGCACTTTTTCCTTATATTTGTATAACAGATACATAGGCGCCCGCAGGACTTTTTACAGGTCAAAACACTTAAAACAGACATAAACAGACTTAAAACAGTCGTGGGTATTTGTTAAAATTTCCCAGTAAAAGAAATATTGTTTTTGATGTTTGAATGGGGGGTCACCATTCGGATGCCTATGAACAGAAACATTACATTTTGACTATAGATTCGTTAGTAGGTAGTTTTGCCGAGAAAAAAATCAAATCTGAATGGATGCGTTATCCAATATCGTTTCAATTAATGCCACGTTGACATTACACAACATTATTTAATATGAATGTTGTGGAATTAGTGAACGTTTATAGCCCTATGCGAGAACTATTTAACTAGAAGCATTTCTACTGCGATGATTTGTTAATCAAAAACAGTAGGTTGCTACACTGTTAAATACTGTCTTCGAAAGCCGCTTCAATAACAATTATTATTGAAAACACTAAACGTTCAATAACACCATTTGTAAATTTTTATAAAAGTGTCGTTTTTTATTTTAAATGCAATTATTTGGGAAAAACTCCAATTTAAAAAAATCAACCGCTAATCAGCTTATTTTTTCCCGTAGGTTAATGAAATCAACAAAAAAAAAACGCTTAAAGGACAGGCTTATACTCGTAATTATCCCTTACCTCTGCGCCATAGTTAATATAAAGAGCTAATTAAATTGATCAATAGACCCACCCGATAAGTCTCTTAAATGCGTAATTTACACATTAAAATTACAAACAAAAGCGAACATTTATTAATGGTGTAAATAAAAATAAATAAATTTAAACGAATAAAAAATCGGCAAGAACAACACTGAAAAAATAAACAACAACGTTTTTTTATTCTGGCGGTCTGTAATAAAATATGAAAACCTGTAAAAGATGATCAGGAAAAAAAGTTAAACCTGTGCATAAAGGATAAACAAAATTAAAATCAAATTAAATTCCTCCCTGGCAACCGGCATGAATATTGACAAATATTGAACAAATCATTCAGCGCCGCTTCGACAGCAATTAAATTACTTTTTCCTTTTGATAGATGTTCAGCGAGGTTGCAATGAAAAATTCCCAATCGAGTTTATTTCGAAAATTTAATCGAAAATCCCAGGCGACTCTGACGCGGACCAGTTTGGTGATGAAAACAACTCTCGTCCACACGGACTAAACTTTTCTTACACAGTGATGGAAATTTTTAATTTTTTCGCCGGACATCCTGGCTATTTGCATGACGCCCCCGTATTGGCGCAGAAGTCAAATTCATTCGCTTCAATTCAATTTCAAATTATATTCGTGTACAAAAAAATTGTATAACACGAAATTGAAGCCACACGAAGAGCACACACAAAAATATTGTCCTTGTACCTAGCAGGACGAACGCAAAAAAAAACGATAAACTGCCCGAACAGTTCTCGAAGTATAGGTACAATACACTGTGTGGCACATAGTAAAAGCTATTTGTGATTGCGAACCGGGAAAACAAATTAAATCCGACCACAGATGGGAAACTGTGTATTTAACCTAGAAGTTTTTAAAAAGCACCAGCTGCAGCAGCTATAAATTGACCTACGCCCAAGGGACGAAAAAGGATATCGCTAACAAACTATAGAGGGAGAAAAAAAAAATAAATAAAAAAAAATGTACGGAAAAGATACAAGCGAAACACAAGACAAACTTAGAAATAATTGCCGAACGTAGTAAACATAAACATTAGCTCGGGGATACTATATAGCTTTTGCATTAAGGAAACAGTGTTATGCATTCTTCCTTACCAGGACTCTTCGATAGAGCAAACGAACTTCCTCCAACGGCGGGTAGCTATCAATTTTCCATGTGAGGTTGTAACTATCCGAGGATCTGCCCCATTTCGGTGAGTAGAATTCAGCTGGTCCAGGGCGACCAGACAACTCCATATATTTTCTAGACCGTCCCAGTGAGTTATCAGCAACACAACTGTAATTAAAAGAAAATATCCGATGTACAAAATTGGTTGGATGGTGAATAAGAAATTTTCTACAAGAAAGTATGCAGTTATTGTGTAGGTACTTTAAGATAACGAAAGTATAATTCAAGAGGGGCAGAATTAAAAATAATTTTCAAGGACCTGAAAATCTAGATGTGGCTGACCTCGCACATTTCATTTTTGTGTTATTTTTCGTCATTTTCTGGAAAGGTTTGAGTATTATATTCGAGAAGAAAGAAGTGGATCAGCTTAAATTATGTAATTAAATTTTCAGTTTCAAACAATGACAGCAGCCCACGAGTTCAGAAAAAAGAATAAATAAAGAATATAGCATATACGTAGCTATGAAAATATAACGTGTGACGTACTTATTTTTAATCACCAATTTCAGGCATTTTTGTTTTCTTGTTGCATTTGTAAGCACCACCTGTAAATGGTTGTTTTCATAGACAAAACCATAAGAGGCATATTTATGCCTTCCCAAGGTACCTTTGTTAATTGTAATCCATGGTTTGTAACATAGTCAAAGAACGACCATAGAACTCTAAGTCCTTTAAGATATCCGATCGACAGTAGAACTGTCGAACTGAAAAGTAAGAAAAAAGGAACTGTTATGTGCCTTCTATCCAAAACTGGTTCGCATTTAGCCTTTCGCTTTCCCTAGCGGAATTTTTACAGATGCCTTAGTCATCAGCGTAAAGTTCCAAATAAGACAGATTGGTTAGAATTTGCCAAGGTTACTAGCTTGTATCATCAAACCAAGATCCTAAAAAAAAGAGCCAATAATTCCATTGACTTTTGAAAAAAACTCCGTTTTGAAAAAGGATGGCATTTCGAAGGTTAGCGTGGTCAAGTTAATCAGCTTTGGACGAAGCGATCTTAAAAGATCGTATTTATATTGGTCTTCGAGCAATAGACGTCGCTCATTGACAACGAAATCAGGTGCGGGTACATTGCAGTCCCACTGTAATTAAAACTTATTTAACACTGCTTAATGTTTACAAGAGACGTTTTAAGGAACATTTAAACTTATAATTTTAGCGGACAGAAACTGCATAAAGTTGGCCAATTGCTACATTGAGGAGCAAAAGTTGTATACATTTAGACAAACGAATATAATGACTTAATATAAAGTTAATTTTATTTACAAAAGAACATGAGCAATAAAAGCGTTCAACAAAATGTGTAAACGCTTAATTGATCAAAATCTAAAATTTACACTTTATAATTGCTGAAAATTAAATTCGATAAGAATTTCTGAATGTGTGGGTGGTTCTGGGGATTAGCCATTATCTTCGACGGGGATCACAATTATGTCGATGATAAAAGGGCACAAATAACATGTTATTTCAGCAGAATGCTACTACGTGCCACATGGATAACCCCTTACGCCATATTGGAAATTCTGCAAGAGCGATTTGAGGTATGGGCAGGCCATTCAGTCCATCCCACATGTAGGTGATGTGATCTGACCACCGAGATCATTCAACTGACTCCGTTAGACATTTGTTGAGGGCTTTTCAGAATTCGCAGGTCTATGAAGATGTGCCACTAACCACGGCGGCCTTCAATAAAACCAAAAGCCATGCCACCGGTCGGGTTTTGCCTGATTTATAAGCCAGAGTTTAGAAACTTAACATTTATGATGGCTACACATATTGCGAATATTTAATAGATGGAATGTTCCATACATAAACAAAAAAGATTTTTTTTGTTCATCAATAAAAATTGCACTAAAATTTCGATCGTATATCAAACATACTTCATCTTATTCAAATTGAGAGACCTTAAGTATAAAGGAAGAAGTTTTTTAACTACTTAGCATTATAACGGGTGATTTTTTAGCTGGTTTGGTTTTGGCAACACTGGTTTTGACAGCTGACGTGTGTTTAGTACCTTGTGTCACTGTCAAACAGCTTCAGTTTGGTTTGCAATTTAACCATGGATCGTCTTACAAATGAAGAACGCTTGCAAATTATTGAATTTTACTATCAAAATTCGTGCTCGGTTCGAAATGTTCACCGCGCGCTGCAGTTAGGTCTTTGTTACAGCACTACGTGAAAAATTTTGCGGAAGGATTTGGGCGTAAAGCCTTTTAAGATGCAGCTGGTGCAAGAAATAAAGCCGACCTACCACAACGCCGAATTTTTGGTGAATGGGCTCTTGGAAAGCTGGCCGAGGATCCGCTTTTTTATCGAAAAATTGTGTTCAGCGATGAGGCTCATTTTTGGTTGAATGTGTACGTAAATAAGCAAAATTGCCGCATTTGGAGTGAAGATCAGCCAGGAGCATTGCAACAGCTACCAATGCATCCCGAAAAAGTCACTGTTTGGTGCGGTTTATGGGCCGGCGGCATTATTGGGCCATATTTCTTCAAAGATGATGCGAATCGCAGCGTTACTGTCAATGGTGAACGCTACCGAGCGATGATAACAAACTTTTTTTTGCCTGAAATGGAAGTTCTTGACTTGCATGATATGTGGTTTCAACAAGACGGTGCCACATGCCACACAGCACGCGAAACAATGGCGCAATTGCGAGGCGAGTTTGGTGAACAGTTAATTTCACGTTTCGGGCCGGTCAATTGGCCGCCTAGATCGTGCGATTTGACACCATTAGATTATTTTTTGTGGGGGTATGTCAAGGCTAATGTCTATAGGGACAAGCCCGCTTCGATTGACGCACTGGAAGCCAACATCCATGCATTCATTCGTGAGATACCGGCCGATATGTGTGAAAGAGTATGCCAAAATTGGACTCAGCGGATGGGCTACCTGAGACGCAGCCGTGGTCAACATTTGCATGAAATTATCTTTAAACATTAAATTGCAAGGTTCAAACTATCGATTCAAATAAATATTTCATTAATTTTTTCGAATTTTTTGTGTTTTTTTTTAAAAAAAAGTTCTCAACCTCTTAAAAAATCACCCGTTACATACCATGGGACGGACAAATAAGACTCTGCAACTTTCTGGACACATGCCCTACTACTTCATAAGTAAAACATAAAATAATAATTGAGCTTAATTAAGCCCTTAGCTTAATTTTTTTTATACCCGACCGAGGGTATCTATATTAATTTTAGTGCATAGTGAACTAATCACCGAAGACCCTTAAGAGCTTTTAGAGATATGATCGAGACCGACATGTGAATCGATTAATCCATGTCCAACTGTATGTGTGAAGGTTTTAGGTTTTCAAATCAAGCTAGAGTGCTGAAACTTAGCACACGGCTTAGGTCTCACAGACAAAATGTAAAAATTGGCTTAATCCGTCAACGGATCAACGTCATCCACGCCCACTACTGGCTTTAACGTGAGACAACCTCTATTTCACTTTTAATTTCAAAATGCCTTTGGTCAAGTAAGACAAGGCACCAGGAGCTTAAATTTTAAAACTGAGCAAAAAATTTACCCAAGACCTTTAACAAGGCAAAACTTCGACCACCCAAAATGTCGATCATGCCTACTTTTAACATGTAAGATCCTTAAAAACCCTATTTCTCAGAAAGTTCACTCCAAATCGAAAAAAAAATCTATGACAAATATTAAAGATATTACTATTAAGTTTGCTCCATACAAAGTTTTGAGCTCTGCCTACTTTTATGGGGCGTTTTTAGGAAAACACTGTTTTTTCGAGATAATTTCCGCTTGTGCCGTATTTTTTTATGATTCTAACGAAATTACAATTAAATGATTTAATTTTAAGCCATGCCCACTTTTGGGGACGTGGCCTACACAAATTTTATATGAGTTCGGGCCAAGAAACTTTAAGATTTGGTGTTAAAGGTATAAAGGGTCGGGTATATTATAGAAGTCTGTCACAGACAAACTCTTGCACTTACTCACTTGTTTAGTATGAGTTCATATTACTGCAATTGAAAAACAAATAAAACAAGTGGGAAAGTGCAACAATGCGTATTCAAAAGCTACAGTCCAACTAAAACGGATTGCAAAATACCCGACCAATCCAAAAAAAACTGCCACGCCTCCAACAAGGAGGCGGGATATAAAAATATAACTGTTGAATGCTTTATACTAGGTAGTTGCATACATTTCGGCTTAAAACTCAGCCTTTTTAATTAAAAAAATCACTTTTTTTAACGCCATGCCCACAAAAGTGGGCGGATGCACATACTACATATACATAAAAGTTGGAAAATGCTAATATCTACAACTTTTGTCATATAATTTTTTGTCAAATTTCATATATATTTATTGAAAAACAGTCATTTTAAGTTAAAATCCCTTAAAAAAAGGAGCGTGTTCTATGGAAAGGCCAAACTTTTTTGGCTTCTTCAAAGACAATTATAAGGCAATGTCACGTACCAAAAATGCGCTAGCGTTATTGTAACATAGCTAAAATTTGGAAAAATATTTTTTTTTTTTAATTAGAGATGGCCGCACATACAGGTCTGTAGTGGGCGTGTCTGTAGGCGGATTCAGTTATTTTCAAACTTGATCTGAAGGACTGGACTTCCATCCAACCCCCCAAATTTCAGTTCTCTACCTTAAAATTTAAGGCCTAAAAGTTATTTACATACGGACGGATGGACGGACATGGCTTAATCGATTCTCCTGTCGGTCACATTTATATCTCTAAAAGGTCTTAGGGGTCTACGGTGATTTTTTCACTGCATTACAAACTATACATCAAACTTAATATACCTTGGGTCGGGTATAAAAATAATTATTTGTATGGGCCACGCCCCGAATCTCTCCTCGCTCATAACGTTGGCTAAGAAGAGAATTCTTTAATAGTATTTCGTTATGAGGACATGCGTTTAAAATTAAAAATTAAGCCAGAAAAGCAGTTTCTTCCTAAAAACGAACCCTTAATTTGGGTGGCCGGTGCTAAAAACTTATATGAGCCATACTCTTAGAAAACGCTAAGAAAATGCTAACTATACATTATTTTTTCGATTTAGAGTGAATTTTTAGAGAAATAAAGTTTTTAGAGACACAGCACGGTAAAAGTGGGCATGCTTGATGGTTTGGGCGATCAAATTTTCGCCGTGTTTAAAGTTTTTAGCCACAATTTTTAAACACCTACATTTGAGTTGCTGCGCTTTGTCCTACTCAGTCTAAGTAGCTTTAAAGGCGCTCCGGATCTGATAGTGTGTTAAAATGATTTGAATCAAATTATTCGTTAAGCATTATGAGTTTTCAACAATGTCAAACAAAACAGTATTAAATGTTCAGAGAAAACAAACATTAATTGCTTTAATGTATTTTTTAAAGATTTTAAGATTTTGTTATTCCTTAAATTACTATATCAATAATGTCCGACCTGAAAGTTTTCCAATTTTTTTCGATCATGTTTTTTAATGCTTACGCAAGCGGAGTGGCATGTATGTAACGCAACATGTAACAATTATTTTTTATTCCCAGAAATTGATTTTTTTTACTGCTGTCAGCAAATACGGTATCCCGCAAAGGGTTAAAGGATATATCAGCACATGTGTATTGCTGGTGACAGTTTTATTAATTGATTTACTTTTTTTGCTCATACATACACGAAAAATGTAATGATTTGCGAATACTGTGTCGAAATATTTCTAAAAAAAAAAGTGCAAGTTGTCAGTCGTAGGTATTTGTATAAAAGGTTTCTACAGAAATGACAACGTCGCCATGTTTTGCACTTGTTAAAAAAGTAGAAATATATTTACCTAGATGAAAACAACCCTGTTTTTTCCACCGATATAGGGGTCTTTCATTATGGACTTTGTGCAGATTTAAGCCTCTGGATTTTTTACTTTATAAACCGATATACCTTTAATTATGCACTTTGTACAGATTTAAGCTTGTGGATTTTAAAGTTGAGTTTAAGCCTCCCAATATACCTACCTAGTTCAAATGAAAATAATTCCCATTCTCCAATAGAGCTTCCTTGTTACTCCCACAATAAAAATCGTGAGTCAAACAATCACCTTCAGCCAAAGGGGATGCATCAAATTTTACGTACTCGTATTTCTAACTTACCTATAGTTGCCGAAATCCTCCTGCTGGATATGTCGTACAGTCAGTGTATGCCGGTTTCCTCTGGATGACATAATTCTCCTATCTGTCGTTTGAATGGGAAACGAGTTCTGATACCAGGATACCTAGACAAAGGAAAAAAAATATTATTTTTTTTTAATATCGAATAAAGGACAGATACCTAAGCTCTTGTGTGGTATTTCATTTTTTAACTTTTATATAGAGATAGGACAGAGGTTTTGTGTCGTTAGTTTTTCGTGAATCGATAAGGACATTTTTTGTTTTCTTGTGAAAGAAGGCATATTTTGACAAAGAGAATCTGAGTTTAATGACTATTTCCATTCGAAAGAAAAGGCAAAACATATAAGTCTCGTTTTTGGTCTTAAGAATAAAAAGAAAGTTCATTGTGCATTGAAATTGGAAATCGTTTTAGCAGACTTATTCGAGTGCAAAATTGTACTCAATACATAATAAATAAATACATAAATATTCCTCCTATTGCAGGAGGAAAATAAAAAAATTCCATGAGACAGGTGCTGCTGTAGCATTTAAAGACTTAAAAAAAATAAAAACCTCGTCCTTCTGCCACAAAATGTAGAAACCCACAAAAAATTATAAGGCAATAAAAAGCAGTCTATCTTCACACGAACTGGTGGGCATTTCTCGTACCTCTATATTCTGACAGTCGGAGTAGAGTTTTATTACATCCAGGCACTTTTCATTATTGCAATTATTAACCATAGGGATCAAGGGATCCTCGTAAAAAGTAAATCAACTTTCGCTCGTCTTCTTGCCGGAGACAGAGAGTTAAACAAATCCACAATCCGAAGTGACAATTACGGGGAATATCGCAAACAGCACAAAGCTCATCCTTTTTTTTTTGTAGGATTCTTTTTTTATGATTTATTTCTCGACGCGTTCAGGCTGTGTGGGATAATATAGTAGACCCAGGCAACGAAGGCGTTGATAATGATAATGATGCCTGGATGAGTGATGGTGCATTTGGTTTTCCGAGCGAAAAGCGCCAGAATTTTCAAGAAATAACGTCGGGTAATAAATTTATTTTAGAATGAGATGACATTGCTGTATCCTTGTCCGAATGGATATGCCAGTGGATTAATGCGGAAGCAACGACGAAAGAATCGTGTTTTCTCATTGGGAATTGGCGATAAATATTTTATTTACTTTTATATCGATTTTGTTTCTATTTTTGGTAAGGGTGTTGGTTGGGAGGTCGATATAATATCTTTGGATTTATTAAGTTTACGGCACACAGGAAGGCTAACAAGTCATGTGACTGATTTGAATTCAATAGCACTGTTAAGTGTATGGGTGGATGCTTCCTAGTTCTTAGCAACGTGATTGATTAGTTTCACATTATCAAAATACTTACTGGCGCTTGCGACTCAGAAGCTGTATGAGTTTGATGCGTTCTTGTAAAAATGAAGGAAGGGGAACTATATGTTTGCTGATTTGGAACGGTGAACTTTGAGGTCTCTTATGACAAATTATACTCTCGGAAGATCAGAAGGCTTATAGAAACATTATTTTGCTGAAAGTTTTACAGATTCTTAAAGACAAATTCATAAAGAAACATGTCGGGTTTCATTTGTCAAGAAACCCCACAAATCCCTTTGTGAAAAGGGTTAACAACTCTTTTTTTAAAACTAGCTCGCCAACACGGGAAATGGCTATCGTCCCAAAGTTGACTATTTTATATTCCTGCTGTAGGAAAGGAAGAGGAGAGGATGCTTATATTCCAACTTCCAGAACGTAAGATGCCCAAATACCCCGAACGGCCTTCGATAAGACTAAAATATTTTTCTTTTATTGCTGGTCTCAATCAAGTTGATAGCACTCTTTTCTGCAAATGACACTCCCGAAAGGCGCTACGTATTTTCTTCCGCTCTCTCTGAGGGGAATTTTTGGCGGATTTAAAGTGATATTTCAACCTTATGGAAAGAGGTATGGTAGATCTACTCTGTGGTGGCGTGGCTTAAGAAAAACTGGCATAAAACTAACTCTTAAGTTTATGAGAAGGCCTGGGAGTATGTCAAACTGGCCTACGCGGATTCTGTAGATTTGGAAAAGCCGTATGACCGAGTTCCTCGAGATTTACTCTGGAAAGTTTTGCAGGACTTTTATAGTCTGAATCACTTTTTTCTTCTCGAACTGCAGAATCTGTGTGCGGACAATGGCGTAAAATCCCATCATTTTTATATGTGCGTAAGACTTTGCCAGTGCTCTTGCTCTGTCTTTTCATAGCTGGGCTGGATAGCGCATAGCATAGCTGGTAGCAACATATAGGCTGGATGTTGCAGCGCAGTCTTGAACAGGAAAGCCAAATGCTTTTTACAGGTTTTTCAAACTCGTATGCAATGCACCCTAAGCATTAAAAAGGTCCTAGTAAAACAGGTGGCATCAGTAAAACTGAGCTTGAAGTGAAAGCAATCGCGGGTCCAGGCTACCAAAATTAGATATTTCACACACGTCTTTTAGTGTTTCTTATTTTGTTATAGAGTACGATATTCCTGTTTTTCTGGGAATCTCAATCAGCAGCAGCCACTTCTCTGGGATTATCGATCATTAATTTGATAATTTGAAGAGGGCATATGTTATTTGGATGTTTTCCGACAGACTGCGGGGACTTCAGACATTCCTGTAAAATCGATCAAAATTCTGATGGTTCTACAGGACACGTTTAGTGGCTGTTTGCCGACAGACTGCGGGACTTAAGAGATCATTTAAGTGGACTTATAATCCACTCGCCCCTGATGGTAGGGCAGGTCAAAAGGCTTTTTTGGACCAGCCTGGGGGTAGTGCCTGAAGCTCTCAATTTGGAGGCATATCGAGAAAAGACGGAAGGACATAATTTACCTAAGACTTTGAAATAATAAAGAGTTTTTTAGTCGAAATAAATATCTCATGAATTTCATAAAAGTCATAATTGGTCGACAAAGTCAATTGGAGCTTCCAAACTTTCTTTATCGGTCCTTTCTCCATTTAGTCTTGAAAGGGGAAGTTTTGGTATCATCTTATAAGCTCTAGACCGTCGAGAGTTCATCGTTATACCTAATTGGACCTATATTAGACAACTCATTTTTAAGGATTATAATATAGGAATTCTTATTGAACCAGATTTAAGGGCTCATGAGAGCACAGTGGCTCACTACTCAACGGTACCTGCTAATATCAAGACAAATTCTTTCTATAAGACGGTTCACACATGCGCTCAAACAGCAAAATGTTGCTACTTTTTTTTCACATAACTCGTGTAATGTGCGATTACTAAAGTGTAATCTGGAAAGCCCAAAACGTCGGAAGCTTTGAAGTTAGGAAAGTGGATAAGATCTCGAATGCTTCAATCAATGCTGTTAGTTAAGGTTGTCGAAAGATGCTCAGATGGTCAGAATACGCAGTCCTTACTTAAAAGAATAATATTGTCGTTAAAGTCATTGAGAGTACCTTTGTCTCACTACCTTAGCTTGTAGAGCGATTATGTAGATGCGAGGGAAAAGACTGAGTTTGTACACCATCGTCACTTAATATCGCATAGTTTGACCATCGGAAGCTACCTTTGTTCACAACGTGAGGCCGCTATAGTACGTTTTTTGTACCAGAAAATTTAGATGGTAATTCCAAGACTCTTCAATGGGCTAAGTCATGGGGATACTATGCCGAAAAGCTGCATAATGGAGCTAGTTGGCTGCATAATGCTTACATAATGCTTGCATAAGTGTCTAAGATGTGTACCTGCTATGCACCGATGCATGCTGGTTAAAATCTACGGAAATTAAAATAGCTTTTTGCGTTCTAAGAGTCTTCCATAAAAGGAAATATATAAGAGGCTTATATATAGGGGGTATTTGATTTGAACCTATTTAAAAACAGGATCATTTCAACGTTGAAATAAATATTTGACGAGTTCAAGTCTAAAAAACAGAAGACAAACATGTCGATTAACTTCTCGCAGTGACTGTATCAAGTCAATATTTTTATACTTTTCTTCAAATAAGTGTTTAAGTCTCTTTCACTACCTATTATGTGCTCTGAAAATTTTACGAACACCATTTTTCAAAATGTTCGAACACCAGAAATATTCTTCTGAACACCATTTGCCAAAGTTTTCTGCTGACATAAAATTTACAACCTGACAAAAGACATCTTTAAAAAGTTCTTACAACCTTAGTAGAGCCATGTTGTTCTTGACTGGTGTTTCAAGTTGAATAAATTTAAAAATAAAAAAAATACGATTCTTCCTTTCTTATGGCGAATCAATAAAAACAATTTGATAAAGGATGTTGAAAACAAACCAAACAAAGCTCATAAAATAAGCGGTTATGCGAAGCTTATCTGCTTCTTAAGGTTAAGATAATAAAAATTCGCGTAATGACTTAAAAATTTCTTCCAAGTATAAAACATTTTGTGAGTATCCTTTTACGTAGAATCCTTGTTATTATCTTGGGCGTAGATAGCAAATTAATTATATAAATAAAATTATAATCTCTGAGTGGAATCTTAATGAGGGATATTTCTTTTCATGGAAAGGTGCGGTGAGCCTGCTCTATTTTGCGAAAGGGATTTTGGTAGTCAGAGTCTCTGACGACCGACACCGGGTATAATCAGTTTAAACGCTCTGCCTCTTCAAATTGTTTATCATGGGATTAGGGAAATTATGCAGATAATTGGGTGCAAGGTTTTTTGAAAATATTTTTCCGATTGCCGATTGCGAACTTGATGTATTATTCATTCCAGTAAAATTGTTACAAACAAGGTACAGCTAGACTACAAAAGTCAACCTTGAATGAATGGGAGCACCTGTTCGTTTAGAAAACGGGCTCTAAAAATAATCTGTTACACCTGTTTTGGTGACGGCCTAATTGATTGGCCATGTGTATGCATACGTCAATTTGTAAACATGAAAGTGAACGGTGATTGGTACGAAGTTTCAGATTGTCTAAATCAATTGGTCAAAGCTTAATCTTTTATTAATGACAACCACGGCGCACATAAAGGCTCTTGTTGGGTGTGTATCGAGCTGATAGAAAAAATCGACTTGGCTCAATTTTCGTTCCCTATAGAGTCTAAGCCTTCAATATAAACACTTAACGCCACGCCAACCCTCTAACAAACTAAAATTGCTGGTATCTACAGGACGACTTATTCAATATTCTTCCCCGCAGTGTCAGGTAGTGGCCCAATGCAGCATAAACGAAGCCAGAGGCTACCCGACGAAAGAATTCAAAAATCTATCCTGTTTATGGTGTAAGTGTGCTTGTAGATATATGTGGGTATGAATACATAGTTGATTTCTATTCAAATAAGTAATATGGAGGGAATCAACAAACCGTTGCAACTGGATCCGCAAACACAATGCACACTAGCTTCGCTTCGTATCCTTCGCCAGAATGTATCCATGATTTTTCTACTTGTATATCCGGGGGATCTGCAAAGAAAAGAAGTGCGGAAAAAAAAACTTCAAAAAACGTACACACACATGAATAGCTTGAAAATGAGAAAATAAAAAAAGAAATAAACCACAAATCCTTTTAGCATGCAAATATTTTGTATTTCAATGGATATATTTCAAAACAACTTCCCCCCTTTTTGGTCCTGTGAGCCCATGTGCCACGACGAGAAAAAGAAAAATTCAATCTTGTTTTCAAACCACCGAGGAAAACACACAGCCACCTCAACATGAATAAGATATGGTTTAATGTTTCAATTTTAGTTCATTCAATGAAGAGAGAAGAGACCTTGTGTTCCGAGTATAGTGTGTTAGGAACGCCTGACGTATGCTGTGATTTATGTAAAGGGTTTTATTTTTTCTGGATTTCCAAAAAAAAAATCTCAAATAACACCAGCAGCAGTGCAATGGAAATAATGTCAAAAATTGAGGACACATTTGATGGATTTTCTATGAGTTTGTGTTTCAGGTAGGTAGAAATAGCAAAAACGGATGAGCCTTAGATTTCAAAGACCGAATTTGAACCTTTGTTATTCTCGTCTTCGAGCTGATGCCTATAGTCAGTATGATTTGACTAGTACGGCTTAGATAGTCACTAGAGCTAAGCCAATCGTCCAAGCGTTCCATTGCAATTTCGGTTGATTTTCTTGTTTTTCCATTGTGTGGCAGTGCTCGTCCACACCACTATAAAGGTTCCATAATAGATTGCTTCCTGCAACGAATTAAAGCACTTATTCCTCTCTACCTTCCTCTACCCTATTCAAGGAAAAGGGCACATAATCTTCATGAAGAATAAAGTTCCACTGTAGGTACACGAGGGCTGTAACATCCATTGGATCTATCGAATCAATTTTCCTCTCCATTAAATCCAATCTTTTCTACTATCGATTTCAATCGACAAAACGTTGTTGTGCTGCTGCGGAATGCTGCTGTCCATCTTACCTCTTGTGTACATAAGACATATTTCAAATTGAGTTCCTGTCGTCTTGGATATCCGCATAAAATGCCAGCGACATGGAAGGGAAGCCAGGACAATGTATATCTATGTGTACACCGACGTCCGATATGATATTTTCTTCCAGGATATAAAGCATCTGTGACGATTTTCTATTCGCAACTCAGCAGGCATTAGGATGCGAATAAATAGAAAATCACAAAAATAGCTTTTGAATTTATAATCGAAGTATAAAGAGGAAGCAAGGAGGAGAGGAGTCTTTGGCTTCGCGGAATTTTTTAGTCAAAAAAGCTTTCGCTCGCTTTGCGGATTTAAGTGATGGAAGCCGTAATATTGTTCATTGGGATAGAGAGAAAGCAAAGGAGAAAGTTATACCCAAGAGTTATTTTTCTCCGAATTACTGCTTATCTAAGCCAGTGCACATTCTTTAGCGAAATATCTGAGGCAAAAATCAAAAGTTTGTGCATAGACCGAAGAGAACTTAAACCCAATGTAAGTTCTGTTTAGGTGAAGAAAGTCTAATTAGGCGTTTTAAGAGTAAGGACAAAATGATCGGACGACAACGAGGGATAAAAAAGGATATAATTCAACATATTTAAACCACTTAACAAAGCCTTTGGGAAGAGTAAGTTGCTTTATTTTAGTAGCACACCTGAGAGACACGATAGACATAACAGAACTTGTTACCTATTGGGATTTTTCGCTAAAGGCGTCGCAGGATCATTATGTCCACAGGCCGAAAGTCCACAATTGATTTTTGACTGACCTTGGTTTATTACAAGTTAGCAAACCTGCTGTGAATCTTTTACCTAATCTAAAAATCTTGCACAACATGATCACATTCGACGGATGAATATAGTTAACGGAAATTTCGTGTGAACATTGAACCAACACGGATAAGTTATCCAGCCTACCCCGATTGGTCAAAAATCTATTGTGGACTAACAACAATGAGGCTGGCTCTTCCTTAAGTTTTAAGGCAGTTTCACAATAAGCGCATTAGCGTCAAACTATGGCGGCGGCGTCAACGACTAGATTAGAAAGATCGCTTGATAATACATAATCATAGCGAGAGACCACAACGACTGTTTTTACTGCAAAAAGACAAAACAGAAGATATTTTTAAAATTTTTCGACATTATTACACTATGGTGGAAGTTAGTTAAAAAACAAGTGAGTAAGTGCAAGAGTTCGTCTGTGACAAACTTCTATAAACCCAACCTTACCGTATAACACAAAATCTTCAAGTTTTTTGACCCGAATTCTTATATTATTTGTGAAGGCCACGCCCACAAAAGTGGGCATGGGCTAAAAATTAAAATCAATTAATTGCAATTTCGTTAGAATCATGAGAAAATACGGTGAAAGCGAAAATTATATTAGAAGTTTCGAAGAAGAAGAATTATATTAGAAGTTTTGACCTCCGCCCCTTAAAAGTGGGCGGAGGTCAAAATTTTGTACGGAGCAAATTTTCCAAATTTTAGCTACGATACAATAAAGCTATCGCATTCATTTTTTGGTATGTAATTGCCATGTAATTGTCTTTGAAGAAGCCAAAAATTTTTAGAATTTTCATTGACCACGCCCACTTTTTAAGGGATTTTAACTTAAAATGACTGTTTTTCAGTAAATATACATGAAATTCGACAAAAGTTGTAGATATTAGCATTTTCTAACTTTTATGTATATATTAAATGCGCCTCGCCCAGCTTTGTGGGCGTGGCGTTAAAAAAGTGATTTTTTTAGTTAAAAATACGCACTTTTAGGCCGAAATGTATGCAACCACCTGGCATAAAGCATTCAACAGTTATATTTTTATATCCCATCCACTTTTTGGAGGCGTGGCAGTTTATTTTTGGTATGGTCGGGTATTTGGCAATCCGTCGTAGATGGACTGAAGCTTTTGCACACGCACTGTTGCACTTTCCCACATGATTTTTTCCGTTTGGAGTAAACTTTTCGAGAAATCAGGTTCTTAAAGATCTTACATCTTAAAAGCGGGTATGGTCGATATCGTGGGCGGTCAATTTTTAGCTTTTTAAGGGTCTTAGGCCAATATTGTTCAGTACTAAAATTTGAGCTCCTACGCCAAGTCTAACTTTACCAAAATACATTTTGAAAGAAAATATGAAATAGAGGTTAACTCACATTGAAGCCAGTAGTGGGCGCGGCCGTTGACGGATTGAGTCAATTTTTACATTTTGTCTGTGCAACAGAAAAATTAAGCCGCGTACGAAGTTAAGGCTCTGTAGCTTGATTTTGAAGAGCTTAAACCTTCACACGGACGGACGGACATGGCTTAATCGATTAACTTGTCGGTCTCGATCATATCTCTAAAAGCTCTTAGGGGTCTACGATGATTATTCCACTGTGTTGCAAACCCTCGGTCGGGTATAAAAACTAAGTGGAAGCTTGTTGGAGGCTTATTAAACACAACTAGTTTAAGACTGAGTGGATGTTAGCAAACAATTTTTATAAGTTTCTAATGTCCTGTGGAACATTTGACAAATTGGGTTTCAGAGTGAACTGACGCGTATATTTGCGGACTAGTTTTTTTTATTAAGATCCACCTAAATTTCATAAATCGTCTCTATAAAAGAAACTACTACTTGAATTTTGTGTCATTATTTTTTCATCCAAGTGACACGTGAAAACGGTGACAGCTGACACTGAATAATTTTGCAGAATTATTAAAAATATACGCCAAAAAAGAGCACGCGTTATGTCTTCAGCCCAATGAATCCGTTGCATCCGTTACGTCGAAGTACACGACTGACAACTCAGTGAAATACACACGTTTTTATGGGAAACGACGTACGTCACGAAGTTCTTCTATGGGCCGCTTTCCATAAGAAGGTGTGTATTAAACTTAGTTGTCAGTTGTGTACTTCAACGTGACGAATGCAACGGATTCATTGGGTTGCAGGCTTTATCGTTGCGCAAGCCCATTATAACAAATGTAAGGAAAGCTGAGCTTTGCAAGACCCCCTATGCATTTGCCCGTAACATCAATCCGGCATTGAACTCTGCAACTTAAAATTTCACTCAAAAATTGAAAATATTATCCTATTTACATGCGTGCAACTTTATGTTTTTCTTTTCTTTTAATGACTCTTTTTATGTTATTCTTTTTATGTTATTTCTTCAAACGCATTGTAGCATTATAAATAAGGGGGAGATCCTTGATCCTTAAGGTTAAAAAATTTTAACTCAGCTAGTTTTCCTTGTAAACATTTCATACTTCAGCGAAATCTACACAACATCATCATGATAACGCCCGTTAAGATACTAGTAGCTTTTTAAATGTTCGTTTTTGAAAATGATTTTACATTTTTTAGTAAAACCATTAAATCTTCGAAGTTTTTGAATATTCAAAGTTTGACATAATATTATATTTTTAATTAACAGAAAAAGTCTTTTGTAGACAGTTAAACGGCTTAAAAAGTATAAGCAAACAAACAAAAACAAAATATTTTTATACCCGACCGAGGGTATATTAATTTTAGAATTATTATATTAGTTTGTAACACAGTGAAATAATCACCGTAGACCCCTAAGACCTTTTAGAGATATGATCGAGACCGACAGGTAAGTCGATTAAGCCATGTCCGTCCGTCCGTCCGTCTGTCTGTATGTGTGAAGTTTTTAGACCTTTAAAATTGAGCTAGGACGCTCAAACTTGGAGCATATCTTGGTTCTTATTTTGTACAGACAATGTGTAAAAATCAATTAAATCCGCCGACGGCTAGTCCACTACTGGCTTCAATGTAAGTCAACCTCTATTACAAATTTTCTTTCAAAATGCCTTTGGCCAAGTTAGACAAGTTAGACAAGGCGTAGGAGCTCAAATTTTGGTATAGAGCAATAATGGCACAAAACCTCTAAGAGGGCGAAAATTGGACAGCCCACAATATCGACCATGCCCACTTTTATCATGTTAGATCTTTAAAAACCCGATTTCTCGGAAAGTTAACTCCAAATTAAAAAAAAATTCTATAACAAATAATCAAGATAAAACTACTTGCTAGGTTTGCTCCACACAAAGTTTTGAGCTCTGCCCACTTTTAAGGCCGTGTTTAGGAAAAAACTGTTTTTTTTGCAAAAATTTTCGGGTTCAGCGCATTTTGTCGTGATTCTAACGAAATTACAATTAATTGATTTTAATTTTTAGCCCAGACCCACTTTTGGGGCGTGGCCCATACAAATAATATATGAATTCGGGACAAACAAAAATTAAAATTTGGTGTAACACCGTATATACAGTCGGGTATATAGAAGTTTGTCACAGACGAACTCTTGCACTTACTCACTTGTTTTATCAAATTTTAGCAGAACACTTACTATGCCAATTATGTATTTCAAAATTATATTTTATACCGTTTGATAGAGGTTTGGAACATAAAACAATTATTTCGATTTTTCTTATAGCCGATGCCGTAGGGTGGGGTTATATTAGGTTTGGTTCATAGTCCGTAACATAGAGAAATAATTATTTTAGGGGTATCTTAATAGGCATTTATCTTAATAGGCCATATGATAGAGCCCCAATTGTGAGTCGAATGAGACATGTGCGTCCGTCCGTTTGTCTTTAGGGAATTTTAAGCATTAAATTTTGAGCTAAGATATTGAAGTTTTTTATGTCCCGAGGGCTTACATTTGTAACCATATTTCAACTCCGACCACTGACACGCCCACTTTACTTAGTAGCATGAAAAGTTAAAATTGTAGGACGCTGAAATTCGGTATACAATATTCTTGCTTAAATGTATTGATAAATGCATTTAAACAAATCTAAAAACGCCCCCATGTGGGCGTGGTCGCATTTCATTTTCAGTCTAATAAACGATATTTATATGCTATACGTTTGCTTGCAATCAAGAAAGGGTTCCACTATATGTTAACATATTTCTGTATACTTTCAACTTACTGAAAAATTTTTGACCAAATTTTGTTTAAAAACCTTTTTTTAATATAAGAAATAACTTAGCACATGCAAACTTCAAAACTTAGGTTAGAAACGACAATTTTTAAATTTTTAAACACAGCTAGCTTTTTTCTGTCCGCTTTGAACTAGAGCTATAATCCGAACAAGCTCGCTGGTACCACTAAGATACTAGATCATTAAGAAAAATGCTTCTCAAAATGCTTTTTTTTATAATTCACTCGTGTACAGTGGATTGGCTACCCTTTTTAAGAGGAAACCAGTAAGTAAGTGCAACAGTGCGTATATAATAGCTGCGGTCCATCTGTAACGGATCGCGGTATGCCCTATTCCTATTCCTATTCTCCTTTCCATTCGTTTATTTCCTTTTTTTCCAACCCCGTCCCGTTACCATTTATGCATCATTTTAAATAGAAAACTAAATCCTTCCTTTTAAGTTTTTGTTCACTTTTTTGAAAGAGGGGCGTGGCATGTCCAACCCCTTTAACCGAAAATCAATATAAGCATAGAAAGTTTGCGGCTAAAATGTACGCAAAATTGTTTTTTTTTTGGTTAAAATTCATTAATTTTGTAAAATTGACTTCTACAGATGGGCGTGGCCGAAAACTTTGTATGAACGAAATCTGAAATAGTATCCGGGGTTCTTTATGTGGTAAATTTTATATCTTATTCTATACTTAGTAAAGCGGTCGAATCCATGATTTTCTGGAAGTTTAAAGGTTTTTTTTTGGAATTGTACCTCTAAATATGGGTGCGGCCCAAAACTTTGTATGAACTAAATGTAGAACTTAAAATTTTCAACATAACATATAAAGAAAAAAATTTTCGATTTGGAACAAAAATATTGAATAAATTGCTTTTGAACAATAACTCTTTAATTTGATGCCAAAAATGTAATTTTTTGGGTAAAATTTAACAATTTCGTAATATCAACCAGAATACTTCAAAGCCAAAAACTTTGAAGAAGCAAAATCTAGTATAAAACCCGGTGAAGCTAATGTGCTAAAATTTTTTTCTCATCCTTACTTAATTTAGGTTAAAAAGTAGTCGAAATCCATGTTTTCTGGAAAATTAGAGGTTTTTCTTAAATTCTGCCTCTAAATGTGGGCGTGGCCCGAAACTTTGTATGAAAGAAGTATAAAAAAAGTGTTTTCTACATAATATATCAAGTAAAATTTTCTCGATTTTGAACAAAAATATTGAATAAATTGCATGTGAAAGATTGCACTTTCAATCGGTGCCACGGCCACAAGGGGCGGTCTGCGTACTTTTTTTTTTTATTTTTTATGACTTTTAATCATTAGAAGATACTAAATGATAAATTTCAACATTTTAAGACGTCTTACAGTCTTGTAAGCACCGGAGGTTGTTGCACATTTAGATCAATTGTGGTCGTGTCTGTCACAATTCGTCTCAGAATTCGGTCTCGATCATATGTCCTTGGAGGTCTATCGTCATTATTTCTCTATGTTACATTTTCGCCTGTGTCAAACTTAATATACTCCATTCCTATGGAATAGTGTATAACGAGAGGATGAGGATACGGAGGAGAGGTGCCGATGCAGTCTTGCTTTGAACAGCTGCAGGTTGAATTGGGCAGAAAAGATTGATCGTGGAAGGTCATTCCACATTCGCGTTGTACGGCTTATGAAAGAACCTCTACACTTTACTATACGTCTGAAAGTGGGCTCAAGGGTGAACTGATGAGCATTCGATCTCTGGCGTGTATTACGGTGGAATAACTTAAGGGCGGAATGCAGTTGGCTATTTCACTGAAACACTGTTTGTAAAAAAGCGATAAAACAGAAGATGATTGACTTTGCAATATTTCTGTCTTCAATAAATTTTAAGGCACGTTTTTTTATCTTGTCTAGCAGGTGCAGTGATGTTTTAGGGGCATCAGCCCAGACATGGAGATTGTATTCCATCTTAGGGCGAATATAGGCCTTATATAAAACAGCCAAATCAGGGGGGGTGAAGTTTTTCTTACGTCTTTTGAGGAATTCTAGGCATTTCAGAGCATTCTTGGCGACATCAAATATGTGGTCTTCTCAAGTAAGGTTTTTATTGACGCACATATCGATGATGGAAAGTGTTTCGGTTTCGTCGATGCAAGTGGCATTCATGGATAATGACTGGGTGTTTTGGTTTTTCTTCAATGACAGAAGACAGCATTGAGTTTTGGAAGCATAAAACTCTGTTACGTCGTCCCCATGATACAATGCTGTTAAGGTCGGAGTTTAATGTGTTTGACATACGCCGTCCGAAGAGCATGGACAAGGAACTGAGAACGAATATAAAAAACTCAGGTAACTGTCATCAGCAAAGGAGGGAACTGGATTAGTAATAGCAGACAAAAGATCATTTATGAAGATAGGAAAGAGAGTCGGAGACAAAACAGAGCCCTGGGGAACCCCAGCGTTTGTTTTGTGAATTGCAGACTTGAAACCGTCCAAAGCAATTTGAATTGAACGGTCCGAAAAGTAAATTACTAAATAAGAGATTCATCGATTCCAAATGCGCGCATTTTTGACAAGAGAGCTTGATGCCACACTCTGTCAAACGCTTTCGAAATATCAAGTGCAACAGTCTTGCTTTCACCAAGAAGATGCAACAATGGTTAAACTTTTCATGAGATATGCCATCAAATCACCAGTGGACCTTTTGCTTTACGAAAACCGTCCTGCCGGCCATTTAAGGGTTTTCGTGTTTCGAGATATTTCATTAGCTGGAAATTAATCAGCGTTTCCATGACCTAATAAGGAAGTTAGTGCAATTGGACGATAGCTAGAGGGAGAGGAATCGCCTTTTTTAGGGATGGGCTGGCGAAATGCTGTTTTCCATCTACTCGGAAAGAGACCTGAAGAGTAGGATCGATGAAAAAGCTTACACAGTGGTTTTGCCTGCTGGAATCAGCATCGGAAGAGGAATGTTTTGGATTGTGTCAGTGGCTTACAATAGGTCGTTAGTCCCTAATATATTAAATAAAGTGTTAGTTGAGGATGTATATATGAAAAAAACAGCACATACTTAGAATACAGCACATAATGTTAAGAAGTTGGCGCTGTTTCAACTCGCACTATTCCTCCAATCGTTTTTTTGACGTAAGCTGGAAATAAAACCGACCCTCGGGGCACAACACCGTCCAAAGAGTGCAAGCAATATTTAAAGCTGTCTAAAACCACCTGAATTGAGCAGCTCAAAGGGTGACTATTTTAGATTGATTTAGAACCTATACTATATTTTTAATTTTAAAACGAATTTCGATCAAACGATTAAAGTTTTGTCTAGCCACGATTTAGTTTTCTTGGTTAAACTGTAAAATTTTCAACAAGAATTGTTTACCATCTCTATAGGCGAAGTTACGTTTAAAGCAGACCCTCGAAACTTTTAATGCATGGGCTACTAACCCATTTAAACAACTTTATCTTTTTCTTGAGCTGATGTCCTCTATTTTTGTTTATTTTAAGGAACCAAAAAGGCTTAAAATCAACATTCCCCAAAAATGATGTATATATTTTTTTAAAATACTCATTGACCCTTTTTGGCATGACACTCCACTCTTATTATCTGTCACATAAATGCAGCCATAATAATGAACGCAAATCAAATTCGAAAAAATGCTGAATCACATACCAAAATAAACAACTCTCGGGCACACATGCTCCACATTAAATCCCTTTCGAAGGAAACTTATTCTTCGTTTGACCATGATAAAAATATTCAATCCCTTTTGGCAAAGGTCATCATCCAAAAAACACTTGTATGCCATGCTCTTTTATGAATTTCAATTGAATAACAATTCAATTTGAATCTTTTCGATAAAATTTAATCAAAAACCGCCCACAGACATTGACCCCCTTCAGGGCTGCTTATTCAAGACCCAACTTACATAGAACATCGAGTCTCATATCGACTGTAACCGGATCACCGACTCCATTGTCTGCCGTACACTGATACACTCCGGCCTGTTGACGTTCCAATTTTTCCAAAGTCAGTATTGGACCGTCGCCAATACGAGCTGATGATTTCCCAGGACCGCTCTGTAAGGATACAAAAGAACAAAAAAAAAGTTGCATATTGTTTATGAAGAAAAGTTTTTTTTTTCGAAAAATATGCACACACACATAAATTGGTAAAAGGACAAAAACTAGAGAAGAAAATATCTTTTGTTTTTCCCTTCCGCAACCATAAAGCTAGCTTTACATCTTGGCGAATAATTTTTAAGTTTACCCGCACTCAGCCCACTTGGTTATGGGCTATTCGACTTCTGGGACCGCCGCATATGCATGCCACGCCGGATACCAGCGACAGCAAACGGCAACAACGACACGACGACGATAGTGTAGAGTTTGCAAACCATACTAACTACATTATGCAAGGACTCTGATATGCACACAGGACTCACAACGCAAATCGCATTTTATTAAGAAGCAAAACTCGTTTGAGGCATTATAGACGGCGCAGAGGGAGTCAGAATAATTTTCATCGGTAAACGGGACACAAGAGCTCCTGACGGTCGACAGCATGCATGATATGTAGCACCTTTACAAAAGCGACTACAGTGCGGAAGGAGTGGGTATACACGGCTACAGTCTTAAGTGTAATTTATGTTAAACACGTCTTCAATGCACATTACGAACACGTTTTGCGGTTCTTTGGCAGTGCTAGTCTATTCCCCATAAAATCCTTTTACTCGAACGAGCACAACCTAGGATAGAGTACTAGGGAGTAGAAATATCTAAGTTCTTTGGCTACGCTCAGGCATCACTGGTAAAGAACGTTGCCTGCCTGTGCTGGTGCTTCTATCGGGAAGCTCATATATTAGTCTCACTCTTACGAAAAAAAAGTACGGGACACACACATCACGAAAGGATAATATTTATGCACAATTTAGGCAGCTACCTCCATTCATCGCGTCGCGCTGTTATTCAGAACTCGCTGCCTGATCCCCCATATATTATGCTTTAAGGAGCGAACAGAAGCGAACTGAAAAGGAACAACGAAAATGGTAGCATAAATCTTAAACTTAGCATGCACGGGCGTCGGGACCGTCCTCAGCGGAACTTTTCCTCTCGTCAACTTTGTGTTCGCTCGAAACGGTGTGGTAGGTTAGGTAGTAGTAGCCATGCTGGAGGTTTAGAATTGATTCATTCGCTTCGCTTCACCACCACCTCGATGGCAACCCCACAAGGATATGCAGCGATCAAATTTGTGAAATGTTTCCCCGACCAGAAGATGCCAGCAAATAACGAAAGCTGGTAAGGACATGTTCAGCAAAGGGTGCAGTCAAATTAATTATACCATATAATGGATTGGAGAAGGAGCAGCCTACCGTATCGACACGGCTTACGGCGCGCTCCTGATAAAAGGTATAAAGGTACACCATGTGCTCCTCGGGCCAGCCGCTCGGGGATCTAAAAGCCCATTGTAGGCCGTTTTTGAGTGGGTGAAGCCAGTGAAGTTCACCGTTCAAATGGTGTTCCAAACAAATGGACGAAGATTCATTTTTTTCGGCTCTCCCTGTGCCGACAAGTTCGGGAATTGATTTATTACCATTTTGGGGATGATACGAGAGAAGGTGGGCTATGCATGTGTGTTGAGAATGATTTAATGTGTTCCACGTACTATGACAGATTGAACATGCGGATATGCTTCGTGCAGACGACGAGAATCATTGGTGTTTTATGTTCCATGGACTTTTGGGATAACTTTGGTAGGTACTAAGGCTGGTGGTAAAGCTGATTGTACGTCCGTACCATTTTATTCTGATGTGTTTTGGGAATGTGTAGCATACGAGCGCCATATGACCAATAAATGGTCCATTGAATGGGGTAGCACCAAGGGTACCTGCCCGTGTATTCCAACCAACTATTCCAGTTTTGATCGATTAAAGTTTACGGTTTGTTCGAGGTTAGTCCAAATTAAGCGAGAGTTATTGATGGTCGTTCTGAGATGTGCGATGTGAATGATGCGGCAGAGTCCAGAAGTTTTGGGGAAAATTTTTTGTTATGAAGTTGAAGTTCACTACGACGGGTGGTTTTGTGGCCGACACAGGAAAAGAATTTCTGTTTCTATACAAAAAAAAAACAAAACTTTTATGTAGGTAGGTACCCGAACTCGTAAAGAGCGGCTTTTGAAAAAGAAAGCAAAAGTTTACCAATTATTGATTTATGTGATTTCGGTAAAGAGTTCGCCCACTTGTTAAAGTTAACAGAAGATAATGTCCTTATTTGGCTTCAACGATTTTCTGAAATCACTAGACTTTCCTTGAGAATATGAAAAAGCTTTTGAAAAGCCACCATATTAAATGGTACAAAAAATCATTTAGTGTTGATGTTGATACTATTGTAATTTTCGCTGTGCCATAAAATTTTGAATCTTGAACCGTGATTTGAACAAACGAGTAAGATAAATAAATAAAAATAAATAGAGTGGCGCAACAGCTCGAGGTGAACCAGGGCCAACTTCTCAACCATGTATGCTGTGTGTGCTATACTTTTTTTCACATACAAGGGGACCTACAATTTTTTGCCGAATCCGAACGGCACTTTGAGAAGTTTTTCGAGACAAATGTTACTCTCGGAGGGTTTGTAAGACCCTCGCGGAGGTGGGAGCCGTGAAAAAGAACAAGTCTTTTTTTCAGGTGGCAGAGGCAGGATTCGAACCCAGACCTCCGGCGTCAGAGGCACACACACTAACCACTGCGCCACGGCACCCACAACGAGTAAGATAATTAACTGTAATAAATTAAACCGGCATTCAACAATCTTCTTACAATACAGTTCAGTGTATCGACCAATACATTGAAGATACATTGCGTTGCTGCTAGATTGTTCAACATGGACTTTCCATAAGACTCGATGTTATTGAATTTCTAAAAATCTACCCAAAGTATGCTCTTTGAAAAACCGCTTTTGCTTAACTATGCAGTACGAGGTCAGCATAACCTGCTTCTCAAGTACACGTGCTGTCATTTTGCAAGGCAGTTTTTGCCACTCAGCTTGTTGACATATTCATCGATAAGCCGTTTCATCATATTAAACGTACAAGGCCAGGCTTGAAGTCCAATAGTCATTTGCTGTTGTGTGGCTAGATTTCCCTGTTTATAACTATTCCAAAAGATAGGAGGTGTATTAAGTTTGTAACACAGAGAAATACCCCCAAAACTTTAAGGGCATAGGTATGATCGAGACCGAATTGAAAGTCGAATGAGCCATGTCCATCCGTCTGTCGGTAGTTTTTACGCCTTAAGTTTTGAGTAAGAAACTTGGAGCTTGATATGTGTTATTTCTAGATATGTAATCAATTTTTAAAACCGCCCCCTGTCAAATCAAAGTTGGCGTGATTAGCTGAAATTTGGTATGCGATATCCTCGCTCAATTGTATTGTGATTGTCCTTTAAAAAAGGCGGAAACCGCCTTCAATGTTGTTATATATGGTCATATATAATTTGCATTCTCATAAACGGTTTTTAATCGATATATGTATTTGCTTTAAATCCAAAAAACTTGCACCATCAAATGTTCAGATATATGCGTATGCTATCAACTCAAATCAATAGATTATCTCCACACCCACTTTTGGGGGCGTTTTTAAGTATAAACCAAACTTTTTAATAAAAAAATGCAATCAACGCCTGTATACCACATCTGATAAAAAATATTAACAAAAAACTATGTTATTGAATATGGGTTGATGCAACGCCCTTTTTTAATTAAGGATACTCCTTCCTGATTATTTCTAAAAACAATTAAAGTTAATAGAAACTAAAACTTACCAAGGGGGGGAATGGCGTATCCAACGATTCGCCTTAGCGGATTGTTACCCTTCCACTAGTTTTGGGATGAATATCAATCGGTCTCTTCTCCAAGCTCTGGAAAAAAGGCACAGCCTTGAGCAGAACATATTTACGTTTTTCAAATATGGAATGACAAATAATTCTCCCTGCTTGGCTTGGACATTTTGAATGTGGGGCTTAAGTCAATCCGACCAGGAGACCTTCCAAGAGTCCGTAGCCTAAAAAGCTACATCTTTTTGAGTATTATTGTTCGAATATTAGAGTAGGAAACGACATTCTTTTCTCGGAGTCACTTTTTGCTACTAATGTTATAAGAAGACGATTTCTTGGGAAAAGAGTCAAAACCTTAAAGCAGTTTAACCTTAAAATTAAACACTCTTCGAACGTCCTCACTTTTTTAAATACAGAGTCCAGGTCCACCACTTTATCGAAGGAAGATCTAAGGACGCTTCGAATAATTACAAGCAACAAAAATAAAATAAATATAAAGAAACTTTCACAGTTAAGTCTCCTTCGAAACAGTCACCATTATCATCTAGACGAAATCTCCTCATTTATCCACTTCAATCCTTTAACCCGTAGCATTCAAATTCAATTCGTAAAAACTCCCTCAACTCTGAACATTTTGTCTATGTACGACGAATCCTCTTCTTGATCCCCTAATCCCAATTAAGACAGAAATAAAACAGGCACACACACATACAGCTGTTGAAAAAGAAAATCAAGAACAGAAAATACGATACGAACCTTCTTGGTCCAGAATATCGATGGGACAGGATTGCCGGAACCTTTGCACTCCAACGTTATCGGTCCACCCTTCCGCGCTTGCAATTGTCCTGATGTTGGTATCGCACGTACACTCGGTGGAACTGCGCGAAACAAATGAAATTCCAAAATAAATGACAAAGTTGAAAGTTTAATCCTTGATAATTATTCAAAAGGATAAACACACAAGTTGAATAGATTATCCTTTTCTCAAACAATAAGAAAATCGTACACAGAAAAGCTACAAAAGGAACATTTTATCAAAAAGGACGACGGAACGCTAACAAAATAAAACAAAAAATAATAAAGTAAAAACTTAACAAAAATGAATTCTAGCAGTGAGTGTTGATACAAAGATCCTTGTGCTTTTCATGAATTCGGATTAAAAAAAAAAAAAAAAAAAGACGAGCCTCTGGCATTATTATTATGATGATTATTTCACTTACCCAGTATTTCGACTGTGTGCACTTGGTCCCTGTTAACTTTGTCACTAATTTGACACACATAATCTCCGGCATCCTGTGGCTCCAAATCAGATATTTCTAAATTATATCCATCTATCAGTCTTATTCTTTCATCCCTTGTCACCATAATATTCGAGGCTGTGAGCACATTAATACCACGTCGCCAAAGTAACACAAAGTTTCCTGGAAAAAGAGGGAAAAAAGGACATGTAGTGACATTGGAGCTAAGGACAAGAATCTTGTTTTAGCGCTAAATATATAAATCACTTCAGAATTGTCACAGAAGTTCTTGTTCGTCTAATTTCAAATTTATTACCGGCCGCAAAAGACATTTCGAATCGGCCAAGTGTAATGCTGATTGAGTTTCCTTTTTTTTACGGCGATAAAGTTGTTCGTTCTTCCAAATCTTTTGCTTTTGGTATTTACTTTGACTTAAAGACTCACACGAACATAGCGCACGATGATTGTACTAGAAAAAGACCTGGCGGCGTTTTAGAAAATGCATTCTTTCATTCGCATCACCCAAACTATTTAACCGATTTTCTGCTTCTTCTTAATGTCTGGGTTTAACAACCGTTTGGATGTTTCTCCAGTAAAACAGACACTGGGTTATTTTTCCGAGATTATGTTATTTTTCCGTTTAGTAAGTTATAAATCTCAATAACAATATTTTTTGTTAAAGAAAGTCAGTCAATGAGGTACCTATCATTACCAGTTAAAATCTGATTTGTAATGTCATTTCTCCCAGCATAGTATCCCCTCTTTGAAGGAAATCTTTAGTTCACAGAACTGGCTTTCACCTAATTTACGTAATATCCTGTCAAACTCTTAAGAACTTATTTTATTTCCGAGCAAATCCGAGCTAGATATTTCTATGACGAAAGCTAATAAAAAAGCATACATAAGGAGTTTTTAAGTTATTCTTTGCATTTAAGGATGAAATGTTGTTTCCGTAGTTCCCCGAACACTTTAATATAAAGAACGATTTTATTTTACTCTATTTCCTTGGTTATATTGAGGATAATGGTCCTCAAAAGTTAAAGTTCTGAAAAAAAGTTATTCAACTTAACAGACACTACAAAATATCCCCACACATTTTTTTTGTATACCTAGAAACTCGGTTTCATAGAGATTTCGAACTGGGAATAATCAACAAAGTGAGATTGGTGAGCTCATATTAAACATTAGAACCAGAAAAAAACCCAGTATATTTGTGCAGAATTAACTGTTTCAAATTGACAGACAGAATTTTAAGGCCTCGATCATAAGTCCAATAGCAGGTAAGGTAAAGGAGACTTCAATCAAAATTTCGTTCATGTAAAGTTTTTAGCCACACCCCCCTTTAAAAGTAGATTTTTCAAAAATATTGAATTTGAACCAAAAACTTGTGGTTGCGGACGCACTACTTATAAAATGTCAAAAAATAAAAATAGCATCAGCATTTGACAATCTGCGATAGGATATGATAGTAAATGGTCCGTTTCACCAACTGTACCTTCTGCGTACACACTGTAGCACTTACTCACTGGCTAATATTTACAATTGATGCTTGTCTGAAGGTTCAGTATTTCCCTGACAATTGGAAAATAGTAAAAGTTGTGAATATCTTAAAGCCAGGAAAACAGGTTGAAGATCCTAGCAGCTAAAGACGTATCAGTTTGTTTAACAGTCTGGCAAAATATTTATATAAAAAAGTTGTGAAAACTAAAATTCTGACAACAATGGAGGACAAGCAAGTATGTCCAAATGAACAATTCGGTTTTTAACGTCATCGAAATTCGGCGCATCAGGTTATAAAAAAGTTGGAAATTGGAAAGATTCCGGCACTGTTTAGCATTGGGGGCTAATATACAAAATGTTATTATTTGGGTTCCCAGATTATGTAGTCAAAATTGTAGGTACTTAATTTTTTGTCAAACAGATGTTTTTAGATTTTTTTTTTAATGAGTGTGATGCAGGTGTTCCGCAAGGGTCTGTATCGATACCCACTGCCTGCTCTAGCATTGGCTGTTTTTGCAAATTTTTATATTGAGTGGGCTTAAGGTCACTTTGACCTAAACGTTTTTAGTAAATGCGTAGAAGAACTTGGGTTTGAAACGACAATTTTAAAAAATAGTAACGTAATTTTGTGACCTTTTTCTCACATTTTGTACTTTTACCAAATCTGAACAAGATCGTTGTTACTGTTGAGGTACTAGAAAATTTTTATACCCAACCCGGGGTATATTAAGTTTGATGTATAGTTTGTAACGTAGTGAAGAAATCACCGTAGACCCCTAAGACCTTTTAGAAATATGAATGGGACCGACAACAGAATCGATTAAGCCATGTCCGTCCGTCTTTTAGACTGCAATTTGGTGGGTTGGCTGGAAGTTCATCGGACCAGATCAAGTTTGAAAATTAGCTGAATCTGCCCACAGACACGCCCACTACACTGTAAGAGCGACCATCCCTAATTTGAAAAACTACTTTTTCCAAATTTTAGCTACGTTACAATGGTGCTAGCGTATTCATTTTTGGCGTGTAACATTGCCTTTTAATTGTCTTTAAAGAAGCTAAAAAAGTTTGAACTTTTCGTAGCCACGCCCACTTTTTTAAGGGATTTTAGCTTAAAATGACTGTTTTTCAATAAATATATATGAAATTTTACTAAAAATTGTATGACAAAAGTTGTAGATATTAGCATTTTCTAACTTTCATGTATATGTACCTTTCATGTATATGTGCCTTTCATGTATGTGCCTCCCTCCACTTTTGTGAGCGTGGCGTTAAAAAAAGTGATTTTTTAGTTCGAAAGGTGGAGTTTTTGGCCGAAATGTGTGCAACCACCTAGTATAAAGCATTCAACAGTTATATTTTTATATCCCGCCCACTTTTTGGAGGCGTGGCAGTTTTTTTTACTATGTTCATGCATTTTGTAATCCGTCGCAGATGAACTGAAGCTTTCGCATACGCACAGTTGCATTTTACCACTTGTCAAATATTGTTTTTGAAAATGCTTTTATGTTTTCGAGTCAAATTTCAGAAGGTTTTGAAATTTAAAATTTCGCTATAATTCGCTTAAAATTTTAAAGCTAAATTAAATTTCTAACAGGTGTGATTTTTTTTTTCATATTATTTCACCGGAAATGGGGTGCTAAAGTGAAAGAAACACACATGATTTTCTTGCGCTTTAGCGACTTTTTTGCGAAATGCTCAAAAACGGTAGTAGTAAAAATCTTTCACAAAAACATGACTTAAGCACTTGGTTCACTTTAATTTATTTACACGTGTGTTTAATATCGACTTTGTGCACTTAGCCGGTTTTTCAGTATGAGATCATTTGACTTTCCGAGTTGAACTAAGATTAGCCCCAGAAATAATTAATTCAGTGAATTTTGATCTGGGGCTTATCTCGGTTTAACTCACCAAATTCGGTGAGTTCATCTCGGATCAACTCTTTCGAACAACACGAACTTCTTTTTATTTTTTTTTTGGGGTATTGCAGTTGATTTGCGTGTTTCTCTGAAAAATGACATCTGAGAATAACTCGATCTTCTTTTCCTGTAGTTTTCTATGTGAAGTGAGATTTGGGAGAGTCAATAATTTCGGGAGTCGAAGATTTTGACGATTTGTTTACGGAGTTAACACTGCACTGAAAAACTGCTCACTGGGTTCAGTCCAGATTCGTTTTGTTACAAGATTAACAAATCTTAGTTCAAGCTAGGGTTAACTCAGCACTGAAAAACCGGCCCTTAGTGGTTTAAGTTGGATATTTCTATGCTTATATTGATTTTTGGTTATAGGAGCTTGACATGCCACGCACCTTTTGAAAAATCAATTAGAAAACCTCATAAGGAATAAAATGTTTTTTTTAGTTAATTAATGATTTATAAATTGTAACAGGAAGGGGATGGAAAACAAAAAATATAGGAACGGGAAATAGGATAAAAATGGAAAAAGATTAGGAATCGGAATAGGGTAAATGGACCGAAGCTGTATTACATACGCGCTGTTACACCTACTCACTGGTTACTACTTGCCGTTGTCGCGAAGTCACATCGCGATTGGACGGAAGGTCAAATGGATTGACGGACAACGTAGAGATACCATAAAAGGTCCTTTTTCCATTTTTAAACAGAGTGCTAAAAACAAGTCAAAGCTTTCCAGGTATCAATTTTAAAAAGCCAACTTCCCGGTAAATCTCCTAATGAAAGTTTCCAGGAATTCCATCCCATTATTTGTTTTATATTAAATCCTCCTGGAAGTCAAGCCAATTCGTTTTACATTGATGGATCGTTTTCTAATGAATTCCAAAAACTATCGACATATAGGTACCATAATGCCGCAGATATGTCAAGCACGTTTATCCAATAGAGATATCGGTGCTTTTTCAAGCCAGCATCAGCAGCTATCGAATTTTCAGAATGCTTTTTGCCTGCGTTTGCTAAATGAAGACGAACGTTTGTTCTGAAGAAACGCTCCAAAGAAAATCTGTTTTGCTTAAGGGCCTTAATAAAAGGTGGATCATCCGGACTTGGCAAGACTGCATTGATGAAAATTTCAGCGCGGGTGTAAGATTTGAATTCTTTGAGGGCGGAATGCTCCTCAGTTTTGTCATCGGCTCCGAATATATTGATTTTATAAGATCCTTTATATGAGAAACAGCTTGTTGTTAGGATAGACCTCCCTAAACCGAGGACCCATTTTATGTCCAAGACCAGCAACCTCGAAAACAGCTTGTTTTGCATAGTTATTTAACTGATGAGACAAAATTAAGGTTTTCTTCCTGTTTAAAAAAACTATAAGCGATATATTTTTTTCACTATGGGTTTGTAATTTTAATAATAAACATAGTATGAGGATTTATACAGTTTAGGATTTATACAGTTTTTATCGTCACTTTGTTCCTTGAATGCCAAAGAAAATCGCCCTATGATCCCCTTTATTCCCTTTGAAAATAGCTATATTTATAGAAACCGATAACTTGCACTGCTTCGCTACGCCCCCAGCCTCAATATCGAAGTTAATGTCTCTTTCAATATAACAATCCAAAGTGTTTTCGGAGTGGGTACGTAAGGTAGGTACTTTCATTAGAAGCGTTTGTCGTTTCATTCTACCGAGATTTATCTATCTGCTCAAAGTTGATGACACATCTAAAACTTTTACGTTTACAGTGTCTGGTGGTGAATTTTTATGAACACTCTGAAATGCAGTGCAAGGCGTCTTCGAGCCAAAGCTTCGTCTTTACTTTCCGCATTACTGCGCATTTGTCCTTTTTCCCGATGCTCTGTTTACGTGAGGTGTTTAAGTTCCTCATATATTATGTCGTTTTCTTCCGCTGGGAAAGGATATATATTTGTATTTATGGCTTTAAGGTATAGGTACATTGTACATAAACGCTTTTGCCTCCACTTGTCTCCATGCTTCGATTTCACAAAATCGAATACCTTTGGCTTCGGAAAGTGCACCAAAACTCCGCGCGCACTATTACGGCCCCAAGCGTGACAAGCGAAACGATTCTCTTCATTCTTGTGTGTGTTCCTTGTTCCGTATTTGTAGCCACTTTTACTCGGGCTTTTTGTGGCATTTGCTATTGTCATTTTGCTATGTGCTCCAACGCCGCTTCGTCGTCGTCGCACCATTTTAATGGGATTTCTTTCGACTTCGCACACCAGTGGTAATCGGAATTAAGTGACATTTATTGGGACACGAAATTAGGTATGGTAAAACCGAAAGAGAAGAAAAAAGAAATTTAGATTTAAGGGCTTATTCTTTCCGTTCGCCAGTGTAAAGAGGAACAGAGGATAGAGGTATCTTATACCGAAAGGTCTAATATCATCCGTGTACTCTCTCTATATCTTTCGTAGAAGCCCCACAGGGCACACTCTCGTGCATACACAACTACAACAATTGACTTCCGGCATTATCTGGTACTTAGAGATTTGACTTTTCCTGTTGTTCCCTTGTTTGTTAGGTACATACCTATATAGCTACCCAGACTTCGTCGTCTTTGAATTTTACCTTTAACATATAGCACCATCTGCACACACTGCATGGCTTAGGGGCATAAAGACATGTTCGCCATCACAGTAATGGGTGGTAAGGGCAACGGGAAGCACACAGACGCAACGCCCCCATGTGCAGGGAGCAAAGAAAAAGCTGCACAACCCAGTCGAGGGAAAATTGTCGGGACTCGGGAGTCATGCGAGTTATCGCCTGTGGTTTAGTGCGACAGCTGTGGGATTTTTAATATAAATTTTCCGGTCACTTGGTTGGATTTCCTTTTTGAAAGTTTTTTTTTTTTAATTCTATGATAGTTAAAGGAGCAAGGTGAATGGGGGAAAGTATGTGTATTGTGTATCCTTAAATTAAGTTTGTCGTTTAGCTTTGTTCGCATTTTATGTGGGTTTTTTTTTCACTTCATAGCCGGAAGAAGTAGAAGTAATTTGAGATTACTGGTCGACGTTGGCAAATGGTCATAGAATGTGCAGTTTGTGGGCAAACTGTAATGTGTTAATCTCGATTGGTAGAGGTGGAAAAATTCCTTAATTGTAGTGATTCCTTGTGCAGATAGGTTATTATAAAGTTGAACTTGTTAGGTTATTAATTTAAGAGTTCGTGGGAATTTGTGTTTTATTTTTCATGGAGCGAAGGTGCATAAGAGTAGATTTAGGAAGTCATGCTGTACTAAATCATTCTTAAAATATGACCGAGGAGATAGTAAAAAGAAAGAAAAATCTGATCAGCATAGAACGACCGAAGTAAACACTTATCTATTATTTGGGCGACAAAACTGTGTTTAGTGACAGGAATAGGTTACATGAAGTTTTCTGCCAGCGTTTCAGGACGGTTTACTAGATAAGGACGTCACGCACACAACGATAAAACTGAGAGGACTTCTATTTTTTCCATCACATACATTATGAACCCACAACTTTAGGCTCAGTCTAAGACTTGAAATTTGGAGGGCATCCTTCCCAGAAACTAGACATAAGTATATCACTTAAGTTTTGAACTGTTTCGGTTTATATAGACCGATCACGCTTATAGGCCGAAGCGGATTTAAACAAGGATAAGCGAGTATATAATTTTTTTAAGAATCGCGAACACCTGGAAAGGTATTTCAGGACCCCGCTGTCCTGTACTTATTTTCAATGTTAAAATGCGAACCCCGAAATCAACCCATAGGGTATCTAGAAAGGCACAGGATGCCAAAATCTGCACAAATTATTTTAGTGAACGTCCGGCGGCGCATAGACTCTGGATTCTCTTTAAACCCTTTATGGTCAGTAAATACCTATGCAAGACTTCGCGAATATCAATACAAGCCGCGGACAATTATGACATGATATCTCCACTGACTCGAAGAATCTCCATTGTCATTACAGCTGTATTAAAAAATATACACTTAAATAAATAAGGGACTAGTTTTTCTCGTGAGCCCGCTTCTGAATTAAAGAAGGTTTTAATCCTCATGTAAATGTGGTCGGCCGAAAGAATTTCCCTGGACTTTATTTCTACTGCAATATAAAACAAGTGAGTAAGTGCAAGAGTTCGTCTGTGACAAACTTCTATATACCTGACCCTAACCCTATATACCGTGTAACAAAAAATCATAAAGTTTTTTGTCCCGAATTCATATATTATTTGTATAGGCCACGCCCCCAAAAGTGGGCCTGGGCTTAAATTTAAAGTCAATTAATTGTAATTTCGTTAGAATCAAAATAAAATGCATTAAAACCGAAAATTATTTCGGAAAAAACAGATCTTTCGTTAGATTCCGCCCCCTAAAAGAGGGCGGCATGTTTATCATGCTTAATTATTTGCTAACCTAGAAAATAGTTTAGCAATAGGAGCTTCTAAGACAAGTTTACACCTTCTCGATAGGTACAAAAAGAGCATAGAAGTTGATAGGTGACTTAAACATTGCGAAGTCAATCGACTCCTTGCAACATCGTTGCAATGTCTCTTGCCTTTCATAGTTCTATCGTTTTTATCCATAATGAGTGCTCCAGCGAAATAGCCAGCTGCATTCCAGCCCTTAAAAAATTCAACTGCAATACCCGCGCAAGAAAGAATACTCATCAGTACACCCTTGAGCCCAATTTCGAATGACCGCATTGCATTTAATGGAGTTCTTTTTTAGCCGAACAACACGAATGTGTAATAGGCTTCCGCAGAAATTTTTTCCCCGACACTACAGTCCCCAACAGTTCAAAACCAAAGTGCATCAGTTCCTCTCCTGTGGGGTGCCGTGGCCTAGTGGTTAGTGTGTGTGCTTACTACGCCAGAGGCCTGGGTACGAATCCTACCATCGTCACCTGAAAATGAAAACAGACTCGTTTTTTTTTTCACGGTCCCCACCTCCGCGTGGGACAAGCCCTCCGAGAGTGTCACTTGCCTTGAAAAACTTCTAAAAGTGCCGTTCAGATTCTCCAAAAAATTGTATGTCTCCTTGCATGTAAAGAAATTATAACACACGGCATACATTGTGGAGAAGTTGTCCCTGGTTCATCTCGAGCTGATGCGCCACACCATTTATTTATTTTAATCAGTTCCTCTCCTCTTTCTCCTCTGATTCGTGTTATGTAAACTCAGCAAAAGGGAAGCTATAACCCCTTGAACGTGAATAACGGGTGAATAATTATAAAAAATAGAAAATAGTAATATCTTTAATATTTGCCATATTTTTTTTTTCTATTTGGAGTGAACTTTCCGAGAAATCGTGTTATTAAAGATCGAACATGTTAAAAGTGGGCATGGTCGATTTTGTGAGCGGTCCAATTTTTGCCTACTCAAAGGTTTTGCGGAATTATGTCTCTATACCAAAATGTGAGTTCCTATGCCTTGTCTAACTTGAACAAAAGGAATTTTGAAAGAAAATTTGAAATAGAGGTTGTCTTGCATTGAATCCAGTAGCGGGCGTGGCCGTTGGCGGATTTAGTTTTTTTCAATTTTCCCACTTTGTCTTAAAAAAATGAAAACCAAGATACACTCCAAGTTTGAGCGTCCTAACTCAATTTTAAAGACCCAAAAACTTCACACATACGTACAGACGGACAGAAGGATGGACGGACGGCCATAGCTTAATCGATTCCCCTGATGTCGGTCTCGATCATGTCTCTAAAAGGTCTTAGGGGTGATTATTTCACAGTGTCACAAACTATGCATTCAACTGAATATTTGTACCTTCGGGTCGTGTATAAACATTATTAAACACTTTCGTTGCCGTATCCCATATACAGAATCTGGTGGATTCATCAACAAAATACCCTAACAAACAGTTTGTTAATTTAAAAATCCTACAGAACGCACATTTAGAAGCCTCTTATGTATGCTGAATAATGGCTACATGCGACAACAATTCTCTCTACTTTTCTACTTAGATGATATATGAGTTCGGACCATGCGAACACATTATTATATTTGTGCCCACTCACCGAAGCAAGACCGGTACTCTCCCTGGATGGTAATTAACAGTGGCAGTATACCTATATACTTATGGGCACATATTTTTTTAGCCCTTACAGAAAACCGTACGCGAAGCTACGGCCGTCCATATGTCCATTCGAATAGAGTGAAGTAAACACCCCAACGGCTACGAGTCGCGACGCAGTTGAACGAATGAGTGAGCTTAAAAGGATACGCTCCCCGAAAAAAAAAAATTGAAAGCATAAAATTCAGGACAGTAGAAGCAGCTGCCTGTTAAATTCTTCTTGACACATTCTGATAGCACTTCCCGTATACGTTCGTTCATGCTGTCCTAAGTGGATACACGTGAAGGACGTATTCGACGAAAGCGCATTAAAGCTGACGGCGGCGTGTAGGCAGCTATGGTAGAACACTGAGCGCCAAACATCCAACTATTGTGTGCATATATGATTAGCAGGAAAAGAGTGTAAGATGCCTTTGGGCATTGCGACATAAACCTACATATATGGGTTGGGTAGGAGTATCTATTATACCTATACACGAGAAAGCGCATCAGTATAGTCCTGTTTTGCCTTTTGGTGTCCCGTCATATTCCATCATATGCAATACAGTGGACATAAAAATGTTTTTACTCTCAAAAAGAATTTGCTGAACGTCCTGCGCAGGCAGCGGATCAGGGGCAGACATGAGGTGATGATCATAAACAAAACACATCGCAAGTCTCAGTGATACAGGTGTTGCAAGAATAATACAAGCACCTTGGTAGCCACATGCATTCTTCAAAAGGGGCGACTGATGGAAATAATGGACTGTCTCGTCGTTAAAAAAATACTTTACGCTGCAAGCAATTTCATTTATTTCAAAATAAAAAGAGCCGCCTTTTGTCTTCTGTTTAACGTCCGACTCAAATTGAGTTTCATTGTGTAATAAGTGAATATAATACATATGTACCATAAATATGTAGTTGTAAATGAAATTCAATCCGACGATTTTCCGAAGAATTTTATGAAATATTTGGTTGGTAGGAATGTAGATATGTAACAGGCAGTCAGGTAGGTACTTCATGTTCGACGAACCTTGTCGTAAGACACTATGACAACACGTACCTACCCTATGAAGAAAGTAACTTTTTCAAGTTTCAGCACGTTTCAACTAATAATAAGTACAGATAAATTAAATTTACTAGGTGGCAACCGACTCTAAGATTTTAAGATTAATTTTCCAGATTTTAAGATTTTAAAGGTTATGATTTTAAAGAACGGTTGTGTTTAAAGTGACATCTCCTCTTGAAGCACAGTTTAACGGAGGCACCAGTGTGATAAAAAAAAATCAATTGTGACACCACGTAAATCTAGTAAATTACGCCTGCCCTCCGAACCGTTTCAAGGACGGTTTGGGTCTCCTGTGTTTCTTGAATATCACGTCTTAACATCGTTGAGTGCAACAAAGTTCTGAGGTGAAGGTGTCACTACACAAAGAAGCTGAAGAATGATGTTTTTTGCTTCTCCTAATCAAACAACAATCTCCAAGCCTCGTGTTCTGCTAAGTCACCGATTGTAAAATCTATTGTGCAATCAAACTCTTTGATTTAAACTCCAGCTTTCAAGGTTAAGCTCCGTTCAGTTTTTTTAACGTAAACACCAAAACTAAATATATAAAAGTAGGAGGTAAGTAGACAGAGACGGGCATCGATTATTCGTGCATCCAATCGTTGATACAGCAATATCATCCACACATTGTATACTCGACATATCTTGCCTTTCAGGCTTACAAGCAGTTCGTTCATCAAAAGAATTCAAAGAAATGACGAAAATGAATGACTCCTTCCATCATCAGGAGTTAATCTGTAGACAGATCTGCTGGCAAGGTCCTATCTTTATCTTTAATCCTGATAAATACGATTAGAAATGTCACACCGAAAGCAAAATCATATCGCATGACTCAAGCTCCCTTCTGGGGTTGCTGGTACCCAGTTGGGCCCCTTCCTAGGTGGCGGATACGGGAGCGCTCACCAGGGTGATTATCATTATGGAAAATATCCGCGGCGGATCAAAACCAGCAACAAACGAAAAATCCAGAAGCGTCTGCCTCAAAATCAGCGGCTTCCTAGTTGGTGTCTGTTACCCAGGTTAGGGTCGGCCGAATGCAAAACACTCTTTTCTCTTCCAATATGCAAATAGAATGGACAACAATTAGAGGCATGCCAGATGTTTTTATAAAATATTCTGCTGGTCATTGTATTGCTTTTCTGCGTAAAGGCATAACACTTGCGGGGTAAGCTTTGGTGTTTCTTTGCAGAGGTTTCATGTTCGGCTCATCAGCGTTTGTGTTGGACCGAGAATTACTTTCTTCTTCTCTCTTTTCTATCCCCAAATTCTTTCCGCTCGCGATGCGCTACGCATTTTAAGGGTAGTTATTGATCACAAGCAAAATATATAAAAAAATGCTTCAAACTGATAGGACACCTTTAAGTTGCGAGAAGTGTGCTTTCAGGAAATGGTCTAATTCGTCACACCTACTAACTTATTTGCATTTGACCAGAAGTTTATACATAAAATTCTAGTGTCCGAAGGACACTATTTCGTGATTTCACTATTCACTATTGACAAATTTCGAAGAATTAAAAGCTTCGGTTCATCTGTAAGGACCACGATAAATATTCCCTATTCCTATTCTTCTTTTCATTCCTATTCTCCTCATCTCCTCACCCATTTTTTGGTCTTCCATTCCCTTCCAATTAGCAGTCACGCATCATTCATTAACGAGCAAACAATATTTTATTTCTTATAATGCTTTTTACAATATTTTTTAAGAGGGGCGTGGCCGAAAATCAATATTTGCATACAAATATCCAAGTTTGCGGCTAAAATGCACGCAAAAATTAAATTTTTTGGTTCAAAATCGATAGTTATGTGAAATCGACCCCTAAAGATGGGCGTGACCAAAAACTTTGTATAAATGAAATCTAGAATAGTGTTCGTTGTACCTAATGTGCTAAATTTGGTTTCTCATTCTTCCCTTAGAGAGCCTAAAACGCAGTCGAAATCTATGTTTTTCAGGGAAATTATAGGCTCTTCTTAAATTCTGCCAATGTATGGGCGTGGCTTAAAACTTTGTATGTACCAAATGTAGATCCAGAACGAAGTATTTTCTACATAATGAATTAAGAAAAAATTTTCCGATTCGGAACAAAATTTTTGAATAAATTGCATTTGAAGGATTACTTCTTCAATCGATGCACCGCCCACAAAGGACGGTCTGTCGTCTTTATGTTTATATTTTATGTCTTGTTATCATTGATGTTTTGTTTAATGTTAGATAAATTTCAGGTTTTCACGACATCTTACAGTTTTAAAAGCACTGGAGGTAGTAGTAGCACATTTAAACCGATTGTGGGCGTGTTTGTTGAATCTGATTGGAGAAATTTTAACGCTTGTGTTGCTTAGGATAACAAGATGAGATCTTATATACATGGACGGCACGGACTTAGCTGTGTTCGGATAAATGGCTTCAAATCCTAACCTTTCGATCTGTGCGTTGGACTTCGCCAGGGCTGTATTCTATGGCCTCTCCTTTTCATAGCATATATGAACTGGATGGTGAACCGCAGTCTTGTGTGAGGAATTTGTCGAAATGGCTGGCGTCAGGATAAGCCATATGTTTTTCACATGATTTTAGCTAGCCTGGAATCGTCCGAGGAGGAACTTCAACGAGCTTTGGATGGGTTTGTGGCTGGGATGAAGGCCTAGAGAAGTGGAAGTATCTCGGAGTCTTTTCAACGAAAGATGGAAGGAGTGATACTGAGTTATCCTGTAGGATTGGCAGAGCTGGAGCAATTGTCAAAGAATTGCCCCAGCCGGTCGTAAGGAAAGCTGAGCTTGGAATGAAAGGAAAGATATCGGTTTTAAGGTTAACCCATTCCAACCCTCATATGGTCATGAAATTGGGGAAATGACGTGAGAAACGTACACTGACTTTGAGTGAGAAACGTCAGTATTCGTGAGAATCTTAGTGTTGAGCAGCTACTTCTCCGATTGGAACGATCAATTCTTCGATGGTTTGGACACTTTGTTCGCCTGCCCCCCGGCAGAATTCCTAGGCAGGTGATGTTAGCCGAGAAGCGCGCGCGTCTTTCGCCTGATAGGCCAAGGTAAAGGTGGTGGGTTCAGGTAAGGAACATCGCCGAGACCCGTCTGGCGACTGCGCCTGTCTCTCTTGAGCTGGTGGCGGAGGATCGGGAACGATGGAAGGACCATTTAGCAGCCCTTGCTCCGCGACCTTCAAAGGTAAAGCGGTCACTAAAAACGATGATGATGATGATGATGGCTCCTAATAATACGACTTTTCATGTTTTTAGCGGTCCGTCCAAAAATGGAAAAAGGACCTCTTATAGTATCGCTACGTTGTCCGTCCGTCCGTCTGTCCAATCGCTTTATAACTCCTGAACGGTAAGTCGTAGAAAGACAAAATTTGGTGTGCGTATAAACTGCGGAAATAGTCAGAGAATCCAAAGAGGGCAATTTTTTTAAGCACAAATAACGGTTTAATTACAGTTTTAAATTTCATGTGAAAATGGACTTAATGTTTTTTAGTGGTTTTTTTTTTTCAATAAGGTTAATAGGCAAGAACTAGAAAAACGAATCTTAGGTTCAAGAAATACTAAGCTTTAATTAAAAAATAAAATTTTTCGAAAATATCAAAACGTTTTTGAGAAATGAAGAGTCGAAAATGCATGAATTTTTTCAAAGTGTTGGAGGCCATAACTTTTGAACGGCTTATCGCTCAAAATCATATCGAATTCACGTGTAAAACAACTCAAAGTAAACCAAGTGCTTAGGTTATATTTTTCAAAAATAGTTTGAGTACTACAGTTTTGACGCATTTTCGAAAAAAAATCGCAAAAATGCATGAAAAAACGTGTCTCCCCCACCCTTATCTCCGGTGCTGTTTGGTGGAATTCGATGAAAAAAATCACACGTATCAGAAATAATTCAAAATTTTAAGGAAACTTATAGCGGATTTTGAAGTTTCAAAATCTTCTGAGATTTAACTGAAAAACATAAGAGCATTTTCAAAAACAATTTTTTTTAACTCTACTAGTTGCTTAACGGTATAAGCGATCTTTTTCAGATTCGGTTAAGGTAAAAGGCTTACAAAAAGAAGAATGGCTGCGTTAAAATTTTAAAATTGCCGTTTTAAACTTAAGTTTTTAGAAGCCTATTTAAAAAACGAAATAAAAAAACGGCTTGTTTTACCGTTTGCGCATAAACCGGTGGCCATAGAATTATAAACAAACATCCAAGGCTAGTACTGCTGGTTGTGCTATTGGAAAAAAGTCTAACGGGAACTGGAAAAAACTTCAAAATATTTGCTTTATGGATTTGAAATTTAAAAAATTAAAAAAAAGGTCAAAAGAACGCATGTGTCCCCCTCTATCCCCCAAACGGTATAAAGTATAATTTTTAAATTGACACCGGGCATAGTCCATCTTCTTAAATTTTATACAAAACTTTTATTCAAAAAGGTTTATTCAAAAACTTCGAAGAATTAACTGAAAAACGTGAAAACATTTTCGAAAACTTTTTTTAAAGATTTCTAGTTCCTTAACGGTTATGACCACCTTGTTTTAATTTGGCTGAAGTATGGAATGTTTAAAAGGCAAGCGAACTGCATCAAAAACGTTTCAAAATTGCCGTTTTCGCCCCTTAGTTTTTTAGCCCAGTCAAACAAGCGAAAAAGGGCATATTTTTATCGTTTTCTCAGAAATCCATGTCCGCAGAATTTGAGAAAAGGCGCAAATGCTAGCACAGGTGGTTGTAAAATTGATCAAAAAGTCTAACTGTAATTAAAAATAATCGAAATTGCTGTTTTATGGGTTTTAAATTATAAAAATCCTAAAAGGGACAAAGAAAGAGAGTATGCCCTTCCCTCTATTTTCGTAACGGTAAAGCTTTTTGCCAGCCTTTTATTAGAGTATCGAAACACAATATAAGATCACCCAATATCAGAACAGTAGGAAACAGTACAGAACCCAACAGGAACACTACGAAAAAAGTATATTACAGGCTGTAAAATATATCCAGAAATAATTTTAATAAATAAATAGAATGTTACACAAACTGTGCAATATAGATGACCATAACCTTCAACAAAAGCCGACGAACCGCTCCGCGTATGTCTTCATACTTGACGGTCTTCTTTTTTTTTAATTTTCGTGCTTTGAAACTAAAACCATTAATTGACAGCTTGCAAAGAACTTTAAATCGATGACTGAATTAAATTTTCATCTCGATCAACAACCAATAATTCAAGTCGGTAGATCCGAAAACTTAATGTAAGTATAAAAATTTTTCGAATTTTTCCCCTTCAAGTGGAATTCTTAAACGAAAGCTACCATTAAACTGTATTTCGAGAAAGAAACTTTGCAATAAATCGACTTCAGTTTGGTTTCAAGTCGTCTATAGTCTCTTTCACGAAACGTATTCGATATGAATACAGAGCACCATAGATACCAGGCATATACACTCACAGAACTTGAAGCATTTCGCCGATAAAACTCTTAACTCAGAATACTGCATCATGTACAATCCGAAAAAATTTCATTCACCAGTTTTTTGTCCCGCAGCACGAGGAGCCAGCAAAGAATCTATCACGTAGTTTTCAGCATAGCCACTTTATATGGTACTGGAATTCTGTGTCGAATAACTTCACTAACGTTCTCGGCGAGCAGTGGCGAACTCTTGATGGGAAGCCTGCTCAAGGCAATGGTTAATTTTCTCTGCTATTGATATAAGCTCTTTTCCTTAAAACGACCTTGCTGAAGTACCTACACCAAAGTGGGGTAAAAAAATGCAAATTGTTTGCGAGAACGTTTGCAAACAGGGTGACAAACAACTGGGTAATATGGCTAAATGGAAAATTTAAAGTGTCTTAAGAACCACTTAAAATGGAATGCGGAAAGTTTTACTTGCAGTAGGTAGGTATCTAATTTGTTATGAATTTGTATCGGAACCTTTTGATTTTCTTGTTATAAAACGGTTGAAAAGTTGGAATCGTTCAGCGGAAATTCGTGCAATGCTATGTCGGGGAAGGAGTCAAAACTTTATTATCTTTTACTCTAAGATATTATATATTTATTATATTGAATCAAGAAGTTTTCAAAATCTTACTAATATTTTGAGTGATGTCCAAAGAGCTTCATAGCATTCCATATACATAATTCCACTTTGTGCACATAATATGTAATATCAACATACATGTAAAGGCATTGACAGTTAAAGTACACAGCAAGCAAAGTTTGTCATGCATCTGTGTAAAGTGAAGCGTTTGGAATATAATAGTCGAAAAAAGAAAATGGTTGGAATACCTTGAACGCTAACTGCGTTTGTGGGAGAGTTTCGAAATACATAACACAAAAAATAGAGTACGAGAGCGGAAAATATGGTTACAATCGCTTTTTGTCTTTTACCCTGAGTGGGGCTTTTTTGTGCCGCTAAAAACCGCACTATGCATCCGGAATGCAATTAAAAATAAAAGTCTAACTTTTAGTTTCGTTTGCCATCGTCGTCGGCTGGTGTCGTTTAGGATACTTTTTGCTTTTACCCTCTGTTCCTGTGCCCTACATTCAGTGTAGCTGCGGCTTAAGTTTCGGGTCGTAAAAAAAAGATTGTGAATAATAAACATTTTTCCCTGCACATTCTTGTTGGTACCTCATTAGTATGTCAAGGATTTTGACCGAATTACGAGCTGTTAATTTAAATTGATACAGAAAAGCGACAAAATTTATTGCACGTTCTGTCGTCAAAGTTTTGAATAGTTTCAAGGGCACTCAAAATTATGCCACTCCATGTTTTTAATGGAAACTAACACAGCTGTGTCGATTGGTAGGCTTAAACATCTAATTTACTACCGAATACCATATTAATACCAAAGTCAACACAATTTCAATTGCCACGATACGAAGCGTTTGAGGGTTTTTATGAACAGTGTTCCGCACCACACTGCATGTCCTTTTTACATCATTCCATAATTAATGGCAAAACGTTGTTATATTTATTTTTAATATATGACAATTAAACATAAATCACTTATTTCGCTCAGCGAAATTAAAATTCCCAATTGAAGCATTAATCACTTTTATATGGAATTTTGTGTCCGCAAACAATTGCACGACAAACAAACACGTCCTCATGAGTACCTTTTTCAGGTCCTTGCAACACAAGAAACGGACACTGAAGGAGCGACACGTTTTCGAAAAGTAAAACAAATACTGTTCACGTTTGGTGAGTGTTTTTTAATTAACTAATTTATAAGTACACACATGGTGGTTATAACAAAGCAGTGTAGTTCGTGATGATTTATTTTTTAAATTCTCCCAGAGCTCATGCTACTTGTTTGTTTATGTTGTTTAAAATTTTTTTCTTCCGATATTTCGTTCGCTAGTATTCTAACTTCACTCTTTCACTGAAGGGCTTTCTGATACTCTAACTGATAGGATAGGAGGTATGTTAAGTTTGACACATAGTTTGTAATCACCGTATAGACCCCAAGATCTAAAAGGAATGTGAAGTCGAATGAGCTCACGAAGGTGGTGACTGGGGTCGCTGTCAAATATGCAATTTCGAGAGTTTCACGTCAATTTGTCCAGATGGAATCTACCCTGTTATGCTGAAACAAAGCTTATATCAGCCGTTGCTCACCGGTGTAAGGAATATTCACTGCAAGCTTATATAGTCGCATCCTGTGGCGAATGGTTAAAGTCGTGTTGATACTAAAACCTGATAAGTTCGACCATTGCCTAGCCAAAACTTTCAGACTTATAAAACTGTCATCCTTTCTGTTGAAAACCTTGGAGAGACAACTTGAGTTAAGCGTGCGCAAGGTCCTCTCAACTTCATTTGCGTCCCCTTTCTGAGATCCAACAGCCTTATTCAGCGCGGAAAATCATGCGAAACTTCACTTCAAAACGTTGTTGGTATGATTGCATTTGCTCTTGCCAGAAGAAGTACGCCTGCTGGGGGTTTTTATCGATATATTTAGGGCGCTTATGATAAAGTTACCTTTGAGAGAATATGCGACAATATGATGTTGATGAAACATTAGTTCAATCGATTGGGGCAATTCGTATGAACCAGGATGTTGAAAGCTAAAGGGTAAATAGGGGTTGCCCACAATAAGGTGGTGTTCTGTCTTCTCTCTCTGAAGACTCTCTGCTATAGGCTCTTAACCTAGACGAGATCCCTAGACTTGATCGACAATTTGTGCACTGGGAACAACCTATCAGTGAACGCTCTCAAATCTACGGTTTTTTTTTTGTCTCTGCGAGAAGGAGGAAGTTCACTGAATTCACTAAATGTGTTGCACCATTCCGATATCCGCTGAAGTAAAATAGTAAGTTATTTCTATTCTGGGGGAAATTTAACGTTCTTTCTTCCATTGCAAGTGAGATTTCACGTATGAAGCACAAACTCCAAGTTATAAGCAAAAAATTAAAAATAGTGTGAAAATGTTGATGTTTTTGATCTATTGAAACGCACCAGGTGCGTTTGAACTCTTCAGATTCGAATTAAGCGGTAAAAAAATCCACATGTAGTCTTTTTGTAGCGTGAAGCGGATTTTCTTTACGCTTGACTGGACTATACGCTTTGACTGGTCTATGATAAAAACATGAAAATGAACAGATAGAAAATGGTATGTATTATGTTTCTTGATCCTGAATATTGCACGAACAGCAGAGCGCACTTTGATCGAGCAGCTCAGCCCTCAGACGAATGATAAGCGATGTCTCATGTAAGCTTTGTTCTTTTAAGAAAAAGCTGATTAATTCACACAGATTATGCAACAAATTAGGATGTATTGATCCACGCCAGGAACCTTAAGCCTGGTCTGTGAGAACCGTCTTATATTTTGATCTAGTGTTCTAGCAATAATAATGGCTAAACTCCTCTAGGGAACCATCTTGAATGTTTAAAGATTGAGCTCAACCCCCAGGCCTAAAAAATATATTCTTCCATTTTTTTTATCCAGCTGATATCTGTTTTTAACAGCATTTTTAAATTAAATAGGTGGGAGCCCACTTTCTAGGAGCAACATATAATTGGGAGTTGACTGAATTTTTCAGAGTCGAGCCGAATCCTTAACAGCACTTAAATCTTTTGCTATTCCCGCGACGTACTCTCTACTCTTTATTTTGCAGATTCTTTTAAATTTTCCGATAACCAACCCTTGGTCCAAGCATGTTGAATCCAAAACCGGAAAAGTACTGTACAGTATCTCGCAGTATAGACGCGCTTTTGGCTTGACATGGGTCTTATCTCTGAAAAGGTTCTTCTGCAACCTTTTTTCCTATTGGTTAGGGTTGGGTTAGGTTGGGTGGTTGTCCCTGCTAGGCAGGGGCCCACTTACAAAACTTGTACGACCGGAGTTACCAGCCCGAGGACCTAATGACGACTACCCGTTTGGGTGGTGTCTTAAGTACCGGTGACGGTATAAACCTGTACCGAAGTTCACCAATCAAAGTTTGATTAGTTGAGACATACCCGAGGGTAATGAATGCTGAGGGTAACCGTTTTAGTGTAAACCGCTGTCATCAGAGTTTAGGGTGGCCAGTGAGAGACTTCCTGAATAATGGATGGTCTCGTAACTCTGGGACTCCAGATGGGAATTTGCCTTGTTGATACGGATTGGGGGGAGGGGGGTTTCTTGAGATCGACGAAGAGGTGGGTGGGTCAGTGAGGAAAAGTTCCTATCCTGCAGGAGAGAAAGCCCGGCAGGGGCAACCGATTTCGGTTCCGAGCCTTTTGCTTCTCTGCTAAGAATTATCCTCGGGGATGGGAAAGTGCAGGGGTAACCGATTCGGTGTGAACCCTTGCAGGGGGGAATTTTTAGGCAAGAAGCTGATGTAGGGTAACCGCCTTCGATGTTGTAAACCTGTACTACAGGCGACTCGCGTTAGAATTGGGGTTACATTGGGGTAACCAAAGCAGTATAAGCCCCCACCAGTTAGAAATATGAGGTGGTGGAAAGGTAAGGGCAACCGAAGCGGTATAAGCCCACATCGGTCCAGACCTGTAAGGGAAAACACTGGGAAATGGTGCGGAGGGGAGAGATGAGGTGATGTGCAATTACTGTCGGAGAACTACTAATTACGTCCCGTGTGGTGTGAGGCACATATAGGGTACCTTTTCCTTGCCTGGAGTTAAACTAGATTTTGATCTTTGCTTTACTAAATGAGAGTTAGCCTTAAGAATTGGAGAGTGAGAACGGTAAGGACCGTTGCCGGAGGATGATTCTTGGTTCAGACGCTGAAGTAGGGTAACCGTTTCGGTGTAAACCCATACCTCAAGTATGAATAAAGCTTGGGGGGAGGGGGGGGGGGGGGAATGGGAGAGGTAGGGGTAACCGAAGCGGTGTGAACCCGTACCGGGAAACCTTGATACATATTTCTCCCATACGTAATACGTATCAGGGTTATGATGAAACAAGCTTTCACGGAAACGTGTAACTGCCTCTTTTGAATTGCTCAAAAAACGGCTGGTCTTGTGTGAATAGCAATCAAAACTAGCAAGCGGATCTTTGCTCTAAGCGCTTATGAACCTCCTTTAAAACTGAGATCTCTAATTAGCTTGCTAAGAAAGCTCAACAGAGGTTTTCCTATAAACCACCACCTTTTCTGCCAGTATAGAGTCCGACGATACAACTGAGAATTTACTCTGTAGTTGTCTTTCCTCTGCTCGCATCAGGTGACGAATATGAGGGGCCCAACAAAGAAGCTCTTTTTTATCACTGTAGCTTCTTCTCGTTTTTCTTCCCCTTGAAGTAAAGCTAGCACTTGCCGAGAACTCTCAAACCAAGAATTCGAAAAAATGCATTCGAGTTTTGAATTTATCAGAAAGGCTGGATTGAGGTTTTCTCTAGGTCAAAAATATTTCTTTACCTGGTGAAGCAGCCGTTGGCGAATTAAACTTCTATCGACTGGCAACACGCTTTTCAGAATTTCTTCTTCACGCTTTCTTATAATAGACTCTCAAGGGTTGTTTGAAAGAAGAAATTCAAAGTCATTTATTCTTTTAACCTGAGATTACAAAAATAGGAATAGACTAGACGACGATTGTAAATGGACCTAAAAGTGAGTAGTATTTCTGGCATGTCATTGAACTTAAGATTGGGGTGGCGAATAATTGGATTCAAGTAAATTTTTTTTTTTTTTTTGTTCCGTGGATAGGAAAAACCTTCATAGGCACTACGAGGACCGGCCGCGCGTGCTCATAGTAGTGTGAGATTCTTACTCACTAAAAAACCTCCCATTTTCCGTCAGACTACGACTAAGTTTCCTTAACATGAACTACTTGTTAAGGAGCTTCTGTAATAATCGCGTGTGGCAGGCTGCCTTCCAACGAAGGCACCTACAATACCGTCAATTTATGCGGTTTCATCTTATGCTGCTAGATCTAAAGGTCTCATTCGTTGTAGTCGGCGCGTAAGATTTGTCTAATCCAAAGTTCGGATAATTTCATTGTTGCAGTGTCCACGAAGACGAGTACTAAATTTGCGAACAAAGTTTGTTACCTCGTCAGACACGGTTGCGATTCCTAGATCTCGGTGTAGATCGCTATTTCTTATGTACCATGGAGCATTAACGATTGCTCTGAGTGTCTTATTTTGAAAAGTTTCTAAAATAGATATATTGCTTGGTTTAGTACAACCCCAGAGTTATATGCCGTACGCCCAAGATGGTTTTAGCACTTGCTTATACAAAAGCAGTTTGTTATATATGCTTAGTTTCGAAAATCTTCCGATAAGCCAATTCATTTCTCTTAACTTGATTTCGAGCTCGTCGCGTTTCTTTTTAACGTGCGGCTTCCATTAAAGTTTTGCGTCTAGAGTCATTCCTAGATGTTTCGCTTCCTTTGAGTACGGGATTTGTACCGAGTTAATGAATGAAGGTTTGTTGTTTATCTTTTTATAAGTAAAGTTAACATGCGTTGACTTAGTCTCGTTAAGAACGACTCGCCAGTTCTTCGTCCAGTCGCATATTTTGTCTAAAGCGCGCTGGAGTTTCCCTGTTGATAATTCAATCGTCCAGAATAGCAGTGTCGTCTACGAACGTAGCTAAAATTGTTTCCTCATCGTGGGGAATGTCTCTCGTATAAAGCAAAAATAATATTGGGCCGAGAACGCTTCCTTGCGGGACACCGGCATTTATCTCTTTGAATTCCGAGTACTCATTTTCGTACCTTACGCGAAAGATTCTGCCTTGAAGGTAAGACTCTAAGATTGCAGTCGCCATAGCAGCACTGTAAAATGCAAAAACTTAGACCGCTTAAAGAAATCGCACCTTTTTTAAATAATTTTTTACACCCTTCATTCGACTGCAATGAAACTTAAACCAATAGAAAAAAAAAACATCCGACTCTCAGGTGGTCTTATAAACTTTACGTTACATGGTAGTCACTTCAGCTCATGAATAATAAAACTGAGCTTTTTCACTTGAAAAACCCCAATGCAATGGTTTACTGAGTTCAAACTTTCATGAAAGTAAAATTAAACCCAAATTTAAACTTGCACTGTGATACTGGGCATAAAAAATGGTTTAAATATAAAACTTTCCAGATGCAGTTTTCGGTTTCGGTTTGTTCATGGAATGAAAGCAGAGCTTTAAAATATTTTTCGACTTTAGTACAGGTTCAATACAAAATATCTACATATGTACCTATTTTCATCGAAGTCGAAAAAACTGCAGGAATTTTTCCGTTATCCAAATTACTTTCCACTGTGAATGAAAACACGTACAGATACGAATATGCACTGGCTACACAATGCTGCCTAAACAGTGCTTGCACCAAGGATTTGTGCACTGAAGTCAAACACTGTTGCTGTGCACACCGAAAATCAAATTAAAATAACATGACTCTCGCAACCCCAGATTCAAAGAATTTATATCAAAAAAATATAATTATTCAACCAAATAAAAAAAAAAAACGATTTAATTAGCTTTTCTTTTAATCTACTAATTACAAATTGATAATAACACCCACACAATGGATACGAAATACCATTCCGTAAGGTATAATTAATTACACGCTGATTTAAATCAATTGTTTTGAAAAATGTAAATAATTTTTAATTGCTTCATTACCAACTTAAATTTACAATAGACGGAAAATTAAAACTCATTTTTTAAATTTGACATTTACCTAAGTTTTCCACTTGACAAGGCAGGACTAGTGTATCGCCTACAACTGCTCGATATGTATGGCCACGGGACAGGAAACGCGGTAGGGGTCCAACAGCTGGTGATGTTGCCATTGGTCTGGTAGCTGGACCTGTAATTGTATAAAGAAAATGTGTTTTTTATCAAAGGATGAATAAGAATTTCTTGCAAGACAAATACCACAACAAGCTACAAAAATTTAAAAAAAGACTTCGTATGGTTGGCCGACAAAATCGGGTCAAGGATTTTCAGTCTCAAATTGAAACTTAAGTATTCCCAACACATCAGCCTAAATGCTGGTTTTGTTTCATAAACAACCCCAACAGCAACAGAATTGAGTCCAAAGTCTTGGCATACATGCAACTCAAAATTGAAAAGGATATATGAACCCATTAACAAACCTTGTTTTACTTTTTAGCAAAACAATGTTTTGTATGGGGTAGAGAGGAAGCATTTTGCCATTATTTTCCATTTCACAAGTGGAAAAAGTCTTAAGCATATGTGTATACATTCTTGTCATAATTCGGAGCAGCGTATAAAGAGATCTCCATACACTTCCGCTGAATGATAAGGGTAATTTTCACCCACAATATCCGAATTATATTATATAGCCAGCCAAAAGTATAGATATATATTTGTACATAGCAGAGGAGCAATCGTGTTAGAATGCATGGAATTAACATTCGAATAAATTTTCCCAGCAACGAATTTAAATTTCCATTTTACACCCTTCATATCCTTTTTAGCCGCTCGAGAAAATTGTAGGTACGAAGCACATCAGAAATAAACCAGACATCATCAAGTTCAAGCAGCAACTTCTGGTCCGTGTATCCTGTAGCTAACAGGGAAGTGTCTTGAACGCCGAATGAAGTGCGTAGAGTACAATTTGCGTTTACAAGACCGTACCGTTTTCAATTTGCTCCTTGCTTGTTTTATTGCGTGAAAGTTGTACACCCCGTATACAGTTCAGAGTGTCGCATAGGACATAATGTCGTCGAATTTGTACCGAGACGCTCTCTTATTTACTGGTGTTCTGTTCAGTGTATACGACGCGACGCGCCGCGCATTGTTGTAGGAAGCTGCTTTACTTTGAGACACTTAGATATTCCGATTAGGAGGCAATATCAAGCGAATGGCATTCATCGTCGTGGAGACCAGCAGCAAGCAGCATTATGTGTAGTATTTATATGTATGCCCTGGAAGACGGTAAGTAACATTGAGAACAAATTTGACTGTGAATACGTTTATGCTCGCACCGGGACCATTGTATGGCTATTTTTATGTTAATTGAAACCATTTGGGATGGGGAAGCAAATTGATTTTCATAAATTGGAGGGGGGCAACCTCGAGCTCGCGCAAGGGATCATGAATGGGGTTTTCAAGGACGTCTTGGATTGTATTGGCTTCGATACAATTTTCATTTTGAATGGAATCGAAGTGAATGGAATTTGTTATCTTCATTTGGCGTAAAGAGTCTTTGGAGATCTACACACAGTCTGGGTAGGTATACGGGTTTTCGTGTACCTACTTGGCATTGTATAAGTCAAATTATCTTAACACCAACGGCAGCGAATATTAAACGCTGGCCTGGGTAGAGTTTATCGGCTGGTTGGCTTTGTAATGATAATTGGAAAGGCTGCTTATTCATTCAGACGTAGGCTAATACAGAATATGGATTCGGTATTATGAAGCAGTAAGAAGGAATTTTATCCCTTTCAGTTTGTTTTAAACCAGCCGCCTCGTCACTTTGTCCTTCATTGGAAATTTTTTAAGCGAAAAAGTGTGGAATGACGTGGATCTTGTTGACTTCCTTAATTTTTATGAAATAAGCAATTTACTTATTCATGTTTGTAGAGCAACTCAATTCTCGTCTAAAAACAGAATAAGTCGCTGCCGAAGCATGAGGGACATCGCGAAGGCATAGATTTGACCCGTATGCTAGGTGGTTAAACTAAGTCTAAAATCTTTCTTGCACTCAGCTATAGGAATTCGAGCTGAAGGTGAACCCCAACAAAGGTCAATGGACCACTTCTATTCCGATCCTCGAACCACTGGATCTAGAAATACAATTAATATTGCTTCAATTTGTGTAAAAGGCTGTTAGTTAAGTATGTCTGGAGGTAAAAAGTTGTTCTTTTCTTTTCGATATTTTTAGTTTCCTTGCATAGGTTCTAATCCTCAATTGTTTTGCTTGGATTTTTTATAATAGATAATCTGTTGATGGGATTTTAAATGCTGTCAATCTAGTACAGAAAAAGTAGAAGGGATATTTCCTAACCGGATTTTCAGTCTTAAAATTATTGAAGCTTTTGTTTATTTATTATTCCCCATCCCATAAGATACCAGGTATATTAAGTTTGATTTTTATATTTTTATTGGTATGGGTGAACTCAGATTTTCGTTAATCAAATTTCGTTTGAAATACAGGGTGACAATAAACTTATTTTCAATTTCTGCACCCTGTTCCCCAGAAGTGGAGTATATTAAAGTTAATCGGAAATGTAACTTGGATAACATAGAGAAATATGCAAGACCTTAAGGACATGATGATCGAAACCGAGTTCTGAGTGCCCGTCCTTCCGTATGTCACAAATTTTTAGGCCTTTAATTTTGACTAAAAAAGCTGAAATTTTGTACGTAACTCTATGCTATTCGAAACAAAAAAAAGTGTTACAATACTTTAAATTCGCCCTCAGACACGCCCACAATCGGTCTGAGTGTGCTACTACCTCCAAGGTGCCTACAATACTAAAAGACGTCTTGATAAACTGAAATTTAATAAAGGTATTTAGCATCCCCAAATGAATAGTAGACATAAAAAATAAAATTAAAGTCGGCAGAGCGCCCTTAGTGGGCGTGGCATCGATTTAAAGGGCAATCAGTATAGGAAAGACCCGCCATAATTTTTCTTAAAATTTTTCGGACTTTCTGAGACTACGTCGGTTGGACTAGAAAATACTAAGTAAGAAATTCTTTTTAACATCGTCTATATTGCCGTGATTGATGTGGGAGTTGAATTTTTTATTAGTAAGGACATTTGCGAAAAGAAAGTTCTGTATACCCTTTTAACTCTAAGACTTTATTCGATCAAAATCTTTATTGCCGTTGAAATCATCCAGCCAAACCTCAGCATTCTGAGTTTGCCATACTTTCTTGCAAAATATTCAAAGTTTGTTGAGAAATATGGAATGGAAAATATGCGTCCGTTTGCAGCGTATAAGGACATAATTTTTTAATCACTCTATTCAAAAAACTGATGTTGGGCACAAAACTGATGTTGCTGTATATCAAATATGTATATCAAACATACAAAGCAACCTCAGCATAAGCAAAGGCTTAATTAAAATTTTGGTTAATCAGCTTCACAACTGCAGTTTTGACGTATTTTAGAAATTTCTTTTCGTTTCCTGGAAATTCATTTTCGTAATCTCCGAAATTTTGCCCCCACCACTAATCTTGGATACTATAAAGCCAAATGATTTGAAATTATCACAAATCTGGACATTTGTGTAATTATTTGTAATTTTCGGAAAAACTGTAGCAAACTTTGAAAACTTAGCGGATTCTGAGAATTTTCTCGAAAATTATTGTTCAAGATGTTCTTGTATTTTAACGGTTATACCGCTTGTAATGCAATATGACTTTTTTTATACCCGACCCAGGGTATAATAAGTTTGTTGTATAGTTTGCAACGCAGTGAAATAATCGCCATAGACCTTTTAGAGATATGAATTGGACGACAGGAGAATCGATTAAGCCATGTCCGTCTGCCCGTCCGTCCGTATGTAAACATTTTTTAGGCCTTAAATTTTAAGGTAGAGAGCTGAAACTTGGTGTGTTGGCTGGAAGTCCAGCCCTTCAGATCAAGTTGTGGTCAAAACAGGACCACTTCCGGCCTGTATGTGCGACCATCTTAAATTTAAAAAAATACTTTTTCCAAATTTTAGGTATGTTACAATGGAGCTAGCGCATTTAATTTTGGTACATAGCATTGCCTTATGATTGTCTTTGAAGTAGCCAGTTGGCCTTTTCATTGACCATGCCCACTTTTTAAGGGATTTCAGCTTAAAATGACTGTTTGTCAATAAATATATATGAAATTTGACTAAAAATTATTTTAGTCTTCTTAAATTGTTTTAGTTTTCGGCCGATGTATGCAACCACCCAGTATAAAGAATTCAACAGTTATGTTTTATATCCCGCTAACTTTTTGGAGGCGTGTCAGTTTTTTTTGGCACGGTCGGCAATCCGTCGTAGATGGAGTGAAGCTTTTTCATACGCACTGTTGCACTTTTCAACTTGCTTTTTAATTTATTTTTTAAAAGGGGCGTGGCATATTCAACTTCTTTAACTAAAAATAAATATTAGCATAGAAATATCCAAGTTTGCAGCTAATAGATTTGTGAAATTGACCTCAAAAGATGGACGCGTCCAAAAACTTTGTATGAACGAAATCTATAATAGTATCCAGTGTACTTTATGTGCTAAATATTATTTCTTATTCGAGTAAAGCTAAAAAGCGGTCGAAATCCATGTTTTTCTGGAAATGTATAGGTTTTTATGGAATTCTGCCTCTAAATGTGGGCGCGGCCAAAAACTTTGTATGAACCAAATGTATTTTCTACATAATATATTAGAAGTAAAAAATTAAATAAAATTTTCTGATTTGAAACAAAAATATTGAATAAATTGCATTTGAAAGTTTACTCTTTTAATCGATGCCAAGCCCACTAGGGGCGGTCTGCCGATTTAGTTTTTACTTTTTTTATATCTTATATTCATAAGCAGATGCTAAATATCGAATTTCAGCATTTCACGATATCCTACAATTTTGAAGGCACTGGAGGTAGTTACACCTTGGAACCGATTGCGGGCGTGTCTGTGGGACGATTCGAAAAATGTATACATTCGGATAACATAAAGCCTACATTTAAAAATTCAGCTTTCTTTTTTTTAGGCCTAAAAGTTGTTTTCATAGGGAGGGACGGACGGACGGAACTGGCATAATCGATTCTCCTGTCGGTCCCATTCATATCTCTAGGGGCCGGTTTTTCAATGCTAAGTTAAGCCCAGCTTAAACTCAGATCTGTTAATCCCGCAACAAAATGAATCTAGAGTTAGCCCAGCGATCAGTTTTTCAGTGCAGAGTTAACTCCGTCAGTAAAGTAGTCAAAATCTTCGGCTCTCGAAATTATGGACTCCTTCAAATCTCACTTCACTTAGAAAAACACAGGAAAAGCTGTTCGAGTCACTTCCAGATGGCATTTTTCACAGAAACACGCAAGTCCACTGCCATTCCACATAGAAAAAAATTTAAAGGAATTCATTCATTAGAGTTTATCCGGGATTAATTTATCGAATTTGGCCAGTTAAACTGAGACTAATACCGGATCAAAATTAACTGAAAAATTCATTACTGGGGTAAAACTCAGTTTAACTCGGAAGCTCAGATGATCTCTCACTGAAAAACTGGCCCTAAAAGGTTTTAGTGGTCTAAGGTGATTCTTTCGCTGCGGTACAAACTATACGTCAAACTAAATATACCCTGGGTTGGGTAGGGTATAAAAATACAGGCAACTCTTTGCGCTTAGGACTTAAGTGCATACAATTGAAAAACTTATAGTGAAAGCTTTCCCAAATCCTTGCAAAACTGCCAATAAGTTATTCCCAAAAACCACTAAACTACATAATTTCCGCGAAATTACATAAGAGTCTCATTGTGTTGAAGAGATTTGTTCCAATTTCAAAGTGTGTGTTTACATATACCTTTGCGCTATCGGCGTTAGACAACGCATTTGCATAGCATACTTCAATTATTTTTAATTCCATGGTGTGTTATTTATATAAACCATAAGAGCCATAAACCAAAACGAATACCAAAACGACACAACGGTCAAAACAAAATGAAAAACTAGAATTTTTTCACAATAATCTGTTCATTTTAATTGGAGTCCCAGAGTCCTGGATTTTTCATCTGAAATTTTATGTTATCCTCCTGCTAAAGTGTTCTCGACTATGATTTGATATGTTTTTTTTTTTATTTTATTTTGTCGAAATCAAAGAGAATGAAATTTTTTCGTTTTGTTTCGACTTTTATCGTTTTTTATTTTTGGTGGCAAAAAAAAAAATCCATTTCCTGGGATTTTAATGTTCTGAGGCATAGATTTTTATCACAGTCCTTTCACTATTGCATTTTGAATTGGTGACCATCACTGAGTGGTCACTACACATGCTACGCAAAAACTTCCAATTTTGGGGTGAAAAATATTTTTACGCTCAAATGGCTATACACTCACACCCAGGCACACATACACAGACTCCCACCACAGTGTGGGGTCGACAAAATCTAATCGCTATGATGGAAATGGAGTTTGAGCCAAGGATACCGAAAAAAAATTGTTATACATTGTGTAATTCAACTGAGTATTTTGGTCGTAAGTACTGGTTTTAGAGCGGATATTGCGGATCGCTTTTTATTTTGTATAGCTTTTTTTGTTCCCTCCCTACCAAACCCCCCATCAACTCTTTCTGGCTCGTTCCTGATGTTTTCTACTCGAGGCAGTGGAATTTATTATTTAAGCATACAGGCCAGCTAATTGCTGAAGCGTATGTGATACAAATTGAAACAGCGAAAAAGAGCCGAATATCAATGGTTCTCTCTACGGTTATTTTTCCCGATTATTTTTTTCATAATGTTTTTTTTCACATCAGGAAACGGTGGGTGCAATATAGGCTCCCACCCAATCGATTTGGACGGAAAGAATATTAAATGATTTTCGATTGAGTTTTGAAATGTCACCGTCATCGGCAAATAAAATATTCAATAGTTAAAATGTACTCTGAGCAATTTTTAATAAAATATACTTCCATGATGTTTATTTCAACGGACTTTTCGTCCGGCAAAACGTTTTTTAACGATAATTTCCATAAACAATGAGGCAGAACTAAATACTCCAACGATTGGCTTAGAACTTTCCTGGCGAAATAAATTTGCATGAATAGTAAACAGCTGGTATATGGTAAAAAAAAATCATTATACTTTCATGCATTGTGATGAATCCTATTTCGTATTCAAGCTTTTCAAATAAAATAGTGAATTAATAGGTTTTGCATTTTTATAGGAATCGTGGCTTCATAGTCCCCGCTTGCAGGGTAATAAAGTCAAAGTGCAAAAATCCTTAAAGAACATGCTTGAAAAATATGCATTTTGAAAAAAAAAAAAACAAAGTCCTTCAGTCCTTCTTAAACTCGACACGTCAGACAAGCACTTAAACTTGATTCCTATTCATGAATTTTGTAACATTTACGGTGCAGGATGCCCAGCCTAAAGCCTGTCAGCTGCTAAAGTTATTAAAAATGCACGGCTAAGGACATGGTGGGATGTTACGAAAAACCTGGTTATTGTACCCTTAAAACCTACTCTGGCTTGTTATAAAACTACATTTGAAATTCCCTTGAGTTCACTCAACCCGCATGAAGGGTGTCTGCGTGCCCGTAAAGCCTTTAACTGGATTTGGTGTTAAGATTCACCGCAGACAGTTATCCACTTTTAAGGCCGCTCAGAACCACCATCACACGCAATAATTAATTGATGCGATGCTTGTGTGGTGTGAATAGTCAAAGGCTTCTCAACACGGGCTAGTTGTTAAAGTTTTTGGTTTCGGTGTAAGTCTGTCTAAGTCGTGTGGTTAATTGAATGGTTTCTTTAGAGTTTATTAAACTTTTAAAAGTTGAAGAATTTCTTCAAGCGATTTGTAGAGCTTGTTTTATTCAACATCTGATTCGAGTGTAATTAAGTTTGGAATCGAAAAAATTGGATTAATAGAAAATTAGTTTGCTTTGTAATTATACGTTACGGGTGGTAAATTTTTTGTCACTTTGTTTTAAAAAAAGACTATGCAGGAAGGTGTTCAAAATTGAACTCGAAGTCTTTTGACAGAGTACTTAAAAATCAATAAAAATTATAGAAGAGCAAAAAATGCTAGCCCAAACCCATTTTAAGGGCAAAAAACTTTTAAATTTGGAGAGTTGTATGGTAAATAGGGTCGGGTATTGAGAAGTTCGTTGCAGACGTGCCCTTGCACTTACTTACTTGCTTTTATTTATTTTTTTTTTTCATCAGGATCAGCACAATAATGGGGTGCCAAACAAGGGGGATTTTTAACAACCATTATGTAGAGTGGAGTCTTGTTGTGGAAGAACTGCTTGAAACATGAACCAGCTAGGCATCAACTGTCAGGCATATGCTGATGGCATAGTTTTTATTGCTTGGGGAAAGTTTGAAGAAACGTTTTGTGAAATTATCTAAGGAGAACTAAAGGCAGTCAAAGAAAGATGCAACACATCTAGGCTCAATCTAAATTCGCCCAAAACAACTATAGTCATTTACCAGAAAAACGAATAACCAAATGAAGCCTATAAGAATATCGGGCATAACAATGATCGCTGTTAAAGAGGTTAAGGGTTAAGGTGAAGCACCTGCAAAGCATATTCAGAATAGATCCAGAAAGGCTTCTCGTGCTTTTATCGTATACCGGACCCTTGCAGGTAAGTATTCCGGATGCCTTCCGAACATCATAAGATGAATGTACACTACTATATTGAGACCAATGATCACTAATGAAGCAGTAATGAGCAAGTCTTAGCGCAACAGGGGAAATACTTAACGGAGTGCAAAAACTAGCATGCCTCTCTATAGCCGGGGCCATGCAAACGTGTTCCACAATTAAATTGCTTTTTGAAGTCACCTCGTTACACATCGGGGTTGAGGAAAAGCCTATGAAAACGATCTTTACGATTGCCAATATGAAAATAATGCGAAGGAGAGGTGTATTGGGCAAAGGATATTTAACGCATACTGCACACAGTCAATTGAAGCAGTACGTGATTGCCTACACAAACTCAACGATCTGGAGCAGGCAAATAAAAGGATCATTTTCTGGGTATCAGGCCATGTTGAAATAAGAGGCAAATGAAGCTGCAAACGTCGTGGCAATACAGGAAGCAGCAGAATCCTTCAGACATAGGGATTAAGGTGGAATAGGGGAACATCATGGAATTTAGGAAAATTGAGTTAAACGATACTTGGGCCTCTTCAAGGTGACTTTAACCAGAAGATTCAAAGCATGCATCAGCCTCAGTAAAAATAGTCTACTTATGCTAACAAGATTTCTAAAGGGACATTGATAGCTCAGGGAACACGTAAGGAATATAAGGGCAGAGGCAGATTCCTCCTGCAGATCTTACGATGAGACTAATGAGACACCGGAACAAATTTTGCTATCCTGTAAGGACCTGTACCATAAAAGAATAAAACTTCAATCTAGTGCTCTATCGCTACATGTCCACTTTTAAACTCCAAGTTTACGTTTATTCATGTGGTCTTGAGTCTGCTCGCTTAAATGGGCATAATAAACCATCGTCGCGGTGAAAAAAAAAAACATACCTAAATAATAATAATAATAAGCTCGCTATAGTTTTCCCCTTATAATTCGAAGACAAACTATTTTCGCTATTTTCTCAATATGTTGATACCTATCACAATTTTGGCGATAAAGGGGAGAGGATTAGTGCTCCGATTTTAATTTTATATAAAGAAATGGACTTTTTCGAGTTCATTTTCAAATGTCGTTAAATTGTTCTTATTATGCCAGCAATACGTACAGTTAAGGGCTGTTGTTCATAGCTTTTCACAATTTTCGTAAATACACAATTTTGAAAAAAAAGGAATACAAACAAGTGAGGAAGTGCAAAAGCTCGTTTGGAAGGAACTTCTAAATACCCGATCCTTTTTCCGCAGCAACATAAAATCTTTAAGTTTTTTTGAAATGAGTTCATTCACTGGAAGTCAATACGAAGCCAACTGAAACGGACTTGGAATAAGAAGAAAACCTTTTTAAGTTTTTTTGTTACCTTACATAACCTACTTTAAATTAAATGTGTTAAAAACGAAAATTTAAGCAAAAAAAATCAGTTTTTTTTTAAAACGCCCTCTTACTTAGAGGGGGGGGGGGGGGGAGCAGAAAACTTTGTCTAAAACAAACATAGAGAATGCGAATATCTCTAACATTTGTTTTACTGTATTTTTTTTGTTAAGAGGGAAATTTGAGAGACATCAAGTTTTGAAAGATATAACACTGTTAAAGTGGGCATAGTCAAAGGGTCTTTTGAAATAAAATGAAGATTACAGCAATTTTAACACTTGTCTGTGCAATATAAGATCCACAAATACACAAGCTTCGAGTCAAACCTCGAGAAACAGACAAACGCATTGTTCGACACCGCGCTCAAACACTACGAGAGGAGGAAAGAGACAAACCTCTACAAATGCAGACGGCCATACATGGCTTAATCAATTGATCTGTATCATCATATTACAAAAAGGTGTTAGGTCTATCGTTATTATTTCACTTGTTACACACTATGGGCTAAAATAGATATAGCGTAATGTGGTGACAAGAAATAAAAGACATGCAGGAATCGCTGAATGCACCCATCGATTCACTTTACGAACACACCCAACTGTCATTCCAGTCATCTGACAGCAAAATGATATTCAAAGTTCGAATTTCGATATTGGAAATTTTCCCTCCATGGAATTCAGCGGAAGAGTACCAATGGAAAATTACCAAAGGGAAGTATGGAACGTATGGAAAATTAGCGCCCACCACATGCCTACTTTTAAATCAAATTAAAAATTGCGCTTTTTTCCAATGAATGTAGATTGTATGAAAGGTAGAAAGTCTGTCAAGCGGTGAATGTGAAAAAAGAGGTAAGATGAAGAGGTCCTAAGGGATGTTAAATGCAATGTCCGAGCGAAAAAAAGAGTTCGTATTTTATTATTCACACACTGTGGCGTATACGCAATTTTTTTGCATAGCATTTTAACCACAATGTTGAATTCATCTTAGGTTGTTCACTGGTCACCATATGCATTCTCAAGTTCGGGATCATTTCACTAAAATGTTATATTTTGAATTGGTTCGATGAATATACGTAAGACCAGTCTCAATCGCATTTCGTCTGCACAAAGTGCTGCCCAATTAGTTTTCCAACATCCTTGCCATCCAATTGAGTTTAATTAAAGTAAATCCCAAAAGGCAATTCCCATAACGTTGTACACTTGTTACAAAGTATCAGCAATCAGTCGACTCTGTAACTCTCTGTTGAGGTGAAAGAAGCACTTCTAAACTAGTTTCAGTAAAATTGTTCAAGGAGTCCAAGTCAACCCCCCCAAATCAAATCTATATGGGGTAAGTGTGTATAGTATAGGTATATACATTTTCAAATCATTTCCTGAAATAATCTAAATCGATGGCACTTCTCCCAACGATACCATCGTCGTCGTTTCCAAAGATTGAAAAAGCACAGCAGTCACCAGTGCACACGGCACGGAGGGGACTCTCGAATTTCAAAAAAAAAAAAGAGAAAAAGAAAACGAAACCTTTTAAGGATATTTCCTCTTTTACAGTTTACATTCACTTTTAATCCCACAAATACCACACACAAGTTGCAGTGACGCATAATACTGCTTTTGAGAATTTTGCACAGGAATCATAGTGTATCCATGCAGTTGAAAAAACAACATCCATCTTCACCCTTTTTGGGTTCGTTGGATAGTTAACTCACACAAAGAAGAAAACCGAAATAAAGGAAATAAAAAGCACAAAAGGAATTCCACACACAAGGAGGAGTATTTCAAGTGAAAACAATGCGCCAAAAGGACTCATTTGTCATCTTTTACTCCGTCGTTTGTTGGACGTTTCGTCGTTCTTGCAAGCAGCTGCTCAAGTATAGATATCGCTGCTGCTGTTGCTCCTGTCGGGGAGTAAAGTCCCTCGAAAGACAGGTGGGTTTTCTGCTCCCAAGAAGGCTGGCAGGTATGAAGCGGTACGTATTCACGATGATGTGTATACGTTTTGAAACCATATGAAAAGCACATTTTATTGCATTCCATTAAAGTGCAACTAAGTAGAACGAAGAGCGCATACAGCACACACAAGCGTGCAGGTGCACTGCCAAAAGAATATGATTGAGTACAAACAGACAGACGACAAATGCCCTACCACGATACGCAGCTCTGCATACAATGTACTGCTATACACTTCTCTACAACAGAAACAAAGCGACAAGGTGTGAGCTCTGTGGATATACACGAGCCCTCAAGGTAAACAATTTTCCCTGTGTTTGCGAAATTGTCTTTAAGGAAAACTATAAAGTAACCGACACGACGGGCAATGGAAAGTCCTTTATATACCATTTTCTCTCCGTCTTACAAATGAGAGCTCTTATCTATCTTTGTATGGAAAAAGATAGTTTTTAGTTGTACACATTCGCACAAATGCTCACACAGTGCAGGTTGAGAGATCCAGTGTTGGTGAAGGCTGGAAGACGATGCTTTGTGCGATATTGTTGCACTTTGAGCGTAATAAGTGAAAACATATCTCGCCAAGGGACCTCTGTGCTGACTTGTGTATAAGTTTCAAGATTTAAAAGGGGTTTTATTGTACACTTGTGATTATACTCACTTATTCACTTGGGGGTTTAATTGGATGGAGTGCATTCTGCTGTCATTGCAGATGTACTTCATGCGAGTTTCCTTGAATTTGAGAAACAAACACATGAGTGTTTTGAGGTAAATATTAATTTTAAATGGAAAACTGAACAAAAGGATGTGCAGCTTGGATTGTGTAAAACTTTGTTTAAAAGTATTAACTTTGAGTTTTGGTATTTCGTACGAAACTGAATACCTGCACGAGACATCCGTTTAGCTCAAACCTCAAAAAGTTTTGAATGCTTTGTTAACATGTTGTCGATAAATTCAAATGGAGCCATCCTCAGGGTCCGATATAGGTCCGATATTTGCTGGTCTAAACTTTGGCGGTACGTATTGTCAGGTTAGAGTTACGTAAAAAAATACTTCCTACAATAAAATAAAAGATTTCTTCCATCAAGAATTTTTGAAGAACATGACATCATTTTCACTGGGTAAAAAGTTCTTGTCGTAACAAGGACTAAGCGAATTAGCCCCAAAAAAAGCTGTGACTGTTTCTTTGGGATTGATTGTGAAAAGAAAACTTATTTGTGGCACTCCTGAGTGTCCTATGTCACACCATAAGCAGTACGACTTGCAGTTTTTATACCCGACCGAAAACTGGAACACCAGCTTGGTTTTTTTGTTGCACAGATAAGGTGTAAAAATTGGCTTAATCCGTCAAGGGCCACGCCCACTCCCGGCTTCAATGTAAGATAACCTCTATTTTACATTTTCCTTCAAAATGCCTTTTGGTCAACTTAGACATGGCGTAGGAGCTCAAATTTCGGTACTGAGCAATGGCCCGAGACCTTTAACAAGGCTAAAATTGGACCACCTACAATATCGACCATGCCCACTTTTAACATGTTAAATTTGTAAAAACCCGATTTCCCGGAAGGCTGCATCTTGTCTTTATCGTTTCTCACATTGGGAATTAAAAATTAGATAATAATTTTCAGTAAAAGTTTTCACTTTTCTATTCTTTCTTAACCAAATTTATTTTCTACACTACTAGAGTTCGCTAAAAATGTTATACTTCAGTTACTGGTCCTCAAAAACCAGTAGCCCAGCAGGGTATGTTGGGACTACAAAAATACAAGCAAATGTAGCATATTTTAACATCCTTCACATCTAATGGATATAAATCATAAAATTTATGGCCAAAACAAAAACATGTTCGACTGCCCACATAGTTCTTTTGCAGCAATAAAATCCTGTGCATGTTATGGCCAAAGTATACCAACTGTTAAGGGTTCTCCTCCATTTGCTTTTATGTTTATCTCCTTTTGTTCTCAAGAGCACCTATTTGCACTGATACCAGAGGGTTTAGTACAAAAACAATGGATGTGTACTTTTATGAAAATGGCACATATTGTTATATGCGTATACCCTAACCTTACTACTCGAAAACAATTCCCCTAGAACTTTTAAAGCGCGTGTGTTCATTAACAAGAACACTTTCGACCTTGAGCCTCACTGAACACCTCGCATTCAATAACACCGCACTGGACCACACCCAACTGGTCCGAAGTGACAACACACAAACAAATACATGCACATCTCACATGTGAGCCTAATTACACCATTCTTCTGTCCTATCTCCCAGCCAGGCTTTGATTGCAACCCCCGATGAGCCATTGACCATCGCCACATCGGGTAGGCCATTACCAACCACCAGCCAGCCCACCCTCTCAGTTCGTTTGCGAAAACTTCTGCCAATTGATGTACAAAACTCGTTAAATCTCAGCTGCCTTATGTTTAGAAAGCTCAGCGCACCGTTACACAGCACGCTGTTATCCTCGCACACATATAGCCATAAAGCGGCAATAAACACAAACATTATGCTGCGAATAAATGATCGTAATTAGCTGTGACCATTAGTTGTTGGGATTCTGTAAGTCCCCACAACGAACGTGGTAAAATGAAAAATCCTTTTTGCCATCCCTGTACACAGCGACCAGTGAACACCAACCTCAAGCCACGGAGACAGCGAGAATAATATCCAACTCTCGAGGGCGCAATTTTCGAAATTATATACCTTCCTGCCGAGTGGACCCGGTCCAGTTTGTATGTAAACGAACGGCTTTTGTCCCGTTCTCTGTGATTTTTGAAATGATTGAGGGTGTGTCGCCGTGTACGACTATTAAGTGCAATACGAGGCATGCCGCACAAAACTCCTCAACTGAAGAACGCCAAAGAGTCCTTGCATTCCAACGATTTTGCACAAAGAGTGCTCTCGCATGACCCTTGTAAGTACGGTTCAGTTATTTCAAACGCTGTCGCTCTGTGTAGTTAATTGCTTTGCTCTGTTTTGTTACGCAGCAGGATGCTAACCACACCAGGATCAGGACATGATATTTTCATAAAATCAACAAAATTAAAAGATTGCTCTGTTGCCCGTTCGTCTCTAGCGGTCCATTACTCCGGAATAATTATGTCTGAGCAACGAGGAACGAAACTTATACACTTCCGTTTGCAGTGCGCGCCCCGACAGGACGACCGACCACGATGCACGAACAGTGCGCGGACTTCAATTTCATGAGCACACTTCCCGACGCTATTATCCTTGGTGCTCGTACCCTCCTTCGTCGTCATTATTTTAATTTACTGCGTCATCAAGGTTTCATTAAAAATTGAATAAAAGAATGTGAGAGCAGAGAGAAAAAAAAAACGACCTCCACAAGCGGAGGAAAAGATGGTGCAATTGTATGAATAACAACGGCAAAAGTCGTTTCAGAGTTAATGGGCTCAAACAAGAGAACGATGACGGTCGTCGGGGAAAAAATAGAAATGAGCCAAAGCCAAAGCCATCACCCATCAATCCACGGGGGTATACCCTCCTACCATACCTGCCTGAGAGCTGATTTCACTACACAAATTGTGCCGCAATTAGGGCTCAGACCTAAATAACAAAATCAATTAACCGCGACTGCTGCCATGCCACCCATTTGGGGTTGAGCGCACTCTCGCTGTATTGCGTTGTATTTCGAGGTCATGCACAGCCCCAAAGATATCAATCATCGAGTTGTTAATGTGCTCGCGACCCATTAAAGTGTGTTCGTCTATAGCGAACAATATACAAATCCTTCATCTATGCACGATGGGTAAATCTGAAAAACCTCTGCTTTGCCGTGTGCCATCTCGTGTTTCATCAGCCCTCGATTTGGTAGCTTGCTCAGAAATTACCCTTAAATTAGCACATTTTTCAATTTTGACGTGCGATAGCACGGCGACGATGTCGACCAACAACGCTAAGGGACAACAACCCACTTTGTACGAAAAGGTTTGGAGTAAATTGCAGAACATTAGGACGCTTTCTGTGGTCTTTTATTACGGGTATTTATTTTTGTGCAAAAAATTTACCCGGGAATGAGAAACGAGCAAAGGGATATATCCTTGCTAATGTTGCGTTGATTGCCGGGATAATGCCGCAGCCGTGGTGAGTGAGCATTTTTCACAGCTAGTTTTCGGTTTTTCTTTTCATTTAAGCGCGATTGCTCTTGCGAGTCAAAAAAGGGCCCATTAGCAAAGTGCCGCCGATTTAATTCACTTTTGAGTTAGCACATTAAAAATTCAAGCAACTCACAAATACAAAGAGCAGATACTGAACGCAACCTCATTTTAGCCGACAGTTACTTGCACTTGTTGGTGGGCACTTTCATATAATTTTTCCCTATCGATGCGAGAGATATAGAGATTTTTACAAACACTTTTGTGTAATCGCTCTTTAAAAACTTTTGTGGGTATAGGACAGCAAAGATAAGCGACATTAAAATTCAAAGAACAATGCTGAGCGCTGGAAAAATTATAGAAATTATAGAAATAAAGTTTTAGCTCTTGCGTTAAGCTCAAAGTTACAAGTTGAGTCTAATTATTGATGCCATTGAAACGTTCTCTGAATAACTCTTCGCTAAATTCTAGAGGAAGAACAACGAACTCAGAGATGGTGATCCTTAAGTACAATTAGAAGTTTCCCGCACCACATTTGATCGATATGATAGCACCTACGGAGGGACGAGGTACAATAAAAAAAAGTTTATTTTTCACCCCTGCAAAACTAGTCTGCTTGTGCAGGTTTACTATGGGAAAAACAAGAATTAACTGACTCCATTGATGTCAAAAAGGATATAGACAACGCAAAAGCTTACGAAAATCCTCTTGACAAACTATTTAAGTGCCCCATTACACGAATAAGTTTCTCATCATGCCACGCCTACATTTCAAAGCAACTTAAGCTATTTCAAATAAGTTGTGATGACTGATTGTAACCGAGTGATTTGATGTATTTTGGTTGCCACGACATTGACTTGCAACCTAAAATTCTACTTCGCTCTACTATGCGACTTGTTATATAGATTGGCACCTAGCCACTTTTAAAAGTAGTCATTTATAAGTTGCAAGCAATTAATATGCTACATATAAGCTTTATAACGGGCGATTTTTTAAGAGGTTGAAAACTTTAAAAAAAAAAAAACACAAAAAATTTGAAAAAAATAATGAAATATTTATTTGAATCGATAGTTTGAACCTTGCAATTTAATGTTTAAAGATAATTTCATGCAAATGTTGACCGCGGCTGCGTCTCAGGTAGCCCATCCGCTGAGTCCAATTTTGGCATACTCTTTCACACATATCGGCCGGTATCTCACGAATGAATGCATGGATGTTGGCTTTCAGTGCGTCAATCGAAGCGGGCTTGTCCCTATAGACATTAGATTTGACATACCCCCACAAAAAATAATCTAATGGTGTCAAATCGCACGATCTAGGCGGCCAATTGACCGGCCCAAAACAATCTTCCGAATAGACTGCTCAGAAGGTCGAGAATGCCGACCATAAAATGGTCGTAAAATTCAATAATTTGCAAGCGTTGTTCATTTGTAAGACGATCCATGGTTAAATTGCAAACCAAACTGAAGCTGTTTGACAGTGACACAAGGTACTAAACACACGTCAGCTGTCAAAACCAGTGTTGCCAAAACCAAACCAGCTAAAAAATCACCCTTTATAAAGAAACGAATAACAGTTTGTCGTTGTTTGTCAAAAATATGTGATGGGAGTTTTAAACAGAAATTGGTACAAATGACTTCAACTTGAACAAGCCTAAGCCGATTTGGCTGCTATGGTTAATGATGTCTAAACACCTATGTGGGCTTGATCACATTTAATTTGCAGCTTTACGAACAGTATCTATATGCTATATGGTTGCACGCAATCAAGAGATTCTTGCATTGTTATCATCCAATCAATCAATAATTTTTTGTGACCGCTTATCCTTAGAACGATCGCGCAGCGAAGGCGGCTTAATGGTTTTTCCATCGTTGCCGATCATCCACCTGGGGATTGCGCCGGAGTCTCTTGAGTTCGTGGCGGAAGATCGAGAACGATAGAAAGACCATTTAGCCACCCTCGCTCCGCGACTCTTTTAAAGGATAAGCGGCCCTCGAAAAAAAAGTTTGATGCCAAGTCCCTTTTTTACCGAAGGGGTGTGTATACCTAAACCAAATCTTTGACATTTGGCGATTTGGAACTTGACATGGGTCAAAGTTTTTTTTTTCTTGGGTGCTTATTTAGCGCATAACAAAAATGTTAAAAGGATCTTATGTGGTATCCCTTGTTGTTCGTCCATCTGTACGTCCGACCATCCGCACCTGTTGAAAATTTTGAATGGTGGGCCGTAAAAAGATGAAATTCGGTGCACTCATGAGGTCCATGAAAAAGATTAGAACGCAAGCTCAATTCTTTTTATACACAAATAACGGTTTAACGACAGTTTGATTTTCCATTTTATAAAAAAGACTAAAAGTGTTTTGCCACCATCATGAAAAGTCTTACAGCCAGAATATGGAAAACCGAAACGTGAGTAAGTACATTGAAAAATAAGGAATTTGCCTAAGGAAACTGATTTTGAAAAAAAAATAAGGAAAAGCTTGATAGAAATGTGGAATGGAAAATATGAACCCGATGGCGTTGTGCTTAATGACATTAAGTTGAATCCACTTTGTCTAAAAAGCAAATACTGGGCACGCATATTAAGCACCTTTAGCTTAAACGATATATTATCAAAGCGCGTTTTTTCTTAACCAAAGTGGCAACATTACGGTGACAATATGCCAAGAAATAGAATAAAAGAAGAAGCAGAAAATATTTTTTTTTGTGAGATTACGACAAGTTACGAAAAAGTAAGTACAGAACAAGAACAATTGACTGGGCTGCAGAAATTGTATGATATCGGAGACACCATTGCAGTTTTCAAAGTTTGTTTTTACTGATTATTTTATGTCTTTCATAATAGATGAATTGAGTAAAATGTCCCTTGAAGAAAAAGATTTCGATAAGCTGCTAAATATAAAAAAGAATGAAAAGAAACATCTGAGCGGGAGGTAGTTTTTATGTCCTGTTTTCAACACATGTTTCCAACACATTTGTCAAGCATTAACGAAACACGGCTGAATCTAAGAAAACCAACAGTAATGTTCATGCAACAGGTGTAAAACAATCAACGCTTTATTTATTTCAATAAAAACAATAACTACAAATCAGTATTTCTACAGGAAGACACGAAAAACTCTTAAAAGTGAAACCACAATTGTTGCGAATTGAGTTTGGGCCTTATGGCCGGCTTGGTGGCAGTATGAAGGACGGCGGCTGCATGTTCCGATAGACTCGGCTAGACTCATCGGCAGGAAAGGGGATTTTGCCCTTCAAACTGCACCACCCACTTAGAAAACAAAATCTAAAATTTCATGGAAGAAGTAGCTTCCTAAAGTTCTTTTCCTCAAATGACTTAGACTAGGCCAGTGGCACAAAAAGTGAGGTGTGTCCTCGCAGCAATCCGTATCTCCACATCATCTGCAGATGTTGTCGTTGTCGAGATTTAGTTTCATAGTATGACGTCTCAAAGGATTGTGACCGGTAGGTATACCTACTATGCTCTTGATGAGCGCGTTACTTCGGGACTTCTCATAGGCCATATTTGTCTTGAGATTTCACAGCTGGACGAAGATGTCCATCTTGTATTTGCATTCATCCGGATCTTGTTTTCCATCCGCCTTCTTAGGTCACAGAGTGGGAGATTGATCCATTGAAGGGCTTTATGTGGTTCTAATGTTGATCCATGTCGTGCAAGCTCATCGGCTTTTTCATTGCCACGAAAGTTTCTGAGGCCAGGAACCCAGCAGAGTCTTACATTTTGCTTTGGGCCTAGAATCTTAAACTCTTTGCGACAACACCTAACAAATTCAAATTTGATTTCAGTGGCAGCTATTGCCTTTATGACTACCTGGTTGTCTGTTAATACGGTGATATCATCCTGTGGTATTGCCCTTATTGACAAAAGGCTGGCTGCCTCCTTGACTGCAAGGGCCTCTGCTTGGAAGACGCTGTAAGAATGGACAAACTTATTAATTTTTCTATATAAGGGTTCTCAAAATAGAGACCTGCACCCGTGCCTATGTTTTGACCCATCTGTGTATATGGCTATCGATAAGTTCATTAGCGCTTCCCCAGATTCCCACTCATCCTTGCTAGGAAATATGCAATTAAAAGGCGTTTCGAAGTCACGAATCGGGGGTAAGGTAGTCGGAGGAGGTGTCGGTATCTACAACGCTGTGAAGAATCTGCGCATGATCAAATGAGCTTGGGATCCATTTAGGTGACTGACTAGGACTCAATGCGCTTTTGGCAGCAGATTCTTGCATATGGAGGTCGAGGGGTAGCATATTGAGGATAGCTTCCAGCCCTGACGTTGGTTTCGGTTGTCATTGCAGATGTCGTACCATATATGCAGCTCTCTGTATTATTGTCGTGTAGCGTAGGTTTGTGTTTTATCCAGCTGCTTGTCACCAGACTAACCATCCATACATCAGATGAGGTCTAACAATTGCAGTGTACATCCAAAGGAAAATTTTCGGCCTAGGACCCCAATTTTCCTCGAAAATACGACTGCAAGTATAGAGGGCGGTTAATGCTTTCCTTACTCTTTCCCCAACGTTGAATTTCCAGCATACATAGTTTCCTGTCAAGAATCAACCCTAAGTAGCATACTCTATCGGAGAATTGAAGAGAGGTTCCCTCAATCGCCGGTAGAGAGAATCGCGGTATGTTTCTTTTGTTTGTGAACAGCTCGAGGACGGTTTTTTGTGGGTTGACACCCAAACCGCACTGCTTTGCCCACGAACTAAGCTTCGCTAGAGCCTTTCCTAATGCTTCGCTGATAGTGGGTAGGAAATGGTAAGAAAATTAGGAACACAAATAAGGTATACCGCTTACTCACTGGTTTTAATTTTTTGTTTTAAAAGAGCTTAAAAAAAAACAATTACAAAACGGGTTTTCGTTATTAAAACTTTACCACATTTTGGCTTGCTACTCAAATAATGCGGGTGTAAAATTTAAATAAGATAGAAGTGGATCAGTAGATATAGGCATATTATGGCACTTCCATTTGGTGAACTTGTCCAATCCGAACCTCGTGGAGCAACAGAAGAACGTTGAGGTGCGTCTTCAAATAGTGAATTATTTACTGTGGACAAATGACTCCAGCAAAAAACCTGAAAAAATTCTTTTATGCAACTTGTTTCCACTGTTCTTTTTTTATTGATTAATATCTGGGAGGAGAGACCAAGAGATAAATAAGCAGTATTTATTATTATTATCTACTATTTTATTACACTTCAAGCAATAAAAAAACGGGAACTTGGAATTTTAACTCTAAGGCCGCCAAAAGTAGGATAAGACAAAAAAAAAAAATTGTGTCAAATGTAAGCGCCTCTAGGTTTGCCGAATTAAAGAGAAACTATGTGCTGAGTACGAGGTATCTTTGTTTTAGAGGAAATATTTTTAGTTATGCCTTTATAAACAAAGTCCCAAGCCCAACCTACTGCGAATATTTGCAAATTCCTCCCTTATTGCTCAGTTTGAGGTAAATTTTAATAATTTAATAATTTCCTAACTAAAATTCAAAACGAAACTCATTAGATTTAGCGTTTAACGATAAAATTAAATTTTAAAGCTTTGAGTGCATCATAAAGAAATAAATTTTGACTTTCAGTCATGCTTGTGGAAAAATATTTTATAAAAATTCATTTTGAATTCCTACTTTCATTTCAAATGTCATGTCACTCACTTGTTCCGCCTCAGGAATGTCTGTCTGCATTGAGCCATTGACACATGCCATTCTGTTGACGAAACTAATAAAAAAGAATACTGATCCGTATCTAAGAAAGTATTTTGCATGCATTTTCCTTCAAAGGACTCTATTCCCTTTCAACCAAAAAGTTATCAAGCTGCAAGTGACACCACAGTACATATAACTTTTTTTCTCTCTAAAAGCTTCTAAAAGGCCAAAGACAAACACGAAAATATCTGCTGACAGAATAACTTCTCGTCTGCACTTCATTTGGCCCCATACATATACACCCATACCCATAAGTGCATTCGTCAACGTCTTTGCCGTCAGATTGCGTCCATACACTATATAGGAATTTACTCATTCATTACGACAGCAGATGAGATCGATATGCATTTTCAGTCACTCTAGTGGTAAATTTTATCGCATATGTTTTGCATAATATTATTATGCTCTGGGTGCTCAGTCAGGACCCTCCGACAACAGAAAGACATAGCTTCAAAGATGTTCTCATACTCCACTCATTGTCTAATCATGTCAGACATCCCTTACGATGCTCTTTTGTGTGAGCCGTGCCGGGACGCTGTGTGTTGGGAGAATGTACTTAGAGCGGTGGAGTGTATTCGAAATAATATATCCTTCTTCTGTCAGCAGAAAATCCCTTCATAAGTCCGTAATAGGAGTGACCAAGTTCTACAATTATGTACATAAATATATGCGCACGCTGATGTCCTTCCAAAATTTAAAATGGTGCAACTTTATGAAAATACACAGCATGCACGGATGCACTGCTGGCTGCTTGTGCCTTAATGTCGTGTGCATTTTTTATGATAAAGGTATAAGTATCCGGTATAGGAAAAAAAGGACATTTGCATTTATCCACACACAGGTACCTTTAGTTTACTGAACACTGCACTTCACGTAAGAAGAGGAACACGGAGGTAAGTCGGCAAGTCGCCTTTTGTGCTGCCGTCGTAAGGAAATTGCTATGCTGCCATTCAAGGAAGCACGACCAAGGATTTCGGTTCACAAAACATAACTGTGCAAGACAAGCGTGCAACATAAAATATGGAATTGTATTTCAATTTCCTCTCAATATCATTTTCGGTAATAAATTATTATTAGTTGCATGTAGCACAACTGGCAGGACATGACGGCGACGATGCAACGTTCTGAAGGCGGCACAACACATACACGACAAAATGGCAAGCTGAAAAAAAGGCTGCTGCAGGAGCAGATGCAGGAGTATACCTTCGTAATCTTATTCACAAAGTACTGTGTAGGCGGTGTGTTGTCAAGGGGGTGGGCCAATACATTGTGTTAGCTTTGCGGTTATGTGCGCAACACACAAAGGCGATGTAAAAGAGGTACACCAGAATGCAGGTAGTCAATATTATGTAAAATGAATGCATGTTGCCAAGATGAGAGCACACAGACACTTGCTCAAGGACATACAGGATATTGACAGTGTTATTGAGTGGCAGTGCATTTCGATATTCACCATCAGCCCCATATTGTGGCGGAGTGGTCGCCATAGTATATTTCTTTTGCTCCACATAGATGGTATTCTGTGCCGGATTCCTTCCTGGCACTTGCATAAATTATTTCTTCTTCCGCTGATATTGGCAGAGTGAAGTGTTTTTCAGATTTTCAACACTACTCTGGCGTTTGTGGTTGCATGTGGGTTTGTGTGTAACGCAAAGTGTTATTTAACACTGGTTCTTTCGACGGAAATCCCAATGGCATGTGGAGGTGTCAAGTTTCGTTTTGTTGTCCTAAGTGCGAGCCTTGTGTCGTTGTTGTTGACGCTCTTGCAGTCGCAAGGAACTATTGAAGTTGAAATTTGGAACGGAAGGAAATTTTCATCCATTCTGGCTATGGATTTTGCAAAAGCTGGATTGCTGTATACATGGAGGGATTGTGAATTTTGATTGCTTAGAACTTGAGCTAAAGGGTGTCCCCACACCACAACAAGAAATGCGTTGCAAAAAGAATTGGTAACCACAAACGCGCGTATCGTTTGATTTGGAAAATCCAATGATTGGAATGATTTTCACGGTGCAATGAGCATTTGTGAGCAAAACCAGAAGCAGTCACCGCTAAAATGTGCAGATATGCAGTCAATAGGGGGTGTTTTGGGCATGACAGCAGCACTGCGGTCGAAGTGTATTATGTAGCGGTTAGCAAAGATGGCGCTTTTATAGTTGTAATTACAAGTCAAAGAGCTTAAGTAATCTTAACGTTTTTTTTTTCAAAATTCAAATACTAAAATGTTTTTGAGGTATTGAATTTTGAAATCTAATGAAATCTAATGTCTCTGATCACCATTATAATCGAACATGGTAATGTTAAAATTTTCCCATAAGTTTCAGCAAGTCACGATTCACAAAGGGACTTATGGCTTTCCTCCGATCAACCAACCATCAACCAGATTATTTCGAGTTGAACCTTCCAAGGGTCACCCATTTATTCGAAACAGTACCTCGTGGTAGCTAAGGTACAGCTGCAGATATTTCAACCAACACGCCAAAAATTTGAATTCTGTGAAAAAATTTGAAGTACGAAAACCTTTATTACAAGAAATCACGAGGCCCTTCTCCACCTTAGTCTTACATAACCTTCTACGAAGTGCTATGCAGCGAGTGTCAAGTATTGATAGCCAACATTAACATTGGTTAAAAGCCATCCGGTAATATTACTTAAAAGCCATCCGAGGTACTAACAACGAATTCGCTGTTTTGACAGTGAATATCGGAAATCAACCGCAGCTAAAACGATAAGGCATATAAAGGGCTCTGCACCGAAGGACTTGAGCTGCACTCGAGATCCACGAGCAGAGCACGAGGGAAGAACACCGGCTTCTCCGAAGGAAGAAGAGAGAGCACGAGAGGTGCGCAATGGAAGATATAGAGAAATGCTTCAACAGGAATGAGGCTCAAAAGTTCTGCCAAAGTGTTAAAAGGATGCCTTGGGTATAAAATTCGAACTAAAGCCTGTAAAGTTCGATCAATCGAAAAGCGTAGTAGACTCGCGGAGTCGGCGCTGAGGATTTGAGGAAAAACCATTTCTGCACACTAATGTCGAAGATGAATTGAAACATGCGGCTGTCAGGCAGACCGGCAGAAATTTACGACCTACCCGACTAGGACTACGTGAAAGTAGCTATGTCAAGGTTTAGGGCATGGTTTTCTTGGCATGCGCCAGCTCACTTCCAAGATATAGTCGAAGGAAAACTTGCCCGATAAATAGAACCACAGGGCTATAAGCGACTTAAGTCGTTAGTCATAATCTCATGGGTCCGGTGTGGCTTTAAGCCAGCAAAGTCCACCATCGATCAAATTTTCACACGGCCGTAGATCCTGAAGAAAACTAACTATCTCTTATATATATGATATCCTCTCTTACGGGAAACCATAGGAAGAGTTGTCACTTATTAATGTCAGCATCATTATAATATAAAGGTTCCCGGCAATGTTCGCCTGGGCAGCGTTTAAAATGATCATAGGATTATTAGCCATCATTATAATATTTGTAGAATTGTAAATTGTTGTAATTTTCGCTTTTCAAAAAGACTCGTTCTTTTTTACGGTCTACACTTCCGCGAAGGTCTGACAAACCCTGCGAGAGTAAACATTTGCCTCGAGCGGACGACGAACCGCTGTTTGTGTGGCTTTAAAATCGACAGGCTTTTTTGTTCCTTAAAAGATTGCACTTCCAGTGTACAACATATTCAATGAATTTTATTACTTTCTTACAAAAACTGAATGACTGAAAATCGTTGTTTGTACCTACATATTTTATATGTAGTTTTATAGAAAAGTGGTAGGCATTATAGCCTGTTGCACACGTCGCGGTCGGTTGGTCGCACATTTTTTTTAGCATACATTTATAACACTATTCTATACAACCAAGAGAAACTTTCTTAAATCTTCACTGATGGACCATTTGCCGTAAACTAACAACATAATCCCAAATTCAGTGGCGAAAACCCCCACATCTAAAATCAAATCATTTTCAAAGTCACCTATGACACCGCCATTATATACCGAAGCACCCACATCACTGGTTAGGGTTTGGCGGAAATTTCACCCAAAAAAGCGCCCTCGAAACTTCCCACATTCGATCTGCGTCCTTCTGGCTTTATCCTACTTTGTGGTGATTTTTGGCAACATAATTTTCCCTTTTGATACTCGAAATGATACGTATCTCGAGCAACGGTGTTTTCATTCACATCAGCAGCGTACTCAGCGATTATGTTTCCTAAATTGTGTCTCCTACAACCAAGTGTGTCTGTGATAATATCAATTTAGGTGCTCGATAAGGTGTTTTCGGATGGCAGTACGCCAAACCAAAAGTCACTCTTGGCTTGGCTGTATGCCTTTGAAAAGTAAACGCGATTCTTCTTAAAGAATATTTTAGCAGGAAACTCCTCCCACCCGGTTGGGGTGAGCTAGCTTTCAACATTTTTAAATTTAAAAGGAAACTTTAGGCAGTAGCAACAGCAACAACAACAACCAGAAAAAAAGGACGATGACGACTTGTTTGAATAGACAGCGTGTAAGTTAAGAATATACTTTTCTGCTGATGATACCGCCATTACACGGTTAGATATTCGTTGTAGATGAAAATCATCCAACCATTAAATCCTATTATTCGATTTGAATTCAAATCACTGCACAGGCTAAAGTGTGTTTATGTTGTGTTTTCTACATGAACACTTTATGGGGTATCCTTTGAATGGAGAACTTTATTTGTGTTGTTTGCGAGAGACGATATTCTTGACAGATTTTTTTTTTCGGTTTTTTTTTTCTTTATGCGATCGAACTTGTAAAATGTCAAGTGGGGATGTTGATAGCCTTTTGGATTTGTAAATGATGAAGAGAGATTATTTGTTGTTTCGGAGCTCCGGTAACAGGACTGACAGTAATCCGATTGATTTTGTAAGACTTCTTGATAAAATGACAAATAAGGGTGGTTGTGCGAGGATAATAGAAAACGTCGTTTGAAAGGGATTGAATTGGATACTGCAATGCAGTTCCATCGGTATCATAGGGATGGGGTCACAGTGCAAGGTGATTTATAATGTATTTGGCTGCAGGATATCATGTCACTATGGCTGTGATTTACGGATACAATTGCGAAGAGAATTCATTTTCACTTGGCTTTTGGTGGCAAGGTTGATAAAGCCTAAAGGAGTGCTGTAAGCATGCTCGCAAACACGCTAAAGATTGAAACGTTGAAGCCTACGAAGACCCACAAGGACATTGCTCTTAGAAGCACTTTGAAGATACACATTTTTTGCCATAAAAAGTTAGTTTATTTAAGGCGGGGTGCCGGGGCGTAGTGGCTAGTCTGGGTTCGAATCCTACCATCGTCATCTGTAAATAGACTCTTCCTTTTTCACGGTCCCCTCCTCCGCAAGGGTCTGACAAGCGCTCCGAGAGTATCATTAGTCTTGAAAAATTTCTTTAAGTGCCGTTCGGATTCGGCAAAAAACTTTAGGTCCCCTTGTATGTGAAGAAATCCACGCACACAGCATACATTGTTGAGAAGTGGGCCCTTGTTCACCTCGAACTGTTGTCCAACTCTATTTACTCATTTACTTGTAGGCTGTGGAATTTGTTAACTTGTGGTATGCATTTTTGCTTCTAGTCTTTGCGGCGACGCAAAAATGTTGCCCCACCCTAGCATCGACCTTACTTCTATACCAGTTTTAATTTAAATTAATTAAAAACATGATAAAAAAATAATAAATAAATAATTAGTACAAATCAAATAAATCATAAATAAGTAATAAATAAACAATAATAAAACAATTTATGCCCCTCCCCAATTTTTATGGGCATTTCTTTAAGTATTTTTTTTAATTTTAAAGTAAGGTTTCAGTACCGCAAGCGACGATGCGGCTCCAACATTCCAATAAAAACTAGGCGCTATTAGATCCGAGATTGAAGTCATAGGAAAATACTGCTGCATAAATTGTCATCCTTGAAATGCTCTAACTGAGGAACTATTGAAATCTAACATATTCGATAACCGATTTTTATGGTCCAAATTGAATGTTGCTATGCTTTATTAGAGGCAGAGTTTTCATTAGCTCAATACCTCCTGAAGGAATAAAATAAATTGTCTTTGCGCTAATAAGCGTTCTTGCAGCTATCAAGAATCGAAGTTCTCGATTCTCTATCGAGAATAAACGCGATAATAAAACACGAGGGATTCAGGAGCTAAGGTCAAGTTTGTCACCCCACGTTTTATTAAAATCATTGATATGTGACACCATTATTAACTTTTTCTTAATCCCTGCAAAAAAGGTCAATCTATGTTGAAAACCGTCATCATTTAATCACATCCACATAAGCACTCTTTAACTTTGCACACCTCCAATTAATCATTGCTCCCGTTGAGAAGAAAATGAAACCGGTTTAGGGTATAGCCAGAATAAGTAATTTTATCGCTTTCTTAAGAGTCCTTTGAGGGCGTAACATCGACCACCCTTGGCTCGTGTTATGAAACAACAACCAACGATATTAAGAGCCGTTTACCATTTTTTTAGCGTCCCGTTAAAGACTGCTCTTGCCGCTCCATCATTATGTCTTTAAGTTATGGTCAAGAACCACACCCCTCTGGTGGCTACCCATTGAGCGGTGTACCCCCAAAAAGCCACATGGAAAGTACAAGGACAATATGAATGGTACGTCAAAAGTCGTCAACAGCACACTTTGGCAGCATCGTGTCAACGTTCACAATAACCACCCACTGGGACTGGCCATCATGACCACCTGATGACAAAAAGGAAACAGCCAACGAACATGGCTGTTATAAAATAATGTTTACTTTCCGGCCTATTCACGGTCCTTTAGATGGCGGGCACAACCGACGCGACGCGGCGACCAACTACAACGACGACACGGGCACTAGGGAATCTCAATAATTAATAATAATTAAGTAGTTGCGCTTGCTGTGGGAGTGATGGCCCGCTGTGTGACCTGTGTGACACCATTAAAAGATTATGAAGCGGAAAGGAACATGTTTACTTTATTTCCCTTTGATTCCCATTGCTCTTGTGTATTCTGCACAAGGTACTCCTCGTTTCATTTTTATTTAATTTTTTTTTTTTCATTCCACAAAGCGAAGTAAATTTATTCACTGGTGTAAAGTTGATGATAGGCTCACAGGGGAGCCTTGCAAACTTGATTTGCAAAGAAGAATGTTTCTCTCCTTTATTTCTTGTATTCATACCTTCGTTTTAAGAACCAACAAACAACTTGGACGAATGAACAATGAACTCGTATGTCTAAGGGACGAAAAGAATGGAGCTTTTGTAGAAAAAAAAACAATCCAAGATAGACCTTGCATTCAGCTAGTCTCTTGGGAATAAGTGTTGAACTCAGGGCGGAGTGCAGAGCAGATCAAGTTGCAATGAGATTTGGGAATTTTTCCAAGTAAGATCTTGGACACGCAGTAAAAGGACTTTTTTTTTGTTTGTAAAAGTCTGTCTCTTTTTTTTATTTGGTGTAAAACACAAAAGTTAATCGTGGGAGTGTTTGTTTGCATTTCGTATTTTAATTCAAGCACAACAAGAGCTGGAACACAATACCAAGATTTATGACGTGGAAAATTATAATTTGTAGCTTTTATGTCCTTTGTGTTGGGAAACTGATGCTTTGGGTATAGTGTAGGCTTACACGTACACAGCGGGGCACAATGTGAGTACTGCATACACTGGAAATGAATTTTTGCTTTGTGGGTCTTGCTGTTTTTATCTCCCCTTTTTCTGTAGTGTAATTGGACTATGGAATTTTCAATTATTTAGCAAGCATGAGTGTGTGGATTACTGGGATTCTCAATGAGATTTTGTGACGATGAATTGCAGCTTAAATTTTTTTGTACCACAAAAAACGGTGTAGGCACGTATGCCTGGTTTGTGTAGAGGACACCTCATTTTCTACACTAAAGATGTGAAATTTATGAATTATACTTTACCGATATTATTGTTTGTTAACGCAGCTTTTAGATTTTATGGCGTCCCTCTCCGGCTTTACAAAAGGTTTTTTGGGAACACAAAGAAAATTCCAGTTGCCACTATCCGAAATGAAGACAAAATCTTTCAAAGATGGTGGGAAAAACACTTGTTGAAATTACTTTTGTAATGAACTTCACCCTTTTTTTAACTTTTCTGTTACCAAGGAAGGATAATGCAAGACATTTTACTGATTTATAGTTTTTTGCTTTTAACTTAAACTGGCAATTTTTAGGTGCCAAGAAACAGCGGGCCAATATTATATAACTTTATGAGTTCATTAAGCTGCATAATTCAAAGTTATTTAAAAAAATGTAGAACTTACTATCATAGAAAGACAAATATGTAAACGTCTGCGTTTTATTAAACATACCTGAAAAAAAGAGAAAAATAAGTATTTAGCCTCCGTTATTAAAATGAAAATTCGATTAAAATGAAAATTTGGTATAAAAATAGATCAGTGAAACCTAACCAGACCAAAGAAAACCTGTAGTCGTGAGATCAAGACTTGGTCTGCTAGATTGTGCTGTTGGGTAAGAAAAATAGCGGGCGCATATAAAAAAAATATTTTTTTTTGGTACAATAACACAAATAACACAAATACAGTAGACGCTCGATAAATTGAATCTCGCTATAGTGAACTATCCAGTATATAGTAAACACACAAAATTTTGTACAGGATACTCTATATAGTGAGCAAAATAACTCTCGATGAACTTTTTGTCCTAAATAAATAATTATATTCCAACTGTAATATGAGTCTAAGGCATTTCGGCTGGCTTTAAAAGTTTAATTGAAGTAATTCTTGCCGTATGAAGGCGTTTCTCAAGGAAAATATATCAAAAATTACTTAAAAGAAATAAAATCGTTCAACTCCGCTGGTACCAGCCGTGTATTTGAATGATTTTTTGTAACGTAGAAGCGGATTTCTATTTGTAATGAACCAGCTTAATGTTTTTGATTTGAGTGGGTAGCTTTTCGTGGCTTGTGGTGTTTATATTTTTTTATGACATCTATCATATCCGCTGAGCATGTTATGGAATGAGAATTTGTAGTACTTATCAAACATAGCTTAGAAAAATCCGTTTTAGCTTCTTCCTCTAAATCGTGAACACTCTTCAAAAAGTTAGCATGTCTGGTTTTTGTAACTTCACTATATCGAGCGTCTACTGTATTGATGTTTTAATAAAAACAAGATCTAGATCCTCCTTTATAGACTTAGATCTATGTCACCTACAACTTAAAAGCGTGTATTGATTTAGATTAGAGTGATCGCCCTGCTGTGATGTGCATGAACTATTCGGTCTAAGAGGTTAAAAACTTACACATTTTTAAGGAACACTTAACCGATTCAACAGAGTTTGCATGTTTGATGCTCCAAATGACCTGGAAGACAACACTTGCGGGAAGTATTTTCCACTTTGCACTCATGTTCCAGATAGTACCACGACATCATGTGGACTTAAGATGTGGCTTAAAGCTGCCGGTATAATGGTGACTGTGCGCAAAGGACCAAGGGGACAGAAGACGCAACTGCGGGATCGCAAAGCGAAAAAAAAGCCAGTGACTAAGTAAACTAGTAAGCTACAGTGTGTGCGCAAAACGAACCGTTGCGCACACACTGTAGCCCATCCTATCCTACATTGTAAAATGCTGATGGCATTGTTATTTTGTCAAATTTTATAAGTAGTGCAAGTTTCGATAAGGGGCGTGGTCCCACCGCCTCTAATTACAAACTATCAATTATAACGCAGATATAACCTGCATTTTTTTTACTCTTTCCTAAATTGGATTAAGGCCAGCTGAAATTACGTTTTTCTGGAAATTTTTCGGTTTTTCTTAAATTCTGCCTCCAAATGTGGGTGTGGCCCAAAGTCTTGTATGAATAAAATGTAGAACTATGTGTTTTCTACATAATATAATAAGTAATTTTTTTCGATTTGAAGCAAAAATATTAAATAAAATGCATTTGAAAAATTAACCCTTAAATCGGTGCCACGCCGACTAGGGGAGGTAAAGTGATTAAATTTTTATTTTGTGTATCTCACAATAAACAGGAAATAAATACCACATTTCAGGCTTTTAAGACGTCTTACAGCTTCGAAAGCTTTGGAAGTAGTTGCACAATTTCACCGATTGTGGGCGTGTCTGTGGACGGAGTTGAAAAATTTTTACACTTGCACTGCTTCGGATAACAAAATTTCAGCTCGCTAGCTTGAAATTCAAGGCCTAAAAACGTGTGACATACAGACAGACGCACATGGCTTATTCGATTCAGAACTCGGTCTCGATCATATGCCCTCAAGGTCTTGGCGGTCTACCATTATTATTTCACCGTGTCACAAGCTACCTATGTGACAATATTAATATACCTCCTATCCTATGGGATGGGGTGTAAAAAGTATACCGACCGAATCCCTAAAGCCTTATATCCCGCAAATTTAAAATCCTTATAATCCTTAAATCCTTAAAAAAAAGTCTGAAGTATAAAAAGAACAATAGAAATACTTTAGAGCTACAAAGCTGCTGGCATCGATGGAACCACTACTATTCGGACTTGTTGCTTTAACAAAATAAACAATTTAAGTGTCCTTGGATTTTGCCAGGGGTATGAGTTGAAGAAAATATATTCAGCGATATATTCAATAAGATCATAATCCACACAGCCCCCAAAGTCTTTCAACTTCAAAAATTTTTACGTAAGAAAATTTCTAATTAAATGAACAAAATATTCGTCGACTCCAAATGCACGCATTTTCGACAAGAAAGCCTGGTGCCAGACTCTGTCAAATGCTTTAGATATATCAAACGCAGCAGCCTTGCTGTCTTCATTGAGATGCAAGCAGAGTGGCTCCATTTCCCGGTGAGATATGCCATCAGATCACCAGTGGACCTTTTGCACTGGAAGCTGTACTGCCTGTCATAAAAAAGCTGCTGGTCTTTCATAAGCTGATGAATAGTTCCCCTGCGTTTCCATGACCTTGGATAGAAAAAATGGATGTAAGTGCAAATGAGCAAATGATCGGTTAATCGGCTGGTTTAAGAAGAAGGATCGCTTTTTCTTGGTACGAGCTGAACAAAACTGTTTCCCATTTACTCGGAAAGATGCCAGAAAGTAGAACAGATGGAAAAGCTTACGCACTGGTTTTGCCACCGTAAAAGAACACCTCCTCAGAATCAAGGGGGAAATGCCATCTAGACCAGCGGAACTTTTACTACTAGTAGTGCAAAAATGAATAGGTCCCATAAATGTTTCACATAAAGGGCGAGAGAGCGAGGGTCTCGGGCGAGGTGTCAAATGAATTTCAATCAATGGCAACGTATAGGGTGGTTCACAATATCGGCTTGATCGCTGACTCGCTCGCTGGGCTTTTCGAAAAATTGAAAAACCCTCGCCGAGGTCGACGATTATTCTGTCAATCGCTGTTGTATGTTATGACACGCTTTTGAATAGACATTTTTTTCTCGAAGCTAATACTTTTTATGAAATATAATTTATTCATGTGCTTATTGCACAAGTCGACAAAATTAGTCGACAAAATTTAGAAATAATATTTTGTCACTGTGCAGTCAAAACAGTCGTCGAGGTTTCTCGCTGTTCTATTTAACCGTGTATTAACAAACGTGTTATAAGTGCAATAAGTTGTCGAGACGTTCTAGGAAAGGTGGAGACATCGTGCAATCTGAAAGCGTAGATTGGCCGGAAGAAAAGCTGTGAGAAGATTGGCTTTGTCTGAGGAGCTGACAGCTGTTTTGTCATTGTAAACGAGTGTTGAGATTTAAGAAGAGACACAATTATTTAATTTTTTAACAAACGATCAACAATTTTTACTGTCTTTGGGACATTGTAGGATCTTTTTCCTCAATTTCTGGTCATGTGTAAATTAAACATGACGAATAGCTGCATTGCAATCACTCCTTGCTCGTTTGAACTTGTTACGGTTTTCCTCAGTGGTTTAACCTTTATAAGACCTTTAAAGTTCGAATCCGAGTGTTTTCATTCCAAAGAAAACTATTTCACTAACTATATCGGCGGCGACAATGGATGAAACAAAGTGATCGCACTTAAGGAGCTTAAAAAAACAAGTAAGTAAGTGCAAGAGTTCGTCGGTGACAAACTATAATATACCCGATCCTACATACCGTGTAACACCAAATCTCAAAATTTTTTATCCCGAATTCATATTTTATTTGTAAAGGCCACGCCCCCAAAAGTGGGTCTGGCCCAAAAATTAAAATCAATTAATTGTTATTTCGTTAGATTCATGAAATTTAAGTTCCTACGACTTTTCTAACTTGACCAAAAGGCATTTTGAAAGAATATGTGAAATAGACCGTGGCCGTTGAAATTGAAAAAAATTCGAATCCACACCGGCGATATAGCAGTAGGGGAGCACCTAGACTCAGGATGCCCAGGTCAACCTGTAGGGTTACTTTGCGCCACCTAAAGTAAAGTAAGTTAGATCCTTTCCACTTGCTATACTGGGACTATAGTTCAAGCAGCTATATACCCTTAAAATTGCATCGTTTGAAGTTAAAAATGTGGTCTAAGACTGTGTGGCAATAAGACTTTTATGTGTACATGAACAAAAGGTTTTTTTAAGTTTATTTTATTAAGTACATAAAATTTACAATTTGGTTCGTAACCACACATTTTACATTTGATACATATAGAGCTGTCTTTCAACTGAAATATTCTTTTTTTAATAAATAAATTAGGATTTTTTTTTTTTGCCTGAGCTTAATTTAGAAGGGAAAGTACAAAAAAACCTTTCAAGTAAATGGTGAGAAAAAAAAAGCTTGAATCGAATAAAGTATAGATAATAATATATCAAAGATTTTACAAATTAAATAACATTATTAACAGATTTCATTCGAGTAATATCGAAATACAAACTATAACAACCTAAATAAATTCATAAATAAGTAATTAAATAAATAAATAAGTAAATAAATATATTAATAAATAAATAAGTAACTAAATAAATTTCACAGAAAAAAGAAAAAGCTATAGAAAATATATAAGAAAAACTGAGAAGCAATAAATGAAGTGCAATAAGAAGTGTTTTTAATATTAAAATCGGAAAATAAATAAATAAATAAGCAAACAGCTAATTAAGTATAACAGCAAAATTTACTATAGGAAAAAAAATAAATTAACAAATAGATTACATTAATTCTCGTTCAGCCAAGACACAAGAGGGTTTGTGGCTATATCACAGCGAAACTTAAATTTCTGGTTAAGCTTGCAAATCGCTTTTTGGTGCAAATCTAATGTTGAATAATGCCATGGAAGATTAAGCATCCTTTTTAAAATCTTGTTTTGAGAGATTTGCAATCGATTTATATGGCATTTTGCACATCCGCCCCACACTTGACAGCCGTGCAAGAGAATGGCCTGGAAAATAACCTTATGTATAAGTATCTTGTTTTCGTGACTGAGAGATGATTTTCTGTTTATAAAAGGGTATAACATTTTAATAGCTACATTTACGTTTTGGATTGTTTTTGAAACGTGTTCTCAAAACGTTAATTTGGTATCCAGAAAGACCCCTAGGTACTTCACCGAGGGTTTCCATGTCAAATCAATGCGTTTTAAAGTCGAAATTCATTTGTTGAATCCTTCCAAAAACTTAAACAGAAAATATTGAAATCGCTCTTCGTCTTCGTTTGCACAAAATCTACCTTCTCACAGCTTGACACCAATTGTCAGAAGACCAATAAAAGCAAAGCCAACTTGTTTTCCCTACTAAGTTTTATAAACTTAAGTGTTTCTGTTTCACTTAACACTTTGGCATTGGACCTTTTAAGTACCTACCGACATTATGAAAACAATTATCTTCTGAACGCCCTATGCTGTTAAATGCAGTCTTTCTTTTTTCTGTATTAAAAATCCCCTTCAACTAGTTGCATTCAGTAAAAAAAATTACACATTTCCGCCGCCACACTAAACCGTTTCCCCACGAAATAACCAAAGGCCCATTATCCACCACAAGTGCATAAACTGCAAATTAAAATTTAATTACAATCCCACATAATTTCATTTAAGTCCTGGCTACACAAAAGCGCATCGTGTTCCTTGAACCAAATATCTTAAAACCAAAAAGCGAAAAAACAAACAAATTAAATTTTGTAAATCCTGTAGCCAAAGAAAAACACTACTTTAACATCCCTGAGCACGTCGTCGTCCATAGCTGGTGCTCAAGACCATACGCAGAAAAGGAAGGAATCACTTGTTCAATTCAATGTGTCCCGTGCAGGATACTGTGAAAACAAATTGAATTGAATATCGCCATCCTGTCGTAGTACAGTAGCCTAGTGTCGTTGTTAGAGCTTGGGATATTTGCGCTAATTCGTTTTGTTCCCAACGCTAAAGGACATTTTATTCGCCTAAGCATACCATCATCCCCAAAGAATGAAACGTGTGCGTGTGTATATGTGGGTGCGAAAAGTCCATTCACTGAAATAAAAGCACAAAAAAGAACTAAGTTTTCATTAAATTAAATGCAAAAGTTCGTCCTTCGGCGGCAGGTTCACAGTTCCCTTTTTCCAGTGCTTCCATTGGATTTTTTTTTTTTAAATATAAAAACGGCAAAAATCCATTCGAAGTGCAAAATTTTATTTTCCTTTTAGTAATACTATGCGCAGCGTTGTTTTCTTTGTTTCGCTGTACTTGCCTTATGCAGTTGAATTTCTTAAGTAGCACAAGGACTTTCTCAAGAAACGGAGGAGCATATAGACAGAGAGCACCAAAATGTAAGCAGCACACGACGACGCACGGCCGTACTAGAGAGATTTACCGCAAATAGTTGTACCATTATTTTCTGTTGAATTAAATATAATTATATGCCATTAGGATTTCTTTTTTCTTCTTTTTTTTTTGCAGTTTGCCCTTCGAGTCCTTTTGCTTGTCTGCTCGCACATTCTGGGTTCTTCCCTTGCCTCGTTTCACCCCCCAAAAGATGGGGAGGCAAGGAGAGTTCAGTTTTTTCCTCGCTAAGGAAAAATAAAAAGCAATTTTCCATTCTACAGCAATGGAATAATGAGTGGCGAGCGGAGAAAATAGTGAGAAGAATGCAATGAAAATGGAAAAGCAGGAAGTGATCATTTAAGCTAGAATGGCTTTGGAATGTAATTACTCGATTTTTATTGTCTCTGTGGAATGTGCTCGCTTTTTTATTTATTGTCATTTGTCACCTAAGGGTATTTTATGAAGTAATTCACTGGAATAGCTGCGTGAATTTGGCGCACTGAAGGACATCATGAATTTTATATAAAGTTAATCCACTTGATGTCCAGGCTGGAGCCGATGGGCTTTTTTTATGGCGCATTAAGTGAGATTTTTAATCTATGTAGGGATGTTAGCCTGTTTTATTGAATGATGGCAGGAGCTTCGAAGTTCGAGGGGGTAAAAAATATTTGAGAAGTTTCTATGCTTCTTTATTGAAGCATAGACTACAATCACTAGATTGGTCCTAGCAAAACACGTGGAAATGGGTGTTTGTTGTCAATGTATGCATTATGGAACTCAATGGAAAGGAGTTCTGAACCTTTGAGCGGAAATAAATTTTTATACGCTACCCAGTGTATATTGAGTTTAATACTTAATATAGCCTGGTATATTAAGCATATAAATGGATGGACAGACGGACGGGCTGACATGGCTTAATCAATTAACCTGTCGGTCTCGATCATGTCTCTAAAAGGTTTTATGGGTCTACGGTGATTATTTCACTGTGTTACAAAATATGCATTAAAATTAATATACCCTGGGTCGAGTGTAAAATTCATTCATATCTCTAAAAGGTCTTGGGGGTCTATGGTGATTTTCACTGCGTTTTAAACTTTGCAACGAATTTAATATAACTTGGGTAGGGTATAAAAAAAACATAGGCGCAAAATATCAGCTCAAAATTTAGGGCCTTGATATTGGGTGGGCGGCACGCCTTCCATACATACTCGTGCTGTGTCGTTCGTTAATGTTGCATTTCCAAAAATTTGTAAAATAGATTTTTGAAAAGAAGAATGTGGAAAGCAAAATTTTGTATAAACAATTTTTACCCGAACCCAGTTACCCAAACAGTTACGATTTGGGAGGAAAACTGGTATTCCTCGTTCCGATACTAAAGCAGTTTTTTAAACGAGGTCAAATGCTGCCCGTGCCTCGCGGAAATGGAGCTATGGAAAAAGCTATTATATCGCATAGTCGTCATAAAGAGTGACCTATCAGCTGAACAAAAAAGTAACTAAAGTCCATAATGGAAATAAAGGGTCCGCCATCTAACTTTTTTTTTTCAACTGGTGCTTATTTCGTGAATGTTAATACTTAGCTCATATCTGATTTAACAGACGATTAGTCTTATCCTTCCGGTGAACGAATATGGTTGTGTATGCGCTTGAATAACGCTGGGAAATATGCGTTTTCGCTTCGGTAAGTGGGCCTGCGATCGACTTAGAGAAGATGCCAATTTTGCTAAAAAAAAATCATCTTTTCAGAAGAAGCTCATTTTGATCTTGGCGGGTATGTAAACAGGCAAAATTGTCGCATTCGGGGTGCAGAAAGCCCGCACGAATACACTGAAAAGCCGATACACCCAAAACGAGTCACTGATTGGTGCGAATTTTGGTCCAGAGGCATAATTAGGCCATTTTTCTTCGAAAATGAGCAAGGAGTGGCCGTTCCAGTCAATGGCGATTGTTATCGGACCATGTTGAACAAATTTTTGTCCATAAAAATTGAAGAGGAGGATTTCGGCAACATTTGGTTTCAACAGGACGGCGCAACGTGCCACACAGCCGAAGCTACACTCGATGTTTTGCGCCCTGTCTTTTAAGGTCGCATTGTCAGCCGCAGAGCTGATGTCGTTTGGCCACCTCGGAGAAGAGAGAGAGTTGGAAAATTATTTGTAGGGTGCCGTAAAAGATAAGTGCTATGCCTACAAGCCAGAGACAACTGAAGCTTTAAAGGACAATATTCGTGAAGCCATTGGTGAAATACAGCTGCACACCATCGATAATGTGCTTAAAATGGGACCGATCGTGTAGTCTACTGCATGGACAGCCGAGGCAGCCATTTGAATGAAGTTATGTGCCATTAT